>OW388148.1:212500-1462500 GCA_936450015.1 Meganola albula | reverse complement strand
CGCTACTAGTCACGACAAGAGGCTAGGATTTCATAAATAAACGCCAAACGCGAGCATTTCCTTTATACGATTTTAGCTAGTGACTAAATCTCAACATTATACAGAAATTTTACAGTCAGTTTCACCAGCTAAGGATGATACCGTATATTATACTTATAGGGCCCGAGCGCCCGTGCACTTTTTAAAGAAATTTCTAGGCGCTTAATAGACACTTTACGTGACCAGAGGGCTGGCTTACATCTTGGTCAAAAATTAGCATTACCAGAACAAGAATTACCATTTTGAATAATAGAGCATAATTATTTAAATTTTTTGATGCATTTAAAATAATTTTACACCCTCCCGTTTTTTTTCAATTGAAACTGAAAATAAAAATCCTTAGTGCAATATTTATGATTATTGCAATTGGCAACCCCGGCCAAATGACAATTGAGCAACCAAAAAAATTAAAATTATTTAGAACGCTGTCAATCAAACTGATCAATGACGATGACATCATGACGTTTCCCGTAATAATCTTTTTTTCCACGCGTTTTGTTATTACACTAATAAGATAGATAATTAATATTTTTCGTCATGATTAAAATAATATTCTAAGAAAAAAGTACTTTAATACAATCCAATTATTGACATGATTGCAATATTTATACTGCTTTGGAAATGAATAATTAAAGGAAATGTGCGTTTTGTTTTTCTGTTACATTTTTTAGATTTTTACAAAAATGGGTGCTCCTAAAATTTTTGTTTAGTTAAATTCCAATAGCTTATTAAATAAGCTTTCCAATGAGGTATATCACATTGGTGTTCAAAATACTATCCCCCTTATGACCTCTCCTTTCAGCTCGATAGCTTTAGTGGAAGTGGGAGAAATATTGATTGCGAGATTCAAGGACATACATATATACATACACGTGTAATTGAATAAAAGCCTTTAAAAAACAAATAACCTTTTTAATGTCTAAGTAACAATAACCGCAACCCTATCTCCTAAATTTTTCTTTAACTATAGATACCTTGTAACTGGCGTCCTGTTAGAAGTTATTTAATGCATCGCTGCTCTCAAAAGAGCACGAAGAGTAGGGTCGTTGATGAGCTCTATCAGTTGGGAAAAGGGGAAAGTATCGCAGGTGTTCCGAATAAAAACAATCGGTAGTAAAGGAAAGCTGGTTTAAAAAGTACAGTTAGGAATAAAAGTATATACCTAGTTTCTTTAGAAGACGACCTCGCTAGTTGGGCGGTGTAAGCCGTCCGATTGAGCTATATTGTGCCCGGTTGCGGGTTTGATTCCCGCCCCAGAAAATATTTGTGTAACAACAAAAATTTGTTTCGGTGGGCACGTTAAGCCGTCGGTCCCAGTTGTCATTTAACATATCTATGAAAATCGTTGCATGTAGTCAGAAGCCAATATAATCTGACACCTGGTCTAACCATCTCGGCTAATGGTTCCCTACGGGTTTCGAGGTCTGATGACAGTCGCTCGTAGCATTCTGGTAGCTAGCCGCATCAGGTTAGACTGGGAGCCGACCACAATAAAAATGGGAAAAAGGCAAGGGGAATGATGATGATGATGGCAACATGATTTAGAAAATAAATCGTAAATGTTGACCTCGATGTGATAATGTTTGTATTTTATACTATAGGCCGACCGTTTAACTCGCGTATCGCCATCTGAGGTACAAAGTCATAAAACATTAATTAAATCTCTTAAAGAACTATTTAACCACAGATAAAAGTAATGTAAGACTTTTTGACACTAATATCCATATAGCTTGAATCATCATCACTGTCTGTGCAGCTTGTGGAGTCAGAATTTTGGCGATATGCGATACGTGAGTTAAACGGTCGGTCTATAGCTAACCCTGCGAACTTCGTAACGCCTGAAGTTCAAATTGACTTTTTAGTATAACTACGAATGGTTTGTTTGAGAGTATTTCACATCAAGCTGTACACATCCAGTACAAGCTGATCTCGCATTGTATAATTTCCGTAAAACGAGAGGTCAGCTTCTACAAATAATAAATAAATATTCTGGGACATTAACGCACACGATCATCTGGTCCCAAGCTAAGCAGAGCTTGTGTTATGGAAACCAGATTTTTGGTATATACTACACGTATAATACTTTTCTTTTGTAAATATAAACTTATAATAGATATTTACACCCAGACTCGACACAAACACAAATGTTCGTCACAAATGTTAGTCTCGGGTGGGAATCGAACCCACGACCTGCGGCGTGAAAAGCAAGCATCTTACCGACCACGCCACCGGCTGGATATGTAACCGTTAATATATCATTCTGAGGTTAATATATCATTTTGCTAAACTCGAGATTCGAACTGGGGCTTCAGGCATATTAAGCAAACACGCGTTCCATTACACCAACTTTTGGTATTCATGTGCAGCTTGCTTGCTTTGCTTGTTTTTTTATCTTAAAATAGGCTTGCGCTTAACCACCACTTGCCTGATGTGAAGCAATGATACAGTCTACGATGGAACGTGCTTACCCAGTAAATACCGATTCACTCGTGACTTGAAGACCGGCAGATTATAGCTATCGGGAAACATAGATGCCGGCAGCGAATTCCACAATTTGTTGTTTCTATCTTCATAAAAAGTCTAGGAAATGAGAATTTGCTTAGTGATGTCGGATTATCCGACATTTGCAAGTGACTTAATATACCCAGCTGTTCAACTGGCTAATTAAATCCTCTGGACTTACCATCTAAGGTATGGTTCGTACTTTCGAATCAATATTCATTGCCTTAAGCTCTCATATGTAACTTCCATTCAATCATAATTACTCATATTGCGTTACAATCTACATCTTAGATCAAAACAAATCCACCAACATCTAAATCAAATTTTTACTATATAAACATACAATTTTGTTCAAGAAAATCTGGTGTTCAGTTAAACAGATGTTTAAGAATTTGGGTAATTGAGCGTTGGATCGAAACCAGTTCATACATTACAAGTATAACAAAAACAAATCATCGTGCGACAGATACAAGATAACCGATTTCGTATGCCTCGTAAATCTGTACGTGTTACAATTAAACAAGTGTTATGTTAAGGCTAGTTTATATTTGAACTGTTTCTAGAAGCTCTTAGTTTTTATTTATCCTGAAATAGGCCTGCGCTTAACTACAACTTGCCTGATGTAAAGCAATGATGTAGACTACAATGGGACGCGCCTGCCTACTATACCGATGTATTCGTTGTTACGAATGAATCGGTGAGAAGGTTGCAGTGGAGCAACAATTTCGACCCACCCTCTTAAATGGTGTCACCAGACATCGCACCGGAACACGGCAAGGCCGCTTGGCGGTGCGGCTTTGTCTGGTGGGTGGTCCCTCACCACGGCTGAAGCCTACCACCAGTTAATTACATGTAAACTTAATTACCAGTTGATTTTCACCTAATTTATTCCGCCCGGGGGCCATGTGTGGGGATTCAGATAAAAGGTGCACTACCACAGACGTAGGTGACTCAGCCCCAAAAAACCTCTTTCAAGCCAAAAATAGTTAAAAATAAGGAGTATCCCGGTAAACTAGATATTATAGTGCATAAGAGTGGGCAGTTTCCCGGTGCACTCTCTATTCCCTTTACACTCGGAGTCCAGTTGAGAGGTGTAGAAACGATGGTTTAATATGCTCCTCGAGGCAGAGGGGCTTTATACCATCCACTAGCTAACTATGGACTGCTATTGGATACAAAATTAGTATAGGTACATAAAAATATGCTAGCTGTCGACCAAGCTCAACTCAAGAGTTTGCTTCTGAAATGTTCAGCATTTATCTTTGCAAAGTAATCCCCGCTATCTTCTGAACGTCAAAACCAATGACATCTCATAAATCAATAAAACGTCATAAAAACAACTTTAATCTTGCCTTTAAAACAAATTATAAATTACCTTGTCACTCAATTGACAGAAAAACCTGATCACGTCAACTCCGTTCAAATGTATTCAGTCCTTAACCAGCTAGAGCAGTGACTTTACAACTTGTACAATGTAATTGGAACGTCAGTGGATATCGATCGAGATTTATCTCGATTGTGCTGCGTTTCTATCAGATGTCGAACGCCAATTTATTCCTTGTAACAAATCCTGTAGATGTGTCAGGTTTCAATTAATATTTAAAGGAGTAAATTGCTTTGTCGGAAGGTAGGTTAGTTAAGTTACGGGTTTAAACTAAAACCACCATGATCCTACCACTTGTAGTAAGGCAGAACCGACAGCGGTACTCGAAGAAATTTGGGATTGTTAAGTCCCGACGCGGCCAAGGACAAAAGAGGTTAGAACCTACAGTTTTGTAGATGTTGAGTTTCGAAATTGGCTGAAAGTTATGTCGTAAGTACAGTACTAGATTCGATTTTAAGTCCCTAATAAATGTTTCCATCTCAAATAAAATTCCTACTTTGACTAAGCTACTAACCCAATCCCGCCTCAGCTTCTGTTTTAAGCCAGGATGTTGATTCTTGGTTGAGCGGCGCTTCGAAGAGGCTCAGGTTATGACTCAAGTTCCATGAAATTCTTACACTTAGTCTAAATATATCGCAAATATGTCTTGCCCTAATGGTTGCAAGTCTCCCCCCAACTAACTACTTACTTTCAAGCAGTGACTGCCGAAATGCATACCATGGTGCGTAATACAGTAAAAAAGATAAGTAATACTCACCATGAGGTCAAATGCGTGACCATTCTACGTGCGTGGCCATTAAACGTAATATACAGCGGCACGACTTTTCTGCGGGGCTTAAGTGTGACATTAACGATAGCAAAACAAAAATTAACTAAGAACAAATTTGTAAAATACTTCAAAGTAGTTTATTTATTTATTTATTACTATTAGGAGGGCTAACCGACACATAACATTTCATGGGAAGCAAATTTGGTTAATAATTTAGCTAATTACAAGCCCACACAGATTACTAATATAAATCAATTAAAATAAGAAAAAAGAAAAAGTTTTTTTTTAAATTAAGTTATAATAGTTTTTTTTTCCTATTTTTATCTATAAGTTCACGTTCTATCAATTCCGAATGAAAAATTTAGAAGTAGTTTGCTGTAGTTTTTACAACTTAAGGTTCGCAGTTTGGAAACCGGCTTATGGCTTATGGACTGGTTTCATCTAAAAACTCCCCAATCATGCCCTGTGGTATTGTTTTCGTGCTAGTGCAGAACAAATCAATGTCTAACTTAGTGGCTAGTGCATTGAAGTTCCTTGAACTGCGGGTTACAAAAGAATTGCGCAAGTAGTTGGTCGCGGCAAAAGGCACATCTAGCAACAGACGTTGTCTTAGACCTAACAGAAGCGATGTTTTAGAGAGAAGCTTGACTACTATCAAAATAAATTCCATTTTGTTAAAAGTTGTACTAATGTAAATCTTCAGGATTACACACACTATTTTTAAGTAACAAATAATACATAAGAGTAAGTACCTAGCCATATACGAGACCTTGAATAGCTGAGGGCTAATTCACGTAAAATAAGTTCAGTTGCAGTTAAGTTTCACTCAAAACAACCCTTTTCTTACTCTCGTAATTTTGACAACCGCTGTCAGATACACTCGCGTCGTCAAGTACGTACGCGTCACGCGTTGCAACGTGATTGCAAAAGCAACGCCATTTGATCGGCGCGTCTAGAAATTACCTGAATTAGCCCACAGAACTGACACACACAATAGCAGCAGTAGTTCAGGGTTATCGGCCTCGCCTTTGAAATATAAGATCGCGTATTCTATCCCCAGTCATAATCACAAATAATCAACAAAATCAATGCAAGTAAACATCGAGAGTAAGCCGGCATGTGTAAAAACTAATCATTTGAGGACATGTTACATACACTCGCATTTGGAAACTAGTTGAGAGAAGGCGTGACCCGTAAGATACATAAAGGGTTGAAGTGACCCACAATAGCCACAAACAAATGCACATGACAGTCAAATTAATACAGTAAAGACAAATGCAAGCGCAAAATTAACTACAAAACCGCTAGCTGCGTCGCTCGACGCAGAGTTTCGTGGGCAAACTGTTAACATTTTCATAAAAAACCCATCTAATCTCTTATAAGAACGGGAAATGAAAGATTACAACACAACAACAATTTCCAACACAACATTTTTTGTTGAAAACTGTTATACCTGATAGATTTTATTGAATTGAGATATGAAAAAAATATGAAGAAAAAGTTACGAGTCGTGAAATGAGTTATTGCATCAATGTAATGCTATCGAGATTTTTTCCATTTGTAGATAACTGCACAACATTTTCCAATAACAGTTTTAGTTTTTACTGATGTACATCTACACGTTTGAAACTATGTTATGTAATTATTTAAGCGCAAAAGTTCATTATCATTATAAATGAAGAGCATGTGAACGCCAGACTTACGTCATTTTTAAAAAAAATGGGTGCATGTACTTATGTACGCGCGTGAGAAGCTATACTTATACGCTAATAAAAATTTAAATAAAATTTTACTAGCGTATTATGTAATTAGAAAATTTATGAAATTAAAACATTAAAAAAAAATTGTTTTGTGAATGTAGAAACTAAAACCATGTTGATAAATATTATGAATATCAATACAGTGATCACAGGCGACGAGCGTGCCAACATACGCGACTAATAGAGGTTCTATTTCCGTTTCTGCAGTGCATCTGGTATGCTTGCTCACGCGGGCGTTGATAGCTATCATGCTATCATTAGGAAAAAGTCTGCTTCGCTGCTCTGCAGACTGCGAGCCAGCTCCAACTCCATCCTGAACACCATAGCATGGAGATTCGACTCTCCATTTGTACTGGGAATTGTTCGTAGATGTATCTCGAACAATATCCTAGTAACAAAATACTTAAATGTTTTTATAACGGTTTTAATTTAATTTATTTTACTAACATAGTTATAAGATCTGTTTTTCTTTTTCTTTATACTAACACTATATGGATGTAGCTTGTCCGAAATAAATGGTGTTTTATTTTATTTTATTTTATTTATTTATTATTTAGGTGGTAGCTTTTTTTCAAGACATAATGATATAGCGGGCAGCTTTAACCTGTTAATTTTGTGTCACCTTTATGACTTCAAAAACTAACATTTTGTCAGTGCATGCTCCCTACACAGGTACGAACTATGAATTAATTTTGAAGCTATTTCATCGTAGATTTGACCGGTAAACGGCACTTATGGTGTGTAACAATGTGTATTATTATTAATATTACATAGCCCTATTTATCTGTACAATAACCACTCAATTAATGTCACACCAGAGGACATGCTTTTTATTTTATCAATCGATATTTACAAAGATCGGAATGATTGATGGATGTCAAACAAGCGACAATGCGAGGTTAATAAATCGATTTATGAACTGAATTGTGTAATCGATTACAAGCAATCGATTATATTAATAGGTCGTGCTGGTTTATTGTTACTTTATATGCCTGTTATATTATCTAATTGTTTTGTTTTTTTTTATACATACTCATAGTGGTTATAAACGTAAATCTTTTTTATATAGATACGGCACAGGTCTTTTTTCAACTATTTTACCAGTTGAGAGAGTTTTGGGCGTAATCCACTCACGCTGGCCAAGTGCAGTTTTGTGGATGTCACATGTCCTCGAGTGATTAGTTCCTAGACATGCCTGTCCTCACAATGTTTTCTTTAACCGATGTCGAGCAGCGGCGATTAATAAATTCACAAAAATATGTGTGATCACGACCGGGGATAGAATATAGAATAGAATATATAGTTGAAATCCTTTTGCAACTGACTGTACTGTTTACTACTTGCGCCTCAATATTCGTTCGAATACACACTTAGGTATTTTTCCCAGGTGTCAATTCGCCACAAAAAAAAACATTATTTTGAAACGTGGCGATTCGTCCCATTGTGACCAATGACAAGATGACGAATCGCCACCTAATCCGAATACAAATAAAACAGCCATTTTCTCACAAAATGCACATAATTATCACATCATCTCCCCTTCAGAAACAAAAGTACACAAACGGTTAGTGAAATCATTACGCCTCGCCCGCATGGGGGCGGGCAGGATCATTACAATTGTCATCGACTATTAACGCTGTACACAATTAAAGATTAAGTTAGGGCGTGATGTTTTTTGATACTGATGGGAAAAAACGGTGTAACAGTACTTAGTGAGGTAGACATTTTGTTTACCTCACTTCAACCCTTTTAGTGTGCCAGTTATTCACTGCACGGTAGGAAAACAAATTGGACTATTTTTATGTAGGCTCGCGTCTCAAAAAAAAATTAAGCATTTTTTCGGTTCACTTCATTTCATTTCACAGCTGGACACGGGTCTTCTTTGAACTGTCTTACGAGTTGAGCTAGGTTAGGTCTTTATCCACACACGCCAGCCGAGTACGAGTTAGTGAATGGTTTACTTATCTGGTCAGAAATATCCAAAAACAAAAATAAAAAGAAAACTAATTTCTTTTAATTTTGGGTTGTAAAATTTAGCAATTATTTTATAAATTCACAATTCCAACTTTAAACCCATTTCGGACTAGGAAAAGTATAATTACAAGATTAAACGAACTTATTACGAAAATTATTATTACTAAAGAACCTCATATAAAATGAGGTTTTGTCGTAATTATAAGAAATCTTTGTCCCAAAATACTCTCCCAAAAGTCAGTCGTGTTCATATATCTTGTGTGAATTATTTCATCACCACTCCTCGATATCGGTGAAGGATAATATAGTGAAGAAACCGGCATGGCTCAGAACTAATCATACCACGACATGTGACATCCACCAACCAGCGGTGGATTAAGCCTTAAACTGTCTCAACTTGTAAGATAGAAGAGAGGAGACCCGTGCCCATCGGCGGGACACTAAAAGGGTTGAAGTGAGTGAGTGACTTCGAGCAAACCCTTTAAAATCTACAAAAACACCAAATATCGTCAAATTTAAAAGTAACCCAAAACATACTACAAAACCAAAGAAAATCGTGCGACAAACACCTAAAGAACTTAACATAATGAATAAACGACTCATTGTTCTAAAAACAGACATTCAAATTTGGAATAATTGAGAACATTCGTAAGTTTCTGTGCGCACGCGTCGCGACGCTTTGACATCAAAAGAAGCGGTACTCTGTACAGGCGATACGGCGGCTAACACATAGAGTAAAACTAAAGTAGATAGTGCATTAACTCATTCGTACTTAAATGCCTACTGATATTGTCAGGTATTTTTGAGTCATTTTCAATTTTGTTGTACCTTCTGATGTTGTTGGGAGCTCGTTGTCTGGTGTTTTTATCTACGTCTTTCCTTTGTTCAACTATGCTGTCATCGGACCGGTCACCCTCGAGCTTAACTTGATAAAGCAGCCATCGCCCTCTTCAACCATTTTGTAGGAAAGAAAATGACCTATATCAGTGTTCCCGTCTGTAGAATATATTTAATCTTTGCGACCACCAGTCGTGATAAACGTGACGGAAGTTCGCCCGTCATTTTATTGAAATGTCGCCGCTTTGTGGAAATTGTTAATAAGCTGTATCTTGGTTTTGTCAAAGATTAAAATTGTTATTGCTCTTTACAGATAATCTGTAAGAAAGAGAAAATAGATTAAGTTAGTTTTTTTTTATTTTTGATAAGTGTAACGTATTCAAATCGTGCCTGTGCTCACATTTTAGTGTGGTCTGTTTCATTACTACTGCTCAACAACTTGGAACTAAATTTTAAAGGACATTTCACATCTATAATCCCGCTATGGACAAGCATGCATAGAGTAAAATCTAAACTTAAACCTTAATTTTAAAGATAGTTGAGAAAATACTGAGAAAGTTGTTACTAAAATATGAAATTTACATAAATAGGTACAAAACAAATAAGTGCTACAACAAATGCATCAGGGGTTCACTAAACGCAATAAAATTAGGTATACAATGGCGGTAGCTAGACACAGTCAAGTAGCTAAGTGATCAAAAAAATCAAACAAAAATAATAAAAAATAATAATAATAATAATAATAAAATTAATAATAATAATTAGGTGTTTTTATTCCACGCATATCTACAATTGTTTAACAAACATACATTTAATGTCAGATTTTAAAAATGAATTAATTTGACGTGCATAATTAGAACAGATTATTCATAATAATTCGATTTTAATAATAATACATTTAAATTCAATTAGTTGTCAATTTTTGTTAATAAAATAATGTATCAATCTATATTAAATAATAGTAATAATTGATTCAAATTAGATTTAATTGTTATTAGTGCAAGATCCCATTCTGGGTTAGGGTTCCTCCAACTGTTTCCATTTTTTCTGTTAGGTTTAAAATGTATAGGATTAAAATTAAGATTAACACGTGGCATATTGGCACATTATCAAATCGTCGTGTAACTTTGTCTACAGCGGCGGTTTGGCTGTCCAAAAGAAGTTATAATAAAAATAAATCAGTTAGAAACATTTTACAATCTGTTGGCTGACGACCTCGGTAGTCGAGCGGTGTAAGCCGTCCGATTGGGTTATACTGTCCCCGGGAGGTCGCGGGTTCGATTCCCGCCCCGGACAATATTTGTGTAACAGCAAAAATTTGTTTCGGTGTCTGGTTGATTGAGGGACTACCCTCCGTGTCTCGGAGAGCACGTTAAGCCGTCGGTCCCGGTTGTCATTTAACACATCTATGACAATCGTTACATGTAGTCAGAAGCCAATATAATCTGACACCTGGGCTAACGATCTCGGCTACTGGTTCCCTATGGGTTTCGAGGTCTGATGGCAGTCGCTCGTATGATTCTGGTAGCTAGCCGCATCAGGTTAGACTGGGAGCCGACCCCAATAGAAATGGGAAAAAAGCAAGGGGAATGATGATGACAATCCGTTGGCTAATTCTCATAATTTTTTGATACGCCGATCAAGTTGCAGTACAGTTGCAATAAAGTTTACGTCTTAGTGAAAAATGGTATTCTTGTTATCTTTATAACAGTGTGTGTGTATGTTAGGATTTGTGTTCAGATTAAGAGTAAGACTTCAACTAACTCATAAGTTAAGTTCGCTAACCAATTTGATAAAATAGATTTTAAGTTGAATGATATTTGTGTTAGGAACTAAAGCGCTCGCGTGACGCGAACTTGACGCGAGCGTATCTAACAGCGGTTGTCAAAATTTAGAGAATATGACAGGAGCAGTTTTGATCGAAACTTAACTGCAACAGCGCTGCAACTGAATTTATTTAGTTACGTTAATTAGCTTACAGGTGGTCTTACATTCTTTCATACATTATCGCTAATGCAACATAGTCTTAGCTAGCCCCCGGAACTGGATAAGTATCTTTACATAGTAATGTGTGGTCTTGGTGATAATGTATGTTTTATCTAGGTGTGTGGTATGTTCGGGCGGCGAATAGGGCGATTCGTTGCACGATCAGAAACAGGCCCGAGAAGGTGGCGTGCTGTGTTTCCGCGCGCACCTTGGTGGAAGGGGATGTTATTAGACATCTCCATCATGAACGTGACCTACCATTTTGGGGTGGTCGCAACCCGCCGGTCGTTCGGGTAATGCGAAAGCGACACCGCGGCAAGTGGGTTGGTAGAGGAACAGGGGGGGGTTTTGGTGAGTAAACTTCTTCGGAGTCTCACATACCCACTGTATCACGCCCTGATGCAGTGGAACCTATAAAAGGTTTCCCCTCGAAAAAAAAAAAGACGGGTTGCACTCCGGGAGTGCCGGCAGAAGTGAAAACATTCGCGCAAGCGCCCTGCGCTGCCTAAACGAAACAGTAGGCCCAGGCATACATTTTGGCCGCGCCGTAGAGAGGGGATAGCTGTCTACTCTCCATCCGTCTTACGCTTTTTCGATCAGGTCACGTGTCCTGACGCGAGTTTAAGATTTTATACCCATTACAGAAAAAGTGCTCAACGCCGCTAAAGAAGTTTTCACTTAAAAAAAAAAGGTGTGTGGTATGTTACTGAAATATTTAAAGGAATGTAATTGTGATTTAGGTCTATTGACGTGGAATAGAACGACGATCTCAGGAAGGCGACCGGCAAGAACTAGATGAGAAAAGCCGCGGATCGTGCTCAGTGGATTGCTTTACACGTGGCGTGATGATAACGATGATAAAGGTTTATCGAAAATTTTAGATTAATTACTGATCTTAAAGTTAAATGTAACTCAAATCGACAATACCCAATAAGAAATTGGGGAAAAAAGATCATACTAGCAGAGTACTGTGGAGTCAAATAATAATATAGTGGGACATTAAACACACGGCCATCTGATCCCAAACTAAGCAGAGCTTGTACTATGGTAACCAGATAACTGGTAATATACTACATATAATACTTTTCTTTTGTAAATACATACTTAAATATAGATAATTACACCCAGACTCAAGACAAACAGATATGTTCACCACACAAATGTTTGACTTGTGTGGGAATCGAACTCACGACCTGCGGCGTGAAAAGCATGTATATTACCGACCACGCCACATGCCGAAGTGAATTGAAGCACCAATCAGAAACTTAAAGCTACAGATTTATGATTATCTGTACAACGGAATACATATATTCCTTCCGGGGTAAAGAAATCGCCTGATTTTGTGCACATTTGACAGAATTCGTGCAACTTTGCTAGCTTTGATAGCTATGAAGAGTTTGACACTTCGATGCGATTCCACTTTGACTTCATTTTATTATCAACCTGTCATATTTTGTATATTGTTAAAAAATGTTGGACACATACTTCTTTTTACGTATTCAAAAACAAAGGCAAGCCTAAGTATTTCGTGACGTCAGATCATTATGTAGGATGTGAGAACGGAAGGTGTAGATGTGTGGAATGGAACGTGAACAGTAGCAGGTTGAGTGAATGGTTGTCTATGATGAAAGTAGTGAGGAAGAGGAAACGTATGAGGGAACGGGAAGGTGAATGAAGGTGGGTAACAGAGAGACGACGAAAGACGACGAACGACGATGTACGCAGCAAAATTAATTACCTTGTGCTAAAAATGTAGCTATTTATCTTTAATACAAGAGTTACTGAGCATTTGCCAGTTTTTATTTCGCTCCACGATCACACATTTATTTATTTAGTTTACAATAAAAACGGCATAGCGCTAGTTACAATTATTGATAAGTAATAACAATAATAATATATTTTTATAGATTCTTCTCACAATACTCCTGACACACTGATAGTATCTCCTTCCAACCATCCACAAACACGTCACAGTTAGAGTTGAAGTCCAGGAGAGCATTGAGAGAAGTGAGGCTACGTGGCACTGGGGACTTACTGCGCGCCACAGTGCGACATAATGGCACAGCAAAAAGCCTGTTTCCGACTGTGTGGAACTTCCGATTTACGCTTTACGTCGCAGTGTGCTCACCAATAAGAAGTATAAGTAATTGCAAACTTTTTCTACATGATTAATTTTGTCTAGACTATAATTAGCAACACAAAAACATACTAAATTATTTCGATAATTACCACCAACCATACACCGAAAATCATTTAAAATATAATAAGAACCACCCACGGACGAAATAGATTGAGGGGCGTATCAAAGAAGTCCGCAGTCCAAATTAAAATTAGAATACTATAAGACCATTTGCAACTTTTTCTTGGCGCAAAATGTCGGTATGTTTGATGAAAAAATCTGGCAAGTACAAATTAAATCACGTATGGGTTCCGTTTCTTCACAATGAGTTGTTTTACTACCGTCAGCATCGAGTTCTGGATCAATCGAGTTTTGGTTCGGTTTAACGTCAATCTATCATCTTGACATTGACACTAGTGTTCGATCGAGCTGTGGTTCGCATAGTAACTAACTTAGATCGAGGAATTATAAATAAAATTAAAAGAATGAAAAGCACAGAACAACGAAAATTCAATAAAAATAGTTAAATTAAAAACAACTTGCACGTGATGAAGATGTACCTAATCAACCAGATACACTTAATGAAGCTGATGTCTTATTTATTTATTACAACAATAAATAAATAAAATAAATAAATATTTAGGGACATGAACACACACGGTCATCTGGTCCCAAGCTAAGCAGAGCTTGTGTTATGGAAACCAGATAACTGGTATATACTATACATATAATACTTTTCTTTTGTAAATATATACTTATAATAGATATTTACACCCAGACTCGACACAGACACAGATACTTATCACTATCGAACCCACGACCTGCGGCGTGAACTTATGATACTAATAATATAGACAATACGCTTTGTTCTTTTTAAATTTAATGGTTTTAATATGGAAATGCAATTTATATAGTAGGTTTTGTTCCGTTTATCAGAACTAACTACAAAATAACTAGGTATAGATTGAAATAAAACTATTTTATAGCAATCAGATGTACCGTTTTCGGTGATTATCAAGTTGAAGAATACACTTTAAAGGCATATATAGCGGATATTATCGCAGTTTATTTAAGAATTTAGATCCCGATGTTTCAGTCTTTTCAGACTTCATGGTCACGGGTGGACTCACCTAGAGGCGCTGCACTTGATTTCTCGACGCGTCCAAAAATTGATGTTAAGGTTGCCTTATTTTTTTGAAGCACGGTACCCTAAAACGTACAAGTATTACGTGAATTGCTTTTCTCTTAAAGTCCTTTTTGCTATAACATTAAGTTTTATTTTCGGTTGCTGGTAGAAAAGGCTAATTTATAATAGATATATTTTGTTCTGCTTTTAGTAGATATGCAATAGACGTGGCGAATTAAGGAAAAGTTGATAATTGCGTTGAACATGTATTGTTTCACGCATTCGCAGGCAGTGGTGGTTCGATTCCCAGACGTGCCTACACATCTTTATGTAATTTTTTTCACCGCTGCTGCTCAATATCGGTGAAGGAAAACATCGCGAGGAAACCGGCATGTCTAAGAACTAATCATTCGAGGACATGTGACATCCACCAACCTACACTTGGCCAGCGTGTGTGAATTAAGGTCATAACTCTCTCAAGTGGTAAGATACTGATGCAATTGAGAGCAATTGCGAGAAGACCAGTGCCCAGCTGTGGTACTCTGTAAAGGGTTGAAGCGAAGGATCTTTCTGATTAAATTTGTGTGAGAAAAAAGACAGTTTTGATCTCAAGAGACTTAACTGAGTTTCAAAACCCAAGTGGCTGGTATTGTCTTAGATTTATGCGAATATCACATTGAAAATAAAACTACTTAATAACGGATTTATTCCAAGTGGCTGGTTTTCATGAGTAGCATTGGCAGGAATGCCGGGAACCGAACCCGCAACCTTATATGTCTAAGGCGAGGCCCGTACAGCTGCGCCAGCGCTGCTTAGAGAGATCCCTAACACTAGTAAATTTAATTGCCTAATTAGTGACTAGATGGCGCTGTATGTATGTGCGATTTTTTTTTTATTCAATTTAACAGACAATTAGCCATTTGTGACTTGATTTGTGAGTTTCGATCAGATTGCACCACCCGTGGTCTGAAGAAGAAAAAATAAATACACCGCTGCTGGAACACGCTGTTCTCTATTTTCTTTTTAAAATTAGTTTAGATAGATAGACGACCTCGGTAGTAGTGCGGTACAAGCCGTCCGATTTGGTTATACTGTGTCCGGGAGGTCGCGGGTTCGATTCCCGCCCGGACAATATTTATGTAAAAACAAAGATTCGGTGTCTGGTTGGTTGAAGGACTACCCTCCGTGCCTCGGAGAGCACGTTAAGTCGTCGGTCCCGGTTTTTATTTAACACATCTATGACAATCGTTATATGTAGTCAGAAGGCAATATAATCTGACACCTGGTCTAATCATCTCGGCTACTGGTTCCCTACGGGTTTCGAGATCTGATGGTAGTCGCTCGTATAATTCTGGTAGCTAGCCGCATCAGGTTAGACTGGGAGCCGACCACAATGGAAATGGGAAAAAGGCAAGGGGATTTATCATCATCATTAGTTTAGATAGATTAAAAAAATTACTACCGTGCAATGTCTAGACTAGAGTCGGCATCTATCAACCTCAACGGATTTTATCTCGGTATATTTAAAATTTTAGATCCCGACGTTTTAAAGTCTTTCCAGACTTCATGGTCACTGGTGGTCCCGCATTACGTCGGGATCTAAAATCTAAAATATACAGAGATAAATAAATCCGTTATAAAGTAGTTTCTTTAATCTTCTTCGGTCTTCTATCTATGGCCATTCAATATCGAAGCATCCAGATCATCCCGCCATAATTTCCTCGGTCTACCTCGGCGACGACTACTGTCTTGCGGCACCCAGTGTGTGGCTATTTGGACCCATTTCTCTGGCTCCATTCGACACAATTTAGAGAAGAATATGATAGGAAAATTACATAGGATATAAATAATTATCATTGAAGGCAATTTAAGTTTACTTCAATGCAGCCCTTTTTAGGGCCCAATTGCTGAGCACAGGTTTTCCCCAACTATCTTACGAGTTAAGAGAGTTTATGCCTTAATCCACACACGCTGGCCAAGTGCGGATTGGTGGGTCACATGTCCTCGAAACTTTCTCTTATCACTGGTAGAAAAAATATTCCCTCCAACTGTAAAAGCCTAAATCATTGTTACATTTTTTTAATTCTTTTTTATTCTTTCTAAAACTACCATTTTAATAGTTAACATCACTTCAACTCTTTTTGGTGTTCCACTGGTCTTCCCCCAACTGTTTTATGAGTTAAGGAAGTTAGAAATTAACCACACATGCTGGCTACGTGCGGGTTGATGGATGTCACATGTCCTCGAATGAATAATTTTTAGCCATGCCGGGTTCCTTACGATGTTTTTCTTCGCTAAAGATGTGTGTGCACACACGAGAATCGTACCCGTGACCTTATATTTCAAAGGGGAGGACGATACAGCTGCACTAAAAGAAGTATATTAGAAGTAGAAATATTCGCTCGCTTTTAATCGGTTCTGTCGTAAATATATATAGTAAAGAATGTGTAGAAAATGTATCATAATAATGTTTTTATTTTAAACAAGCTTTCCGCGCGCGGCTCCGCCCGCGAGTTGTCGGGTATCGCGCTAAACCATTAACCTCATTTTCGCAGTCGGATTAAACTACAAAGGAAAATAAAGGTTGATGACAGGTACTATACGGTAGGGGAGGCCGTAGAACATCGACATTTCCCGGTATAAATTATTTTAAATAAACATTCGAAGCTAATACCAAAATTCCACGTGGAAAGACATTTAATCATTTGGCAGGTTCTCAAAGACATATAATATTCTCTTAAATGTTTCAAAAAATCTTGTTAATTAAATGTGCCGATCGAGTTCGAACGAAATGACGGATTTATAGTCTCTTTGAAGGACAAAGAATAGTTTAAAATACAGATAGCCCAATTCGTATTTTTGCTTTCTAAGTGAGTAAAAAATAATTTGTCAATAAGTAAGATATTGATAGATCCTTTTTTGCCCGTGAGATTAAAAAAAAATAAACTTAATGGCATAGATATGAGCTAGTTTAATATTAGGTTAAAAATAATTATATATTGTTATTTAATCATCTTAAGATATATCTATAATCTACTAATATATGACTATGTTCTATGTATATTAGAATAATAACTACTTGCTAAATATGTTGATTTATAAAGATGATTAAAGGATTCATAACAATTTTAGTTCAGATTAAATATTTACTTGTCTACCTGTTAATGACTGCATTGAAATCACTAGAAGGAAACTCTTAGAAAATGATATGCCTGAGGAATATGCAGACATTTTTAAAGCATTGTCTAACCAGTGGTTATCTACTGTGGGACCAAAAATACTACGTCCAGCTGGATGGAGTAGCTATGGGTTCTCCAGTTTCCCCCGTTGTCGCCGATATTTACATGGAAGACTTCGAGGCGCGGGCCCTGAATACAGCTCCCATCATACCATCTTTTTATAAACGGTACGTAGACGATACTTTTACCATCTTACCAAAAGACAGTGTATCTACTTTCCTCGACCATCTCAACTCCATTAACAACAACATTCAATTCACAATGGAGTTGGAGGCAAATAACACCTTAGCTTTTCTAGATATCCTTATAACCAGGAATCCTAACAATACCTTAGGTCATACAGTTTATAGAAAACCAACACATACAAATAGGTATCTAAACGGTGATTCGCACCACCATCCTAAACAGTTAGCTACCGTGGGCAAAACTTTGTTTCAGAGAGCACACGGGATCTGTGATGATGAACATCTTGACGCAGAGCTTAAGTACGTCAAGCAAGTATTGCATGACAACAAGCTCCGAGCACCGCGTCGCCGCAGATCACGTGTAAAACCAGCTACAGTTGAAAGGCAACCTGCAATTCTTCCTTATATAAGAGGAGTGACCGACAAGATTGGCTATATCCTTAAGCGGGCTTCTATAAATACTTACTTCAAGCCAAAAACCAAGATAAGTCAATTTTTACCATCTGTCAAGTGTCAAGTCCCTCTACAAGATGCGGGTGTTTATAAAATTGACTGTGAGTGTGGACTCTCATATATAGGACAAACAAAAAGAAGTATAGGGACCCGCGTAAAAGAACACATAGCTGATGTTAAACATCAACGCTCAACGAAATCTGCAGTGTGTGAACATACTCAAAAAGGCCCCAACCATTACTTGAGATTTGATAAAACACAGGTCCTTGTCAAAGAAAACCGGTTCCTACCAAGAATGATCCGCGAAGCTATTGAAATTAAAAAACATCCTAATTTTAACAGAGAAAATGGTTGGAATATACCACCAGCTTGGGACCCAGTGCTTAATTTACTTGTACCAAAACCCAAGCAAAATCAACTCAGAATTCAAGACACTGTGAGCTCAGTTTGCTTAAATCGGAACGCAACTTAAATATTAATGTTTGAAGGTAGTCAGTAATAATTGTGATTAATATTTTTGGACGTCAAATATCTCAGTCCACCCGTGAACATGAAGTCTGAAAAGACTTTGAAACGTCGGGATCTAAAATCTAAAATAAACCGCGATAAAATCCGTTAAAAAGTAGTTTTATTTCAATGTCAGATTAATGAGTTAAAACACCATACCTGGTGGTTTTATTCATAAAAATCTTTTTAGACTTTAGTTTAAATTGACTTTGTCTCTTTCTTACTAAATAAATTTCAAAACGACAGACAAAGACAAACGAATTATAAACCTATTTTAGCTCTAATGAGCTTAGAAGACGTTTATGAATTATGACGGGGGTTATTTTACAACATTTTTACCTCGACATGTTTCTCTTTGACTCGCAATCGTATTTTGAAGGAAGTCATCAAATTAACGCATTTAAACCCCAACTTTATCGGTGCACTCGTTAATGAGACAACAGCTTCCCAAGACTTACTGTTATTTGAGTGTTTGAAAAATAATTTAAAATTTTATTAGTTAACGTTACTCAGAAACCACTAATTAATCGTTTTAAGCTGATGAAAACCTAAGATTTTGTTAACTAAAATAGTTGAAATCTCAAACCATACTTACAAATCTTATTAGTTTTGTAGTGAGCGTAGTTCCGGGTTTAATATCGGGTACTACTAAACTTCGTATCGCTATTAAAAATAGGGGTTGGTGATAGAAAGGTGAAATTTTTTTAATACCACATCATCAAAATCATCAAAAAAATAAAAAAATATTTTTTTTTTAAATAAAATTTATTTTTTTACCACTTAGAGGTTTGAAAAATAAATAGTAGCCAATTCTCAGACTTACTGAATATGCATAAAAAAATCATAAGAATCGGTCAAGCCATTTCGGAGGAGTATGGGAATGAACATTGTGACTCGAGAATTTTATATTAGATAGCTGCCCCAGCGAACTTCGTACCGCGTATTTATTAATAAAAAAAATTAAGGATGAACAAACCCTTATCACTTAGGGGTATGAAAAAAAAATAGTAGCTGATTCTCAGACCTACTGAATATGCGTAAAAAATTTCATAAGAATCGGTCAAGCCGTTTCGGAGGAGTACGGTAACAAACATTGTGACATGGAAATTTTATTAGATTAATTTTATTTCCTATGTCATATATTTCATTATGTCAATAATTTTTAACGTTTGTTGGAAAAATATATTATCAACAGCCCAACAGCTTGTTCACAGATTCATTGTATAACTTAGTTGTTTGAAAAAGTAATAAATTTCTGATAACAAACTACCGGGCTCTTATCAGGTAATTAGATACGGCCATGTTTGGTTTATAAAATTTATAGCTTCCTATAAAGGCTTGAATCCGTTGGATATGGGTTTATTGTTAAATAAGTACTTGTTTCAAAAATATCATGAAACATAGTAGAAAGTTGCTTTTGGGCTGAGTCACCTTCGTCCGTGGTGCAAATCAGGTGACAGTCAACTGGTGGTAGGCTTCGGCCGTGGTTAGTGACCACCCACCAGACAAAGCCGCTCCGCCAAGCGGCCTTGCTGTGTTCCGGTACGATGTCTGGTGACACCATAAAGAGAGAGAGGGTCGGAATCGTTGCTCCGGAATGGTTTCAAACATTTCAATCGACATTTTTTTCGACATGCGTCTATGAGAGATACTAAATAAATGTTTAAAGCGCTAGAATTGGGTCCCAGCAGCGTGGCGCATAAACACATTTATAGGGTACCTACTATCTTGGCGACTGAGTCTCCGCCCGCGCGTTGTCGGTTATCGCGGTAAACCAAATACCTTGATTTGCGCAGTAGAATAAAAACTATCCTACGTCCTTCCCCAATCTCAAAATATCCATACCAAACCATATGAATATATCCATACCAAATTTCATCCAAATCGGTTCAGTAGTTTTGGAGTGAAAACGCAACAAGCCGATACGTTACTTTCGCATTTATAATAATATGTAAGGATTACACAAAACATCACAGACAAAGAACATTTAAATCTATGCTTAAACTACACTTCATTCACTTGCGCACCGCAGTCAACAGTCAGATTTGACGTCTCACGTTGATTCTATTCAAACTCACGATGAAAAATTAAAAAAAAAAAATATTGTACAATTATTGTATTATTACTTACAATAATTAGATTTATAGTAAGCCAACCTGTATCATGAGGAGCCAAGTAGTAAAAATTTGAAATCGACAGTAGTGTTGATAACAATAAAATAAATATTTATGACTTACTTCTTAATTTATGAATGAATTAATGACAACATTAAAATTCAACCAAAACCTTATAACATGATCTTAACTAGATTTTTTTCAATGACCGTTATGATCTTGCAAAAACAAATTGGGAATAAACTAAATCTATATCTATACTAATATTATAAAGCTGTAGAGTTTGTTTGTTTGTTTGTTTGAACGCGCTAATCTCAGAAACTACTGGTCCGATTTGCAAAATTCTTGCACTGTTAGATAGCCCATTTGTTGAGGAAGGCTATAGGCTACTTTTTGTCCCACTGCTGGGCATGATATTTAGTTCACGCGGGCGTAGCCGCGGCGGAAAGCTAGTGATACTATAAAAATCAACGGGGAAACGCACGCGATCAGCTGAAGCAGCTTTTCAAAAAATTATACGTATATATTCAGGATAAAAAACCTTATAAGTTGTTCAATATTACACTGTCATGTCATGAACAGAAACTTCGGACACGCAATCTAGATCCATTAAATTATTAACCAAAAAAAACTTTAATACCATAGTGATCCAGAAAGCAACTGACTAAACAAGAAAAAAGTCTTAACACCGCGAATAAAGATTGATGAAGAATCAATCGCGTCGTGTCCCACAGATAAAGGGAATGCCCGTGCAATCAATTTTAATCTACAGTCTTCCTTCTCTATCACACTTACTAAAGCCACTGTAAGAGAAGATGAGATGGATACAATTTCGGCAGTTTTTGTACACCTTGCTATTACAGCGATGACGCCAGCCTACTTACAGAATTAAAGTCTGGTAAGGAAGATTGAGGAGGGAGCCTTATCGGCCAAGACAATGATGTAACGAAAACACTGATGGATATTGTGAAAAATGTTGCTAATATTGAAGTAAACATTTTGGTAATAGATTTTTGTCATAAAAATAAAAACTTTTGGATTTGAACAATTATTATTAAAGCTACCAAGTTAGTAGAAGAAGGGGATAACTAAAATTGATTAAATTTTGGGACTTAATGTGAAAATGTTTTTTCAACAGAAAATTGAATCGGGTTTTATAATAATTTTGTAAGTAATCTTACGAATCACAGTTATTCAAAGGTGCAGGCAATTTTAGGTACATTATTTTATAAATTTCTTTTAAGTAATTTAAAGACACAATTTCAATTTTCAATATTCAACCACATATCGAAGCGATGACTATAGATCAAAAAGAACAAAACATAATGGGATTCGCGTAAAACTAAGACAATACTATCATGAGATTGTCATAAGATTGTTACATGACATTCCGAAGGTGCATATCAATTCCATACATATTGTTCTATTCGATCTTTCGTTATGCTTAGCTAGAAGATTTATAGAAGATATTGTTATACTTAGAACTAAATACTATTGGATAAGTAGAGGTACGGCTGTGCGCCATCGATATAATTATGGTGTAAATTCCACAAAACGCTTTGCTCCCACTTTTATTGTGCGAACTGCTAAGTTGTGGAATTCGCTACCCGCATATCTATTTCCCAATATCTATAATGCTGTCTTTAAGTCACGAGTGAATCGGTATTTACTGGTTAAGCGCGTTTCATCGTAGACTGCATCATTGTTTAACAACGGGTAAGTTGTGGTCAAGCGCAAGCCTATTACAGAATTTAAAAAAATCTATAGAATAGTGTATTATTACATACAAACTTTGATATTTAAAATCTTAAATATTGGCCCAATGGAATATATTTTTGGAACCGTTACCCCTGAAAGTGATATTAATTTTCGACTTAAAATACCATCCAGCTGAGTAAAGCGCTTATCAGATTAGTAAGCTTATGTCAACTAAAGAAAGTGGGTTGAAGATAAGAATGCTATTACATGTTTAAACAGTACTCAATACTTGATATTCGTAAGTGCATTCTTTATGATCGAGAAACTCAATATAACCATTATACTTTTTTCAATAAAAATATTTGTAAAGCGTGTTATTGATAAACTTTGCTTTTTGATAGTTATGAAGACTAGGTGGATGTACGATATCTGGAAAGTAGTTGGCAAGAGTCAAATAAGAGTAGCCTCCCAGTAACATTACAAGAGGCCTTTGCAGATTACCCATATTATACATTGTACAGAAATAAATATATAATGACCGAACATTAACACACACGGCCATCTGATTCCAAGCTAAGCAGAGTTTGTACTATGGAAACCAGATAACTGATATACTACATATTTCTTTTGTAAACACACAGAAATATATGTAATCACACGTCATAGGCTCAAGACAAACAGGCATGTTCATCACACAAATGTCTGACTTGGGTGGGAATCGAACCCATGACCTGCGGCGTGAAAAGCAAGTATCTTACCGACCACGCCATTGGCCCGTCAATGGATGATAATAATGAATGTAATAATGTTGATGATGATATTGAATTAAATGATACTTATTAATGGTTACGGTACGCCTATGGCTTTCTTTGTACTGTTATTCCAGTAGAATTTATTGAGATAATCCAGGTACCACAGTCTGTTAACAATATTTCATAACAAATTAATATACAATGATAATGAATAACTAAATTTTTTATTACCGAAAAGAGACTCGGGATTTGAACGTAGTGAAGTTCGGAGACATCTAATCTCTTATAGGTCCCGCAAGATTTTAATTAGAACAATACTTAAAGTTAGATTACTTCATAACAAGCGAAGTGGGAGACAGCATAGAGAAAAAAAAAGAGATTTAATTACCTCATCAAAATGCACTAAACACCACGCATAATGTAATCTAAGCGGACCTATTAGAGTTGATTCCACTTATTATGGCAAAATTGTTTGAACGCACGAAATTAGCATCAATTGCAACAAGACCGGTGTTATATACCGTCAATAATACAACAAAGACTTACATAATATTAAAATCACGGAATAGTAAAAGCAAGCAAACTCTTAAACATATAAAAATAGGTAAAAAAACTTTTTAAGTTAAACGGTTTTATGTTTAACATACATTGCAATGTTTAAGATAAATGTACTAAAAACAAAAAAATAATAAAATAGATACAGTCGTGGGATTTATAAACATATGCATAGACTAGACTAAAATAAAACCGTGGGGCACGTAGAAAATAGTAAGTAATTTCCTCACCGTCTGCGGGCCAACTGCCTAACGACGAATTAAACGATTCTTCTATCGCACATTAAGTCGATAATTTGTAGACAATTGACGTGCCCCACGGTTTTATTTTAGTCTAGTCTATGCATATGTTTATAAATCCCACGACTGTATCTATTTTATTATTTTTTTGTTTTTAGTACATTTATCTTAAACATTGCAATGTATGTTAAACATAAAACCGTTTAACTTAAAAAGTTTTTTTACCTATTTTTATTTTCTAGTTTTTAGTTTTTATTTCGCATTCTATTTAATTCATTTAGTGCTTCATTATTGCAAGGTTTCTTGCCCGTTAGTTTATTGCAGTCCAATTCCTCTATACGTAGTCCCTGCAAAGATCTTACTCTACTAAGAGCCACGTAGGCTTGACCTTCTTCAAACAGTTTCGCACCTAAGTATACGACTGCGTGATCCACAGTGCTGCCCTGCATTTTATGTATTGTAGAAGCCCATGATAGTATTAAAGGCAGCATTCTTCTTTCAGCCGTCCCGTAATTGTACTTAGCTGAAAACTGTATGGCTTTCGGGTGTATAAGATGTACTCCGTCTCTTGCGAAATCAATTCGGACGGAAGGTACATCTGTTGCATACATCTGAGTTCGACGAAATCGAGGCCAAACGATTTCGTTGATGTAGCCTATAGCGCCATTTACTAATCCCTTTGAAACGTCAATATTGGACCGTAGCATGACTTTTGCCCCCACAAATATTTCCAGTTTCGCTGGTAAACCCCCAGTTTTGTTGATATCAGCTGGTATTATAGTAGCTATATCCACATTGTCTGCATTTCGTGTGGCGAGTACTAGCTGATCCTAACGACATATAATTTTTATCCACCCTAATGCCATACAGTTCTCGGCGCGTTTTAACCTTTCACCTTAACTTGGGTGGTGTACCGCTAACGACGTATCATTTTTAGCCACCCTAACGCCACACAGTCCTCAACACGATACAAAATCTTGACTTGGGTGGTGGATTCAGGCTGGATTAATCGGATACCTAAATTACAGATTAAATCTCTAAATTTAAATCTTATTATTATACGCCATTTAGTGGCTGCGCCCATCTTAAATATTGAGGTTGTATAGTGCACTGTATTCTTCTTGTCAAGCCCTTTTATTTGATACCCATATTGGTGGGATTGATAAAAAATTGTTATCAGCCATTTGGTAGCGGCGGCCATCTTAGATTTCAATTTTGCAAAGTAAATTGTATTCTACTTGTTGAGACCTTTCATTTGATACCCATGTTGATGGGATTGATAAAACCTAAGTTATCCGCCATTTTGTAGAGGCCGCCATCTTGGATTTTAATTTTATATAGTATATTGTATTCTGCTTGTTGAGCCCTTTCATTTGATACCCATATTGATGGGATTAATAAAACATAAATTATCCGCCATTTTGTAGCGGCGGCCATCTTGAATTTATAATGATAATGAATAAACATAATTGTATTGTCACCAAAATCCAAAGTGTATACAAAATTTCAGATTAATCGGTTGACAGGAAGATGGTGAAATTTGAATTACTAAATTTGACCCAAGAAAAATGAATAATAAATAAAACAAACGGGGTGAGCTAAATAAAACCGTTTAAAAATAAACCAACCGCAGAAATAAATAACTAACAAATCTGAAAGTTTGAACTTATTTCTTACTCAAAACGAGTTACCGCAACTATTTGCTCATAGTATTGATGTGTCAAGCATTATGATTGATAGACTCACCTAAGACCGTATCTGCGAGAAAATCCAATTCCCATTCAAACGTAAAAGACTTTATCTATTCGGAATAGAGTTCAAAGTCGTAAATAAAGGTTTAGTGTCAGATTATGCTCATGTTTCTTCAAATGATATGTAGTAAATTATGTAATAATGTTCTTTGCAATATTGAGTTGGTTTTGTAGATGATCAATTGTTTGTATGCTTACAAAAGAGTACATGTGGAGGATCGGACTTTTTTTATTCTTGAATAGGCTGGAGCTTGACTACAACTTACCTGATGTTAAGCAATGATGTAGTCTACGATGGGATGCGCCAGCCCGGTGTATTCTTATTCACTCGTGATTACGAATGACTTTCGGTGAGGACCAAAAAGGAAAAACAATTTCGACCCACCCTTTTAAATGGTGTCATCAGACATTGCATCGGAACACGGCTAGGCTGCTTGGCGGTGCAGCTTTGTCTGATGGGTGGTCACTAACCACGGCCGAAGCCTACCAACAGTTGATTACCTGTAAACATAATTACCAGTTGATTGTCACCTGATAATAGTCATGGCTCGTTGGCGTCAAGATCGCAGGTTGGAATCTCATCGTGCTTGGATCAAAAAGTGATTTTCTAATCTTTTAATCCATACTCAGGATATTGATAAGAAAAGACGCAAAGCTATCGATCCTACGCATGTTAGATTAGGTACCAGCCCCATCAGGCTTTGAGCCTTGACTTTAAATATACAAAAATATAGAACTATACAAATCTTTCACGATTTACGCCTGTATGGAACGAAGGTGCAGACCTGAGGGAAATATCACTTACTTATCGCGGCGTTTTAGGTAAAGCTAGCATAAATGATGAATAGTTGAACCAAACTGCGTTTTCATTCTGAAATAACGGTGACTACAACTTGCCTGATGTTAAACAATGATGTAGTCTAGAACGCGTGGCCCAATTTGCAGATTCACTCCTGATTACGAATGATTTTCGTTGAGAAAATGGCAGTGGAATGGCAGTCATAGTTAGAAATCATAAACAACGCATTATGACGGTGGGATCGCTGCCATAAGCAACGATCTAAATGGTGGCCACATTGTCTTAAATAGTGTCACCATACATAGGATCAAATTCATATCACATTGACTAATTGTTGGTTGATTAAATGAAAAAATCTTCGACAGCTTATGGCGTATAATTTTGAAACTATTTTTACAATTTTTTAAGTTGTTAAAGCGTACAGCATTTAGTAAGGCGAAAGGTAAGAAGCGAATGCGTTAGTGGCGCCACCGCGCGGTCGTAGTTTTTTAAGTCACGCCCCTCACACATCTCTCCTGGGGCGTCCGGTGTTAGCGTTATGATGGTGATGCGTAGACACTAACATAGTAGACTCACAAAACCCAATTTTAAATAAAATCGTAAACGCTGTTACATTCATTTTCCATCTTTGTTTTTAATTCTCCATAAAACATCAATACAGACCTTACCAAAATTGAAAACTTTGCAAAACGTAAACTGTAGAGCCAAACAAAGACATTGATATTTCCATAAATAATGTATGGGTTCCGTACAAATTAGAGGCCGCGGGCGTCGGAGTTCCTGGCTTACTGGTACGTTTTAACGTTTCACTGCCGGACCCTTGAGAAACAACAGATGGTTCTTATGGTTGTAGATGATCAAAATTGTGAGAATTTGGAGAAGGTAATAAAAAATATAACAAAGTGTAAGTCGAATGCATTTGCATTAACTTTTTCTAACTGACTTCTGAATAACAAGGAGGAGGTTCTATATCCGGCTGTACGTATGTATGTTTTTTTTAATGGTCACCGATTAGAAATAAAGAAGAAAGAAAGAAAAACATTTATTTGACAAAGATACACAAAATAAATGAAAAACACCTAGAAAGAGAAAAAAAATATAAATGAAAACAGTAAAAGAAGAAAAAAAAGACGGGTTGCACTCCGGGAGTGCCGGCAGAAGTGAAAACTTGATTATTAACGTTGAGCATGTTTGATATTTTGGAATGGTTAGGGAATAATTTTGCACCAATTGCTTTATCAGTATAAAAGTACTATCATTTATGTGGTAGAATACAATATTCATTTATTGCGCTATCGTACACAAACATGACAATTTATATTACATTAAAAATTTAACACTTTAAAACTATTACAATTATTTTACATTAAAAGTTTATCTCTTTTTTTTCACAACAATGTGATCACTACACAGACGGTCGAGCCATCAGCTGTCACCATCCATGGATGCGCGTGGCACGCTGTAACATACACGAACATTCGCGCAAAATTTTTCAATGAATACTAATTTTATCTTTCTTCAAATTTGTCTTACCACATCTACAATTCCTAAATCCTCGGATACCAATAGAAACGAACGTTTATTAGTCTTTTTCCTAGCAAGAAAGTGTTTTTCTAAGGGGCATTGTGCCCCCATACCATAAAAAATTCACGCCTTCGATACTAGCCTCTGGTTCAATGGGGAATTTCTTTACAAAGAAACCATTGTGGAGTTTCCAATTGTGAAATTTTAAGTAGGTAGGCCGTGTTGATGGAATTGTGTTTTGAAAAATATTAACAGTATATCCTGACATCAAGATGTGAAGCTTATTTTTGGTAGCGAGTGTGTTGAACCTGCTTTATATGAAAAATAGTGTATTTAACAGATTGTATATTATTTCAATTCAACCCTTTTTAGTGTCCCACTGCTGGGCACGAGTCTTCTCTCAACTATTTTATGAGTTGAGAGAGTGTAGACACGCTGGCCAAGTGCGGGTTGGTGGATGTCACATGCCCTCGAATGATTAGTTCTTAGATATGCCGGTTTCCTCACGATGTTTTCCTTCTCCGATATTGAAACAATTCACACAAAGATGTGTGGGCGCGACCAGGATTCGAACCCGCGACCTTATTTTTCTAAGGCGAGGCTCGTACCGCTGTGCCACCGCTGCTCTATAAAAAAGAAATTGTAAATTATAAAAATATAATTATAATCCTTACTAATGTGGAATCAAGAGTGTTTAAGACCCGGGAAAGGACACAGGATAGAGCATTTGACATTATCTGCCTTTGGCATTTAGCTGAAATATACTGTGTAGGGAGGTTCTCCCGATGTATAATATTTCTTTATAATCTGTACGTGATACATACAACATACAGGCGCAATACAGCAAACCTCTAATCCAAATAATATTATAACGAAATGAGAACTATGCAAACAGTTTTATTTCGTTCAAGAGAAAATCCACGTCTAGTTACTTTACTTATGTCATTTAATGTTGATGGTCACAGACATTTTTTTTTTTGCTGATGACCTAACCCAATTAGCCTGAAGGGCCTCTTTTGGTTCACCGGACTTTTTCGGTGAGCCGTCCGAGGACGGTCGAACCGATCAAGTACTTGGCAACTGCCATGAGGGCTCCCCAAGTGGGGACGTACCTCGGCTCAGGACGTTGCCGGACACTAGTTTTTTAGGGGATCGGAGGGCATTTCGCGTTCGCGCGGTCCGGTCCTGACCGGAACCGTAATTGACTGACGAGTCACAGACAGAATGATGTACTAATTTATACATTATTTATTTATCGTGGTGACTAATTAGATGAACATTTCACTAGCGACTTGTAAAATGTCGCCTAGCGCCATCTATTATCAATAGCTAGAAACTATTATAATGTTTTATGTAAATAAGTGTGCTACAACTATTAATTAATATCCGTGAACCAAAATCTAACAAAACTCACTGCTCAACGTCTGAAATAGATTATTGTCTGGATTAACACATAGGCGCCCGCTCGCGCGGGCGAAGCCATGGGCGGAAGCTATAGATAGACCGTTTAAAATGCGTATCTTTTTTTTTTTTTTTTGCTAATGACCTAACCCAATTAGCCTGAAGGGCCTCTATTGGTTCACCGGACTTTTTCGGTGAGCCGTCCGAGGACGGTCGAACCGATCTAGTACTGTGGCAACTGCCATGACGGCTCCCCATGTGGGGACGGATCTCGGCTCAGGACGTTGCCGGACACTCTAGTTTTTTAGGGGATCGGGAGGCATTTCGCGTTCGCGCGGTCCGGTCCTGACCGGAACCGTAATCGACTGAGGGCCTATCTTGGAGGGGCGCGGCGCGGCCCACGACGGCGTGGGCGACATCTCGGCATGTGTTGTGTGCTACTATTTTGGTTGTCCCTACCTACTCTAGCAGCGGATCGGAGTTTAACATGCGTATCGCGATCTGAGGTACAAAGTCATAAAACATTAATTAAATCTCGTAAAGAACTATTTAACCACAGATAAAAGTAATGTAAGACTATTCGTCACTAACATCCATATCGCTTGAATCATCATCACTGTCTGTGCAGCTTGAAGAGTCAGAATCTTGGCGATAGGCGATACGCGAGTTAAACGGTCTATCTATAGTGTTAAATATTAACGTATTTATTAGCTGTAATATTGCTTGTTATAATTTTATGTCTTTTAGTTGAGAGGTTGTTATAAATCTAAGCAGTTTCTTTTTATTTGCCATCACTTTTGAATTTACAGTAGCTGCACCATAGTAATATTTATGGTACTGTAAAAATATGCTATGTGACACATAAACCGACTAAATACCTACTAGACATCACTTTATTAAAATGTTGTATTACATTATAATATTTCAATAAAGCGATGTCGGTAAGTGTGGTGGCGTGGTCGGTAAGATACTTCCATTTTACGCCGCAGGTCGTGGGTTCGATTCCCACCCAAGTCAGACGTTTGTCTTGAGTCTGGGTGTAATTTATCAATTTCAAGTATTTATTTACAAACAAGAAAAGTATTTGTAGTATATTACCAGTTATCTGGTTTCCATAGTACAAGCTCTACTTAGTTTGGAATCAGATGACCGTGTGTGTTAACGACCGTCCTCTGCTATTATATTATTATTATTAAATTGTTATCATCTATATTAATAGATTTGTTCAAGTTCTTGACTTGAGTTACTGGTAAGACACTCGTTTTTCCCGCCGCAGGTCCTGGGTTTGATTTTTATCCAAGACCGATATTTTGTGCGTGAACATTATTGAACATGACTGTTTGCCGTAGTAGGGTAGCCATCTCTAAAATTTGGAAAACAGGACAAGACGCGTGAAAACCCCGTATTTTAGAGTCCGAAAGCCGGACATGACAACAAGATCTTTTAAACATATTCAATGTAATAAAAAACAGTTGAAAATGTCATAAATCACCTTTTTTATTCATTCATTATTTTAACAAAACAGAATCGTATTACAATTTGTTACAAATTGTTTACATAAATCAGTTACTTGGTTCGTCGGTTGATCGTGGTGTGCGAGCATAGTGCGTGTCTCGCGGGCGGACCTAATTTTTTTTTTTTAAACTCGGTCTACAAATAAAACCCTTCCTGGACGCTCCAAACTAGGACAAATCCGGGGAAACCCAGACGGATGGCAACCCTAGCCGTATGGGACCTAAAATACAGCCGGCAAAATTTAATCACTATCCCTTTTTACACAGTCGGATAAAAATAAATTTATATCAGGTCTTAAACTAACTCCATACCAAACTTCATCCAGATCGGTTCAGTAGTTATAGCGAGAAAGCGCGACAGAAAGATAGGCAGACAGAGATACTTTCGCATTTATAATATTAGTAAGAAGCATTTAGGTACCTCTGCCAACACTTTCAGCTAATACAGCCGTGAGCGCTATGAGCACGTGGAGATGGATGGATACTTGTGTCTTAGAACAAATACTAGTAATCGAGTTAAAAAATTATTAATTACAAGACACACAACCTCAACATGTCGTATCCGGTCATAATTACGGACTCTCAAGCGAAACGGAAAACGCGCTATTACAATGTTCGGAGTTCGTTGCGACTTCACTTTGGCGCGCTTCCGACAGTCTTGATATCGTCGATCGTTTGGCAATTGGCAGTTATTACCCAACCTGCATAGAGTGAAGACGTCTCGGAACTGTGTTATCATTTCGCGTCACGTTAAAAGTTGATTTCATTAGTTATTGTAATTTATATAGACTTCAGCGTGAAATAAATTCAGTGTGTTAACCCTATAAACGTTTTCCTCATTTTGTACGACTACTCACAGTAAACCCATAAGATTTCTGAGAGTAGTGGCCAAAAATCTGACCCTGCGACTTACATATTATTATTCACAGACATTTATAAAGATAGGTACACAATTTTGAATACTGCTTTTCGACGCCAGATTTCGCCAACATTGACCTTAGCACCTTTGTAATGATGATGATGATAATTTTATTACACTCAACTAATCATAACACTCCACTTACATTTTACACTAGCGCCTCTATCGGCCACCCCCACCAATAGCACTACTCACCAGTGACGAAGTTTTAAAAAAGGAAGCCGGAGCAAAAAAAGTTCTTACTTAGGAAAATAATATCTGTTCACTACTCACCTATCGTTCTTGATGCTATACTTATTTTTATTCCTATTTAAAACTTTTAGGCGTGTGATATCGACCATTTTTTAAAAGGGAAACCGATGGGTATCGGATTGTATGGACTCTTTGCCACTGCTACACACCTATACGACGACTACACACAGCGTCACTAATTTGTAAATTAACATATTTCCTTTTTAATTCAAGTACTTATTTATCCAAATGCCAAGTACTTTCTTGTATTCATAACTGCTAGTAAAATTATAAGTAAACCGAGTAAAAAAGTCAATCATACTTATAGATTTAAAGACAATCCGAGTCGGAATAATCTAGACATTTTTAAACGTAACGAACTAGTTCGGTACATTCTCAATTTCACTAGGATCTATGGCTATCTGCCGTAACAATTCAATTTAATTCTAGAACAGCAAATCCAAATTTGAATTTAAATGAAACCTTAGAGGTAACTACACCATCATCAACTATAGGAAATTATCTATCATACCATAAATAGTAGTCGCCATAAAGTGAGCTTAATGAACGCGACCATGCATATTAATATTTAAATTGTAGTTCACGAATGAACAAGTTCCTAAGAGTTCTTGCAGATGAACTATACGTATGTGTACAGTTTTCGTACATGTATGTTAGGTGATCTGGGAAATTCATCATTCAGTTGATTTCCATATATTATAATGTCAGTCAGTGTGAACCAAAACAACTTACAGCACAAACGCGTGCGAATATCAACTATCTTTATAAATAAATTAATTAATATTCTGGTACATTAACACACGGTCATCTAGTCCCAAGCTTAACAGAGTTTGTGTTATGGAAACCAGATAGCTGGTATATACTAGACATATAATTACTTTTCTTTTTTAAATATATACTTATAATAGATATATACACCAAGACTCGACACAAACACAAATGTTCATCTCAATTTGTCTCGGGTGGGAATCGAACCCACGACCTGCGGCGTGAAAAGTAAGTATCTCACCGACCACGCCACCACCGGCCCGTATAATAAATAAACAATAATAATAAATAATAATATTAATAATAAATGCTGGATATAGGCCTCTCCTAAAGCACGCTACTGAGCACGACCCGCGGCTTTTCTCACTCTCTTACCGGCCGCCCTGCTGAGATCGTCACTCCACCTAGTCTGAGGGCGTCTTACGCTACGTTCGCCAATTCGTGGTCTCCACTAGAGAACTATAATAGGCTGTAAAAATTACTAAAGGCTACTTTTTATTATAATACCAAGTGGGCAAAGCTGTCAGTGTTAGGAAGTTTAGTAATATACGCGAAACTGTAGGACAGTTATTATTTCTACTGGCGCCTAAACAAATTGCTCGTAATACCATATCTAGACACCAGACGTGCCGTAACCGCCTTAATTACTGCCATTACATAGTCATTAGTCTAACGCGATAAATTGAACTAGTTCATATTTTAGTTTTTGGTTGTGTTTAACTAAGATCATTTAATATCGGTCGGAATTGTTGCTTTTTTATGGTTTCTAACATCCCCATTCCACTACAAACTTTCTCACCGAAAGTCATTCGTGATCGCGGGAGAATCATTGCTCAACGAAAATATGTAACAAAGCGCCACAAAGCTTGAAGCGAGTACAAAATTTAAAAATTACTAGCTTCCGCACACGGCTTGACCCGCGAAATTGATCTCACTAATCTTGTTTCTCCATACAAACTTTGGAACCCCGTTTCACGCCCTTAAAAAGAGAGAGTTTTGGAAAATCCTTTCTTAGTGCACCCCATAAGGAACCTATGTGCCAAATTTGGAGTCTCCAGACCCAGCGGTTTGGGCTCTACGTCAGTCAGTCAGTCAGTCAGTGTCTTCTTTTATATATTTAGATTTGATCGTTTAATGTGAGTCAAAACCGAATCCAAGGGAGTCGGTTGCAAATACACAAACGGATATTCAGGTGAATTTAATAAAAGCGTATTAAACTAAAAAGTTTGTTTACGTTAAGAACAATCATAAGAGCAATTGTCCTAAACGAATAATTTTAGAAACCTATATCTGTTTTGTGTCTTTGTCATATCTGTCTTATATCTATTTTTGTTTTTATTGCAAAAAGAATGATGTTAAAATGTATATAAAACAAAACTAAACTAAACTAAAAAAAAAAACAAAATATAGGTATAGGGAAATTGATCTAACTAAATACAAATCTCAATATTAACCCAAAACAAGAACAATACTAATTAATGCCCAACTTTTATGGTGTAAGCGTTTATAGTATAAGTCCAGTAGCAATTTTACAAGTATCGTATCAAAACAAGTCGCACTTACGACCTTTTTCTACAACAAACATTATGCACACTTATGTAGACGCTTAGTATAATGCAAGCGAATATGATCATTAACGTGCATTGGCATGGCTGCAGATTGTACATTTTTTAACAAAAAAGTAGTATTATCTTAGATTTACGCGAATATCACACATTGAAATAAAACTGCTTTTTAACGAATTTTATCGCGGTTGAAAACACTTTGAAACGTCGGGATCTAAAATAAACCGCGATATAATCCGTTAAAATGTAGTTTTATTTCAACAAAAATGTAATTTTCTAATCGGGATTTTGACAGAATTTTCACGAAATTATGCCCAAATAAACACAAAATTTAATTTCAATCGAGTACCTCTTCTTGAATCAAGTTAAAACATCATCATCAATCTCCTTGCCTCTTTCCCATTTCTATTGTGGTCGGCTCCCAGTCTAACCTGATGCGGCTAGCTACCAGAATTATACAAGCGACTGCCATCGGACCTCGAATCAAGTTAAAACATATTTTTTCAAAATTGCTTACCAATAATTTTAATAAATAAAATCCATTCTACTCGACACTACAGTTGTTCTCGTTGTGTTCGAGCTGAGAGCAAATAAAACGATGTGTAAATTATCAGTGAAATTAATTATATTAGTGTTTTCTGTCCATTAAAGTGATTCGAATATAGTTTAGTATCGATTTTATAATTGGATTCATTGATTTTAATGAACCGTTTCCGTTCTAATTAAAATAACTGTTAACGAATGAAATCGATTTTAAATACAGATGTATTGGATACTGGCTACCACCTGTGGCTTCACCCGCGTATTAGGCGATCAAACGAACGTGTTAAGTGAAGTTCGATCACTATTATATGAGTCACTTCATTCGAAGATATAAAACTCACCCTCCCAACTCCCAAAACTAAAGGTAGTATTTTAATTTTCTCTCTAAAGGAATGAGTGCGACCTATGACGTCTAGTAGGCGAGAAACATAACAGCTAAAACAAAAATAACCATAGGCTACATTGATGGATTACGGAATCCATTGCTCTTTAAACGTGCGACTGCTTTGTAGGTTTAAAGAACTATAATAATCCCTACTAATATTATAAATGCGAAAGTAACTCTGTCTGTCTGTTACGCTTCCCCTCTTAAACTAATGAACCGATTTGGATGAAATTGGGCATGGAGGTAGTTTGAGACCCGAGAAAGGACATAGGATAGTTTTTATCCGACTGCGCAAAAAGAAGGTAATGTTTTTGGCGCGATAACCGACATACACGCGGGCGACGCCGGTGTCAGAAAGTTAGTAATAATATAAGCCTTTATTAAGACATTTTACAATAGTTAAATGCACAGACACACCCTGTCTGATTGCCCGACTGTGGCAAAGGCCTCCTCCATTTCTTTTATTTATTTTATTTTATTTTATTTTATTTTGGTACAAACAGTCATCATTAAATAAAGTGACTTAAACATAAACTTAATCTAAAGACAAAGAGTACCCAAGAGAAACAATAACAATAATAATTACTGGAAATTGCTAGCGGACAAACAACAAAAAGCTACATATAAATTAAAAAGTAGCATTCGAAAAGAACAACGTTTACTTACTTACATGTACATGTATGCTACTTTGGAGATTCCTGATTTAATTGCAATTTAAGTTTAGATTTTAAGGTGTTCAAAGAGTTGTTGAAGAGGTCTAAATCATGAAATTCGTTGTTATATAACTTAAGCGAGCGAGTGATAAAGTTGTTACGAGTATATTCCATTCTTTCAGAGTCTTTCCATTCCATTCAGTTTTGCGCTTCCCTTGTCCATGTTTTTCCTGGTGTTATCTTTATTTCATCTTCCCACTTTCGTAGCTGTCTTCCTCGCTTCCTTTTCCTATTTCTTGGATACCAATACAATATTTTATTATTCCACTTTCGAATGCCTCAGTATGCCTAGTCCATCTCCACTAAAGTTTCCTGATTCTTAATAATACGTCTTCAATCTTTAAAGGACTACCTGTTAAAATATATCTAAAGAATGAAGTGACGGAATACTAATTAGGATGGAGAGTAGCCTATGTGCTGTTCTGGTTTATACTCTATCTGTGTGCCAAACTCTATATAGTTCTGATAAATAGTTGTTGCGTCGAAGAGTAACAGACATCCATACATCCATACAAACTTTCGAAACTTTTTATTATAATGTACTATTGATCGAAAAGAAGGCGTATGTTGTAATTAAGTTTTATGCTGTAATTTCTAACACTATTAATTATAAATATCGTTTTAAACCCGTTGCAAGCGAACGATGTTGAAGAAATATTTTTTGACAATTTTTTAGAACAAATGTCACAGTCAAGAAATTTGATGCCCTCAATCGCAATGTTTTAGTTAAGGTAAAGTTGTCAACCAAGTAACTGATATAGAAAGTGTGAAAAATAAAAAAAAAACACATTTAGGTACTTATTTGAATTAGCTATAGGAATGTTAGTAATACTAGTCTTACAAACTATGTTAGTGCTAGCTTTCCGACAGCGGCTTCGCCCGCGTGTATGTCGGTTATCGCAACAAAACATTACCTTCTTTTTGCGCAGTCGGATAAAAACTATCCTATGTCCTTTCTCGGGTCTCAAACTACCTCCATACCCAATTTCATCCAAACCGGTTCAGTAGTTTAGGTGTGAAAGCGTAACAGACAGACAGAGTTACTTTCGCATTTATAATATTAGTAGGGATTAGTAGGGATTTGGCAGGCCCACACGCACAAATATGCGCACATACACAGTTAAATTGTCATTGCGGATGAAACACTGCTTTCTAAGATACAGGGATTAACCTAGTTTAGACATAATTAATTATAAATAATATATTTATAAATTGATACAATTATAACCCCACTTGGGTTACAATTGTAACAATTTATTAAATTGTTGTTGTTGTATTCAGCATAATAATTGAATCAATTATTATGTTAGCTGTACTCTTATCCTATAATCTAATTCTTCAACTCTTCCTATTATTTTTCTGATTAAATTCGTGCGGGATCCAAGACAGTTCAAGTCCTGGTGGACTTGGCCTGATTCAGATCCCGAGTCACTTCACGGCGCCGCTGTCGATCTTAGCTTACAGGAGTAGCAATAGCGGGATTGCGGTGATGGGTTATGTCCCATAGAAAAAGTCATTGCCTTACAATTTGCGCTTTGCTTCCACCTTTATTGTGCGAACTGCCAAGTTGTGGAATTCGTCGCCGGCATCTCTGTTTCCCGATAGCTATAATCTACCTGTCTTCAAGTCACGAGTGAATCGGTATTTATTAGAAGAGCGTTTCATCGTAGACTGCAACATTGCTTCACATCAGGCATCAAATCAAAAGGCATGCTAATCTTTTGTCCAATAAGAGGTTTGCTTTTTCAATGCAATTCTAATTGATATTTTATCTAAACCAGTAGCAAGAATTCGGTCTTAACGTTTGTTTGATTTAAACCAGCCGGTTATAATAAGTACTTATCAACAAAGTTTAGTACTTGACAAGTGATTGTGGAATGCAGTCTTAGTTTCAATTTGATACGACTAATGGATTGTGATTGATTGTTATTAGAGTTAGCACCTAATATACCTAACCGGGATAATCACTGCATAGTATAAAACAAAGTCCCTTTCCTGTCCCTTATATCCCTATGTATGCTTAAATCTTTAAAACTATGCAATCGATTAGTATTGTCTTAGATTTACGCGAATATCACACATTGAAATAAAACTACTTTTTAAAGGATTTTATCGCGGTTTATTTTAGATTTTAGATCCCGACGTTTCAAAGTCTTTTCAGACTTCATGTTCACGGGTGGACTGAGGTATTTGACGTCCAAAAATATTAATCACATTATTACTGACTACCTTCAAACATTAATATTTAAGTTGCGTTCCGATTAAAGCAAACTGAGCTCACAGTAGTCTCTTGAATTCTGAGTTGATTTTGCTTGGGGTTTGGTACAAGTAAATTAAGCACTGGGTCCCAAGCTGGTGGTATATTCCAACCATTTTCTCTGTTAAAATTAGGATGTTTTATTTCAATGTGGGATATTCGCGTAAATCTAAGACAATACTATTATTATTCCTGTTTTTCATCTGCAATAAACAATATCTATAAGATAGTATTGTCTTAGATTTACGCAAATATCACATATTGAAATAAAACATGAACCCTTGAACATGAAGTCTGAAAAGACTTTGAAACGTCGGTGTATAAAATCTAAAATAAACCGCGATAAAATCCGTTAAAAAGTAGTTTTATTTCAATATCTTTAAGATATTTCTGTTTATTCCATCGTCATACCAATCTGTCATTTTGCATTGTTTGCAGTAACAAGTCGCTATAAATAAGATTTAAATCCAACCCACATAGAACAAAAACAGCAAGCGATAAGCAGAGGTGTCCTGTTTCGTTAAGTGAGACATTTCGCTGTTATGTGGGCGGACCAATGTTTGGTCCAAGTTCTGCCAAATAAGTGTTAGTCAAATTGGGTAGTATAACTTTTCTGGGTAGTCATTTAACACATCTATAACAATCGTTACATGTAGTCAGAAGCCAATATAATCTGACACCTGGTCTAACCATCTCGGCTACTGGTTCCCTACGGGTTTCGAGGTCTGATGGCAGTCTCTCGTATAATTCTAGTAGCTAGCCGCATCAGGTTAGACTGGGAGCCGACCCCAATAGAAATGGGAAAAAGCAAGGGAAATGATGATGATGATCAGGGAGTGCACCATTTATCTGAATCCCCACACGTGGTCCCCGGGTGGTGCAAATCAGGTGACAATCAAATGGTAATTAAGTTCACTGATAATTAACTAGTGGCAGGCTTCGGCCGTGGTTAATGATCACCCACCAGCCAAAACCGCACCGCCAAGCGACAGTGTTCCAGTGTGAAGTCTGGTGACTGGTTTCTAACCATATGGAGCCTGATTTCACTGCCACCTTCTCAGCGAAAATCATTGAATTTTGCTATCACGCTAGAATTGATGCAGTGGGCAGACGCATCACATTTTAGACTACATCATTGTTTAACATCGGACAAGGCGTAGTTAAGCACATGCCAATTTAGAAAAAAACATTACGTAAAAATGTTCATTTCATTGAAATAAAACTACTTTTTAACGGATTCTATCGCGGTTTACTTTAGATTTTAGATCCGTTTCAAAGTTTTTTCAGACTTTATGTTCACGGGTGGACAAGAACAACATGAACAACAAAAAGAAAAGAAAAAATAAAAACGACTTTGATACGTCGGGATCTAAAATCTAAAATAAACCTCGATAAAATCCGTTAAAAAGTAGTTTTATTTCAATGTGTGATATTCGCGTAAATCTAAGACAATACAATACAATGTTCATTTCACTTTATACAGAACTAAATCCGCTGTAACTCGTAACTTAAAATCAGCCACGAGATTTCTGAGATGAAGTCGTAAGACAGAACTGAACTCAATACTAACCAAAAGCAAGTTTTATAGCCACTAGTAACTTCATTGTTATTGATCTGAATGTAATAAAGAGTAACTTTAACTACACTTAGTATTTATAGAAACTGATATAATATTAAAATTGAATCGTTAAAATACATTGTATAATAAGTTTAGCTTTCACAAATAAGTACAGTGACCTCATTACGAGTTTATTTTTAAAGCAACTCTATAAAAAGGAGTTTATCATTCTTATGTATGTGTCGCAGTAAGATAGATCAAGCGGTAATATAGTTATATCCCTAGGGATATAATTATATACCGGAATATAGTTATAAAACGGTCCAAGTTTAGTGATATACTTATATTACTAGATTAAGTTTAGTGTTATAGCTTTCGGAGTGTGCTGGCCGGAGACTTGTAGTTTTTTGTCACTTGTAAGTCCCGAAAACAAACCCACCCACTCCATTAAACGCCAGTAAACAATAAACAATAAACGTCGGGATCTAAAATCTAAAATAAATCGCGATAAAATCCGTTATAAAGTCGTTTTATTTCAACTTTTTAAAAAGTAAACGTGCTTCTGGGCCTCATTTTTTTTTTCATTTAACCAAATGAAATGGTACAATGTTACATAAATATATCTCTTGCCAAACTGTAAAAACAGTTTGTTGGCAAGTAACGCTCAGATAACTTAATCGAAAAACATATTGTACCTACATATATGTTTTTAACAAAATGTAAAGAAATTAGTATAAAGTAATTTTTCTTAATGTTATGTATTGCTGTTCAGCAGTATATTTTTTAATTTATTCTTAACACTTTGTATTGACAAATTTACCTCTAATCTTATTTCATCTATTTTATTATATATGTTAGGGACCATGTATTTTGTTGTCCTTCTTCCATAGTAGTTAACAGTTGGACCCAGAGCCTTTAAGAAATAGCACGGTTATGTGAAAAGGTTTACTTAAAGGCTCTATTTACAAAATATAAGTTGTAATGCTGTAATTTTTGTTAGAAGTAAGTGCCGGAGTGTGTCTAGATAACATTTTATCCAACTTCCTAGCGAAGTTGTATTTTATGCTAAGTTGAAAAGTTGAAGTCATCTGCAGACGTTGGATAAATGCCTATAAAAATACCCTTAAACTTAGAACCTTAATTAGAAGGCCAAAGTACGTTTTTTAAGTAACTAATTGTCATATTACTATTACTTATGAGGTGGCGTTTATATCCTTCACTTCAACCCTTTTTAATCTCCCACTGCTTGGCACGGTTTTTCATTCAACTATCTTACGTGTTGAGAGAGTTTAGGCTGTGTGTTTTCCACACACGCTGTCCAAGTAAAATGTCCTCTAATGATCAGTTCTTAGACATGCCTGTTTCCTCACGATGTTTTCCTTCACCTATATCTTAATATATATATAATCTTAATATATATCTTATCTCTGCTGCTTACAGCAGAGATGAAACAATTCACACAAAAATGTGTGGGTACGACCGGGAATCGAACCCGCGACCTTAAATTTCTAAGGAGAAGCTGCGCCACCGCTGCTTGATTCGTAGTTGAGGATAATGTCCCGATAGGTGATATAAAATATCAATGAAAGCTTTACCTGTAACAAACGTAAGCTTATAGTCTTGCAACTCAGATAAAAATAGCTTTATAAAGCCCAAGCACGATGCATAGACTTTGCAATTGTGATATCATAATAGACTAGTTAACAAATAGATAACGCAATTAAAATAAAACTAATTTGGTACCTACTAAAACTTATTATTTATGCAGTCATTTTGAATTTTTTGTTTTTTAGTCTGAAATCGGCTTACGATTGACTAAAACTTGCCTGATGTTAAGCAATGATCTATTTTATGATGGAACGCGCCACACCGGTATACCGATTCACTCGTGATTACAAACGATTTTCGGTGTGAAGGTGGCAATGGAATGAGCCTCCTTATAGTGAGAAACATTAAATGAGCATCAAATCCGATTCACTCTCTTTGCACGGTGTCCAGACCTGACATGGAAACGGAACACAAGGTTGCTTGGCGATGCGGTTTTGTCGTATGGTCACTAACCACATCCGAAGCCTACCACCAGTTTATTGTCACCTGTAAATAAAGAGTACATATTTACATTTTTAATCGTAATTTTAACAGCTAATAAAATTAATCTTAATCGTTAAGGTTAGTTGTAGGTTCAACAGATGCTTTCTAAAAAATCGCATACTTCGATCATTAGATTTCTACATCGTAATTTTTACAGCATGATTTAAATAATCTTAGTCGTAAAGGTTTCGCGGACTGTGTTTCCAACAGTTGCTTTGTGTAAAATCGTAGAACAGCCGTCTGAATATCGTTATTTTGTATATCTCCGTTCTATTGCCCTGATTTTAAATTGTATTGAACTGTATGCGTGGGAATGTTTTGTTATAAATGTTTCTAGTGCTATATGTTTAGTTGAAGATATTATATTATATTCTACGTAGGCGGAGTTACTTTTTCGTTACGTAAAAAGAAAAAAGATCCTAATAAGAATGATCCGCGAAGCTATTGAAATTAAAAAAACATCCTAATTTTAACAGAAAAAATGGTTGGAATATACCTCCAGCTTGGGACCCAGTGCTTAATTTACTTCTTCCTAAACCCAAGCAAAACTAACTCAGAATTCAAAACACTGTGAGCTCAGTTTCAGCTCGGACCGCAACTGAAATAATAATGTATGTAGGTAGTCAGTAATAATTGTGATTAATATTTTTGGACGTCAAATACCTCAGTGACCATGAAGTCTGAAAAGACTGAGACATCGGAATTTGAAATCTAAACTAAATCTTCATGAAATTCGTTTTAAAATAGTTTTGTTTCAATAATGAAATGAATTTTAAATGGAATAGGTAATATAATTTGTAATTTTTTTGAATTATAACTTATTATCTTGACAGGTTCATGATGGTATTCGAAAACTTTAATGGTTTAATGGTTTAATTAATAAATCTGTTATATTGACTGCGTAAAGGGGTTACCTTCAGAGACCGTATTGTCCCTCGACATCATTCAAATGTTACTTAGTGCAAGCTTATTTTAGAACAAAAAAAGTTATTCTTAAAAATGTCATTTTGTTTTTACAAAAATATACTAGATGTTAGAATTTGGTCTCCCCTCACCTGTCCGTTATGTTAATAGAGAACAGCTTTGACTTACGTTTCTGCTTGTTACAAATCTGGGTGGCACATTAGGGCTGTCAAAAAGTAATAATAATCATAGATCCCAATATTGTTAAAAAACATTTTTATACGACCTGAGCTGTAACCGTAGCCCTAAAATGCAACGCCAGAAGTATCATGGAATATTTGTTAATAACTTGTTAATAATTATTGAGTTAAAATAATAGTATTTTCTAAAAATGATTCCTAGCTAGATCGATTTATCGCCCCCGAAACCCCCTACTAAATTTTATGAAAATCGTTGGAGCCGATTCCGAGATTCAAATTATATATATATATATATATATATATATATATATATATATATACAAGAATTGCTCATTTGAAGATTTAAGATTTACAAAAGAAAAGTTTATATGTATAGAATATACCAGTTATCTAGTAAATTATATACGGACGTCCTAACCGAATTAGCTGGAGGGGCCTTTATTGGTTCACCGGACTTTTTCGGTGAGCCATCCCAAGACGGCCGAGCCGAGCCAAACCGACCAACAATGACTTATCCAATTTGGATAAGTCACCTAAAAGAAAGAAACATTTGAGACCAAACCTAGCACGGCTAAAAGATCTTTCCTTTTCACTACAGGCTCACCAGCTCCCGATCTTACAGTCTTTACAATATTGTTACCCATTTATGACTTGATCTTCTCTAAAGTCTCTTTAAAGGATTGAATACCTACGCAGTTAAGTGATCCGACAGAGAAAAAAATACTAAAATAATCGACATAGCTCATCGGATTAATAAGCTGAAGTGGCAATGGGTCCATAATATCTGCCGCAGAACCGACCACAGCTAGGATAAATGAATTCTTGAGTGGAGACCACGGAATGGCAAACGTAGCGTAGGGGTTCCTCAGACTAGGTGAAGTGATGATCTCTGCAATTCGGCCGGGATGGGCTGCACGGGAAAATCCGCGGATTGTGATAGAGGCCCATATCCAGCCGTGGACTAGAAAAGGCTGATGTGATTTTTTAAAATACCTTGAGGACCAGATCACTAAGTTAGTCTGCTCTAAGTTTATACGCTACGTAACATCCCAGTATCTTGGTTCAATTTAAGGCAGCGTTCACACCGGGCCCATTGTTACGTCACTGCAGGAGAGGCGGTGTCACACGACGTCTCATTACGTGGTACGGGATAGCTTTAGTAATTTGTGGTTTGGCATCCTAGTAATAGGGTTGTGAGCATCGTCGCCTATTTTTAATATACCCAAACTACCACGACCATTGATAAAATTATAGTATTATTATTTAAAATGAAAATAGATAAAAAGAGTGACACTCATATTTTCTTTTTGTATAACATTAAATTAAAATATAATTTTCTTTTTTTATAAATTAATTAATAAATAAATAATTTATTTATAAAATACATTGGCTCTCGTGTTTAGAAGATGAAGACGCTACCACTTACATACCACTTCAATTGACAACATTTTATTTATAATGCCATATTAACAAAATGCCATTTCTCTAGGTATTGCCCTAGATATATATCATTCTAATAGATATTTCTTCCGTCGTCATGTGATCAATTTACGCCAATCCTGTAGAGCTAAATAAAGCGATACGATTGGAGGTTTTTAATATTCGTTGTGCAGTCTCAACTCGCAGTTTAGTTTTAAAAAATATAAAAAAGTTATGTTTGATTAGTGACAGCCCTATGATAAGTTCAGTGTCAACAGTAAAACAGTAGAGCCATTGTTTTGAATTCTAACACGTTTTAAAATAAACGCAGGGTTATACTTAAATATACTATGTCCTTCCGATGTGGTGCCTACAGCATATTAGACTGAGAACATGTGATGGTCAGACTTTCGTTATTTTACAAAGGCTGATAAAAGAACTACATTTTCCATATGCAGTCAGCATATGAAAATTTTTTGATGTGAAATATCTATGGCGGTGGGTCAGATCGACTGTAACGAAGCATCGTCACGGCATGCTATTTATCAGCATATAATATAACATGTAACGACTAATCTTCCATCTTGCTGGCCGCACTGATCTCATGTACTTTAAATTACAAAATAAATTCAATGTTTTACATCTATCAAATGTCCCGTGTCAACGGCTAGGTAGATCCTAATTATAGTAATGCTGCAGTATCAAACGTGGTTTGAGACAGTTGCAAAAGTACTATGGAATGTGTCTGCCTTTTTAAAATGACAATAGTCTGACTATCACTGGCTCTTACTCTTTAATAGTGGTAAACTATTTTAAAACTTAAAAAAAAACAAGTACTACGTAAGTTGGAATGACAAAGTTGCATTTTTGTCCATTCACAATTAGATTATTTTTTAACCACATTAAGTATGTGGTTAAAAAATAATCTATTTAAATATTACCTACTAAATGAACAACGTACTGCGTATTTCTCATCTTTTAAGAGTCATACGAGTTGACAAGTGCGGGTTGGTGGATGTCACATGTCCTCCATCTCATGTTTCCTCAGGATGTTTCCTCACGTTGTTTTCTTTCACTGATATAGAGCAGTGGCGATGAAACAAATCACAAAAAGATGTATCAGCATGACCGGGGTTTGGACCCGCGACCTACCTATTCGAAAGGTGAGGCCGATTCCGCTACGCAACCGTTGCTTCATCATATCTTATCATCAATTAATTTCATTTTGGTTTTTTATCATTTCTACAGTAATCATTAAAATAATTGGAAAATATTTATACATCTATTCATAGCTATTTATATCCAGTTCAATAACCTGCTTCATTGCAAATTGTCCACAATATGTGTGAACCTTTTCTTTTCTTTTTCACATCATTCTATATTCACCTTTGGGACTTTGCTGCAAATTGCAGGTGTTCTTTGAAATATATTGTGAGGTAAATGTAATTATTAAAATTTGTATAGCAAAATTACTTCTGTTTGTGATGAATTAAAACGCGACCAGCTGCAGTTCTATTCTCCATATTTAAGAAGCAGTTTGCCGTGTAAAAGTAACAGGTGTTCATTTATCATAAACTTTCGCATTTATACATTTTCATTCATTCCCTTGCCTTTTCCCATTTCTATTGGGGTCGACTCCCAGTCTAACCTGATGCGGCTAGCTACCAGAATTATACGAGCGACTGCCATCAGACCTCAAAACCCGTAGGGAACCAGTAGCCGAGATGGTTAGACCAGGTGTCAGATTATATTGGCTTCTGACTACATGTAACGATTATCATAGATGTGTTAAATGACAACCGGGACCGACGGCTTAACGTGCTCTCCGAGGCCCGGAGGGTAGTCCCGCAACCAACCAGACACCGGAACAAATTTTTGTTGTTACACAAATATTGTCCGGGGCGGGAATCAAACCCACGACCTCCCGGGCACAGTATAACCCAATCGGACGTCTTACACCGCTCGACTGCCGAGGTCGTTAAGGCATTTCGCATTTATACATCGCTGTGCCAATTTTCAGTTTAGTAGAAGTGGCATCGGGAAACGTCCTGTTGATTTATGAGACCTAGACTACTTCTTCACGAAGTTTAACCGGTATACTTTTAATAAACTCTGGTCAATATCTACACGTCTCATATAAGTTTGATTTGAAGTGTCGTAGTATTTATGAAGACCACAAATTCTATAGGCTGACTCCTAGATGCTCTTCGTGGACAAAAATGTAAAAACTAATTTTAGTCCACGAAGAGCACCTGCCAAAAATATTGATAGGTGCTCTTCGTAGTCTAGGCTAGGTGCTCTTCGCTCAGGTGCTTTTCGGCTGGGTGCTCTAAGTGGTATTTTGATTAAAACGGGTGTTAGTTGAAATTGATTTTAAAATACAAAAAGTGACTATACTTGTGTAGTATTCGTTTAGGTGTGTAGTGTCACTGGTGGGGGTGGTCGATAGAGGCGCTGGTGTAGAATGTATGTGGAGTGTTGTGATTTGTGGAGTATTTGACTCAATACATTTTAACTGATATTGACGGTCGGTGCGGAAATCTGGCGTCGACAATATCTTATCGCGCATTGTGAAAGGGGGCTAGAGGGAAAAAATTCTTACAAAAAGTTGTCACGACACTTTTTGCTATAGTAAGCTATTGTAACTCTCTCTCTCTCTCTCTCTCTCTCTCTCTCTCTCTCTCTCTCTCTCTCTCTCTCTCTCTCGATCGATAGAAGAAAAAAATTACAATTCCTTCACTAAATAATCGAAAGGAACTTCGTTCCATGAGAAGTGTCAAGGGACACCCTTGACATCACTCAAGTTTTTTTCAGTACTTAGTAGGTATTATTAATATTAATACATTCAATGGTGCTACATAAACTGTAATGTTATTTCCCATTGGTTACCAAAACAGTACACACTTCATAAATGTACCACTTACCTCTTACAATATTATGAGAGCCTAGTACTCGCATGTTATTGTTATGTTACACGTAATAACAAGGAGCCATTTGTTATCTGTATTATTTGCAAATTAAACACTTAACTGTTTATGATCTCCCAGTACTTGTAAATATCTATTATAAGTATATAGTATATACCAGTTATCTGGTTTCCAGAACACAAGCTCTGCTTAGTTTGGGACCAGATGACCGTGTGTGTTAATGTCCCAGAATATTTGTTTATTATTATTATTTATTTATTACTTGTGTATCGTCTATAAGATCCGCTCGATTTTATAAGAATGTGAAAAAGTCAATAAGTCAAAGAATTTTTATATTCTTCCATTTTATAAATACTACCTGCTGTTGTCTAACCTTGCTGTGACTAAATAAATAAGCCAATGAAGCGTATGAGGTGTGATCCTAATGATTAATAAAAAACACAGCACTCATAACTTACATAAATTTATTTAAGGTCGTGGGCACACAGATCCGTCTTAAAATTCCTACTGTGGAAATGGCGCACCGATACTGTCCAGCTGTAGGCGTTGCGAAGCGACGGCCGAGGATTGTACGAACACGGAGATGAGGCGATCTTGTGGTCGGAACTAAAACCGCGGTGGTTGGTAGTGTCCAGATCTGGATTCACCGGTGAAACGCACTGGCTGAGTGCGAGGCGTCGATTTGGAAGACGTCCCACTTATCAGTAGGAAACCCTAACGTGCCGAGAGCTCGTCAGTTTTTTGTGATATGATCTATATTATGAAACGTAGTGACTTATCGGTCTCTCGTACGTTTTCAAAAGTAAGAGTCGGAGTCGTTTTTAGTGTCCCACAGCTGGGCACGGGTCTTCTTTCAACTATCTTACGAGTTGAGAGTTTAGGCCTTAATACACACTCGCTGGCTAAGTGCGGGTTGGTGGATGTCACATGTCCTCGAATGATTAGTTCTTAGACATGCCGGTTTTCTCACGATGTTTTCCCTCACCGTCGTTGAGCAGTGGAGATGAAACAATTCACAGAAATATGTGTGGGCACGACCAGGATTCGAACCCGTGACCTTATTTTTCCAAGGCGAGGCCCGTACCGCAGCGCCAGCACTGCTCAAAAAGCAAAACAATACCTGCCTAGTACTATAATACCTTCTGTAGAGTTCTACAATAAGATAATATACAGCAGCCAATCACCCGTAGATATACTTACACGGTGCATGCGAAAATTTTCTTTTGAAACAAGAAATATGTTTGTTTATACTGAATCCAATGAAACCTGACCAAACGGCGAATTTTAGGAAGAAAGTATAGTAGTTAAAGTTAAAACTCATGATGTGTTTTAAGTTTTGCTATAAGCAGATTTCAATAAATAGCTCCGTTATTTAAAGAAGCTGGAAGTAATATAAAACATTTAAAATAATGTTACCAATTCTTAAATTCAATTTATAATGCCATGATTCAAAATTCTTCCAAAGATGAACCCGATTTAATTAATGGAATCTCTTAAGCTTGACATCTAAATTTTTAACAGGAATAAAATAATGAACATACCTTAGATACGTCTTCATTAATTACGCCGCAGTGGGCGACCACCCCAAATACGTTTAGTAATTCTTAGACCTAACACAGTGAGCGTTCAAACATTCGAACAGCCAGTGTAGAGTTCTGAGTTCCGAGTTCTATGTGTTTTTTGAATCTAGAATCTTGATTTATTTTTCTTCGTCGGGCAAAAGTGGTCATTGTTGATCATTGCGCGGCCAAATTTTATCTAACTTGATCCTAAAACAAACAGCAAAGATTTATTTGGAAAGGGAAACGTAAAACTTCTATGCAGATTTCCAATATATATTTCAGAGTTCTGTTTGCAAATTAAGGAGACTGTTATCTGAGATAAATACAAGGACATAATCCTTGTATTCACACATGTTGAATAATAATTTATATGTATTTAAAGGGCCGTAGATATCCTAAGATATTTAAGATCTGTCGAGCATAGATTTGTTTTTACGTGTCATATTACAAAGACCTAAGAGATTGATCGCTATGAGAGTGGGCAGCTTCTTACTTCAACAGTCAAGACAGTAGTTATTTCCGACTGTATGCAGAACAGAACCCACGACCGCTTTCTGTGTGATCATCGCTGTAAGCATACCCGCTGCGCTTAAGATTTAATCTTTTAAGGATTGTTTACAATAAACATTTTGATTCAGACAACAAAGATCGGACCGGTTGAATCATTTGCAATTCTAATTAATTCTTCGGCTTAAAGACGAAGAACGTCTTAGCGTTTTGTTGTTACTAAATTGGACGGACAGAAATGTCCAAGCTTTGCATTTTGATGTGACCCAGTAAATTACTTTGGTGGCATACTAATTTTGGATTTAATCGCCGGTCATTTGTTTTCGTTTGCGTTAGATTGAAATGTATAAATAAAAAAGTAAAATTGTTTTTATTTTACTAAATGATTTATGTGATATTGTAAAGAAAATATCAGATACAAGGTACATGAATATACGTCTTACTCATATTATAATATTTGAAATGAAATGAAATGAAAATATGCTTTATTTTTTTTAGAGACGCTAGTCTACATAAAAATAGTCTAATTTTGTTTTCCTACCGTGCAGTGAATGACTGGCAATTACTGAGAAACACTGACAAATAACTCAGTAAGGTTTTATCTTTTTAAATGAAGTACTTATATCTATTACATTTTGTTTTTTTATTGTGTTGAATTAGAGCGACTTAATTCCAAGCGTTTTTATCCGTTAGATAGTCTGAAATTTTATAATACGCTTTCTTACATAACGTAGATTTTATAATTATTTTAAATTTGTTAATATTATTTGAAAGTTTATTGTAGAAACGTATACACTGCCCCATAAAATAGTTACTGATTTTGTGGAGTAGATATTTACTAGACATTCTGTTGAAGTAGGTACATAGTATAGGATGTTAGTATGTAGGTGTATGTATGTATTAAAAATTATTTACTGTGCATTTCTACTCATTCCACAATGTTATTTACGTAGAGTTTTACCTATTTCGTATGAAACCTAAACAAAGCCGGCGTAGTGTGGATGATATTCATCTCTGCCTACACCTTCAGTTAGTACTTACAGACAACCCTTTTCAGTGTCCCACTGCTGGGCACGGGTCTTCTCTCAACTATCTTATGAGTTGAGAGAGTTTAGACCTTAATCCACACACGCTGGCCAAGTGCGGGAGGTCACATGTCGTCGAATGATTAGTTTTTAGAAATGCCGGTTTCCTCACGATGTTTTCCTTCACTGATATTGAGCAGTGGCGATGAAACAAAAAGATGTGTAGGCACGATCAGGATTCGAACCCGCGACCTTATTTTTCTAAGGCGAGGCCTGTACCGCTGCGCCACCGCTGCCCATACTTACAGGTGTCACCTTTATAATAAGGGTGATCATTTTGCTCACTTATTCTGGTAAATAACCGCTTTAGTAACTTAAGTTCTGTAAAGAAAGTTGCCATTTTAGTTCCTGATGCACGTAACCTCTCAGAGTACCCAATATGGTTCAATTACTCGGGACGCCCCAGTTGCATAGTAAACCGATCGTGACTTACTTGCTAGAGCATCAGGGTTGTACTAACTTTGTGTATAAGTTAACGGAAATGTATGTAATCCGTCGTTGAATACAATTCCTAGGAAATGTATGTAATTCCTAAAATCGCACGGAAATGTGTGAAATAAATTATATTAAACACATTTCCTAGGAAATCTATACATTTCTTAAATAGCAATCGGAAATATAAAACATTTGAGATCGCTACGAAATACCGTGGGCTAGGTTATGTTAGACTTTTAAATATCACACACGCGAGCGTGCCATGTAGTGGTAGCGGTCGAAGAGTGCCAAAACCAAATCGGTCCATGTTCACAGTGAAAGAAATTGATTTTTGAAGCTTTAATTAGTAAGATAATATGAAAATATTATATTTTACGCTATGATTGTCACTTGATTGTCTCAACGAGTGCTTTAATAAAAATTATTATTCTCATTTTAACCACGTGTTTTATTACAGAAAGCAATATTTTTATACATTTCCTAATACGATATTGACATTATATACAATTCCTAGGACACATTTCCCAGGATATCTATGTATTAAATAGTTTTTGTAACAATATTTTATACATTTCCTAAAAACCTTCGGATTTCCTAGGATTTGTATACAATTCCTAGATTTCATTTATCACCTGATTTGCACCACCCGGGGACCACGTGTGGGGATTCAGATTAAAGGTGCACACCCACGGACGGAGCTTCTGCCCGCGGCTTTGCCCGCGTGGTGTTAGGATAAAAATTAGCGAAGATAATGTGAAGTGACAGATCTTTATGAACCGTTTATCATATTTTTTATTTGATATTGGTCTTAAATCAATCAAAGCAATCTTATGTCTCCATACAAACTTTTCTTCCCCCCCCTAAAAGGGTGAGTTTTGAAAAATCCTTTTTTAGTGCACCCCTAGACTCCATAAGGAACCTATGTGCCAAATTTGGAGTCTCCAGACTCTGCGGTTTGGACTCTGCGTTGATATGACAGACAGTCAGTCAGTTTCTTCTTTTATATATTTAGATAGGTTTGCGCTTGACCACAACTTGCCTGATGTGAAGCAACGTTGCAGTCTACTATGGACCGCTCTTACATAATAAATACCGATTCTCTCGTGACTTGAAGACAGGTAGATTATAGCTATCGGGAAACTGAGATGCCGGCAACGAATTCCACAACTTGGCAGTTCGCACAAGTGGAGGGAAAGCGCTTTGTGCGTGCCCGTGGCATTTCCACCATATCACGGTGGCGCATGGCCGTACCTCTACTTGTCCGATGGGAGAACAGGGATGGGGGAATAAGATTGTGTAATTCCAACGCACACTCTCAGGATGTCCATGAAGATGACAAAATCGCAAGAAGAAGGTAAATGTTATAAAATGTTGAAATAAAACTTCTTTTTAACGGATTTTATCGCGGTTTATTTTAGATTTTAGATCCCGACGTTTCTAAATCTTTTCAGACTTCATGTTCACCCGTGAACATGAAGTGATAAATCCCATTAAAAAGTAGTTTTATTTCAATGTGTGATATTCGCGTAAATCTAAGACAATATTTAAGATGTTGTTTAGCGAAATACATAAAATTTGGTTGAAGCCATACCTTGTAATAAATTTGGTGAAATAATATAAAATTTATGGGAAAAAGTAGCTTGTATTGGAAACGTTAAAAGCAGCGAAGTTCATAGAGGTTCGACCGAAATAAGTCAATTTTCGATATGAAACGAGAGTACAGCGCAATAACAATTGTCATTTCAGGTAATGTCATTGATTTAGATACTTACCATTAACTGACGTTAGTCATCATTCCCCTTGCCTTTTTTCCCATTTCTATTGGGGTCGGCTCCCAGTCTAACCTGCTACCAGAATTATACGAGCGACTGCCATTTGACCTCGAAACCCGTAGGGAACCAGTAGCCGAGGTGGTTAGACCAGGTGTCAGATTATATTCGCTTCTGACTACATGTAACGATTGTCATAGATGTGTTAAATGACAACCGGGACCGACGATTCAACGTGCTCTCCGAGGCAGGGAGGGTAGTCCCTCAATCAACCAGACACCGAAACAAATATTTGTTGTTACACAAATATTGTCCGGGGCGGGAATCGAACCCGCGACCTCTCGGGCACAGTATAGCCCAATCGGAAGGCTTACACTGCTCGACTACCCAGATCATTTATTAATTGACGCTAGTGTGTAAATTAATTAATGTTTTATTTTTTATTCTTAATTAGACCTACGCTTGACTAAATCTGGCCTGATGTTAAGTAATAATGTAGTCTACGATGGGATTGCCTGCCCACTATACCGATTCATTGGTGTTAACGAATGATTCTCATTTACTTGTGTTTTTTTCTTTTTTTTTCATTTTCTCAGGTAGCTGCGTTACGTTTAGCAAGTTTTTTTTTCTATTAAAATTGATCAGCAAGGCAAACTTATTTTCAGCTTGGCGTGGTAATTCCGTCATCATAATTTTGCTTTGTGTTAAGTGTTAAGTACATTATCAACCGTTTATAGTGTCCCATTGCTGTGCACAACCTTCGTTCAACCATTTTAAGAGTTGAGAGAGTTCAAGCCTTAGTATAACACAAAAACGCTGACTGCAGATTTTATAAAATACTTTTTGGGTGTCTTTTCACGCCTTTTTTGGGTTTTAATTTAGAAATAGTTATGGAAGAAAAAATTAATATAAATATATTTTTTAAGAACATCTAATCAAATGACATTAACAAGATGATCAACCTACAGTTACAGACTACCTTCAATACTTCATAGCTTATGTCTACAAAATGCAAGCACAAATTGAATAGCCTTACATTTTTAAGTAATTGGAAACCCTGGATCTGAATATGCCAAACTGTTAATAGCTGTTTATATAAGGTGACTGTTTTTCCGTGCATCCACACCGCAGTTACAGTTTTGTTGAGCAACATTTTGCAACACGGTAACATTGAATAAAAATCTATAACTTTTGAGGCTAGTTGTTACTAATTGTTGAGTGCTCAACAAAATATAACAAAGAATAACTTTCGACAACAATCGAGCACGACATATATCGACGCATTGTTGAGGTAACATTATCTAACAATGTTATCGATTGTTAGAGCAACATTGACTAACACGGCAACATTTAATAACAATGAATAACTTATTGCTATGGGGTGTTGCTCAGTAACATTTGGAAATGTTGCTTAACAAAAAGTAACTGCGGTGTGGATGCACGGTTAGAATGTAAAATACTTAATCAAGGGGTAATGCTCATGATTACAAACAACTTTCTCTAAGAAACTATTACTTGAGTAACTTCTTTTAAATTTTGAGAGCCGTAGCGTGGTCGGTAAGATACTTGCTTTTTACGCCGCAGGTCGTGAGCTCGATCACCGCTGCTCAATATCGGTGAAGGAAAATATCGTCAAGAAACCAGCATGTCTAAGAACTAATCATTCGACGACATGTGACATCCACCAACCCGCACTTGGCCAGCGTGTGTGGATTAAGACCTAAACTCACACAACTCGTAAGATAGTTGAGAGGAGACCCGCGCTCAGCAGTGGGACACAAAAAAGGGATGACGTGATTTTTTTTTATTCTGCGATAGGCTGGCGCTTGACTACAACTTGCCTGATGTTAAGTAATGATGTAGCCTACGATGGAACGCACCAGCCTAGTATACCGATTCACTCGTGATTACGAATGATTATCGGTGAGAAGGCGGCAGTGAAATGAGCCTCCTTAAGGTTAGAAACCTTAAAGGACAACAATTCCGACCCACCATCTCTGCATGGTGTCACCAGACATCGCACCGGAATACGGCAAGGCCGCTTGGCGGCGCGGCTTTGTCTGGCGGGTGGTCACTAACCACGGCCGAAGCCTACCACCAGTTTATTGTCACCTGATTTTCACCGAAAATGTGTTGTTTTTTTAAGATTGCTGAGCTGAGTTACATTAGTCTATTTGAATGTAGTAAATCACGCAATGAAATATTAGCAGAAAGAAGCAATGGATATACAGCAAAAACCCATCTACTTACAAATTTTGCTAGCCATAATATCAATACAAGACACCCAAGAACTCTCATTATCTATAAAGGCAAAACTCCTTTGAATTTATCTAAAAGAAGATAATTTCAATAAATTTTAATAACCCAGGAACCCTTGCGAACGAAAAAAGGTAATATCTGTTGCTGCTCTGAAAAGCCTTTGCAGATGTTCATACCCTGTACCATGAAACATTTTATAACATTTTATATTTTGTGTTAAGGCTCATTTTATATGTGTTTTTTAATAATTGTTTTTTACTTTTTTTTTTAATAATTGTGTTATTTTGTTTTTATAAGTGTGGTAGATTTTTTTCAATTTATTTGATGTACCTAGGTTTGCTAACCATTATTGTATTAGGATCTCATCCTGTAAAAATAGTGTGTGTAAGTTTAAATAAATAAATAAATAATAAATAAATTAAAAACTTACAAAAGTAAAACTGCAGTTATAAAAACGGGATACCGCTCTACAAATTGTCGTTGCATCCCTCTTTTGTAGTTGTATTAAATATTGTTGTAATGTCTCATGGTACGGGGTCAGTACTTTAGATTGATTTACGTTGAATAAAATTGTTTTTCCTGTCAGCTTTGTGGAGGCCTGATAAGCGTGTTTTGTAACGAAACAGGGCATTATAATCTTGCGTCACAAAAATGTAAAGGTGTCAAGTATGACATTTTTACGGTAAGGTTGGTACTATTAGTTGTCTGGCAGATATTAGGTAGATATTAGATGTTCTGACTAGGAAGTTTTTGAAATTAAACTACTTTTTAACGGATTTTATCGTGGTTTATTTTAGATCCCGACGTTTCAAAGTCTTTTCAGACTTCATGTTCACGGGTGGACTGACGTATTTGACGTCCAAAAATATTAATTACAATTATTACTGACAAACATTAATATATTTACATTATTATATTTTTGGACGTCAAATACCTCAGTCCACCCGTGAACATGAAGTCTGAAAAGACTTTGAAACGTCGGGATCTAAAATCTAAAATAAACCGCGATAAAATCCGTTAAAAAGTAGTTTTATTTCAATGTGTGATATTCGCGTAAATCTGAGACAATACTAAGTATAGGAAGTTTTTACCATTTTGATGCAAAGTTACTATCGGTGTTTGTGAATAAGTTGAGGATAAACTAAACTAGTATAAGAGGTATAAACCAGACCAACCCTCAACCTGAAGTAGGTTCGGTGCACGGAGAAATATAGGTAAAGAGTCAGGATGGTCTTTCATATTCACTTAGTTATGCGTTATATTAAAGAGTAACGCCCAGGAGACCCTACCTACATTATTAAACTATTATAGGGTCCTAGGGGATGAAGTAAGTAAAACGGTAAAACTAAGATAAAAGGTGGATTAGCCGCGCTCACGACCACTCTTCTTGGCGTCTCGTAAGTTGGTCTACTGATTCGCCAGCGGACGTTTAACTCGCACGGAGTCCAACGATACATTGATTTAAATGGTAACAGTTAACACAGACAAAGAACATTATAAAAAAATATCTATTATCATTATCCTTACCTTATTTTTTATCATAAAGCTATACATAGACAACACTTCATTCAGTCGAACAACTCTGCAGTGTCACCTGTCATACTTGACAGCTGACGTTGATCCGGTCCAAACTCACTATGAACGACAACACTAGTAAGAGCAAATTTAATAACAAGTAATACATATTATTATGTCACTTAGTAGAAAGAAGTAATGCTCTTTAACTTTGATATTACAGTTTTTTATTCTGAAATGCGCTTGCGCTTGAGAACATGTAAAGCAATGATGTAGTCAACTATGAAATGCGCCTGTACATTATACTTATTCGGTTAGAAACAGTCAGTTTTCGGGGGCTGAGTCACTTTCGTCCGTGGGTGTACCTAAACCTTTAATTGAATCCCCACACGTGGTCAGTCAGTTAGTGACCACCCATCAAACAAAGCCGCACCGCCAAGCGGCCTTGCCGTGTTCCAGGGCGATGTCTGGTGACCCCATACAGTGAAAGTGGGTCGGAATTGTTGCTCCTTTAAGGTTTCTAACCTTAAAGAGGCTCATTCCACTGCCACCTTCTCGCCGATAATCATTCGTAATCACGAGTGAATGGGTATACTTGGCTGGCGCGTTCCATCGTTGGCTACATCATTGCTTAACATCAGGCAAGTTGTAGTTAAGCGCCAGTCTATCGAAGAATAACAAAAAAATACGATTAGGGTGAAGTACATACGTTTAGAAATCACAAAGGTGCAACAATTCCGACCTACCCTCTTTAATAGTGTTACCAGACATCACACAAGATCATAGCAAGACCGCTTTGCAGTTTGGTTTAGTTTATTAAACTACTAGCCTTCCATCCAGGGCTTTGCCCGAGCGTTTATCGGTTATTGCGCAGTCGGATAAAAATTATCTTATATTATGCCCCAGGTTTCAAACTATCTCCATACCAAATTTCATCCAAATCGGATCAGTAGTTTTGGCGTGATAGCGCGACAGACAGACAGAGTTACTTTCGCATTTATAGTAAGGAATGCTCCTTGTTATACGGAAGTTTGATAAAATTGCTCTTTAATAATAGTCGCATTTATTCCCAAAAGAACTAAAAACACTTAAACTTCGCGCAACCAAATATAAATTCAATTAAACGGGCACAATATTTGATTTAACGACACACATACATACCTATAATGCAGTTTAGGGTTGGCACTCCGTGGCTTACTGTAAGTTAAACGGTACCGTATGTGTTTTTAACTTTAATTATATCGGTTTAATTATCAAAGCTACCATAAAAATACTTTAAGTTTGGCTTAGTGTGGTGGGTGGTCACTAACCAAAGCCGAAGCCTTCCAGTTATTACCAGTTTATTGTCACCTGATTTGCACCACCCGGGGACCATGTGTAGGGATTCAAATAAAAGAGGAACGTCGTGTCGATGGTCAGGGCGGCCATATTGGCGACATTCAGTTTTATACTTGCCGCTGTGAATGCACCACGTCTTTGACTGACCGCTTTAGTTCCACGCAGCCTATAACAATATATATTTCTTGTGTGCGTGTGTATGTGACTGAACTCCTCCTAAACGACTGGACCGATTTTGATGAAATTTTTTGTGTGTGTTCAAGGGGATCTGGGAATGGTTTAGATTCACAATTTTGCGCGGTACGAAGTTCGCTGGGGCAGCTAGTAACAATATAAGTAATTATTGCTGAAAGTGACTAATCGGTAAGATACTTGCTTTTCACGCCGCAGGTCGTGGGTTCGATTCCCATCCGAGACAAACATTAGTGATGAACATTTGTGTTTGTGTTGAGTCTGGGTGTAAAATTAAATACCTATTATAAGTATATACTTACAAAAGAAAAGTATTTTAAGTATAGTATATACCTACCTGTTATCTGGTTTCCATAACACAAGCTCTGCTTAGCTTGCGACCGTGTGAATAAAAATTAATAAAACAATAATTTAATTATGAAATGATTGGTAAGAGTTTCAAATAACTAACAGCAGCTAAATTAAAATGAGCTAATTACTTAACAATATTCATATAAATCCAAAAAGAAATAACTATAAGAAAAATATTTTTTTGACTCATTAGTTTAGGTAGGCATTAGATAGTTTAGTTCTTTATTCAGGTTAGTGTTGAGACTGTTAATCCTAACAAATACCAACCAATGCACGGGTGACAACCCTATTCATTTCATATCGTAGTCATTAAGCATTCAATTAAGTAAAACGCATCGATGTTTGCACTACACTCCGCCTGATATTTGCCAACATTTGAATGCTGTAGCGCTCCGAGTTTGGGACAATGTTTGATGCTTAGAAAACGATTAAACAGTTTAGTTGATAAACTTAAGGGAATTGGACGATGAAGAAAATCTAATTACAAATAACCCACAGTACGTGATCGCAAAATATCTATATAAATAAAAATAAAACCCGTTTTTAGTTGTCACGACATCACGCGTGAACGGCTGGACCGATTTCGCTAATTCTTTTTTTAAAATATTCCTTTAAGTACGAGGATGGTTCTTACGCAGAGAAAAATTAAAAAAAAAAGAAAATTTAGAAAGCGAAGAAGTGCCGAAAACCGGTTTAGATACCTATTATTTATTATTGGTTATATTCGGTAGGTCTGAGACCCGGTAGATGGCACTGCTTTGCCGGGTAGAACGACGTCTGCCGGGTCCGATAGTAGTTTATAGATTAAGACATTTATTTTCCTAAAAGATTTAACAAAGATCACTTACTGAGAAAATTCAATATATATATTCACACATTGAAGCCAGTTTGGCTCAATTAGGAACTAACACCAAAACAATATGGAGGCCAACGGTGTGCCAAGAGAAGGAAGAATTTTTGAAGTACCTGGTGCTATTTGTAATATCTTCGATAGTCAGTAGTCACAGCTTCTCACTTCCATCCTAGGGGCTAGTCTTTTTGCCGTATTCTCACAAGCACAATTCACACAATCACAACACAAATGTCTTAGATTTACGCGAATATCACACATTGAAATAAAACTACTTTTCAACGGATTTTATCGTGGTTTATTTTAGATTCTAGATGCCGACGTTTCGTTTCTTTCATGAAGTCTGAAAAGACTTTGAAACGTCGGGATCTAGAATCTAAAATAAACCGCTATAAAATCCGATAAAAAGTAGTTTTATCACAACACAAATAGTTTCTTGAGCACAAAGTATTGTACTTTTTTACGCACACGCACGTTTGCGGTAGACAGTGACACCAAAAATGTGAATTTAATTAAAAAATAATAATAATAACAGTAGAGTAATAGTGAAAAAATTATCATTATCCATTTTTGAAATTTAATGTGATATTTAACCAAATAGTGAAAAGACCTAGATACTTAGTTTACAAATATGAGACTATATAGGCCCTATATAGTCTCATATTTGTAAACTAATAATTTGGCAAGCTAGGAGGAGCATATACATTCAACCTACATGAGCACCTGGTGATGGATGGTTTAACAGATATTTAGTATTATCCGAGATTTACGCGAATATCACACATTAAAATAAAACTACTTTTTAACGGATTTAGTTTCAACAGATTTTTATTTAATTGAAATTCCAAAGCACCAACTAGCTACAAAACTACGTGGACCACGAAACAGTAGTTTTTTTTATTAGATATAGAAAATAAGATTGTCGTAGAAGAAGAAGAAATCAAATTTAGTTGAATATAACACAGCAGAATTGGAATTTAGCTGTGCCATGTCTGCAATAAACCTTAACTACACATAATATAGAGAATTTCCTACAATTGCTTTCATGTGTTAGACACAACGCAAATGGTCGATGTAAAGGAGACTTTAGACTATCTGGATAATAATAATTTTATCCTATTTACGTTAAAGTTAAGTTTGTACATCTATATGAGTATTAAGTTTCATATATTTATTACAGCCATTTTCAATATTCAGTGTTTTCATTTTTGCAGAATGTCATCTGAAGATGATACCAGCCTGGGGACACCCACTACTCAACATCTACTTTTTTGTCGTTCCGCTCGTGTCAGAGTAGTTGTGATCACATTGAGTCATCCACATCGGTTGTAGAGGCGGACACAGCTCTTCACACGATCTCCCGCCATCTGTGTCCATTGGTAGACTGTCTGATATAGCTATGTAAGCTGTTTTTTGTGAAGAATTTTATCTGGTCAGTCCAGCGTAAGTGTGACCTGCGGCGTGATCTGGTTTCTCCACCATACCCTGCACAGCCATCCGCTCAATGGAGTCGTTACCTCAATTTTTTTCACTTAACCCAACCTTCTTTACTGAACATAGCCTCGCTACTTTTTAGATGAAATAAGTTATATATCTGAATACCTAATTATTAACAAAGAATCAATGTGTAAGCTTCTTTACAATGTGTCATTATTCCCAATCGATATACAACATTATAGGAGATATTTGAACATCTGAATCAGACAGGACATGAGATGAGCGCCTTTTACAGCAAAATACGCGTAAATAGGCTTATATTTTATTCCTTGATATTTACAAGTAACTCGGGAATATGGTTAATAATTTATTTAATGATGTAAGATGACTAAATTTTAACTTTTTTTTACTCTGATTTTTTTTTACATAGATACTAGGTAGCATAATTTATTTGAAAACAAGGTAAAATAATTAGTAGGAAAGGGTCTAACTGAAAAACAATCAACAAATAAAAAACTATAATACATGTTGGCACATCTACTTCTCAATGCATCGGCTGTCATTTTATACTGTCATCGCGTCCGTCTTTGAAGTAACCTGTCACTCGAGAATGTCATTATGAACGAACGAATGAACACCGAGCGCGGGTGAAGCGGACATCTAAGAATGGCTGACTGCGCGTTGAACCGTTGTGGCGTCCGGTAGTGCAGATGCAATAACGTGCTCGGTGAACGTTACGCTTTAATCCAATGTCATCTTAACGATCTGTAATTAACTGGTAGAATTAATGATTGTGCTATCGAGAGATTGGGGTGAAGTGATATTTGCTGTAGTTATTTTATTGAAATACCGTCTTCTTACCCGATTATTCACGCCTACCTAAAGTTGTCTGCTAATCTTGATATTTTTAGTCTAAAAAATCCTTCAAAAGCCTTCATCAGAAGTGGGATGCGAAGGGTAAACCAACAGGAGACGGTATTCAATCGAAGAAATAGTGATCCATGTGTGTTTAAGTGTTATATGGTAAGGTGGTTGCAAGAGGCCTAGTACGCCTAAGCCACGCTTTGACGGTTGTTAATGTAAAGCTGGTTGAAAGGGCCTTGTATGCCCGGGCCATGCTTCAGCAGTTGGTTGAAAGGGCCTTGTATGCCCGGGCCATGCTTCAGCAGTTGGTTGAAAGGGCCCCGTATGCCCGGGCCATGCTTCAGCAGTTGGTTGAAAGGGCCTCGTATGCCCGGGCCATGCTTCAGCAGTTGGTTGAAAGGGCCTCGTATGCCCGGGCCATACTTTAGTAAGTGGTTGAAGGGGCCTCGTACGCCCGGGCCACGTTTTGGTAATTGGTTGAATGGGCCTCGTATGCCCGGGCCATGTTTCAGTAGTTGGTTGAAAGGGCCTCGTATGCCCGGGCCATACTTTGGTAGGTGGTTGAAGGGGCCTCGTACGCCCGGGCCACGTTTTGGTAATTGGTTGAATGGGCCTCGTATGCCCGGGCCATGTTAAGGTAGTTGGTTGAAAGGGCCTCGCATGCCCGGGCCGTATTTTGGTAAGTGGTTGACGGGGCCTCGTACGCCCGGGCCACGCTTTGGTAATTGGTTGAATGGGCCGCGTATGCCCGGGCCATGCTTAGGTAGTTTATTGAAGGGGCCTCGTATGCCCGGGCAATACTTTGGTAAGTTGTTGAAGGGGCCTCGTATGCCCGGGCCATGCTTAAGTAGTTGGTTAAAGGGGCCTGGTAAGCCCGGGCCACTGTTGAGTATCTGTATGAAGGAGACTAGCATGCCCGGTCCATATTACTATGCAATAGCGATGAATTTGAGTTCGGTCAGGAAGGACCGAGCGTATGTTAATGTCTTAAACCAACTTTTTCATTAGAACAGGTAGAGAAGAGTGACATATATCATCGAGCAGACTGATACTATGCGCACGTGGTCGTGCGATTCGTCAGGGTTGGCCGTGTTGGCACATCTACTTCTCAATGCATCGGCTGTCATTTTATACTGTCATCGCGTCCGTCTTTGAAGTAACCTGTCACTCGAGAATGTCATTATGAACGAACGAATGAACACCGAGCGCGGGTGAAGCGGACATCTAAGAATGGCTGACTACGCGTTGAACCGTTGTGGCGTCCGTTAGTGCAGATGCAATAACGTGCTCGGTGAACGTTACGCTTTAATCCAATGTCATCTTAACGATCTGTAATTAACTGGTAGAATTAATGATTGTGCTATCGAGAGATTGGGGTGAAGTGATATTTGCTGTAGTTATTTTATTGAAATACCGTCTTCTTACCCGATTATTCACGCCTACCTAAAGTTGTCTGCTAATCTTGATATTTTTAGTCTAAAAAATCCTTCAAAAGCCTTCATACAAATAAATAAAAAAAAAATTAGGAACTAAACTAACTGAAGTTTAACTTAAACTAATGGGTCAAATTTTAACTTTAGATAGATTTGTAGATTCATAAAAATATTACAAAACATTTTTTTGTAATCATTATTATTAATTTATTTATTTAACCAAAAAAATTGTACAATCTTACATATATATACCCCTTTGCCAAACTGTAAAAACAGTTTGTGGGCAAGTAATCAGATAAATTAATTGAAAATCATTAAAAATTAAAACATTAAACATTTAAAACATTAACATTAACCATGGAGCAATGTTACGAGGGACTATGTACAGTTCTTATATAATTTTGACGCAAATAATCCTACACCTAAACATTGACGCGTTACCAATGTTTTCTATTAATTTGACGGGCTGGTGTCGTGGTCGGTGACACTTGCTTTTCACGATTCCCACCCAAGACAGACATTTGTGTGATGAACACGTCTGTTTGTCTTGAATCTGGGTGTAATTATGTATATTTAAGTATGTATTTACAAAAGAAAAGTATTGTAAGTAGAATATTAACAGTTATCTGGTTCCCATAGTACAAGCTCTGCTTAGTTTGGGATCAGATGACCGTGTGTATTAATGTCCCACTACATATTATAATTTAAAAATAATAATCACCAAATCGACATTTTTATCTAACTTACGGATTAAATAGAACTTTGATATTTGTACCCAAGAAACATGTCTATAAAAAGTAAAAACGTTGGCGGTTTCAGAAACAATCAAAAAAATATTTATCAAAAAATATCTTTAAGTACTGTAATGAATTTTCTGCCAAAGCAATCGCCATCATTCTCTCTGTTGTTTTTTAACTCCTCATCCCAAAAAAAAGTTATAATACCAAGTCATATATTTGTCATTTGCTAAGAAATTTTAATAACATTATTTGCACCCAATTTCAAATCCAACAAATAAATATTATTTAAAAACACATGATACTTGAATAAAATTAATAAATCTGACAGCGCTTCTTGAATAAAATTGTCGTGGTAAACGCTAAACTTTTATAGCCAACATAATTTGCAATAACTGCAGCAGTTTCTAAAAATAACCGAGTGTTAGTCGCAAATCCTGGACTCGTTCCAAAGTGACACAGTCCGCAACATGGCAGCTGTCATTGCGGAGAAATTCTTTTTTTTTACTGTTTTTAAAAAGTTTGTGGGTTTCACGGAGGTATAATGGAAAGCTGAAGTGTGGCAGTTATTTTGTTGGTTCAGTTATGGGATTTTAAATTAACTTCTTAAATTTAAAAGGAAACTGGTATTGCACGTCTTCGCCTCTGCGAAGGTACGTGAACAGTTTATATGCATACCTACATTTGTTTTTGTAAATATATACACATATCATAGATAAATTACACCCAGACACAAAACAAACAAACGTGCTCATAACACAAATATTTGTCCTGGTTGGGAATCGAATCCACGACCTCCGGCTTAGCAGTCAGGGTCACTGACCACTACGCCACCAGGCCAGTCAAAAATCGGTCTACACTTAGTTTTGTTTCCCATTGCACAATCTTAGCATAGTTTGGAAGCCAAAGTTAGTACAATATTATTAATCTGTGTACTTCTGTCATTAATGATTTCAAAAATATATAATATCAATCGAAATCTACTCCATAATGAAATGTTATAAAGCATTTACAAGCAGTAGCTAGTTATCAAGTTATAAACTAAGGGCATCGCACGATAGCGCATGATCATAAATTAAGGCTAATCTAGTATAAGCAGCTTGTTTAAGACGAACTACATTTTGAAACTTAATTTAACCAACATACATAAAACTAGTGTTAAGATATCGTACATTGCATTGCACAACAAAACATGTCACAAACATAGTCTTACCTCTTTCCACTCATCCCTATATGACAAAGATAGACAGTATTGGCGACATAACTGTTTTCTTGTTCATGTTTCGCGAATCAGTTAGAAATATTGATATTATAAAAAATGTTACTCGAAATTAAAATGTCAATGAAACTCCCGACCTATTTTAGTACTATTTTGATAGCTTTAGCTTTAAAATATAAAATTAATGCCAATAATTTAACACAGATACATAGGTACATCAAACTTATAACATTTTGTAGTAAATTCTAAGAGAATAATGAAGCAATCGTGATTTACTCAGGAAACGATTCTGGATGATCAAAATATACTCATTTTCAGCTACTATAGCATCCAGAAAAAAAAATGCTTCAACTCTTTTCTTTCCCATCACTAGATTAAATAATCCTTTATCTACAAAATTTGAAACCAGGAAAAAATCTTTAAGTGCATACAATGGCACTATTGTTAACAATTTAGGTTAGCTAAGTTCACTCAACTCTGCCCCGCTCCTGCAGGATATACAATCCCATCACTGTCTACCAAAATAGCAATTTTTTTATCGTTAACATAATTTTTACTTTCACCTACATCATGCATTACGTGTTGGACTTCTATATACTCATCTGTCTTTGCTTTGGGAACAGCATTGGATGGGGGATTTTCAATAGAAACGGTTTTATTCATTCATTGGTACGTAATTTGATACCACGGAACCTCATGCGGTTTACACAGTAAACACAATCTGAAGTGACTATTGACTATTCCTGTTCTCAAGCGATGTCTTTTTAATTTTGCATTTTCTATATACAGGATAGGTTTCGGGTTTCCGAAACTTCTTTGAAGTGTCTGTTAACCTTTTATTATGAAATAATGAGTGCGGGATCCAGTTTCAAGTCTTTGTGGTGATGATTGAGGATTTTTTGATATTTGAAGGGTATTTTAAGGATTTCCTTGTTGATAGACTAGTAGAAGTTGCATCCGTTACTTATAGAGATTAAATTAATTTTGAATGATAAACAACAAATTTTAGTTAAATTAATGTTACGAGCAGCGGTGGCGCAGCGGTACGGGCCTCGCCTTAGAAAAATAAGGTCGTGGGTTCGAATCCTGGTCGTGCCCACACATCTTTGTGTGTATTGTTTCATCTCCGCTGCTCAATATCGGTGAAGGAAAACATCGTGAGGAAACCGGCATGTCCAAGAACTAATTATTCAAGGACATGTGACATCCACCAACCCGTACTTGGCCAGCGTGTGTGGATTAAGGTCTAAACTCTCTCAACTCATAAGATGGTTGAGAGAAGACCCGTGCCCAGCAGTGGGACACTAAAAAGGGTTGAAGTTGAATGTTACGTTAAGTACGTGCTGATTTATCCATCGTCCTAAACGTTACAGATTGACGCTAAACTTACTGGTGACGGTGGTAGGTTTTAACTTTGGTATTCTGTAACCCACCAGGCAACACTGTCACCAAGACATATATGAGATATAGACGGGTCGGTAGCGTGGTCGGTAAGATACTTGCTTTTTACGCCGCTGGTAATGGGTTCGATTCCCACCCAAGTCAGACATTTGTGTGATGAACACGTCTATTTGTTTTGAGTCTGGGTGTAATGATATATATTTAAGTATGTATTTACAAAATAAATGCAAAATATGTAGTATATTACCAGTTATCTGGCTACCATGTTACAAGCTCTGCTTAGTTTGGGATCAGATGTCCGTGAATGTTAATGTCCCTCTATATTGTTATTATTATTATAGACTTTTGTATCAACTGCCAAGTTGTGGCCTTCGCTGCCAGTATCTCTTTTTCCAATAGTTATAATCTGCCTGATATTTATATTTACTATTCTGGGTAAACGCGTTCCATTGTACACCATATCATTTCTTAGCAGCAGCTAGTTGTGGTTACGCGCGAGCAAATTAGCCATTTTAGATGAACAGTTCTATACTCGTATTAACATACTTCGACAATATTTCAAATCAAAGCTTCATCGGTAATTTCTTTAAGTAGCTATCAGATTGCGACTTCCTGATCTGATATCTCTTACGATCGCTTTAACACCTCGACTATTTGCGTATCTAATAGATAAACATAGATAAACGAGTAGTTTTGCCCTCCACTTCGTTTGCCCTAAATCCCGCTAATATACTTTCTACATTCTTATCTTATTATTCTTATTTCACTATCCCATTCTACTTCCTACTATTAAAATGCGAAAGTTTGTATGGATGTGGATATGTGTGTGTGTGTGTGGATGGATTATTACTGTTTCACATAAAAACTTCTAGACAAAATTGAAATTCAGGCACAGAGATTGATTTTAGTCTCAAATAGCACATAGACTTTTAGTTCAAATACTCAGCGAAAGAGCCGCAGGCGCTAGCTAGTATCGGAATAACTTCACCAGAATATTAACTGTGAAAATAGCTTTAAATTAACAAATGTAACACCTGACTTAGTTGAACTAAAACCTGCATTATCTCAATCACTTGTTTTAGCTTTCAAAGAAAGGAAAGCACATCAAAATTAGTCCAGTTGTATAAACGCTACAAGGCAACAATATTGTACTGAGATACGCAGATACAACACATACAAACAGGAAACACAAAAGAAAAAAATAAACAAAACTTAAATCTTAAATTATAAAAGAAGAAACTTACTGACTGACTGACTGATATCAACGCAGACCCCAAACTGCTGGTTCTGGAGACTCTAAATTCTAGTTCTAACTCTAATACTGAAGCTAGTCTAAATATATAAAACAAGAAACTGACGCCCAAACCGCTGGGTCTGGAGACTCAAAATTTGGCACATAGGTTCCTTACGGGGTTTAGGGGTGCACAAAGAAAGGATTTTTCAAAACTCACCCTTTAAGGGAGTAAAACGGGGTTTCAATGTTTGTATGGAGAAACAAGATTAGTGAGACCAATTTTGAAAAAGATATAGAAAATGTGTGACCCTTCACGCATCGGCCTCAAATGTGGTAAACTATTTTTTTCATTAGCAGTTAAAAAAAAGTATTCCTTGCTTGCTTCAATTGTTGTTTTGAATGTCAAAATAAATTATTTACAAATAATAAGATTACAAACAGACAGAACTATATTCGGTAGTATTAGAGTAGTTATTGTGTTGACTTTATCGATAATTTGTGTTTGATCGGATGTCAATGTTATCTTACACCTTTTTATGCGAAGAGCTTTACCCTAGGGGTGACCAAAATCTCTGATTACTATGTTTTTTATTACCTTTACTGTTGCATTATTCCTTATATCATTAAGGTATCAACGCACTCATATTTTAGTAGCATGAAGTTTCGCACGTTTCACTGTACCACGTACAGTGAAACGTCCGTGTTTTTTTCATTATAGCTTGATCTAGCCAAAACTTACCTAATATTAATAGAAATCTGGTTTTCTTGGTAATAGAAATATTTTTTTTTTAAACAAAGCTAAAAACCATCTCTATTACTACAGCTTTGCACATACAGACACATTTAGGTACTCGCGCGAAACTTTTAACACTCTTCTGTTTTGTGGGAGGTTAGTAACTTCATTGCTAAAAATCAGTGGTGTGGGTCGTCTCTCCGATGGTACTCACGGCGTCTACTGAGCAATGTCCACGTTTGAAACAGATGGGTCACACTGATACTCTTTTGTTTTTCATTTCTTTATTCTTTTTTATCTGTTTAGTTTTGTTTTATTTTTACATGTGTTTTTTTTATTTAATTGTGTGTGTCTGGTTTGTGTCAAGTAAATGTTTTTTTTTCATTCTTTCTTCATTACCTCCGTTCGGAGATAACCCAGTACAATTCTTGCGAGTGGAATCTCAATATTTGCACGCGCGTGTGCACATATTATGACTATCATTTTCGTTAAATTATAGTTTTGCCGATTCGTACCACTGTAAGCTATGAAAAGAGCTTGGCTCCAAAAAGTATCTATAATGTTCTCGTATTTGTCTGTAAATACACATTGCAAGGTGTTTCAGATTAAAAAAATAGATTATCAAATATCCGGGACTTTTAAGTATAATCTAATAGAAGGTGAGTCTTTGTATACGTCAGGGCGATCCTAAAATAACAATGAAAACCTTTGACCGTAATAGAAATTGGACTTTACCAGAAATATACCCCAAATGTGGCATTTAGGACCACGTTGTTGACTTTATTTATTCATACACGTTCGTACATGGGCAAGTATCGGACAGAGTTTCGGAAAGTAGCGTACCCATACCCCTATATATATTAATATTAATGCCTGTGACATTAATACATGTGATCTCTAACAAACCTTGTACTATAGAAACCAGATAACGGATATTATATTACATATATTAAGTATTGGTACCCCTTGTTTTATTTACCTCATGCATTTATTTACGTTCTACTCTGGGGTCGAATGCAACTTAAATCAACTTGAGCCTGAGAGAGGAGTGAAATAAAATTATAAGAACTTCACTAGTGAAGCAAAGGTACTAATTCGACAGACAGCTCGCCAAAAACAAGATTTGTTTTTTTTAGATATTATTGCTAAATCATATGACCATAATAAACCCATGAAATTGATCGATTTGTGTCATAACATCCTAATTACATGTATCACATTCTCAATCTATAAGAGAACCTTTGATTTTATTCTATCTACCGCAAACTGCCAGAAATTATTGGAAACATTTAGGGGTGAACTTTTAGTTTGAGTAACGCTGACATAGTGGATCCGATTGTGCATGTATTTTAAATGGATTAATTTGTGTCGCGCCCGTGACCCGCATCACGGAAGGGTTGCCCGGAATTAGAAATAAATTTGTTGACGGAGGTCATTTTGGCCCCAATTTTTTTTGAATATTTTTCGTCACCACTAAAAAAGTAATGATTTGAGGCAGGCACCGGGTAAATTTACTGCCATTAAATTGAATTTTAGACCAGGTTGCTTAAGTTAAATTCTATATTTAATTTAAAGATGTGACGATTTTTTTGTTTTATCCGTAAGATAACTAAATTGAAATAACATTTATTTTCTGTGCGATCTTAATAAAATTACTCACCTTAACCTTCTATACCCAGTCGGGTTAACGATAAATAACCTAATATCTAAAATATGCTTCTTAATTTCTCACGGCAGTTAACTGAAGAGTAATTGGAGACATATGCTTAGGGGTGTTCATAATTATAACAGAAAATATGTTCCTGAATACTAATTAATATATATTACACACACGTGCAACTGTAGAATAATTATGATTAATGAGGAACTTTTTTGTACTATTTCGGTGAAATTTAGTGCATTTTTAGTCAGTTATGAATTAACTGTAATTTTTTGGGCCTCACTAACGTGATTTGGTAATAATTTTGGCAAAAATAGAAACTACACTACACACTCTGTGGGAATGTAGAAATTGCTGAAAATAAGTGCATATATGAGAGTTTTTTGACCACAAATGATTAGACTTATATAATGCATAACATATTAGTATTAATACTGACTAAAATTATTTTATTTTCAAATTAATTTCAATTAAATTTACTATATTTATTATGTTATATTGCACATCCGATATGGATAGAAACTGTTGAGACTTCTAAAATTGTATTATCATTTGTAAATGTACACAGTACAGCAATAAAGTCTTATCTTATCTTATCCGCGCGCTTTTAAATAAATCCCCATTACAGGGTCCCGATTCTTGCGCATTATACATTTATCTATAATAGACAAATGTAGAAAAAAATACGGATAGGTAATTGAAAACTTAAGAAATCGCCATTTTTTTCAACATATTGTCTTACTTCAACCCTTTTGAGTGTCCCACTGTTGGGCACGGGTCTTCTCTCAAATATCTTATGAGTTAAGAGAGTTTAGGCCTTAATCCACACACGCTGGCCAAGTGCGGGTTGGTGGATGTCACATGTCCTCGAATGATTAGTTCTTAGACATGCCAGTTTCCTCACGATGTTTTCCTTCACCGATATTGAGCAGCGGAGATGAAACAATCCACACAAAGATGTATGGGCACGACCAAGATTCGAACCTGTGACTTTATTGTACTAAGGCGAGGCCCGTACCGCTGCGCTACTGCTGCTCGACATATTGTCTATTAGAGATAAATCTCTAAAAAGCGAGAATCAGGGCCCTGTCTCTTAGTAGCACCGCTGCGCCACTTAGTATAGTCAAAAAACTCAAAGATTCCAGTAATATAGACTGCACATATAAATCTTAGCACCAATAAAGTGCGGCAAATAAAAGTGCAGCAATTAAATCCCACGAGATTAAATGGGTTCCATACATTTGTGGTCGTGAAGGCAAGTTTAGTTCAAGTTATCAGCGATAGCGATTTTCTTAACTATTCGAAAGTTCTGCGTGTTGCAGCTGGCATATTGGTTTTTTATTTATTTAAATTGTTCACTAACGATGTTTGTACCAAAACAAAAATAAATAAAATGTGATGATGTTTTGTGTAAATAAAAATGAGAAATTATTTAAAATCTACTTATATAAAAATGAATTCCTATTTTTACTAAGGAGATCATAATAATGTGTATAATCTATTGATTAAGTACAGACAAAAGTGTAACTACCAATAAAAGGCTAACACCGCAATGACAATACAAATTAAAAATAATATTAAAACCAAAATTGAAACAACACATAAAAAATTACAAAAAAGCTGTACTATTAAAAATATAACTGATTAATAATTATCTACGAGGGAACGCGCTTACCCTGTAAATACCGATTCGCTAGTGACTTGACAGACAGTTTACATAATAAAGCTATTGGGACACAGAAATGCCGGCAGCAAATTTTACAACTTAGCAGTTCGCACAAAATGTTTTTGAAACAGGTTAAATAATCTGGAAACAGCGTAAATACGCAATCTTTGCAATTACATGTTTTTGCCAGCTGACATTATGATTTAGGCCGAGAGCACATTTACTTTTTAAAAAAATTCCTAAAAGCCTTTGTCAACCGTTTTTATCGTTTTTAAGACAAAACTGAACTAATTCCATCCACTGCCACCTTCTCACTGAAAATTATTCGTAATCATTAGTGAATCGGTATATTGGGCAGGCGCGTTCCATCGTAGACTATATCATTGCTTAACTTCAGGAAAGTTGTAGTCAAGCAGAATAAAAAAAGTTCTCAAACATTCCAGATTTTATTTGTATCAATAATAAATATATGGAAACATACGTAGAACTTTCTTCTTTAATAATATTTAAACACTATAATCGCTTCAACTTATAACTTACAGTACGAACACGAGAGATGTCCAAAGGCTAAGTAATTAATGTTTTCATGTAACTCTCTTATGTGTAACGCTACCGAAGGACTGCACGATTGCAACCAGATAAAGGAGGCTTTAACGCGTCTTTGGTTTTTCAATTAAATTAAAGAATAAAAAAGTGCAGATTGGATCAGTTTAAGTGAAATTATTTATTACTGAAAGGTACTTTATTAACGATGCCGAGGCGTGCAGTCAGATATTGATAAATTCTTTTTTGGCCTTTAAAATCTTTAGGCGACTTGTAACCTTACGAGTACATTTATAAAGAAGATTAAAATAGATTCATATTATGTAATAAACAATCAAAGCAAGAGTTACATATTTTGTTAGAGAATTATGATTTTATCTGAAATTACAAATAATGTTATGTTTATTTTAAATTGAAAAGCAATGAAACAGTATTTTACGTAAAACAGATTCTTACTTCTTTGTTAACACTTTATATAGTTAATTACATAAATATTTTGTTTGACATCAATGAATGAATAACATAATAACAGCTGTATTCTGGTTTACGAAACAATTATTTCCCCGTTGGCTGCTATTAAACATGCATGTAAATTTCATATTAATCATTTTCAACAATGTCATACATAGTGAATGAAAATCAAACTAAAAAAACCCTTTACATAGTTGACGCTTATAAACGTTCAGGCAGCGTTTAGTTGCATTAACTCATATTTGCGATCTTCTACATCCCTATTTCTTTACTGTAAAGAATCAGAATTGCGTAAACAAAATTAATGACTATAAATAAGGATTTAAAACATAAAACATTATAATGTTTTGCTTAATTGAACTTTATGGACGAGGGAATAAGGTTGAAAATAAAATGTTGCGAGAAATTGTTATGCCTTTGGCATAAATTAGCATGTGGCGAGGGAGACAAGTGGTATCAATCAAGATAAATACTATTTTGTAGTGACATGGCCGCGGGACATGGTTCTTAACAAGCACCTTGTTTTACGGGAATTTGTGGAAAAATTAAAGGGTTCTATTATAGTATAACATAAACATACATAGACATAGCATTTTTTTTAGCTTTTTTTTATTTTTTTATTCTTCGATAGGCCAGCGCTTGAATACAACTTGCCTGATGTTAATGATGTAGTCTACGATAGAACGCGCCAGCATTACCTGTGTTACCTACCCAAAGGTGTAGGCAGAGGTGAATATCGCCGACTTTTTGACTGCTATTTTATGGTTTTTTTATTCTGTTATAGGCTTGCGCCTGACCGCAACTGGCCTGTTGTTAAGAAATGATGCAATCTACGATGAAATGCGCTTACCCAGTAAATACCGATTCACTCGTGACTTGAAGACAGGCAGATTATAGCTATTGGGAAACAAAGATGCCGGTAGCGAATCCCACAACTTGGCAGTTCGCACAATTAAAGTGGAAACAAAGCGTTTTGTGCGTACCGTGGAATTTCCACCATATGTCGATGGCGTATAGCTGTACTTCTACTTGTCCGGTGATAGAACGGAGATGGGGGAGTAAGATTATGTAATTTGAACGCACGCTCTCCGAAATGTATCCGATAGAAGACCATAAGACCAGCGACCTTGTGGCGATGGTCCCATACATAATAAAAGGCGAGTTTACTGTCGTTCGATGGACATTTCAAACTTTGAGCTACAACTACGAACAATTAAGTTTATTAAAAAGGTCTTTTTGGTCGAACTGGGATTCGAACAGGTGCCTTGTGGTTATTACAATAACAGTTTATTTAAATTAAATTAGTTTTTATCAATGTTTTTAGTATCGGTCGACGCCAGATTTCCACACCATCGACATTAGCACCTTTGCATTAAGGTGCTATGTTAACTAGATATGTATCAAGTCATACACTCCACCAATCACAACACTCCACATACATTCTACACCAGCGCCTCTATCGGCCACCAGTAACACTCTAGTGTTACCGGCCCTTACGTGTGTAGTGGTCGTATAAGTGTCTACACTTATACGACCACTACACACGCAAGGGCCGGTGGCGTGGTCGGTATGATACTTGCTTTTCGCGACGCAGGTCGTGGGTGCGATTCCCACCCGAGACAAACATTTGTTTAAATATATCGGTTTGTCTTGTGTCTGGGTATAATTATATTTAAGTATATATTTACAAAAGGAAAGTATTTTAAGTAGTATAGTCTCACATAGGCATCAAGGGCAATGAGGAGGCTGACCGTTTAGCAAAATCTGGAATTGTTGGGGGAAAAGAAATACATACAGAAAGCGATTATATAGAATATTTACCTAAATATAAGAAAAAAGTTTATTTAATTTGGAAAGAATATTTTAACGAAAGATCCAGAGAAAAAGGTATATGGTATAAATCGATTGTTTCGGAGCCTCCTCATGTACCATGGTTTTCTAACACTAAATTTAATAGAAAAATAATTGTTATGGCTCACAGATTGAGATCAGGACACTTGCCACTTAATAGGTTTGGGTTTCTAATGAAAAAAATTAATTCTCCAAATTGTGAGATATGTGCTACACTAGAAGACATAATACACTTACTTACAGAATGTGTAAGATTTCAATCTGCGAGAGAAGATCTAATTAGAGAACTAAATATAAATACGTATGATGTAGGTATGTTTCATAACATATTATCGGCACCTAATTCTCTAGCTAATCTTAAGTTAATTAAATTTGCGTTGTTACGTTTCTCATAACAGGGTACGATGGGACTGACATGTACAATGTATAAAAGTCCCTAAATAAAATAAAGAGAAAAAAAAAAAAAAAGTAGTATATTACCAGTTATCTGGTTTCCACAGTACAATTTCTGCTTAGTTGGAGATCAGACAACCGTGTGTGTTAATGTCCCACTATTATTATTATTATTAAAATCACTATTTGTAATTCTCATCTAATTTTCAATATACAAGTTAAGATAAATTTTTTTTTTTGTATTCATCTCAAAAAGTATAACAATTATAAATAAATAAATAAACTAATATTCTGGGACATTAACACACACGGTCATCTGTTCCCAAGCTAAGCAGAGCTTGTGTTATGGAAACCAGATAACTGGTATATACTATACATATAATACTTTTCTTTTGTAATATATACATATAATAGATATTTACACCCAGACTCGACACAAACACAAATGTTTATCACTAATGTTTGTCTCGGGTGGGAATCGAACCCACGACCTGCGGCGTGAAAAGTAATTAAAAGTAATTATGAACACTAGTTACATGGCATACAGTAAAAAAAATATTCCTTAAGCTAGTTAGACATTTGATATCTACCAACTTGCGCGTCAGCTTTTGTGGATTAAGGTCTAGTGCTATATTTTCCTTTTTTTTAATTTATCCAAGGGTTGCAGTGTGTGCAGTGCAGTGTGCGCATGTAGTCAATAACAGAATTAAAACACATAACCAAAAGTAACGACTTTTTTTTTAAACTTAAAGACTCAAAATAACCCTTTCATCTAAGTAGGAGATACCTATGACACTATCAACGTTACAAAACCCTAATCTGTTACAATTAACCTAATTAGGTGTTATCTGAAAACAATGTGCTGTTATCAATTTTACAATCACGAAACCGTGGGACACTGCAAGTCGCGGTCTAATCTTATTTATAGTCTGTTCATCAAAATAACAGATTTTTATCACTAAGCTTTCTTACAACATTAACTTAAGGGCAGTACATACGTTATTTTAAATATATTTTTCGTATTGCAAAGCAATTGTTGCAGATAGTACCATTGGTGTAGTTTTTTTTATTATTACAATCTTGAAAATAATAACATTAATAATATTAGTTTTAATTTTTTTTTTTTATTAATGTAAAATCAAAAGGTTAAGGAAAAGGGTTTGCAATAATGTAGACAATTAAGTTATGAATTTAATTTTAAATAACATTTTTTATTTTTCAGGTCATATAAAATTCCTTATTAATAAAGTATAGAAATAAAAAAAATTCGCGTAAATCTAAGACAATACTAATAAAGTATTGACTCAAAAAATATGATAAGAATATTTTTTTTAGCCTTCAGTGTCCCAATGCTGGCCAAATGACTCATTGCCTGCATACAGTTCTAACTCTTTTTCTATCGCACACTTTTTCCGTCCAAGTTAATTGAGATTGTCGCCTCAACATCGATACCTAAAATACGCACCTCGTATCGTGTGTATGAGCCTTAATGATTTTTTGAATAATCTTAATGATGGAAAAGGGTTAATGGTTCGTTCGAAGCATTTGAAAAATGGTAGTCTGATGGTGGTTTTATCTTTATCTTTGTCACAATGGCGCTTTAACTCGTCATTTGGAAAAATGTTACCCATCTGAACTGAATCGTTACCTTGGAGGTTAATATACCCCTTATGGTTAAAGTGGGTCATTAAGAGACAATATTTGGAACTATTTTTAAGTTGCTATGTTTGAATTTTTAAGTTGATGCATCATCGTTTTTTTTCGTTTCATTGTTGTATAGGTTTCCTACGTTCAATAAAAAAAGTTATTAGGTTAAATAAGTTATATCTTTAAATGAGCAATTTTTATAATATAATATAATATAATATAATATAATATATAATTTTAAACTCGTAATCGGCTCCAACGATTTCGGGAACAATAAATCGATCTAGCTAGGAATCATTTTTAGAAAATGAGCTCGGTCATCCAGATATTATACAACTGAAGTAAATAGTCAGTTACGACCAAAATTTGGTACTTACCAAACCCATTTAGAGCAAAGTACGTAACTCGGAGAGCAGCGGTGGCGCAGCGGTACGGGCCTCGCCTTAGAAAAATAAGGTCGTCTTCATCTTTGCGAAAATTGTTTCATCTCCGCTGCTCAATATCGGTGAAGGAAAACATCGTGAGGAAACCGGCATGTCTAAGAACTAATCATTCGAAGACATGTGACATCCACCAACTCGCACTTGGCCCAAGTGTGTAGATTAAGGCCTAAACTTTCTCAACTCAAAAGATAGTTGAGAAAAGACCCGTGCCCAGCAGTGGGATACTAAAAAGGGTTGAATTGAATAGAATTGAATTGATGTAACTCACAAATTTTAGCATTTTTTGTAGACTGAAATATAGTTTGCACCTTACAAAGGTGTAATCAACAGGACTAGTGATGTCCTCGTGTCAGATAAGTGGTTCAATTCTAACGTCGAAGGTAGGAATAGTCGGGTATTGCAGCTGTTTGGAAGCAGGAGATTTGCGCCGACATCGGTGTCCGACATTTCGAAATATAGGGATGGTATGTGACTATCGAAAAACTATCGACATTGTTACTTTTTTTATACGTTACGAGTAATTTAACTATTTGTACTTCACTTCAACCCTTTATAGTGTCCCACTGCTGGGCACGGGTCTTCTCTCAACTATCTTACGAGTTGAGAGAGTTTAGGCCTTAATCCACACACGCTGGCCAAGTGCGGGTTGGTGGATGTCACGTGTCCTCGAATGATTAGTTCTTAGACATGCCGGTTTCCTCACGATGTTTTCCTTCACCGATATTGAACAGCGGAGATGAAACAATTCACACAAAGATGTGTGGGCACGACCAGGATTCGAACCCGCGACCTTATTTTTCTAAGGCGAGGCCCGTACCGCTGCGCCACCGCTGCTCTTGCACTTGTTGACTTATAAATCGACGCATAACTTTCGAGCGACTTCAGCGAAACGGATTTTTTTTTTGTTTTGTTTATTAATCTCAACCTGATATCATATTGCAAGAATATCATGGAGTAAAGTAGCCAGACAGAGAGATCAGAATAGAGTAGGCTGGAGAAGGCCTTCGCCAACTAGCAAACGGTTCTACAAACACTAAATTAGTACCAAATATGCGAAAAAGAAATTAATTGTGTAAAACCTAAATATAAGTATATATTGTAACACTGTAGTATATTTAGAAACAAAATTAATAATAATAATAATAATATAGTGGGACATTAACACACACGGTCATCTGATCCCAAACTAAGCAGAGCTTGTACTATGGAAACCAGAAAACTGGTAATATACTACACATAATATTTTTCTTTTGTAAAAATATACTTAAATATAGATAATTACACCCAGACACAAGACAAACAGACATATCTAAACAAAAGTTTGTCTCAGGTGGGAATCGAACCCACGACCTGCGGCGTGAAAAGCAAGTATCTTACCGACCACTCCACCGGCCCGTCAAATTGTATAGCTGTTGTTATAACTGTCAAGGCAAGGTAAGCAAATATACGTAGTTATGATGTAATTTTTGAACTCGGCTCATTTATTAATAATAATAAAAACCGTTTATTGCCATAAGGTTACTAAAAGCTTAAAAACTGACCTCAAACTAGGAACTTAATAAAATTTATTCTAAGCCTCCATGTCAAATATATATAATTCTCGTGTCACAGTTTTCGTTGCCATACTCCTCCGAAACGGCTCGACCGATTCTTATGAAATTTTTTATGCATATTTAGTAGGTCTGAGTATCGGCCAACATCTATTTTTCTTCTATTTGAAAGTTAATTAACTTAAAAAAAAAATTCTCTTTTTTTTAATAAATACGCGGTACGAAGTTCGCTGGGGCAGCTAGTATATTTATAAAAATGTTGCTACTATAAACTATCAAACAGAAATTGGATGCTTTCAGTCGTCATTACATCTTTTTAACAATAATCAAATTATAGGGCTACTATTATTTTCCTCGATATTCTTCTATTTATTATGTATGTCCCATGCCTATCTCAGAGTTAGCAGGATGTGTGACACGGTGCTCTTGAGGTAATTGCTGCATTTCACACTGCACTCGCTTTCGTCCTTATTCCACAGATTGTTGTATTCTATTGCCCTTATTACGGAGTGTTATACAGATTTACGGAGTATTTTTCCTGGATAGAAATCCAGGAAAAATACTCCATAAATCACTGTAATATTATTTAAAATAATAAGAACTAAAGGAGATAACGAGACATCGTGACTTGTATCAAATTATGAAGAAGGTGAAATTGTGTGTTTGAGCCGTTTGGTGTTGAGACTTTGGATCCGTGGTCTAGAAGTACGTTAACTTTTCAAGGAGGTACCGAAATGCCTTGTTGACAACACGTGACTGAAGGCTGGTGTGTATTTCGGGCAAAGGATCACTATTTATCCGATGCGGCACTGCTGCTGGCCTTCCGGACTACCTTTAACGATTGTCATAGATGTTTCAAGTGACAACCGAGAATGATTATTTAATATGCTAAGAAACGTATTCTTCGTTAAAAAATAAGAACGTCAGTTTCCAGAATACGACCGTTTCCTTGAAATCTACCTTCGAATTCTCGCGTGGTCGATCCAAATGAATGGCAAATTGTGGTCGCAATTACACGAGTTAATTAACAACTCAGTTCTGCGTTTGACTTGATTTGTTATGAGTTTTACGTGTATGGAAGGTGTTTGAGTGTGTGTTGATAAGGAACATCTAAACTGGTATCATGAATTTGAAGTTGTATTGAAGTACAAAATACGCAACAATTGTTAATATTATTCTATACTTAGTGAACTGTAGTTGCATATGGCTGGTCATATATGCCACAGAACTGACAACCGCTGGGGTTAACAAGTTATTATGTAGAGACCACGAATTGGTAAACGTAGCGTAGAACAGATCAGGTGGAGTGACGATCTCAGCAAGGCGGCCGGCAAGAACTGGATGAGAAAAACCACGGATCGTGCTCAGTGGCGTGCTTTAGGAGAGGTCTATGTCCAGCTGTAGTAGCAAGACTAGAATTGGGTGATGTGATAGATTATTTATTCTGTACTTTACTTCTCACTCACTTCAACCCTTTTCAGTGTCCTACTACTGCACTGTCTTCACGGCACATCATGAGCCTATTTAAGCTTACTCTTAAGCTTAAATTAACTTAGTATAAGAAAAATCATACAAAACCACGACTCTCTGTTGTTTGTTTAATGTTTCTTGCTATACATTTCATTAGAATTATAAGACGCATTATTTTTTACTTCAGTGTATTTTATTAGCTTCCGAAAACACAGGTTTTCCTCTTAACCGATAAAAATATATCTCAAGGATTTGTATCGAGTATCTTATGAGTTAACCAACTCACAAAAAATGTTCTTTAACATTTTCATCCTTATTCCTGTCATGTTAAAGCCTGATATAACAGCTTTTTAAATTATTTCAGAGAAATATGGTGTTCGATGAATAGGAAATTAGATCGCGAAATAGAAATGAGATATTCTAATAGATAGCATTTCCCAACAACGCGAGAAGATTATTGTGTTTTCTATTTTCAATTTCTTCTTGTTTTTTTATTGTGATTAAACTCGTGTTTTAAGAGGATTGTGTAAAGAGGTTTCCATTGAATCGATTTATAAATAGACTTTTTAAAGGATGCTATTAAAGGTCTAATAAGGTTTTCAAAATTTCATGTCCTCGTTGGAACACCTCTAGATTTGTGTTGGGGTTTTAAGAATACTTTCTTTCTTCAACATAGAATTTTCTAATCAGTTCTGTTATGAACTAAAGTTACATTAGTAGCTGTTTCAATATTTTCTTCATGACCTCCGAGGAACGATACGAAAAAGAACACATAAAAAACGGGTGTTGTTAAAAATCCCTATCTTATATGTTTGACGTGTGACGTATGTCTGTGTTTCTGTTCTATTTTTGATTTTGGCATTGTAGAACTTATATATTAGTAGTCCTCTTTTAATCCATTTTCTTTCACGATTCTTAGCTATGTAGATGGTTTCAATAAATGTTACTTACCAAAGTTACATTTATTGAAACCATCTCTCATATGAATCTCTGCTTTTGATATTTAAGGTTTTGCATTTATAAAACTGAGTTCGATTCCCACTCAAGTCAGACATATTATTATGTGTGATGAACATGTCTGTTTGTCTTCAGTCTGGGTGTAATTATCTTATTTCTAAGTTAGATTGTAGCTATCTAAAATACAAGCTCTGTTTAGTTTGAAATCAGATGGTAGTACGTGTTAATGTCCCACTATATAACTATAAATCACTCCTAAAGCAACTTAGCTATAAAAATACTTGGTAAATACTTAAGCATGATTACGTTTTTCTAATCTCACCTTCCAAAATTCCCAGAACACTCATGTTCAATAGAATATATAAAACAGATGGAACCTTTTTAATCTTAATACGAAATATTAATCTTCCGTTATTGCTGGGAAGAGAAATAAAAATATATTTCTGAAGGAGAATGGTTCACTGAGTCAGAAAGGATATTAGAATACTTGTTTGTATTGAAAAGTTGGTTGAATTGAACAAAATATTGCATTTCTTTCTTTGTAATTAATTTTACTTTTACAAAACCATTAATTGAACTATTTACTTGAGTATATCTTTTTTTGCCTAGCGTCACACTGTGGGAATATGAACATTGCTGAAAATCAGTGTTGTGGGTCGCCTCTAGTAGGTACTCACACCGTTTACTGAGCAATGTCCATGTTTGACACTGATGGGTCACAGTTACTCTTTGTATCTTTTCTTCTTCTTTTATAGTTTCCATTTATGTTTGTTTTCTCTCTCTTTTTATGTGTTTCTTTTTATCATTTGATTTTGTGCGTCCTGTCTTTGATAACTAAATGTTTTTCTTTTCTTTTTTTTAACCAGTACAAGCTGTTTTGCTGAGATTGACAATCTACCTAGTGCTGCTGACTCAATACTAATATTATTAGGGACACAATCACAATGTCCGAATTTTTTATCTTCTAATAGCGAAGTCCAACCTAACTTCAATACAGGTTTCCTCGCAAAGGATAGTTCATAGCCATATTCCTGATCGAAATTTTCTTAAAATAAAAAAAATTACAAAAGACACTGTGAGCTCAGTTTGCTTAAATCGGAACGCAACTTAAATAATAATGTTTGTAGGTAGTCAGTAATCATGTGATTAATATTTTTGAACGTCAAATACCTCAATCAACCAGTAAACATGAAGTCTGAAAAGACTTTGAAACGTCGGGATCTAAAATTTAAAATAAACCGCGATAAAATCCGTTAAAAAGTAGTTTTATTTCAAAAGTCGGTATTCAAAATAAATGTTCTACGACCTTTGTCATCAACGAAGTTCTTTGATTGAATTAGTCTACTTGCGACCACGTCCGGTGAAACCGTACCAAAAGCCGTTAAGTGAAATTAAAAATAAGCGCGTTAATTTTCCGTTATCTATATTAAAGCTAAAGGGTTTGTTTGGTTGAATGTACTAATCTCAGGGTCAACTGGACCAATCTGAAAAATTCTTACACTGTTAGAGTACTTATTGAGGCAGGCTATATGCTACTTTTTATCCCAAAGCTGGGCATGATACTCTTATACTCGTATAATGTAAGTCGGAGGGCGCAGCCGCGGGTGGAAAACGAGATAGGTATATATTAACGGCCATTCATAAAAATCTTATAAGATTGTTAAGTCAAAATAGATTTTGTCTCTATCTTACTAGTTTAAATGTCAAGATGACAAACAAAAACAAAAGAATTATAAACCTATTTTAGCTATAATGAGCTTAAAATACGTTTATGAATACAGGGGTAGAAAGTTTGAAAGTTCTAGACGCTTAATAGACTCTTCACGTGACCAGAGGTCTGGCCTATATCTTGGTCAAATAATTAGCATTGTCATACATTGTGGCAATACTGCCAACCTTCTTAAGCCAAGGGCTCGATTCGGAGGAATTTTATGACGCCTTACCTATTTTTTAAGATTGAATTTTATAATTAGTTTTTTTATCCCTACTAAAATTATAAATGCGAAAGTAACTCTGTCTGTCTGTCTGTTACGCTTTCACGCCTAAACTACTGAACCGATTTGGATGAAATTGGGTATGAAGGTAGTTTGAGACCCGAGAAAGGACATAGGATAGTTTTTATCCGACTGCGCAAAAATAAGGTAATATTTTGGCGCGATAGCCGACGGCGAAGCCGCTGTCGGAAAGCTAGTTTTATTATATTTTATGTAGATATGTACTGGGTTAAATAAATTATCTTCTTTATGATTAAAAAAATAAAAATACACACAATTATTACAGTTAGATGCATTATTCAGTAGTTAATTAATCAAATGAATTCTAATTCGAATTTCAGATGTACTCTAAAACGAATCAAAATACTCGATACATCCTGTAGTCATGCTCCTAACTGGCACAATCAATCGCAATTTTCCAATACAATACGAAAGCAACCATTTATCGTAATCACTTTTAATTAAAGTCTCCACAGGCACAATGGTGAAACAAAAAGTGACGAGACTCCCGAATCTGGTGCCACAAAAAAGATAAGGTGCCGAAGCTTCAATATACATTTTGTAACATTTGTACGTTAAATGAATTTACAGTGCCTATCAATTCTTAATCTCTCTCAGTTTGCCTTAGCCGTGCTTAGCAACAGTCTTGTATACCAGGATATTATGCACATATGTAAAAACTTGTAAATACCGGAAAATTACTTCATGAGGCAATCGCATCAGTCAAGTCTCGTTCTAGTTGCGAGCCCGTGTTAGGTCGGCGGAAGCCATAAAAATCTTTTCAAGCAATCTTTTAGAGTAGTCACTTTTTAAGTCGTCTTTTCGTCTGCCTGACTATTTGTTTTTATTTACAAATTATTTACAAACACTGAGCCAACTGAGCTCTAACTGTCTTAAATTCTGAGCGGCCATTTTCTGGAGTTTTGGTACCATTAAATTAACCACTGAGTCCCCAGCAGGTGTTCCAACCATTTTCTCCGTTGAAATTAGGATGTTTTATTAATTTTAATAGACTTGCGGATCATCCTTGGTAGGAATCCTTTTAGAGTTGTCAATAAGTCACACTTCATCGTTAAAGAAGCCTAATTTTCTCTTACATTCGAATCTTACAAAATACTACTCATTGGTTTGAAATTTAAGAGAAGCACGAAGCAAGTTCATAATGAGTAAACTAAATATTCCATCAATTCGCATTGCAGAGTAAACCTTCTGTTGTATCGTATTTTATCGTTCCCAGTAATCATTTAATTAGGTGGCGCCAGAGTTGAGGAGTTTGCGAGGATCAGGCAGGCTTACGGTTCGTCGTGACTGCAAGCAACTTTATTTATTAGGCTAGAATTTCCTCTGATTTTCGAATAAAGCAGTTACGTGACAAGGCTTGGCTTTGATACATTATTTTTCATTTTCAACTATCTTCAAAGAAGGTTAGGTTAGGTTAAGTTAAAAAAAAATGTTACAAGGTTCTCAATTCGACCATTTTTTTGTGTATGTACCTATGTTACCCAATAATTGCGCTAATTAGATATTGATTTTGATTATTATTTTTTATTTCAAAATGGTATACATCCCAGATCGTCGCATTTGAATTTTGTCAAAATCGGTCGAGAAAATGTTGAGTTATTGTAAAAACATTGAAGTCGAGTTATGTTTTGTTCAAATGCTATTATTAGTTCTTTAAGTGTCAATGCTTGACGCATTGTGCGATTGAAACATATCTTGGGTTTAATCCTAGGTCGGGTCTCACTTCTTACTAATATCATGCATGCAAAATTTGGTATGAATGTGTAAAGGTTATTGGAGGGTCAGGATAGCTGGACTGATTTGGACGAAATTTGGCATTGAGATAAATTATAGCCTGGAATAAGCATAGGCAAAGGTTACTTTTTATCTTATTTCCACCAATAAACCGCGGGCGAAAGCTAGGCTTTGTATCGACGGGCCGGTGGCGTGGTCGGTAAGATACTTGCTTTTCACCGAGACAAACATTACTGATGAACATTTGTGTTTGTGTCGAGTCTGGGTGTAAATATCTATTATAAGTATATATTTGCAAAAGAAAAGTATTATATGTATAGTATATACCAGTTATCTGGTTTCCATAACACAAGCTCTGCTTAGTTTGGGACCAGATGACCGTGTGTGTTAATGTCCCAGAATATTTATTTATTTATTATTTATTATTTATCGCCGGTGCTCAATATCTGTGAAGGCGAATGTTGTGAAGGAACCAGCAATAGTGAAACCTAAACATTTGTGAATAAGACTTCGTGCTGCTAATTAATATTTCTACCAATGATTACAGCACCTCGGTAATCACAAATATTCACAAAATGTTTGGATGGCAACAGATTTATATTTTGTTCGGACAAATTCGATTTGCACACACATCGTGCTCATCCGTCCGACTTCATACACATTGTCCCCTGGTGTAACAATAAGAATCACAGACAAGCAACCAGAGTAACGTTAACGTCTTGTAAGATTGACAACTGACTGGCCGCATACTATCGAAAGTGACTGAAGTGACACCCAACTATCTATTTAGGCAAGAGCTTGCTTAGTTTATGAGTTTCGCGCTGCAACATATACATAGTATAAAAAAAGGTTAATGATCACGAAATATTTCGAAGAGATACCTAAGCGGCTGAGAATTCTCTTTCAATTATTTCCCGAGAAATACCCAAATAACATAAACCTCTCTCCGGCTGTCAATCAGAGTAGTAATTGAATACAGACGAAATATTGCCCATTTCTCACAAGGGAAATAGTTTCACCCTCCTCAGAAGTAAGGTAATAAATGAGAAACAAATTAATTTGTACGATTTTTGGTAATTCCTAGGAATTGGGTGCTGAGTCACCTTCGCCCGTGGGAGTACACCTTTATCTGAATCCCCACACGTAGTCCCGGGTGGAGGAAATCACGTGGCAATCAACTTATATTTACTGGTAATTAACTGGTGGTGAGCTTCAGCCGAGAACCAGAGTAATCGATGTAGCTCACCGGATTAGTAAGCTGAAGTGGCAGTGGGCCGGTCATATCTGCTGCAGAACTGACAGCCGTTGGGGTAAGCGAGTTCATGAGTAGAGACCACGTATTGGCAAACGTAGCGTAGGACGCCCTCAGACTAGGTGGAGTGACGATCTTTGCAAGGTAGCTGGTAAGAGCTAGATGAGAGTGGCCGCGGATCGTGCTCAGTGGCGTGCTTTAGGAGAGGCCTATGTCCAGCAGTGGACTAGGATAGGCTGATGATGATGATGATGAAGCTTCGGCCGTGGTAAATGACCACCCATCAGACAAAACCGGACCGCCAAGCAGCCTAGACACGTTGTAGTGCGATATTTAGTGCCACCATTGAAGATTGAGATATGGTGATCCACTTAAACCCTTTTTAGTGTATAGGCACGGGTCTTCTCTCAACTATCTTACGAGTTGAGAGAGTTTAGGCCTTAATTCACACACGCTGGCCAAGTGCGGGTTACCAAAGGAAGTTTACACGCAACTTCTAGAACTAAATTGTTTCTGTTTTCTGTTTTTGGAGAAGGCGAGGTAACCATTTACTTACTTACTCATCTTCACGCACTCTTGTAAAAGTTGAAGCGTCTTAACAAATGCACACGTAAATAAAAGACACAAATACAAAACATGAACGGTTTGTACTTGATAGATACTTGCTTTTCACGCCGAAGGTCGTGGGTTCGTCTCCCACCCAAGTCAAACACTAGTGTAATGAACATGTCTATTTATCTTGAGTCTGGTGTAATTATCTATATCGGTACAGGGGGCCGATAAGAGGGATAGTCCTCGCCAGAAAACTTATTGAGTGGGTGTGGTTACAAGCAGCAAACAAAGTTAACTTAATCAATGGCGCACAATAACAACTGTCGTTTTAGTGCTGACTCCGCATACGTCTGCCCCACTTTGGAATAAAACTGATTCAATTAAATATCTAGGTATTACACTTGACAATAACCTCAATTACCGTAATCATATTGACCTACTTACTAGAATACGTAAATTAATTTATATTTTCAAAATACTTCCTAGCAGTTTTTCTGCTTCCTAGGGCCCTATTTGTACAAAAAATTAGATCTATATGACATTAGATTTATATAGTTTAAGGTTAATCAAATGTAACATATTTTTGTCGGATTATTCAAAATATTATATTATTTTATTTTATACATAAAAAAAAAATCTAATTTTAAGTGATTGGGTATCTTATTATATTAGAATTATATTTAAATAAGTTATTATTTTTGTGTAATCATTATTATTCTTACGTTATTATTATGTAGTGGTAACAACCCCGAAACACAGGTTCCACCTAGTTCGGGTAATAATGTAATTATACTAGCTTACTATAACTGTTTCCGATTGATATGTAAAATGACGACTTGAATTTAATAAATTTTATTTTATTTATTTATTTTATTTTAATCACAGTATTAATTTGTTACGAAATGTAGAACTAATACAACGAGTGGTAAGACAGCTCCTAGACCGATGTTGGTCGCACGGATGTCTGTAGAGAACTGGGGACAGTTCGTGTAGCGACAGTCGCCACTCGTCGCCCGTGCGGACCTCAGACTAGGCTCTGTCGAAGCGTGTCGTTACGAAGCGCTGCCGCCTCGCTGTCAAGTCTGCTACCGTACTAATCACTTCTCCGACATATATTTAAGTATTTACGTAATAATAGTATTATAAGTAGTATTATACCAGTTATCTGTTTTCTATATTACAAGCTCTGCTTAGTTTAGGATCAGGTTGCTGTGTGTGTTAATGTCCCACTATATTATTATTATTACTATCCAAACTGTTCATGTACCTTAACAGAGAGGTATGCATGCGCATAACAGTTCCTGTGTCAAATTTTCTAAGTATATTGTACTTGTACAAAAATATCCCTTTGTTCAGTCTAATTTAGAACACAGGAGAGACAGCCCGTCCCATCCCATTTAACTCAAACATCTCCGCTAATTTGTTGACAAAGTTATGATTCCTCTTAAGTTTGAGAGTTTTAGTTTTTAATTGGCGTTAATATGCTTCTAATTATGTACTGTAACAATTTATAAGGGTAGGTATATAATAACGATGTCACAGTAGTAGCGTAGCATAAATTTCTTTAGGAGAGCTTTTTTTAACTACACTAATTACCAGTCACCCTATACAAGTTAATGAAATGATTATGACACAAGCGTTTGTCTTAGAATTATCAATGTAAGCGCTGCGACAACTACCAATTAACACTTGGCTTTGATGATTTTTTTAAATTCTGCAAAAGACGTGCGCTTGACCACATCATGCCTGATGTCCCTCTTATATGGTGTAAGCAGGCATGGCACCGGAATACAGCAAGGCTGCTTGGCAGTGCGGCTTTGTCTGATGGGTGGTTACTAACCACGCCGGATGCCTACCACCAGTTCTTTACCAGTAAACATAATTACCAGTTGTTTGATAAAGGTAATTCTCTCAACTCCAAGATAGTTATGAAAAGACGTGCTTAGCTATGGGACACTATGGCGTGAGAAATTAGCTTTAAAATAATTTCAATCTTTTATATATTTTAATAATAAAAAAGGCAAATATTGAATCCAGTTCGTCGACTATAAATACTCATAAATTTTCTCATACCTTTAAACATATTTCGCTTTACACCTGCTACCTTTCATCCCGACATCAATTCTAAGATTGAGGCAATGCGGGTATTCTATAGCGGTTAATTTATTTACTGACATTGCCCGGGGCAATTGACCCGGATATTTCCACTTTAGGGAACTTTTCCCCGATGTAACAAGACTATTCAGGAAATATGATGACAAAAGTGAAAAAGTGATTGTTGAATTTGAACGGAAATTATAAGAATGTTTACTGAAAAACAACGTTATACAAAGTAGTATTGTCTTAGATTTACGCGAATATCACACATTGATATAAAACTACTTTTTAACGGATTTTATCGCGGTTTATTTTAGACTTTACATCCCGACTTTTCAAAGTCTTTTCAGACTTCACGTTCACGGGTGGACTAAAATCTAAAATAAACAGCGATAAAATCCGTGAAAATTTAGTTTTATTTCAAGGTTAAACAAGTTTAGAATTATGCCGGACTGGGATGGTGAGGTTGATAAGATACTTGCTTTACACGCCGCGCGCAGGTCGTGTATTCGATTCCCGCTCCAAACAGACATTAAATTTGTGTGATGACCGTGTCTGTTTGACTATATTTATATACTAAAAGTATGTATTTACAAACAAAATAGTATCTTATATCGGTTATCTGGTTTCCATAGCAGAAGTTCTGCTTAATATGGGATCAAATGACCGTTTGTTATAATGTCAACAATTTTGACAACAGCAATGTTTGCAGCTATTATTTGAAGAGGAATCATTTTAGATAATGCATTGTTAGTAAAGGAACCAGCATATTGGAAATCAACGCTTATTAATTTATACTAATAAAAACGTTACTAGAAAATACAGATATAATTACGAAATATGTAGTCACAAAAATTATGAAATTATTGTAGCCAAAATTCTGATTATAAGCGCTTGGATGAATTCACAATTCTTATTCGAAACTTAACCTTATTGTAAGTGACTAAAAACAACCCTGTAAACCAAAGCAAAGAAACGAACTTCCAAATTAATGCTATTACAACTAAAATATCTGGAGCTAATTCACCCCCACCCTAACCTAATTAGGAAACCAACACAATTAACCCAGAATCCCCTAAAGCAATTTGTATCAATCACATATAAACTAAGAAAGTATAAAGAAATAAAGCGGCTTACAAACTTTTATCCTTTGGGATATACTACTGGCGTGATTGAATTAGTTCAAATAAGTTTATGTATCGTTTGTAACCAGAAACTGTAGCGGGAATTTTCTCTCAATGTTTTTTTGGATTGAAGTCCCAAGAGATTTTGAGAAAATTCTATATTTATCAAATTTGAACGAAATACGCAGCAGCGGTGGCGCAGCGGTACGGGCCTCGCCTTAGAAAAATCCTGGTCGTGCTCACACATCTTTGTGTGAATAGTTTCACCTCCGCTGCTCAATATCGGTGAAGGAAAACATCGTGAAGAAACCGGCATGTCTCAGAACTAATCATTCGAGGGCATGTGACATCCACCAACTCGCACTTGTCCAGCGTGTGTGTTAAGGCCTACACTCTCTCAACTCATAAGATAGTTGAGAGAAGACCCGTGCCTAGCTGTGGGACACTATAAAGGGTTGAAGTGAACAAAATACACCTTGTTAAATTGCCACTTTGGATAAAAATATCAAAATACTCAGTGCGCCTAGCTCAGTTTCAGATACGGTATGTCACAAGATTATGATCGTAACATCTTATCATTGGTATCGTAGCTTTTATGCTAGACAGTATTTAGATAAACTTTATTAAAACCTTGATTCATTGCTTCAAAGATATTTCGTGCTAATGAAATTTTTCACCTTAATATAACATATCGTTTTATTTACCTACTCTACAACTTGCTAAAAGGGTATAAAATTGAAACCAACTACCTGTAAAAATAAAATGACAGACAATTATAGTAGTGTCTTAGATTTGCGCGAATATCATACATAATATTGTTTGTAGGTAGTCAGTAATAATTGTGATCAATATTTTTGGACGTCAAATACCTCAGTCCACCCGTGAACATGAGGTCTGAAAAGACTTTGAAACGTCAGTATCTAAAATCTGAAATAAACCGCGACAAAATCCGTTAAGAAAGTAGTTTTATTTCAAGACAGACAATTATGTCCTATAGTGGGCCTTTTTTCATTTTTTTAGTAGAAGTTACTTTTTGCAGGCGGGTGGTGGTTTAGTAAAATCTGTTCCAAACTTTGCCAGTTTAAAGCAAGCTTATTTTGTAAACGATACCAACAAACATAGATGCAGGAATCGTTTGAAAGGAATCTGGAAAATTCAGAAATTCGTATTCGAGGCTCGCGTGGCCCGTGACCGGAATCAAAGAACGGCTTCATCCTGTTTTCAGTAGCCGTTCCCATTTTTGTTTTTAAGAATCATTGAAGATTTTGTTTTTATATCGGTGCTAAGTTTAGGTAAGGATTCATTCGTTTTCTGAATTGGTTTTTGGCCTTTCATCTTTATCCTTTATAGGATTTTAGTTGTATTTTATGAAAATATTAGTCGTGACACGAATAACAATATAATTATTGCCAGATCCAGTTTTATTTCTAAGATCTAAAGTGAATCTATGCATTATTTCTTTGAGAATTTCACATATAACAACAAAAGGTTCACTAAAGTAAGATTTGAGAAAGAGAATTGATCATAGAGGGAGGCTATAGATGCGTTATAAGTTCTTACGAATAAGCGGGTAACGGCTTAGTTATTTGCATTAGTGGTGTTGGTGACATTAAAAAAGGTTGAGGGAACAATAGAAATCCAACAAAAACACAAGAACTAAACTATCACTAGCAAGAATAAAAAACTTAAGTTAAATTTCACAATCTTTTAACAAACTTTGAAATACAAACTATCTGACTTCTTTATTTATAACTCTGTATTTTATCCACAAACGCCAGATTTATTTATTAGGGAACGTATAGGACTTTATTATAATTATTTATTTATATGTGAAACTATTTGTACTGACCATCTGGTTACACGCCTTTAATAATAGACTAGGATAACACATACCTTTGGTTTATTAGGAACACTGAAACTATCAACAACTGTATTATTATAGTAAGTAATTATATACTTTTCTTCTATCTGCAATTTATTCTATTGTGTTTTTAGTAGTTTGTGTGTCAGTCTTGAGGTACTTACTTATCGAGAGCGACTTTTATTAAGCCAAAAAATATAGTAAATTTTAATTTCATTTCTAACTTATATAACGCTTTTTTATGTTGTTAATAACTATACTATTTTACTTATAGACACCAGTAATCAGAATTTGCATCACAATATTCGGATTTCTTCAAAATATACAACACAATAATATTGCCTTCTAACATATTTTTATGCAAATCCGAGGTCACTAAATCCTGACCCATATACTAAGGGACATGCGAAAAGGGTGACTTAATATACCAAATGCATATTTGATGACACCTAAGAGGGGTGCGTTAAGCCACACGAGCTCAGATAAGCTTGGTGTTAGTTTACTGAATAGCTGCATGTACAAGAATATTGATGGACGAATCTAAAATACTATAGATAGACCGTTTAACTCGCGTATAGCCTATCGCCAAGATTCTGACTCCTCAAGTTGCACAGACAGTGATGATGATTCAAGCGATATGGATATTAGTGACGAATAGTCTTTACTTAGTAACATTACTTTTATCTGTGGTTAAATAATTCTTTATGAGATTTAATTAATGTTTTATGACTTTGTACCTCAGATGGCGATACACGAGTTAAACGGTCGGGCTATAAATTGTATTTCGATGTCTGCTATTATTCGTAGTTGATACAAAGATAATGAGTACTACGAAATTATCTCGATGAATGATGATATTTTTTGGATAACATGAATTTTGACGAGACTTGAGTAAAATAGGACACTTTTTCACTGACAATATTTTGCGAGTGTATTTGAGACACAACAATATATAATTTACATGAATTACTTTACTGTTATAAATTTTTAACGTTATTAGTATCATTAAATGTTTCGTTTTATTGCACAAAATACTTGCTTTGACAGCTCGTATATCAATCAAACGAAAATGGATTTCTTTCAGTTATTATTAATGAAGAAATTCAAAATTTAAGGCCTCCACTTCGAAGAACTTTACGCAAGTTGCTTTGAACTTTTCAAAGTATAGCGATAACTTAAGTTATGGTACAATTTGAAAGCTTTTAAACACTAACGTTGGCAAAATTTTAATCACCATAATATTGTAGTGGTTACAGCGCAGTAGGCAATCTATTTATAAACATAGACAGCTTTTCTGTAGATACAACTGCTGAGTGTAGTGCACCCGCATAGTTTCATCCATTTACATATTCGTAGCAATTAGAAATTTCTTCACTGCAGTAATTATTTAGGGATCACGAGGAATTTTTTTAATATTAAAAGTCAATTTAATTATATTTTATTGAATATGATGAAGTTTACGTGTGTTTGGTCCTTAAAATCATTTTTTTTTTAACAAGTTACAACAAGACGGGCAGCACTCTACGTAAGGTCTGTCCGCCTGCACTTCAGGGTGTTACACAGTTTGAACATGTTTGTCATTTTATCTTTACATAATTTTATTTTAATGCGCTCTAATGTGGGATTAGATGACTGTGATTGTTTTTGTCTTATAATATTATTCTTATTGAATCTTTTGAATATGAAATCTTTTCTCTATTAAAGTCTATCACTTGCGTCCGTAGTTTAAAGACAATACAAAATTTAATTAAAGTTTAGTCTAGATAGTTTATTGGTTCTCTGCTGAGGTTTTGTTTTGCAGGCTAGTTTTCTGTCTTTTCGACACTCACTTGGATTTATAGGGATGCTCAGTTTACTTGAACTTGGTGATGAAGAAGTTTCTTCAATACTTGTAAACATTGTTAGTTATTGGATACTCCTTATTGGTTTCGTTGGTGCAGGGATAAACGTACTCATTTAATTACAATAAGGTCTTGGGTTCTTCTTAGGTCAAGCAAAAATGCTTTTTAGTAGATTTTTTTATACATGATTACTTAGCGAGTGTGAAGCAGGCATTGCAGGATATTCCATGTTGAGTTAGATTCGTAGGTATGCTTAAATATTTCGTTTGTTGTTTTAGCATACACAACAGCTCTATAAGAAATCTATCATAATGTTATAACAGAGTAATAAAATTATTGAGATCTAAGTCAACCCTGAATAGGCTAGCCGTGGCAGATTTCCGTACCGGGTTTCAGACATAAGAAATTAAATTCTGACGTTGGACATTGAGTTAGATTAAGATAAAACCTAAAATGTTGTTTTACTTACAGTTCTCAGTAATTACCACTCCTTATATTTCTATAAGAAGTGGATAATAATATCTGGTGGTTTAAATGTACATCTAAATAATGTCTAACAATTTTAAATGAACACGCTTACTCATGGACTACCGATGTAGTTATAATAATCGTGGGTGGTATTTAGCCTATACCACCACACAACAAACACAATTTAACAGCACAGGCGGTTATGTAAACAAACATGAGGTCCTAACTCCGATAAAGATCGTTTCCTCAGCTGAAGTTTCACAAAGTGTAGAAAGTGAAGTTTCCTGATAGAAGATTCTCGCTAGAGACTCAGAAGCGTTATTCTGCTCAAAAGGCATTAAATAAGTATTTTCTGCAATAATTTTGGTTTACGTACCTTGGAAACTATAGCAATCAATACACGAATAAAAATGGCCCTGTCTTTTAACTGGTATATTCTGCAGTCAAGTTATTAAAAATTTAACAACAAAATACGCAAAATATTTAAATTTGGGGAGCCAGGAAAATACTGTTTGTGATCCAAAATCCTAAGTAAACTAAAAAAGAAATATTAGCAATCTTACTTGATAGTGTTAATACTGAAAGCTACTAGTTTGACCTACAGTCAACAATTTAACTACAGGCAACATCAGCATAACGCATCTTTCAAAATTACTCTTCTCTTCTAAATCTTTGAGACTATATAAGGATGTATTTGCTAACCAATATAACAAGAGAATTACTGGAGTTAGGATCAAAAACCATTCTTCCTAGTTAAGGAAGTTAAGTTGAACTTATTTTTATCCATGGCTTTGCAAGAAAACGTCAATTTGTTTGCCCCTCCCGAGAAGTTTTCTTCGAGCATTTGCCGATGACAATATTTCATGTAATTTACTCTTTTGGGGACCGAATAAATTTGTCCTTCCGTAAATTTTTACGTTTCAGAGCTGTGTCAGCGACAGATGTTTCGAATTTTTTCGCTTTTTCTTTTTGAATATTATTTTCTTCGAATTTATCATCCGGAATGTGGTTACCAAGGCGTTTTGTTTAGAAAATTGTGTATTGTGTTTGAACGTTTTAATTTTGTGTAAGCGTACTTTGCTAACTTAATTTATTTTCTTCAATTGTATAGACTGCCTTTATTTGTAAAATCAATTATGTTTTAAAGATAGCAAAGTCTACCAAACAATTCGATAGTATTCTATTGTTTAAATTACTTCTGATTTTTAGAACTGACTTATTATACAACTGCCTCGGATTAATTGGTTAATTGGTCTACAAGCGGCATATTTGATTTTAATCATGGACATCCCTGAGTAAAATTTGCTATTAAATTTTGTAAAAAAAAATATAGTGTCAACTTAGTATACAATTTTGGCATAATAAACGGTAGTCGAATCCTTTTCTTTTAACACCTGAACTTAAGCAAAACTGACAAAATATGATTTAATTCTGCCTACACGTTTCAGTTATCCACTTTTGCCTTTCACTATTATATATGATTTATGTTTTCACTAGGTTCCTTTAAATACGTAATAAAGATTTCAAAACATAACATTTCGACCAAATCTTTACTTCGCTTTCAATTTAAAATTAAATTTCCCTTTCCACTGTTTCGCATAAATATTTAAACAGGCCAGTATTTCACTCAGGTATTAAGGTAATTACGGGGAATCCCTAAGACTTCGTGATTTCACCCCTTCTTCATAATAAAGGCTTATTATTTTAAAATACCACTTTAGTATAATAGTCTGCGTCATATTTAGAAGGTAACCACATGTCCTCGACCGATTCAATGAAGTTGACGCATGAAGAATTTAAATTTGTAGCTATTTGCTTAATTAAAAGGAATATAAATTGAAATAAAAGGGCCCCAACCATTACCTGAGATTTGATAAAACACAGGTTCTTGTCAAAGAAAACCGTTTCCTACCAAGAATGATCCGCGAAGCTATTGAAATTTAAAAAAAACATCCTAATTTTAACAGAGAAAATGGTTGGAATATATCCCATCAGTTTGGAATCCAGTGCTTAATTTACTTGTACCAAAACTCAAGCAAAATCAACACAGAATTCAAGATCGGAACGCAACTGAAATAATAATGTTTGTAGGTGGTCAGTAATAATTGTGATTAATATTTTTGGACGTCAAATACGTCAGTCCACACGTGACCATGTAGCCTGAAAAGACTTTGAAACGTCGAAATCTAAATTCTAAAATAAACCGCGATAAAATTAGTTAAAAAGTAGTTTTATTTCAATGTGTGATATTCGCATAAATCTAAGATGATACTAAGGAATATAAAAACAAAAATGGGCTCAAGTACTTATTTAATTTTGTACACAAAAATGTTATCGATATTACAAAAAACTTAAGATAGTTATAAATATTTTGCTTAATAAGCTGTTGTCTAAACTGACGGTTAGATGACACTTGTGATAGCAGCCTGTTAGTTGTCACACTCATAAGACGTCAACGTCATTGCGGTTGCTTGTTTGTGATTGTAATTTCGTCGAGGAACAAAGGCAATTAGGTTGGTGGGGGTGAGACTGTGGTGTGTGAAAACCAAATTTGATCTCACAAAAAGGCATCCGTTTCCATCCAAACACTATGTGAATATTTGTGATAAGGGAGCTACTAAATCATTAACAATGATATTGCTTAGCTATCTAGAGTGTTATGATTTTGTGTTCCATCAAGATGCATGAAGAAGGGGATGTGTCTAATGATTGCAATCCTATGAGTTCGACGGCATAATATAAGACACAATCTTTTCGGGACTTACTTTGCAGTAATGAAATACATGAACCAATGTGAACAGCCTCTTTTAATGAGTGTTTGATCAATAATTTGGTACACGTTCTCGTATTTCTCATAATCAACTTGGAAATGAAAATACTGCTCTATAAAAAGTATTTTATCTAAGATGAACAGCGGCACCCCTACATGTCCTGTAATTTTGCACCCTTTTTAAAACAAACAGCATAGTTACTTGTATGAGCAAAAATGTGCTTTTATGATGTTCCTTTTAAGCAAATATAGCAGGCGTAAAGGGAGCATTTTAATCATAGAGAGATTTTTAGCTTGACAGGAGTGAGATATTAAAGTGAAACAAAACACTTTTGTGTTCATACACACACGTACATACTTACAAAAGTACAAAAAATATATGTATACACCTATTGTCTCTTATTGTGCTACATGTTGCAATTAATCTTTTATTCGCTATTTGTTTTTAATAGTGTACGTTATTGCGAAATTCGAATACTTTACCAGTACCGTCGATATTATCACATAACAAAATATAATACATTCTAATCAATTATATACAACGAATTAAAATACTATTATAGTCGTACCTCGATATCACGTCGTTACGTGATACCATCGACGTTGGTCGACTGGTTTTATAATTTTTTTTTAAAGTAAAGAATGTTTGTAATACGTTAATTATTCTACACTGACTGACTGAGTCACATTATGTTTACTGGTAATTAACTGGTGGTATGCTTCAGCCGTGGTTAGTGACCACCCATCAGACAAAGCCGCACCGCCAAGCGGCCTTGCCGTGAGAGGGTGGGTCGAAATTGTTGCTCCTTTATGGTTTTAACCTTAAGGGACCTCATTTCACTGCCACCTTGTCACCGAAATTCATTCGTAATCACGAGTGAATCAGTACATTGGCTTGGCGCGTCCCATCTACTACATCATTGTTTAACATCAGGTAAGTTGTAGTCAAGCGCCAGCCTATTTTAGAATAAAAAAAAATGATTGTACCTATTTCGCACTTTAATCGATTGTCAAATGATGACATATAAATATTTGATGTGTAGTCATGTATACATGACTACACATCAAGTTATACATTTTCAGTATACTTAAGCTGATCTCGGAATATGGTACAACGACAGGTTATACTGCAGCTTATACTGGAAATTTATAGCTTGATGAGTAGTCGTGTGTACTAGAAACTTTTGATCGACGATATTCATTCTACCATCGATTAACGTTAAGTCGATTATTGTTATACCAAAATTAGTAGTATAAACTTAATTATCAGAATTCTTATGTGTAAAATTAAACTTTTTGGAGAACAGTATAAAGGTTTCTACCAGATAACCTTGCATAAATTTACAATAGTTACTGATATAATATAAGCCTTTGGAATATCTATAACAGAACGGCCTGAACGCACTACCGGGTAGAATTTCTCTAGACTTTTTTTTTTATTCTACAATAGGCTGGCGCTTGACTACAACTCACCTGATGTTAAGCAGTAATGTATCGATTCACTCGTGATTACGAATGACTTTCGGTGAGAAGGTGGCAGTGAAATTAGACTCCTTAAGGTTGAAACCATAAAGGAGCAACAATTTCGACTATTTTCGACCCACCCAAATGGTGTTACCAGACATCGCTCCGGAACACGGCAAGGCCGCTTTGGCGGTGCGGCTTTGTCTGATGGGTGGTCACTAACCACGGCCGAAAACTTTTTTTTTTTTTTTTTTACGATGGAGAATGCATGACGCATACCCCGCCTTATTTCAGAGGACGAGGCGGGGTTATGTAGGACTAGTTTAAGGCCGCAGCCACCCCTTAAGCGCAGGCCGAAGGCGACCTGCGCAGGGCCCTACCCACTAAACTCCACCGACTCCAGCATCCACGCTCGGCGGGAACACGGGATCCATAAAGACACAACCGCGAACCCGCCAGTGGGAGCCCACCGAAGCAGGCTCCTACGTGTTGTTACGTCCCAGGAGAGTTTCTGGGACTCTTCGACGGCGGACCGGTGCAATGCAGAGGTGGGGTGGATCAGCGGGCGAGGGCCCGCTGCCTCCTGCCTCTCCGTCTCCTGCGGCACGGGGCGGAGAGGATATCGTCCTCCCTCGCCCGCTCCGCCGCCTCTTTCTGTGACATAACTGAGTCGCAGAAAGAGGCCACCGCCTCCCAGGACCCCTCACTCTCGAGCATCTTATGTACGATGCTCGTGAGGGAGAGGTCCGGCCCTACTACGGACACTAGAGTGCGTCGCTCAGAGGACCAGGCCGGGCATACCTCGAGGGTATGCCAGGACGTGTCCTCCGAAGCGCCGCACTCATGGCAGACAGGAGTCGGCTCCCTACCGATCCGCCACAGGTACTTACCGAAGCAACCATGCCCGGTCAGCACCTGCGACAGACGATAAGTCACCGACCCATGTCGCCGGTCCGCCCAGCGATCCAGAACGGGGCGGAATGCTTCCACGGTACGCAAGAGCGTACCGGAGCCCGTCACCCGTTCTAGATCGCCGGCCCACCTAACCAGCAGGTCGTTCCGCGCCGCGCGCGCTTCCCACTGTCGCCCCACCATAGGCAACTGCCTCCCAGCTTCCGGCTCCCTAACCCTGCGGCGGTACCTTTCCGCAAGCACTTCCGCCTCCAACTCCCACGGGGGGGTGCCAGCACTCATACAGGCCGCTGTCCGGGACACAGTCCGGTATCCCCGTATTGCCCTCAACGCTACGGCCCGCTGCGGCTTTCGCAGTGAGACCTTGGCCCTCACGTCGAGGGCATCCGCCCAGACCGGTGCCCCGTACAGCGCCATGCTGCGCACCACCCCCGCATACAACCGACGGCAGGGCGCGCTGGGCCCGCCGATGTTCGGCATAAGCCGACCCAGCGCGTCCGCCGTCCTAATCAATTTCGGTTCTAATCGGCGGAAGTGCTCGCCGAATTTCCAGCGGGGGTTGAGCAGAAGCCCCAAGTACTTCATATGGGGCTTTAGCTCAACCCGTACTCCCGCTACTCGTACCGCCGCACCTACCGGTACCCTGAACCGCGGCCCATGGAACACCATGGCCTCGGTCTTATGCAGTGCGACCCTCAGCCCGAGCGCCTCTATTCGCTCGACGACGAGGGTCGCACATACCGAGGCCCTCCTCACCACTTCTGCGAGGTCTGCCCCCCTGGTGGTCACTAACGTGTCATCTGCATAACACGTCAGGGAACACCGGGGCGGCAGCGTGCCACGAAGAACCCAGTCGTAGCCTATGTTTCACAGGAGTGGTCCTAGAACCGACCCCTGTGGAACACCGCATCCGACAGCGTGTCGCCACGTCCGCCCGCCTTCCCTACCGGGTATTAGAACCTCTCGCCCCCCCAGGTAGTCCCCTAGCAGGCGGGCCAAGTAAGGAGGCACCCCGTGCAATCTGAGTGCCTCAAGTATCGTGGTGTGCGGGATGCTGGTAAAAGCGTTGGCGATGTCAAGGGACACCGCCAACAGGGAGCCTCTTCGCTCACAAGCATCCCGCACTTCTGCCCTCAGCCGGGACAACGCATCCAACGTGGACCGTCCCGGCCTAAAACCATACTGCACCTCGGAGACATCAGGGCCTACGCCACCTAAGTGCTGGACGAGGCGCGATGCGAGAATCTTCTCGAAAACCTTCGCGACCTCGTCCAGCAGGACAATTGGCCTGTATGCGGACGGGGAGGTCTGTACGCAGCCATCCTTCCGCAACAGGCACAATAATTGTCCATCCTTCCATGGCTTCGGGAACCGTCCGACGCGTAAACACACATTGAACAGTTCCTGAAGCCCTTCTCCGAGGTGCTTGAGGGCAGCCACGAGCGCCTTGCCGGGGACCCCATCTGGTCCTGGGGCGGTCCTTTTCCCCCTGAGTCGGCGGATCGCGGCGACCATCTCGGCGTCGGTAACGTCGGTCACGACTAGGCCCCCCGCGTAAACCTCGCTTTTCCCTCCATGTTGCGCCATGAGCGGCGGCTCGAACGACCCCGAGCCACCGGGAAACAGCTGCTCCACGACGGAGCGCAACAAACCCCCCTCCATCGTCACCGCTAGTGGAGGGCCGCGGTGACGCATCTTATTGCGCGCGGCGCGGAACGGCCTACCCCACGGGAACCTATCTAATAGCTCGAGCAGCTCCACGTGCGCTCTCTCCTTCGCCTCCGCAATGGCGACCTGCAGGGCGCGTTTCGCCTCCGCATACGCAGCATACAGCCGGGCCTCCTCCACCGGGTCGCCGGCTCGGCGACGAACCACGGCCGAAACCTACCACCAGTTACTTACCAGTAAACATAATTACCAGTTGATTGTCACCTGATTTGCACCATCCAGGGACCACGTGTGGGGATTCAGATAAAAGGTGCACTCCCTACTCTATCTTCAAACATTAAGTTACGTTTATAACATGAGTGTAAGTAAATATATCTGCAGCCGATTTCCACCCCTCTAAACTATGAATACCCTCAATTTAGCAAGTTTCTAACTGCGTCTGAAGCTGGAACGAGGTCTTAATCGGCGATAAATATGTTTAGATGTCCGGAGCTGTCTATTGATGTAATGAACATCTTGTTTGAAGTTCACAGAAGGTTTCATGAGTTACAAAACTAGAGTCTCGCCCTGGTTTCATATAATATTGACGTGATCTCTGGCTTGTGCCACTTTGAGTATGAGCTGCCAATACGGAAAAAGTTTTCGCATACTATTCGTGAACCTTTATCTTTTCCAAAGCTGGCGCAATAGTAACCACCTCAAGAAATCGTCTAACAGGCAAACATTTCGAAAAACTGATATAATATTTTTAGGAAGCACTACAAACGCAGACTTCTTTTCGTAAATTTTGTAATTATTTTTAAAGAATTTTAACAATTCTTATGGTTTTAACTTAATATTTTCCAAAAACTATTCGATATGAGTAAGTAACGATACTTTTCAATTGATACCGAGTAAGTATCGATACTTAACGACCGATTCAGTATCAAGTAAAAGTATCGATACCTTAATGGTATCGTTTCATCCCTACTCATAGCACGGGCGTGCATGTGTGAATATATACTCTTAATAATATCTGATGCGTTCTTGATTGCTTTGATTACACTGACCGCCACCGCGCTGTAGCCAAAATACAGTTAGATTTTATTATCCCCCTTATTTTCTTATATTTCTTCTACCGTTATCGTTTGCTTTAAAACAAACTGTAATGTATTCCCTCCGTGACGTTGCCATAGCAACCGACCTACCCTACTCTAGAGAATCTAAAAAAAATACCATGAAGTTTAATTCAGTTTACTATGAGCAGTATTAATACCATAATAGAGTTTAATTTTCTGCATCAAAACGACTCGTTTTAGTAACGTACTCGTAGAGTAACATTTTTCAACAGTAGGTAAACCAAAACTGCCAAGTGCGGATTCTGGATGTCATATGTCCTTGAATGATTAGTTCTTAGACGATTTCACGATGTATTCCTTCACCAGTATCGAGCAGCGGCGATGAAACAGTTCACACAAAGATCAGACCCACGACCTACTATTTAAATAGCAGGGCCTATACCACTGTGCCATTGCTGCTTGTACAGCCAACGCCGAAATAAAAACACTGCTTGTATTTAAGGCGGGGTACCTTCTAGAAGCGAAGTGAAGATTTGCTTTGCAACAATATAATAAATATTGATAGGAAATACGCCAGACTAAAGAATGTGCAGATGTGGTGTAAATCAGATAAAGTAATGTTGGTGTCAAACGGTGTGTTATAATGATGCAAACGGGCGGTCAAACGCTGCGTTTATTTTTAGAGAATAGTATGAAACAAACTTGTGTGGCCTAATTAATTAACAACCTGATAGTATTTTTTAAGAAATAAATGTAGGTACTATTTTGTGATAATAAATCTTAAGAAACTTCAAAATATTTTTGCCACTTATTGAAGGTCTGACTCTTGAACGATCTGGCTCAATAAAGTAAAATCGTATGAATTAGATAGTAATTATATAATTCTACTTTATTGAAGTCCTATAGATCTATTCTCCCAATGATATAACCAGTTCATGGAAAGTCTTGTCGTCCAAGGAAGGAAGGATGTCTGTAGTTAAGACCTCAGGTGCGGTCGCCCATGCATTGGACCAATTAAAACAAATGTACATGTGTATTGAGTGTTTAGGACCGTGAATAAAAAGCAAAAGTAATAGAAAAAAGAGTAAGAGTGGAATTTATGAAAAGAAAAGGCCTTTTAAACACAAAAAAGAGGGGTATATTTGTATAGTTTGCGGCATCTTAGCACTTATAAAATGAGCTGAACTGAATAATGAACAAAAGAATAAAGTAATCGAGACAGTATATAAGTATTATTATTATAAAAAAAAAAATAGTTCTTACCTAGGTCAGGGTTTTTAGTATTTATTTACCTAATTGAAAAAAAATAGTTATTTTATTCAGTGATCTGTTTATCTAGAAGTAATAGATACAGAATCAGAAGTTATTAGTCGGTATGTTGACTTAGGAAACGTCAAAACTATAGGTATAGTGCGACGCACACTTAGCTGATTTTTTATTCACTGGTCCTATTAAAACGCCCGTGTGTACTCGGATGTACGATACTCGCATGTAAAACGGTCACTATTGAGTCAGCGATCGCCTTCAGAATTCTGAGCATTTCTGACAATTGCTACATATTGAGTTTTATATCGGGATTACATGAATTGATGCACTTCCTTCGCTTTGTAACCTGTATTTATTGCTATTGGCTATATATGCGTGATTTGTTTGGCAATGTGAATGAAAACTTACTACTAGTATTATATACTTTAAAATTACTTGTACTGGCCGACATAGTGATGCCTGTATTACCTTACTTTTATCTGTGGTTAAATAGTTCTTTAAGAGATTTAACTAATGTTTTATGACTTTGTACCTTGTAAATTTATTAGAATAAACCAAATTAAACTTTAACTACCCACTTTTAGTCTATATCCTATATATATATATATATATATATGTCTTTTTCTCTCTTTCTACTTTCTACCCCCTATTAGACAACTAACTGACAACTCCAAACTTGACACTGGCAAAATTGTGGTAGCCTTCCACAACAGGCCAAAAATGAAAAATTGAATTGACTTTGTACCTCAGATAACGATACGCGAGTTAAACGGTCGGTTTAGTACTCAGTTCTTTGACAAAAAGCTATATTATGGCCATCTAAACATACAGCTATCCTTTTTATCATCGTAGTATCACAATAATCTACATCACTTTGGAAGCGATGAATCGGTATATCGAACAGGCGCGTTTTATCGTAGACTACATCAATGCTTAGCATCAGGCAAGATGTAGTCAAGCGCATACCTATTTCTGAAAAAATTAAGTATAAATAGAATTTTTATTTTCATTTGAAATCTGTCTTATTTAATAACTTCGATATATTTTAAGCCGTCTGTATACCCCGTATTATTAAACGTCACATATGCACATTATAGCTAAAATAGGTTTATAATTCAGTTGTCTTTGTCTGTCATCTTGATATTCATACTAGTAAGAAAGAGACAATTCCCATTTTTACTAAAGAGTCTTATAAGATTTTTTTTGACTGTATTATCTTATGTGTATGAGGAACTTAGTCCAAAATTAATACATCCGAATAACTTAACCTAACCTTACCTAACCTTCTTCTTCCAATAGCTGATGAAAAGTTGATAAATAACTACTGCAATTCAAGAAAATTCCTAGAGATTTAAATCTGCAAACCAGGCTGATAAGCCAACAGAGCATTGTAAAAATTGTAGCGTGTTTCTGACAGGCGCTCTGCACAGTAACATTACTGACAACGGTATACAGGGTGAGTTTTTATTGATTTTTTAATAAAAATAAATAAATAAATATTCTGGGACATTAACACACACGGTCACCTGGTCCCAAGCTAAGCAAAGCTTGTTTTAAGGAAACCAAATAACTGTTAAATGCTATACATACAATACTTTTCTTTTGTAAATATATACTTATAATCGATATTGACGGGCCGGTGGCGTGATCGGTAAGATGCTTGCTTTTCACGCCGCAGGTCGTGGGTTCGATTCCCACCCGAGACAAACATTTATTTAAATATGTCTGTTTGTCTTGTGTCTGGGTGTAATTATCTATATTTAAGTATATATTTACAAAAGAAAAGTATTTTAAGTAGTATATTACCAGTTATCTGGTTTCCATAGTACAAGCTCTGCTTAGTTTGGGATCAGATGACCGTGTGTGTTAATGTCCCACTATATTATTATTATTATTATTATATTTACACCCAGACTCGACACAAACACAAATGTTCATAATGATCTGATTGGCGATGCACTTGTGTCGTATCCAGTACTGCAGTGGAATAAAATATGCTGATGATGATGATGAAACGTCGTCGGGATCTAAAATCGAATATATACCGCGATAAAATCCGTTAGAAAGTAGTTTTTATTTCAATGGTAATAATTTGTGTAAGTACTTCAAGTCACTTCAACCCTTTTTTAGTATCCCACTGCTAGGCACGGGTCTTCTCTTAACTATCTTACGAGTTAAGAGAGTTTAGGCCAAGTGCGGGTTGGTGGATGTCACATGTCCGCGAATGGTTAGTTCTTAGACATGCCGGTTTCCTCACGATATTTCCCTTCACCGATATTGAGCAGCGGATATGAAACAATCCACTCAAGTATGTGCGGGCTGGGAACCAGTAAGTAGTAAGTACATAGAATATTGTATATTTTGATAACAACCTGTATACTTATGGTAGATGCTCAAAATAACTAGAAAAGTTGGAAACATTTTATAAAATAAAATTTGGTTTTGCACTTCATATTAAAAGTAGCGTTTTATATTGGCAGAATTTTAATTATATTTCCCTCCCTTGTTAACACCTTCTTTTTCTATTAGATACCTATTATAATTGTTCTATCATATTTTTATTGTAAAACCATTACTTAAAATTACAACAAATATCGAAATTTGATTCGTTGCACTATTTTTTCCCCTGGACCATTGAATAAATGCAATTTAAAACGAACCCTGTATAATGGGAGGTTAGGACAACAATAATATAGCAATCAATCTAAAAACCATTCAATGCAAGAGTTGGCCAATTAGGACCAACATTATACCATCGATTTGACATTTTATGGGATCAAAGTTATAAGCGACAAGCGTTATTTTTTTCTATAAATAAAAATATACATTGTAGTTAACCATCATGTGATTCGCATCACCCTGTACACGATAGTAGGAATGTTAATTATTATTAATAATAATAATAATAAACTTTATTTATTAAGCAAAAGCATGTAGTACATACTTAAAAATAATTTGCAAAATAAAAAGTTTAGTGTACAAAAAAACTACATACACAATAATTAATTGTAAGTTATGTATTTTGAAACCTTTACAAAAATTCTTTTCAAACAACGCATCACAGAGGATGAGTCAAAACTTTGATTCACACTTTGTGTCACCAAAAGAAAGCTACTAACATTTTTTTTTACCGTCTTGTGGACACCTTTAATTGAATCCCCACACGTGGTCCCCGAGTGGTGCAAATCAGGTGACAATTAACTGGTGGTAGGCTTCGGCCGTGGTTAGTGACCACCCACCAAACAAAGCCGCACCTCCAAGTGACCTTACCGTGTTCCGGTACGATGTCTGGTGACACCATGTAGTAAGGGTAGGTCGGAATAGTTGCCCCACATTTTACTGCCACCTTCTCACCGATAATCATTCGTAATCACGAGTGAATTGGTATACTGGGCTGGTGCGTTCCATCGTAGATTTTCGTAGCTAAGACCCAGCCTATCGAAGAATAAAAAAAAATAAAGTACAAATAAAGTTTAAACAGAGTTCAGTACCAAGTACAAATTGTGCATACTTCAAACCGCTACAGTTTATAACTTGTACCAAACTGGTCAACCAGCCAGTGTGTGAACTTAACGAGGTACACGTGTTGGTACAGTTTGTTACTGTAATTAACCGTCACGTCACTAGCAACACCCTGTACACGACAGAAGGGTTTCGATGTTAATTGTTATCGAAATTAATGAGGAACTAGTTCCACCAGTGACGTCATCTACAGACACGATTAGGTATATAATGATGATAAAAATATATTGACAGGTATAGCCGATAGGGACTGCCTATAGAAATGAAAACTGTGCATTTACGAGATTTCACCTATCTAGACAGCATCTAACGCGCACAGTCATGAGCAAATTGATGTCACCTCGTCCCACTGTTGGGCACGGGTCTTCTTTCAACTATCTTACGAGTTGATAGAATATAGGCCTTAATCCACACACGCTGGCCAAGTGCGGGTTGGTGGATGTCACATGTCTTTGAATGATTAGTTCTTAGACATGTCATCCTTCACCGGTATTGACTAAAGGAGATGAAACGATTCACACAGAGATGTGTAGGCACGACCGGGAATCAAACCCGCGATTTTATCTTTCTAAGGCGAGGCCGCTGCGCCAGTGCTGCTCAAGTCGTTGTCACGAACCCAAATTAAGATTTTCCTCTACCAAATACTGCCCAACGCAACGCGGCTAAAGAAAATTTCACTTCAAAAATTACTAACAATAAATAATGTATGGTGACCACCTCTGATGTCGAGCGGTGTAAGCCCACCGCTAAGGTCGCCCTGAGGTCGCGGTGTCGTATCCCTTGACCGTCCGATCTTTGAGTAACAGCAAAGACTTGTTTCGGTGTCTGTTTGGTTGAGAGATCCTTCGTGAATCAGGGAGCACGTTAAGCCATCGGTCCTGGTCGTCATTTAAAACATCTATGAGAATCATTGCAGCTAGTTAGTTTTTATAAATTTGTTTTTTTTTTTGTTAAACAAACGAAAATGCTGACAGTCATTTTAGGTCTAGAATGCGCAGCGTAACGTCCTGAGGATCGAAAATAACAAATGACTAGCAAAAATGTACATTGCGCAAAATCCACAGGCTGAGGATAAAAAACCTCTGTATGGTGTGTCTTCTCTCAATTAGCCAAGTGCTAAAAAAAATTAGTCCTTATCAATTAACAGAGGTTGGGTATAGCGATTTTTTTTGCTTTAGGTACGTGCAACCTGTCTGGAGTAGGTAGCTTACGGAATAGATGCAGTGTAATAACTTTTGGTTGTGTTCCTGAGTGTGAGTAAAGTTGCCAGGCATAATGACATCCAATAGGTCATAATAATATGCCTGGCAACTTTGACCTGTAAGTAACAAAATTGAAATAAAACTATTTAATAACGGTTTTTTTTTAAACGTTGGTATCTAAAATCTTAATTAAACCGCTATAAAATCCGTTAAAAAGTAGTTTTATTTCAATGTGTGATATTCGGGTAAATCTGACCCGTGACCATGAAGTCTGAAAAGACTGCAATGTCAGGATTTAATATCTAAAAAAAACCGCTATGAAATCCGTTATAAAATAGTTATATTAACTTTAATTGGAATAGTTTAATTACTATATTATTTGTGTTTGATTTTATCATTGTTTTTTATATAATTAAATACTAATAAATATACATACCAACTACATAATTAACTAAATAATAAAGATAATAAAATGTTTTGCCCACTTATTTTGTGTTTTACTTTAACAAATATTGTAAGCAGTAAATGTAGTTATTTATTTTAATGTGTCTGAATTTTATTGAAATTATTAAAGTATTACACATAACGGAAGTTGTGGTTTCCAAGTAGGTGAGCGTAAAGAATGGTTCACCTCTAGTCACCGAGCCTCGGATAAAAAGAGTGTTAATACTTTCCTAACTTCTTTGTCGTTTGTATTTAAGGAGTTGATGGGGTTCCCCGTGTCTTAGATAGAGTTCGATAAGCCTCTCCAGTCGGTCGGTCACCATCTCATGGACTCTGAGAGTAAAGCGAGTACTTAATTCACTTGGGCACTATAATATCTCCTGCAGACATTTCAATTTTATTTTTTAAAAAAATTTTTTTAAATAACTATTATTAAAAATATAACTTGTGCAAGCTAGGTAATAGTCTAAGGTATGTTTTAAAATTTATTGCAGACTGATTTGTCAGTTAGTTACGAAAATAAACCTCCAGATATCGAAAATTTAGGGTTCGGAGAACCACTCATAACTAGACAGACAAACCGAAATCCACGCCTCCAATCTTCGACGCCAACGGGTTAGAAATACAACCAAATTCAATAAAGAACACACAAACCGTACCTATGTTGACAGTAAAGGTCACTACTTACCCGTTTCCCGTGTCGTGTATTTGCAAAACACCCTCACGTAAACAGAACATGTCCCAAATGTATATCGATTCCACCCATCGTGATTTGAATTTTAAGAGGAAAACAAACATAGTTTCGAGTTCCATGCTTTTTGTTGTTAATGCATATGGAAATACTGTTGGTCAGCTATATATGTATACGACTTAACTCGCATTAACACTTGTAGTTCCAACGCGTTCCCATTTTTAAGAAGTTTTATTCCTTCTTTATTTTATTCACAAACAATTCTAATTTTTTTCAATAATTGACAATTGCCCATTCAAAGGTTCAGAATTTAATATTACATTATAAGTATACATTCATTCCCCCTTGCCTTTTTCCCATTTCTATTGGGGTCTGCTCCCAGTCAAACCTGATGCGGCTAGCTACCAGAATTATACGAGCGATTGCCATCGGACCTCGAAACCCGTAGGGAACCAGTAGCCGAGATGGTTAGACCAGGTGTCAGATTATATTGGCTTCTGACTACATGACTTCATCTATTACATTAAAAGTATCCATAAAAATTTAATTTTATTCACAAGAAATAAGTTGTGCAATAATCGTTTAGCTAGCCAAAACCTTGAAAATAAATACCTAGTTAAACGTGCGGAAATGTGTTGCATGCGTAGCCTGTCTAGTTAAATGTTATGCATACGTGCATGTAAAGTACTTTTAAGTCGAATAATATTACTTACAAAGTGTTAAAAATCTAGTTTTTAAATTAAATGAAAATATAACTTTTCATTAACTTAAGTTTATAGTTTGGGTAACACTTGCTTCAAATTATGTTAATAACATATTGAAAAAACGCGATTTGTAAGATATTATTATTTTAAACTAGGCGACCTAGATATTTTACTCTTAATTTTAAGTAATTAGAGAACGCTTTGGTCTGAAAGAAGACGTAGTACCGTTGTAGTTTCCACTTTTGTAGTGACAAAGGTGAAAAAAATCATGCTATGCATGCATGCATGCATGGTGGTTCGGTCATGTGGAAAGGATAGACGATTCACGAAAGGTACATACTAGGCGGAGGTGAGTGGAAACGCTGGGAGAGGAAGCCATATGAGAACATTCACTGATCTCATCGCTGGGGTCCTTCAAAAGGGACAAGTGTTGCACTCACAACCACCGTGCATGTATGACCAGATGTATGAACATTAGTGAGGCTAAGGAAGTATGTTTAGATCGTAGCAAGTGGCGCTCTATATTCTTTGCCTACCCCATGGGAAAAAGGCGTGATTATATGTAATGTAGTTATGTCTAAATAATAACCGAACAATATGTATGAAAATGACCTTTGACAATGAAGTCCGAAAAGACTTTGAAACGTCGTGAAATCTGTTATAAATTAGTTTTATTTCAGTACAAGTAAGGTACTTTAAAGTTTCCGTACCTCAAAAGGTAAAAATGGAAACCTCTAGAAACACTCTATTACCTGTCTGTCAAATCTATCTACCAGCCCTCCTGCTATTAAAAAGAATCTTCTTCATGCGAGTATAACTCGGACTTGATTCCTCGGTCTGATACGTCTGTACCCAATTCGCTGATTACTTTGTCGATTACTAACCGATTTTTTTTCAATTGAACAATTGAGTACATATTTATATTCCTAAGTTGGTCCTATTAAAATTATTTTATATCTGATGATGGACTTCAGATATATAGAACAGAATTCTCATAGAACCACTGTAAAACCGACGTGTATTATTTTTAATTTTATTTTATTTGAAATTTGTTATTACTTAGTACATTATTCTAGTTTTGTAACTATAATAGAAGACTACCTAGGAACAGAATCGAAAGTTCCAACGAAGCTTAGATTTCGTTTTGAGACCGGTTTAGTAGGTTCTGACAGATAATCTGGGTAAGCGACAGTGTTGACATGGAGATAATCCTGCAGTTCCCGAGCAATATTTTCTTTAGCCGATTTTAATTTCGGCGCGACCTCTCTGATGCTGCAAAAGTAAACTTACGATTTAATAACTGTATGTTTGTGTTGGGATTTTCGTTGCAAACACCATTTTATTACTTCGACATGAATGTAGATTTAGGTGACAAAATACTTTTATCTGCATCAATTCAGATGTTCACCTACATGGCTATACCATATTGAAAATGATCGCCTTCGTGCGATTTTTAGATACGCCTAAGAGCCCATATTTAATGGATAGTTAGTTAGTTTGAAGCGGGGTAATTTTTCCACAACTCGACGTCTCGTAAATGCGCCTATTTTGCGTGATTGGACTGGCGTCGCTATTGCCAGCCTAGCTCCAGAATAAATCCCAGCAGACCCTTTATGTTGCCGATGGCCTCCCGGAGCGACCTCGGAGATCCGAGGTGTTTCGCTCTGTAAATTTAATGGATATAACCTTTCGAAATCTAAACAACGAACTGGGACTGTCACATTTCTAATACAAATAGTGGTTTCAAATTCCGTGCTACCTTTTTAGGTGTAGCATGCGTAAGCTTTGTATTACAAAACGATTATAAAATATATATTTAATTATTTTATTTTTATCAGTAATGTGTGTTTTAATTCATGTAATGTAACAAACATTTATTGTATGCTGACTGAAAATGGTAATTAACTTTCGGTTTTTTTTTTGACAAGTGAACGCAAGCGTGCAAGGTACTGCAAAATCGACGCCCGACTACGCGAAGCCGTCACCGAGCGGTATGGTCATCACGCAAAAACCCTACTTCTAGACTCAAAAAAGAGAGAAAAAAAAAGAAAAAAAAGCGATTCACCCAAGAACATTTTTATTAATTAGAAAAAGCAAATAATAGATACTCATTAAATTTGTATTATGATATAACTGATAGACAATAGAATTTTGGTTCTAACGTCAAGAATATACTAGAAGACATATAAGAAATTTTTGTCGACATTTTATCTAAGAATATCATTGAGATAGACTAATCTTTAAATGTGATTTTATTCGTACGTGGGTTTAAATAATTCTATTTTTTTTCAAATTCGAAACGAACATCAGACATACACAGAAGAACTAATGTTGTACTAAGAAATTCATATTCATTGATTTTTTTTTATTCTGAAATAGGGATACGCCTTACTACAACTCGCCTGATTTTAAGCAACTATAATGTAGTCTACGATGGAACGCATCTGCCCAATATACACACTCGTGATTACAAATGATTTTTAATCGTAATCGTAGATGACGCTTTACGCGATTTTTGATAGAGCAAAGACTCGACCAAAGAAATAAATAATAAAAAACCAAGAAACAAATTTTATTTCTATCTTGATAATGAACCCGGTGATAACACCGACCCCAAATGATGAGAACTAGCTAAGAAAAAGAAGAAGATTTTGATTAATGAAATATTTTATGGTGTATTTATCATATCAGTGATCGTCGGACAGTATTTATTTTAAATACGCTAATCATCCAACGTATGAAAACACCCTTAACAAAATGCACATGAAAGGTAATTTACGGATTTAGCACTATAACAACACAATCTGTTACAATCTACATTATACGGATGGTCGGTTGTTTTAATTGCAAATGTATTGCATGCGTTTAATAATTCAGGTCTTCAAGCATTACCAATACCTAAATTGGTAATCATAAATCATTTGTGTATTAGTATTTTTCCAATACACTAGCAGACTACAATGCTACTGTTTTTGGGTATATATTTTGCGTTGTGTGAAGTTAGTGTGGCGGTTTTCTATGACTCATATACCGGTAAAGAGATTACAAGAGAAGAAGTGAGGTTGCATGATAAAGCGAATAACACTTTGTGAGTTTTATTTTTAAGTTTAGGATTAATCAATTGTGTAGTTTCTTCTATTACTTCCACTTCATAAATTTAAAGCTTATCATTGTGTAGACCACCATAATTTTATGTTTTTGTTCTACCGTCTACAATATTTTTATTCACTTCACTTCAGCTGTATTTCTGCCTGCAATGTTAACGTTTAATGTAACAGCTTATATTGAGTGGATTTGACCAGTCATGACAAACAACGTGCCCGTGGGTTTCTTTTACATATTCCTTGATTTAATACTGTCTACATGATTTTTAAATAATCAACGTATACGCCGCTAACTTTACTGGTTCGTTAATGTTAATTTTTGTTCCCGTAGTTGGTGTGTGAACGAAATAGAACCATGTGATCCTCATGAAGGACGGAGAGTGGACGGCTCTTGTAACAACCTGCAGCATCCCTCTAGAGGAGCTAGTCACACTCCCTTTGCTAGGGTTTTGCCTCCAGTCTATTCTAAAAGTAAGTTGAAATTTGTTTTTGTCCACCTAACCAAAGGCAGAATGCATGAAGTTTTAGAAATATACAAGAAGTCTTAGCGACTTGATCTAAAATAAAATTCTTATACGGGAAAGCCTTAATAATGTAAGCGTGATTAAATTGTACAGAGGTTTTAAGGGTGTTAGCACGGATAGTGAACTGCAGGCGAGAGTACGAACTAAACTGGATGAGAACTAAAATGGAAATAAAATAAAATGTCATCCATCATAAAATTAGTAAAAGGCATTAAACAAAATACCATTTAACAAAATTGTCCGTTCTGTTGCAGATTTCGAAGCTAAGACCACATCAACAGGAAAAGAGATGCCTCTTGCGCGATATTTAAGAACTTCTCTTTTTGGAGTCGGCAGCGTCGCTAGTCAGAGGTTTACGACACTTGCTACGTACGATTTTGTCTTCATGTCTGCAGATATCGCATCATTGCAGGATACAGGTCACCACCACTATTTTGATATTACGCCTTTCACTAACAAAAGCACTTTCTTGGCATAAAAATAGCGCATTAAGTCCTGAAAAAGATTGCATGGTAATTTAATTTGAAATAGACACTGGTTATGCACAAGTTTGTTTCTGGTTGTGAATTAGTTGCTTTTATTTTCTACAGTAAACTACATACTCTGGAAACCGTATTGTTGCCTTCCTGCTGGCAGAGCAGATTATATGTGTGCCCCTAACAAGATCCCGGAAAATGACCCAGTACATCGCTTTTCTGGTGTCCGCTGTGTCAACCAGACCAGACCTGAAACCTTCCAGACTGTTGGCTGCATCAAAAACGATACTGCACCTGAAAGAGTTGGTATATTTTTGAAATTCACGCTCCCAATAACATTTTTGTCCAAGCAATTATTGTACCTATGTTTCTGGCTGATTAGAATCATTCCAACTATTAGTCCAGAGTTTTTACCAACGGCCGAAAACTTTTACAGCACATTTATTCAGAGATGTGAACTTTTGCTTTAAAACTTATACTCATAGAGAGTACTAGAAGACTGTTTTAACAATGATAATGCATGGCAGATTGTATCGTCAACACCGCTTCTGGATTTATCAACAATTTACGGGAACAATGTACAAGGTTTGCAGCTCAGAGGAAGATTGTATGAAGAGGGTTTATTGAAATTTGAAGTCGATGATGAAGGAAGAATTTGGCCGCCAAGCGTTAAGACCAATGTTTCTATTTGTCTGCTAAATCAGCCACCCAGGGAAACTAGATGCCATGCAATGCGTGAGTTATATGAAAGTTTATCGTTTTGGTATAGATTTATAATAATAACTAAGTAAGTTTATTCTACTAACGTGACTCTCCTCTTGTATTCAATTATAGTTTTTATATTATTATTTTCCTTCATTTATAACTTTCCTGTAACCCACTACTCCTAAAATCTAATTTTTTTAGGTTTTGTTTCACTATTTCTGCAAGTGTTATACATAAAAAAGAACTAAAAGGTTTGTGCTTTAAGGATTCTGTATTAATCTAGAATCTATAGTTGTATGTATTGGTTAATTTTCATATGTAATACTTTATCAATTATCAAGTTTAACCGTTCTTTGAGGAACACGTAATACAGAGCAAAAACATGGTTGATCTGTGTTCTGTCTTGTTTTTTTTTCGTATTTTTCTTTTTGTTCTGTGGTATAGGGTTAAGTAACTATAAAAGTCTCCAATACGTGCGCAGGGTCGGACGTAGGCGAGGCTGGACGTTAGACATAAATGGCCGCACTGGCTGGATGATTGAGTGGTTAAATATTTTATACCTCTGAATCAATCCTGCATGGATTGATTGTCATGCATCCTAAGCTGTCGATGCACTGTTTACTTTCCATTATTAGTGTAGTAAAACCATAGCAGTGTGGCTTATTTTATTTCAGCTGAAGACGGAACAAATACTCTAGCTGGCATAAATATTATGGCTATTTGGTTCTGGCGCAACCACAACTATATCGCCAAGAACCTCGCTCGGGTTAACCCTTGCTGGGATGATGAGAAACTTTTCCGAACAACCAGAGATATTAATATTGCTATTGGACTACAGATTTACTACTATGAGCTGCTGCCTCTGTTTCTTGGTAAGAAATATTCTTTGATAAGTGCCTATATAGATGGACAGCATTTCAACTGCAATCCAGTTACAAAGTGGTAATTCTAGGGTAGGTTTGATACAGTGGGTGTAACTGCATCAAAACTGCAAAGTAACTCTGCAGTCTGCTAGCAGCTGTCGTGCAGTCTTGTCAACCCTACACCAACTGCAACCGGGATGCACTGTTGTGATGCAGTCGTATTGCAGTTAAAACTACTGCACTAAAACTGTACTCAATTTACTTCCACAAGTAACTGGGGGAGCAAAACATAAACACTGCACACATTAGCAGCAGTTCTATTGCAGTCATATTACAGTTGCTTCAACTGCAATACGACTGCATTACGACCAGTGGCCAGCTTGCAGTTGGAGTGGACAAGTGTTGGACAAGTATTTATCGTTCCATAAATATGTACTTAAAAATATCTACCAGATCTTGTACTGTTTAATGAAATTCTCGCTACGTGAATGTAACTTGCACTTGGCTAGTATTTTTCTCTGATATTTCGGATGGCTTCATCGTAAATTTAATTGTAAATTACGGTGACTTTAAAAAAAATATGTTACTATTTTTTTTTAGTTTACTAATTATCATTAGAATAAAACAAACCTAAGGCAAATCCCATGAAAAAAACATTTAAAATGACGAACTAACGCTAGCCCCGTGCGGTGGCGTGGTCGGTAGCCGGTAAGACACTTACTTTTCACGCTGCAGGTCGTGGGTTTGATTCCCAACCAATACAGACATTTGTGTCATGAACATGTCTGTGGATGTAACTATCTAGTTTAAGTATGTACCTTTATCAAAGAAAAGTAGTATATGTAGGAATAGGTATCAGTTATCTGGTTTTGCTTAGTAAGGGATCAGATGAACGTGTGTCTCAATATACAAGAATATTATTAGGTATTATTTTATAGAAGTTATCGTAAAAACTTAAACTTTATCTAAAATCATTATTTTTTTGTTTCAGGTCAAGAAAATTTAGTGTTTGATGGAATACTAACTACTGATGGTGGCTTTAGAGACCCGTATAATGAACATATTATACCTCAAGTATCTTTAGAATATCCATTCGTACTAAGATGGGTGCACACAATTCAAGAGGGTCCCTTAAAGTAAGCACGATGTGAATAGTTCTAGCTGTTTCAACTAAAAAAACTTAGATATGTCTGCAAACCACCGAATCATTTTAGAAATAAAGAAAAAAGGAAATGTTTGTACTGTGAATTATTTTAAAATTATCGATAGCTCTAGTTTTTGTCACAAGCCACAAAGTACCTATGCAGCTCCGGTTGGCTTTGAATAGTACCGTTTGCATCGTTATATTGTCATGTTATAAAGACTGTGTAATTTAAGTACCCAGTGAAAAAAAATTTGTTGTATTTACAAGTTTTGACATGAGTACAGTATTTTGATTTTCAAAAAATCATTTTTTTATCAATATAGAAATTTAGATGAAGATAAGTTTGTTTTTCAGATTATATGACACATATGGTTATTATTTAAAAGAAGTTCCAATTGTAAATTTGACGTTGAGAACTGGATTTTTCGCAATAGATAATAACATTGATTATATGACTCAAGGAAGTTTTAGACAAGGATCAGCTAAAATTGACTATATGTCTCATCCTGATGTAAGTAAATAAAGTGAATTTACAGTTAGAAAATAAAGAAAAAGCATGTCCTTATGACGTCATAAGGATTAAAGTGACATTACCTAGTTGTTTTACAAGGAAGAAACAATTAACTATTTATACATTATTTTCAGTTTTATTTACACATTATTTTTTTATCAGCATACTCGATACAATGACACCCGTTGACATTAATAATGCGTTCTACCAAACGAACTCTTCAGGTTTATAATTTTAGTATAGATTATAATTAAGTTCGATTTTAGATCACAGAATTGATTTTGGGACCTCTACAATATGTATCTGACGTCATGACAAGTGATTTAGCCAAAAATCGTCATTTTGGTTTTCGGCCTTACATCGAGTACAAGAAAGCTTGTTTTGGAAAACTTACGGAATCTTTTGATGACTTAGAAGATTTGATAGACGTTGAGGTATTGTATATTGTTATTTTTTTTTATTTATCTATTTTAGATACAACTCAACAGTACTTGTAATTTTAAATCACTTTCAAGTTGTATTTTGATCCACCCGAGACAACTCCAGCCTGTTTCCATGAACTTGTCTGTTTATCTTGAGTCTGGGTGTTATTACATAATCTAAGTGTTTAAACGTAAGCTCTGCTTACTGGAGATCAGATGATCGTGAGTGTTAATGTCCTAGAATATAATTTAGAAAGGGCAATAAGTACTGCTAGCCTTCGGGGTACATTCAACGAGCAATACTGCTAGCCTTCTGGGTTTCCCGGAAGATAACGATGCGGAAGATTCCTTCCCTTAGCACCCTTTATTACTATCGCATTTTACACAGCTGAATTCCGCAGGTACCCAAGATTCATGCTTATTTCTTTTACAGAGAATAGAACTACTAAAAAGCGTATACGATAGCGTAGAAGATATAGATCTTTTAGTAGGTATATGGTTGGAAAGACCAGTCAAAGGAGGGTTTGTGCCAGCTACATTCTATTGTCTGGTGGTAGACCAGTTAAAGAGGAATATGGTGTCTGATAGACATTGGTATGAAAGACCAAATCGACCTTATGCGTTTAGTTACGGTAAGTAATATTTTGTCCAGTTTTATACACGTACACGCATTTTTTATTAAAATTTATAATCTTTTACTTAACTTCAAGATGTCTTGGAATCTTTTAATCAATATTTCACCCACTTCCACTAAAGCTATGGAGCTGAAATTTTGCATACACGTTTAGTTGTGATTACAATATAAGATTTTACAAATGCCGCCATTTTAAATCCAATACGAAGGACGGTATAAAATGGCGACTTGTAGTTGTCATAACAACCCCTACAATATGGGTATCAAATGAAAGAACTTGAAAAGAGAAAAACAATTATTACCACATTTTAAAAGTAAAAGTATTTTTATTTTTAATATTTGATATTATTATGGAAATTTATTGATTTAGAGTGTAGTATTGTCTTAGATTTACGCGAATATCACACATTGAAAAAAAAAAATAATAACCGCGATAAAATCCGTTAGAAAGTAGTTTTATTTCATTGTTTCGATTTAGACCTTTGAAACATTATTTTGAATATCTTTATCCCTTGATGAAAGAACAGTGTCATAAGGTTAATGCGTATATCTGTGTACAAATGCAGTAGGCTAATTCACGTATTTAATTAAGTTGAATTGCAGTGCAGTTGCAGTTAAGTTTGATCAAAAAGCAGCCCATATCGTATTTTAGAAATTTTGACAACAGCTGTCATATACGCCCGCGTCACACCAGCTCTTTAGAATAAATATGACATCGAAACAATTACAGGAATACCATTTTGCACTATGGCGTAAACTTACATGCAACTGCACCGCAAATTGATCGGCGCGTCAAGAAATTACGTGAATTAACCTGTACATGTTACCATGGAGAATCTAAACGGAAAAACGGATTTTAATGTTTTCTTTTTAGGCGGTCATCTTAAAAATCATCAACTTATAAAAAATATGTATCGGGGGTTTTTAAATTCTAAATTTAAAAGATCATTCTTCTTGCCTCGTCTTCATATTGCTGTTCATTATTGTGTGTCTACGCTAGTTTACCATTTGTATTAAACGTGTTCGAAATCGCTTTTATTTTTAAGAAAAATTACTGTGGGTTCACATCTACTTGACTCATTAATGTAGTCACCGTACAATGTACATGAATTATTTTGATATTGTATTGTATTGCAGAGCAACTAACTGAAATAAGACAAGTTAATATGGCCGGAATGTTATGTGATGTTGGAGATAAAGTGAGAACAATACAACCCCAAGCCTTTCTTCGAGCTGGACCAGGGTACTTATAATTACTTTTATTGAAACTAAAACCTCTAGTAAAGTCTGTGGCAAGTAAATCAATGTACGGGCACTACTCAACGCACCACTTACGAGTTTGTACGCAGCATCACTGGCACTGGCTGACTTCTGACTTGGAATCGAGAACCGTTCTCAGATGGGGAGGGATATGGCAACACAAACCTAAGGCCACTCAAAAGAATGACGTAGCAATTCTGAATCGCACAAGCAAAGTTACACAGACGATTATCATAGCATGACGGGCCGGTGGCGTGGTCGGTAAGATACTTGCTTTTCACGCCGCAGGTCGTGGGTTCGAGTCCCACCCGAGACAAAAATTAGTGATGAACATTTGTGTTTGTGTCGAGTCTGGGTGTCAATATCTATTATAAGTATATATTTACAAAAGAAAAGTATTATATGTATAGTATATACCAATTATCTGGTTTCCATAACACAAGCTCTGCTTAGCTTGGAACCAGATGACCGTGTGTGTTGACGTCCCAAAAAAAAAAATTGAACAGTTGGGGAACGCGGTCTTCGCACCTCTACGACCGGAATATCACTACCACCCGATCCTCCAGTATCCACTTTTTTTTTTTTTTTTTTTGCTGATGACCTAACCCAATTAGCCTGAAGGGCCTCTATTGGTTCACCGGACTTTTTCGGTGAGCCGTCCGAGGACGGTCGAACCGATCAAGTACTGTGGCAACTGCCATGAGGGCTCCCCATGTGGGGACGGACCTCGGCTCAGGACGTTGCCGGACACTCTAGTTTTTTAGGGGATCGGGGGGCATTTCGCGTTCGCGCGGTCCGGTCCTGACCGGAACCGTAATCGACTGAGGGCCTATCTTGGAGGGGCGCGGCGCGGCCCACGACGGCGTGGGCGATATCTCGGCATGTGTTGTGTGCTACTATTTTGGTTGTCCCTACCTACTCTAGCAGCGGATCGGAGTTCGCGGTCGCGGGCGATCGCAAGAGTGATCTCGTCGTCGGAATCGGTGAGTACGCATCGCGGACGTCGCCGTTTCGCGCCTCTGAGCGGATTGTAGTCGCACGCGGATACGACTAACCTATTCGGGTGTTTGACACCGGTGTCGAAGAAGCGTTTGGATGCGTTCTTCATCCACTGCCTGATGGTCGGCAGTTTTAAATCGATGTGTAGGTTTTCATTGCGTAAGAACCACGGAGCTCCCGTGGCTCTACGCATGAATCGATTTTGAAGAACTTGCAACGGTTGCAAGTAGGAGCGCTTAGTGTGCGCGAAAACGGGTGAAGCGTACGTCATAATGGGTCGTACGCACGCCGTGTAAGCTCTCACTTTGTTACGAAGCGAAAGTTTACTTTTGGCGTTGATTAGGAAGTGCAGTCTGCTGAGAACGAAACGCGCACGCTTACGAACAGAGGCAAGGTGCGGTTTGAAAGTGAGTCCCTGATCTAGGATGACACCTAGATATTTGGCTTGCTTCTCCCAAGGGATCCGCTTGCCAAACATGCAGATGGAACGAATAGGTGGAGGGATAGACCTAGAGAAGAGTACGGCGGCGCTCTTCTCGGGATTCACCTCGATTCTCCATCTCCGGAACCATTCGCCTAGGGCGTCGGCTGCGGATTGGAGTGTACGGGCTATTACTTCCGGGCAGCGGCCTCGGTAGTAGAGAGCTGTGTCGTCAGCGAAGAGAGCCAAGCAGGCTTTCGCGTGACGAGGGATGTCGCTAGTGAAAAGCGTGAACAGGAGAGGGCCAGTATCCACAAGTTATTTTGGTTTAAGTATCGTTCGTTGTAATTTTTGTAATGCTCTTGTATCTCTCCGATTTACAATTTTAAGTGAATTTGGCGGTGTTGAGTTGAAACTTTGAGTATTTTTGAAACAAGATAATTGAAAGACAACTTTGCGGTGTTTATAAGTCTGATCGGTACATTACGTTTGTCTATTATTTTTTTAAACCTGCCACATCGTATACACTGAAATGAATATTTGAAGGTCGATTCAAAAATACGTTTGAACAGCCGACAATATTGTTTCAAACAGAAATGATAAGGGGCTATTCACTTTATTCAAATCGAGATGTTCCAAAGACAGTTTATGTACGTTCCGTGGTTTTTTTTTAAATAAAATTATTTGTTTCAGAAATGAAATGTCTGACTGCAGTGGAATAAGAAGAATAAATTTCAACGCTTGGGCAGATTTCTTCTGTCAATTGCAAGTCAGAAAAAGCTAACTTTGGTTACTTTGGTTTTGAGGTTATTGCAAAATTTATTAGGAATTTTATTATTTGTCATCGTTTTTACCAAGTTTGTCTTCAAGTCACGAGTGAATCGGTATTTACTGGGTAAGCGCGTTCCATCCTAGACTGCATCATTGCTTCACATCGGGCAAGTCGTGGTCAAGCGCAAGCCTATTATAGGATAAAAATACCACCGGCAAAAAGAGGAGTGTTATATTTTAAGTAGGTATTTATTTGTTGACTGGCCTGTTTACGTACCTACCTTGACTGCTAAGCTAGAGCTCGTGGGTTCGATCCCCATACAGAACATATCTTTGTGATGAGCATAATTTTTTGTTCTGTGTCTGGGTGTAATTTATCTTTGTTAAGTATGTATTTACAAAAAAAAAAGTATTTAAGTAGTTTATCCGTTCCTAGTACCCGTAACACAAGCAAATATAATTGCTTAGTTTGGGACTAGATGGCGCTGTATGTATGTGGGAAAATATTATGGTCACTAACCACTCCGCCACAAGGCCAGTTAATCGAGATGATTCCTAACTATGGTTTAAAACAAATCTTCGTGGGTGTTATTACATTTTTAATTTTGATTTATGTCAAAGAAGTATATCAAATATTGAGAGCGTCTTGAAAAAAAATTAAAAAAAATATACCTATTTATTGAAATAAAACTACCTACTTTATAACGGATTTTATCACGGTGTATTTTAAATTTTAGATCGCGACGTTTCAGTCTTTTCATACTTCATGGTCACGGGTGGACTGAGGTATTAGACGTCCAAACTTATTAATCACAATTATTACTGACTACCTACATACATTATTATTTAAGTTGCGTTCCGATTTACACTGAGCTCACAGTGTCTTGAATTCTGAGTGGATTTGGCTTGGATTTTGGTACAAGTAAAGTAAGCACTGGGTCCCAAGCTGGTGGTATATTCCAACCATTTTCTCTGTTAAAATTAGGATGTTTTTTAATTTCAATAGCTTCGCGGATCATTCTTGGTAGGAACCAGTTTTTTTTTTAAAAGAACTTGGGTGGTATCGAGTATTCTGTTAAAAAAAATAATGTGTAAATAAAACTGAAAATAATGTTCATTGTGTTTTTCTTGTAAAACAACTAGGTAATGTAACTTTAGGATGTTTTTTAATTTCAATAGCTTCGCTGATCATTCTTGGTAGGAACCGGTTTTCTTTGACAAGAACCTGTGTTTTATCAAATCTCAGGTATTGGTTGGGGCTTTATTGAAACTGAGCTCACAGTGTCTTGAATTGATACCTATTTATTTTTAAATTTTCTTTACTTTAAGTTGTATTTTATCTAAGTAAATAAACGACTGTGCACCTTCTCTTCGTATTTTTTTTAATCTGCAACTATTATAAAATCTGCTTCGATGGTCCAGTGGTAAGCGTGTTCCTAACAATCGCGAGGTCGCGGGTTCGATTCCCGGGTCGAGCAAAAAGATTATCGGCCTTATTCATAAAAAAGTTATAAAACACTTTTAGTTAAAATGGACTTTGTCTATTGAAATAAAACTATAAAGATAGCGAATTATCGCGGTATATTTTAGATTTTAGATCCTGACGTTTCAAAGTCTTTTCAGACTTCATGTTCACGGGTGGACTGAAGAAAGTCTGAAAAGACTGAAACGTTGGGATCTAAATTTTAAAATATACCGCGATTAAATCCTTTATAAAGTAGTTTTATATCAATGTGTGATATTCGCGTAAATCTAAGAAAAAACTATGGAATTTGTTACAGGCCGACCGTTTAACTCGCGTATCGCCTATCGCCAAGATTCTGAGTCCTCAAGCTGCACAAACAGTGATGATGATTCAAGCGATATTGATATTAGTGACGAATAGTCTTACATTACTTTTATCTGTAGTTAAATAGTATTAATGTTTTATGACTTTGTACCTCAGATGGCGATACGCGAGTTAAACGGTCAGCCTTATAGATGTTAAATTATATTAGCTTTCTGACTACCTGTAACGATTGCTAAAGATATTTTTTAAGTGACTACCAAGAGCGACGGCTTAACGTACTCTCCGAGGTACAAAGAGTAGCCTTTTAACCAACAAGACACCGAAAGAACTATTTTTTGGAATCAAACCCGCAACCTCCCGAGCACAGTATAGTCCGATCGGACGGCTTACATACCTTGACTACAGAGGTCGCCATCGCCCCCCATTACGTATGAAACCTAAACAGTAGGTGAAAAGTAGTTTCGCAATATATTTATGAAAATTTATTGTATGTGCATAAAAATATTACGAAATTTAAAAAATTTGAATACTAAAAATTAGAACGGTCTCGTCTCTACAAAATTAGTAGGTAACTCTTTTATGGGGCAGTGTATACGTTTCCACTATAAACTTCCAAATAATATTAGGGAAATGACTATTATCAAATTTAAAATAATTATAAAAACTACGTTATTTAAGAAAGCGTATTATAAAATTTCAGACTATGTAACGGATAAAAACGCTTGGAATTAAGTCGCTCTAATTCAACACAATAAACAAACAAAATGTAATAGATAAAAGTACATCATTTAAAAAATAAAAAAGCCTACTGAGTTTTTCGGCAGTGTTTCTCAGTAGTTGCCAGTCATTCACTGCACGGTAGGAAAAGAAATTGGATTATTTTTATGTAAACTCGCGTCTCAAAAAACAAAAAAGAATATTTTGATTTTGATATGATTTTGATGTTGAGGTGATATTTACCTTTGCGTACACCTTCGGGTCATATAGGCGTGACGTTATATTATGTTGTTATGTTACGTTACGCTGGTAGTTTTAATTATGAAAATATTCGTCCTAAGCGCAAACCCCGGTTAAAAATAATACCTTTCAATATGGTCCCACTGTCGGCGATGAGCGATAAACGTTTATATAGAATTAGAAAACGGTGCGCGTGCGGTGAGAAGTGTGTGTAGTTTATTGAGAGGCGAGCCGAGAGGCTTATTGGCAACGAATCCCTCGTCAAGGTCAAATTGCAAAACCTCGAGCATCGCCGCATAGTTGCTTGTCTTTCGGTCTTTTATCGGGTACACTTTGGAGAGTGTGGGTATCTTCCACCGGAAAAGTAGAGGTACGGCTATGCGCCACCGTTATATAGTGGAAATTCCCCAGGTACACACAAAGCGCTTTGCTTCCACTTTTATTGTGCGAAATGCCAAGATGTGGAATTCGCTGCTGGCATATATGTTTCTCGATATCTATAATCGGCCTGTCTTCTAGTCACGAGTGAATCGATATTTACTGGGTAAGAGCGTTCCATTGTAATCTACATCATTGCTTCACATCAGGCAAATTGTGGTCAAGCGCAAGCCTATTATAGGATAAAAAAATAATAGATAGATTTACAGCTCAGCTATAAGCGAGTTTTTAAGTGCGACGGGCGAATACTCGCATCACTCGCTGAGATGGGGCGGTCCAGCATACAGTACTAAACAAAACTCTTCGCGTGACACACAAAAATGAATGATCATCTATCTCAGAACGATCGCTCGGATCGCTAAGCGTTCATTTTTTCTATGCTGTCACCCATTTTGCCTGGAGGGAAGTGGAAATTCTAACTTACCAACACCTCCTATTATCTTTCAGATTAAATTCATGCGGGATCCAAGACAGTTTAGGTGTTCTGGGACTTGGCCGGGTTCAAATCCCGAGTCTCTTCACGGCGCCGTTGTCGATCCTGGCTAACAGGAGTAGTAATGGCAGAATAGCGGTGGTGGGCTAAGTAAAGAATAGCGTTCATCGCCGGCGGCAGTGTGAACAGCCAGAGATGAACTATTATAGTTCATCTCTGGCTGTTCACAGCGCCGAGAGAGAGATAAAATGTATATAACTATAATAGTTATATACATTTTATCTCTCTCTCTCTCTCTCTTTTATTTACACGGGAGCGATTATTCTTGGGCTAGAACTCGCTATAACTCATCGCTTACTCACTCGAGGTGGGACCACTGCCTAAAGGGTCGTTACTTTGATTTTTTGCTGTTCAACGCTCAGTAGCGAAACGGTAGGCTTTTTATTATAATATAATTATGACAGGTTAACGAACAGGTAAAAATATTATAATAATGTACCGAATTATTACTTAGGTACTTACTTACAATGGTATCTTTAGTAATTCGGTTAGCACCAGGTAATGTAATTCGTTCGTTGCACTTGAGTAAACTTTAATTAATAAAGATATTTTCGTGCGTGAAACTAATTGGCAAATTATAAATAGTTATTACGGTATAATACGGGCCGGTGGCGTGGTCGATAAGACATTAATTTTTCACGCAGTAGGTCGTGGGTTCGATTCCCAACCACATGTGTAATGAACATGTCTGTTTGTACATAAGTATGTATTTACAAAAGTAAAACATTGAGCAGCGGTAGCGGAGAGGTAACAACCTCGCCTTTAAAATATACGGTCACGGGTTCGGTTCCCGGTCCCACACATCTTTGTGTGAATTGTTCCATCACCGCTGCTTACTAGAGGTGACCGAAACCATCGTGAGGAAACCGTCATGTCTTAGAACTAATTATTCGAGAACACGTGATATCCGTGGCCAGCGTGTGTGGATTAAGGCCTAAACTCTTCCAACTCGTAAGATAGTTGAGAGAAGACCCGTGCCCAGCCACACTAAAAAGGGCTGATGTGAAATCATTTATTTGGTTTCCATGACACAAGCTTAGATTAGTATGGGGTTAGATCACTGTTTATGTTAATGTCCCACACTATTATTATTATAAAAAAGTGTTTAATAATTACGTCTCTTAGTAAAAAACTTTAAAAAATTATTCGTGCAAGTAATTCATGTGTAACTATGTAATTAAAGGTATACATAATTACATAATTTAAATAGGTAGGTACATGAATAAACAACAATAATTTATACAGAACTTTCCAGATTTTTCCATTAAAAGTTAATTTTAAGCAAGTGTGAGACCCAACTGTACTGTACCTAAACGTGTAAATTTATAAGTATACAAAAATAATTTAACTAACTTTAAAAAAGAGAAAGTTATAAGTCATGATGGATGTTAATATTATATATAAAATAAATAAATAAATAAATAAATAAATATTCTGGGACATTAACACACTCGGTCATCTGGTCCCAAGCTAAGCAGAGCTTGTGTTATGGAGACCAGATAACTGGTATATACTATACATATAATACTTTTCTTTTGTAAATATATACTTATAATAGATATTTACACCCAGACTCGACACAAACACAAATGTTCATCACTAATGTTTGTCTCGGGTGGGAATCGAACCCATAAATATACATGTTTTAATAACAATAATAATAAAGTTTATTTAACAAAAAATGTGTACATAAAACATGTTTCATAAATAAGTAGGTACTAAAAGTAATTTTACACAAATAAAGTGATTGAAGCTCTGAGCTCCTAGCTAGGCTACTTAATACCCTGTGTTAAGGAGCTGCAGTCCCTTACCCCCCTATGGTATATCTACTCTTATTTAGTACTATTTCTGGACTAAAAACAACAAGGAATAAAAAAATAAATAAATTACGTTTTTTTTCTACCTACAATTATTATTGCGGCAATTAATGTTATCACGTTAGTGAATAAGTGTGAGACGTGTGCGTTTATATAAGTAAGTGTTTGTTAATGTTTGTGCGTGCGCTTTTTGGGTAAGTGAGAACAGTGAGTGTCCGAGATGAGTGTGAGCGAGAATGCATGAGTGTAGTAGTTTATGATATGTGGTACAAGGTACAAGCTTATTAGTTATATTGTTTCGAGATAATATTAACATGTCTCCTTCAAATATAGGGTGACTGGTATAAGTAAAATATTTCAACAACTTTTACAAGAAAACTTTTTTTGAGTAACTTTTTTTTATTAAATACGTTCTTTTATATTAAGCCACGCAGTAGAAACGCCGATAATGGAGTGCTGAGTAGGGTAGTAGTAACGATTGTCGTATCTACTGCACTTAATATTATAAATCTAATTTAATTAAAAAATAAGTTGCGTTTTAATGGGACTAATCTCACCACCGCAAGTCCTGGGACACCTAAACTTTCTTGGTTCCGCACGAATACTCGTATAATCTGACAGATGATAGGAGGACTTGGAAAATTAGATTAGACTTTCTAACCAGGCGAACCGGAGACAGAATAGAGAAGAAGAGAGGTTACAATTGCCATATTAAAATTGACTGAGCACCACGGGTAATATAAATACATAAATAAATATTCTGGGATATTAACACACACAGTCATCTGATCCCAAGCTAAGCAAAGCTTGTGTTATGGAAACCAGATAAGTGGCAATATACTTGTTGGCACATCTACTTCTCAATGCATCAGCTGTCATTTTATACTGTCATCGCGTCCGTCTTTGAAGTCAGCTGTCACTCGAAAATGTCATTATGAACGAACTAATGAACACCGAGCACGGGTGAAGCGGCCATCTTAGAATGGCTGACACTGTGTGTTGGACCATTGTGTCGTCGGGAAGTGCAGATGCATTAACGTGCTCGGTGAACGTTACGATTTAATCCAACGTAATCTTAACGATCTGTAATTAACTGGTAGAATTCATGATTGTGCTATCGAGAGATTGGGGTAAAGTGATATTTGCTGTAGTTATTTTATTGAAATAACGTCTTCTTACCCGATTATTCACGCCTACCTAAAGTTGTCTGCTAATCTTGATATATTTTAGTCTAAAACCTTCAAAAGCCTTCATACTACTTAAAATATTGTTATTTTGTAAATACATACTTATTTACACTCAGACAAGACAAACACATATTATTATATTAATGCACACAAATGTTTGTCTCGGGTGGGAATCCAACCCACGACCTGCGGCGGGAAAAGCAAGTATCTCACCAACCAGACCACCGAACCGTAGCCTGACATATAATCTAAGGGCACCTATTAGAGCTGGTTCCAGTAATAATTATGACAAAATCGTTTGAACGTACGGAAATAAAAGAATTTACTCTGTAAAATAAGTTTGTAATCATGTGCAATACCATGTATTTAACACTATACCAGTCACCTTATATAAATAGTGAAATACATTTTTAAATTTTTTTGCTTGAAATAAAATTATTCCAAAATATTTTTTAATAATATTTTGAATTTGCAGACTGATAGTTGTTTCATAAATAATTTTTCTTGGTTAGTTTTGAGTTAATATTTTTACGACGTTAGAAGATATTATTCTTATAAGCCGATATCGAAATAAAGGCTCTTTAATCTATTTATTCGTGCCTATAGAACTTAAATTCGATAGTACCTAAATAATATCAGAAGAAATCGGTTAGGAATTTAGCGTTTAGTTTGTATTATCTAAATTTAATTGAGTAGTTTGACGTGTTGTACGATTTATATACGTTATTTCGTAAAGACTATCTAACACGTGCTTTAGAACTGACAAATCGTGTTTAAAACATAAGCGTTAAATTTTATCTCTTTCTATATCTCACTCGCACTTTTTGGTCGTGTTTTTAATAATAAGTGTTTAATATCATACAAAATCGCCAATAAAACAGGTCGTAGACCTCATTGACTCACAGTCCCTCCGAATCTTTATTAAAACAGAAGTACTCAGATACATTATCCACAACCGTTTTAACGTTCAACATTAGCAGTACTCAATAGGTACTCTTTTTTTATTAATGGAATTACCTGTTTGGTAAAATGTTGGTGTTTGTGTATTTTGTTTCCGCGGTATGTGTGGCTCAGGGAACGATGTTTTATGATTCGTTTCGAGGTGTTCCAATCACTAAGGAAGAAGTGAAAGTTCACGATAAAGCGAACAATACTTTGTAAGTTTTCATTTAATTGATTTTATAAACGGATAATAAAAAAAAAAGTATGGAAACCATTTTTTTTTAGTTTTTAGACCATTCTCAAACCTCAAAAAATCACATTTTTTTGAGGTTTCGTTTGTCATCAGAAATATGCGTCGTGAGTAAAACCATTTATTGGTCGGTGATGTCCTTCTAAAGGGACAGGTGCATAGCACTCACAACCGCTGTGCATGTATGACTAGATGTATCTATGTTTTGGGTTTAATAGTATCTACCTATATATTTTCACATCGGGATAAACTTCAAACCGCACTATTTCTTTATTTAATCTTCACAATTACTCTCTCTTACAACAAGACGACATTTTTCTTTTCCACCTACCAAACAACCGACTCTACCGATTCTATATTAGGAAAGTGGCTAACATGGCGTATGAACATTGATGAGGCTAAGCAAGTATGCTTAGATCATAGTAAGTGGTACTCTTGATTTCTTCCTATCCCCATGGGACAAAGACGTGTTTGTATGTAAAATTTCTAACCCTATAGAAAATCAATCCACTGCCAACTTCTCACCAAAAATCATTCGTGATCTCGAGAGAATCGGTATACTGAGCTGACGAGTTTCATAGTGGACTGCATCATTACTTAACATCAGACAAGTAGTACTCTAGCGCAAACATACTCGTATATCAGAACAAAAAAAATACAAAAAACATGTTTAAGTAAAGTGAATCGTTTGTAACTCAAGAAACTATAAAAATTTTCGTTTGAAACCCAAAACTAAAAAGATACGGGGGTTTTAATATTACGTCAAAATAAAACCGACGTTTTAAATTTTGACATTTTTGAAATTCTGCTTGCGGAAAGCGCTTAAGAATCGTTTGTGACTAAAAAAAATACAAACTTTTTTGTTTGAACCCCTAAAGACAAAATGTTACAGGGGTCCAAAGATTTTCTTTTTAATTTTTAATTTTTATATCTTTGGCATTTTCTAGATTCTGCGATTGCGAGAATCGCTTAAGAATCGCTTGTAACTCAAGAAACTATAAAAGTTTTCGTTTAAACCCCAAAACTAAAAAATATACGGGGGTTTTAATATTACGTCAAAATAATACCAACTTTTTGAGTTTAGACATTTTTGAAATTCTGATTGCGATAATCGCTTAAAAGAATCGTTTGTAACTCAAGAATTCAAAAATAAAAAAAACAAAAAATTCGGGTGCCAAATTCACAGAGGTTAAGCGCAAGCCTAATATATGATAAAAATGTGCTTGCGATTGACCATAACTTGTTTTTAATTAATAATATGATCTATGATTGGAATCGAAGTAGCTCACCGGATTAGTGCCGCAGAACCGACAGCCGTTGGGGTAAGCGAGTTCTTGAGTGGAGACCACGTATTGGCAAACGTAGCGTAGGAAGCCCTCAGACTAGCTGGAGTGACGATCTTTGTAAGGTGGCTGGTAAGAGCTGCATGAGAGTGGCCGCGGATCGTGCTCAGTGGCGTGCTTTAGGAAAATTGTGGACTAATTTAGTGTAATCATTCTCACATAAAAAAATTATTAAAGAATACTAAACTTATTTTTAATATGTGTAACAATTAGTATCCATGCCTCGGAGAACACGTGAGGTCGTTGGTTCCGATTGTAATTAAAAAATCTATGTCAATCTGACACACGTGTACCCTATTAGTGTCTCACTGCTGGGCACGGGTCTTGAGTTGAGAGTTTATGTCTGAATCCATACACGCTTGCCAAGCGCGGCTTGGTGGATGTCACATATCCTTTAATGATTAGTTCTTAGATATGCCGGTTTCCTCACGATGTTTTCCTTCACCGATATTGAGCAGCGGAGATGAAACGATTCACACAAAGATATGTGGGTCGAACCCGCGACCTTATATTTCTAAGGCGAGGCCCGTACCGCTGCGCCACCGCTGCTCTAATCTGACACAAATAAGGATAATATAATCTGACACATGGTCTAACTACCTCAGCTACTGGTTCCCTACAAGTTTGGAGGATGGCAGCTGCTTGTTTTATTCTGGTAATCAGCAAATCTGGAAACGATAGCAATGGGAATAAGGCAAAGGATAGGTAATAATATCTAATGTGACAACTGCTATAGGCTGACCGTTTAACTCGCGTATCGCCATCTGAGGTACAAAGTCATAAAACATTAATTAAATCTCATAAAGAACTATTTAACCACAGATAAAAGTAATGTAAGACTATTCGTTACTAATATCCATATCGCTTGAATCATCATCACTGTCTGTACAGCTTAAAGAGTCAGAATCTTGGCAATAAGCGATACGCGAGTTAAACGGTCTATCTATAGGTACCCACTGCAGGGCATTGGGCCCAAGATAAAAATCAATTTTTATTTTAAATAGAGAGCGTGTTGGTGGATGTCTTGTGTGTTAGTTTTAAGATATGTCTTGTGTGGTTAAATGGTTAGTTTTAAGATATGCCGGTTTCCTTACGATGTTGTTCTTTACCGATATTAAACGGATGAAACAATTCATACAAAGAAGTTTGAGCACAACCGAGGATCAAGACATCTATACATATAAAGAGCATTTTAATATGCTTCATATGCTGTAGTATGCTTCAATAGATAGGTCGTGGGTTTGATTCCCACCCGAGTCAAACATTTGTTTAATTAAGTCTGTTTATCTTGTGTCTGGACGTAATTATATATATTTAAGTACTAGTTTTCCGCCCGCGGCTTCGCCCGCGGATGTTGGTTATCGCGCTAGACCATTAATCCCTTTTTTCGTAGTCGGATAAAACTATCCTTTCCCGGGTCTCGAACAACCTCCATACAAAATTAGTTCAGTAGTGTAGGAGTGTAAGCAACATTTTGAAATCGTCAAGCAATAAATCAATGGGCGTTTCTTAAAAATACTACGGCTCTTAGACCATACTTATAAGAAATGAAATTTAAATTTCGAATTCTATTCGTAGCATTGAGATTTCAAACATGTCATTGTGTCAAAATAAAAAGTAATTTAGATCAAAATTACGAAGGAGTTATGATGTCAACTTTGAAAAAAATCACCCTCAGAATAATTTCTCAGGCTTTGCCCGCATAATATTAGGATAAAAATAAGAAAAATTTAAAAAATAAAAAACACGTATTTCATTATTTGTTTTGAGCTTTATTTATACCAAATTTGAAGGAAATCGGACCAAGGACTAAACAGTTATGGAATATTTAATTTTTCCAAATAAACTCATTTAACACCCCCACCGGGGGTAGTTTTGGAAAAATAAAAAACACGTGTTTTATGATTTCTTTTAAGGTATATGTGTGCCAAATTTGGAGTGAATCGGACTTGAGACTATACAGATCCAGAGAAACTTTCATTTTTACCAGTAAAACTCACTATCCACACCTCATAGGGGTAATTATGGAAAAATAAAAAACCCGTATCTCATTATTTGTCTTAAGGTTTATGTGTACCGAATTTTAAATGAATAGGACCAAGGAATAAAAAGTTGCATACAAACTTCACCCCTCTATTTAACCCTCTTAGGGGATGATTTTTGAAAATATTGTTAGCCTATGTCCGATTCTAGGGTATACACCACCTACATTTAAAATTTCAATAAAATCGGTTGAGCGGTTATGGAGATACGCGGTAACAAACCTTCACACACACACACACACACACTTACTTTCGCATTTATAATATTAGTAGGATAGTAGGATAGGATAGGATAGGATAGGATAGGATAGGATAGGATAGGATAGGATAGGATAGGATAGGATAGGATAGGATAGGATAGGATAGGATAGGATAGGATAGGATAGGATAGGATAGGATAGGATAGGATAGGATAGATAGGATAGGATAGGAAGTAGGATTAGTAGGATAGGATAGGATAGGATATTAAATTGTTTGTGTATTGTTCTCTTGTACTAACATATTTTTTAGGTTCTTTTATCTTATATTACTAACAATACCTATGGACTGTGTTGTCTGAAAATGAAGTTTTTTTTTTATATAATGGAATATGCTCGGAGTATCTCTGAAGGATCGAATACGTAATGAAGTGATCCGACATAGAACTGATGTAACTGACATAGCTCACCGGATTAGTAAACTAGTGTGCCGGCCGTATCTGCCCCAGAACCGACAACCGCTGGGATAAACGAGTTCTTGAGTGGAGACCACGAATTGGCAAACGTAGCGTAGGACGCCCTCGGACTAGGTGGAGTGACGATCTCAGCAGGGCGGCCGGCAAGAACTGAATGAGAAGAGCAACGGATCGTGCTCAGTTGCATGCTTCAGGAGAGGCCTATGTCCAGCAGTGGAGTAGAATGAGCTGATGATGATGATGATGACGTAATAGGGCGCGAGCCTATTGCCTTTCATCGAGCTCAATTCTGCACTTCGAGCTGTAAATATATTAGAAGTCTTTTGTCTCCTTAAATAATTAAATTTTATAAATTTCGACAAGCTGGTGGTGTAGTCGGTAAGATATTATGTACTTGATTTTCACGGCGCAGGTAATCTGTTTGATCCCCACTCGAGACTAACATTTGTGAGATGAACATGTCTGTTTGTATTGAGTCTGGGTGTAAATATCTATTATAAGTATATATTTACAAAAAGAAAAGTATTATATGTATAGTATGTATCGGTTATCTGGTTTCCATTAGGTACACAAGCTCTGCTTAACTTGAGACCCAGATGACCGTGTGTGTTAATGTCCCAGAATATTATTATTATTATTATATTATGTAGTTGGTGTGTGACCGAGATAGAGCCATGTAATCCTGATGAAGGGCGACGCGTGGATGGCACTTGCAACAACCTTCGGCATCCTTCACGAGGAGCCAGCCACACACCATTCGTCAGAGTTTTACCTCCAGCTTACTCTAAAGGTTAGTGACCTAAGAACATACACACGTGTCACTTTGTGTTTACAACAATTAAAAAAAAACCGTCAATTTTACGACTGGTTTTTCTAGTGTTTAACGATAATTTGATTTTTGTATTTAATCAGCCCGCTTTATTTGGGTTGAATTTAATTAGGAACCAAGTTACGCAGAAATTTGTCTGTAAAATGTTGTTGAGACTTAATCCACCTTCGCAATCCCGTCACTGATACTTGTAGGCCAGTATCAACAGTGGTGCCGCGTAGAGACCCGAAATGTCAACCCGGCTAAGTTCCGGGACACTTAATAGTAATAGAAGGAATTGGAATGTTAAATTGCTAAAAAATCCCTCCAGGTAAAGGGAGAGAGCATACAGAAAAATAGAGAGGTTAGAATTGCCTCATCAAAATGGACTAAAGGACTACCGGTAATTAATCTAAGGGGATATACTAGAGCTGGTTTCAGTAATAATAATGGAACTAGGCTGATACGTTACCAAGTGTCTAAAAGGCAAACCTACCCTGAAATTAAAGATCACCTAATGAATAATACCTTACTAATATATTTATTAATAATTGCTCGTTACATAGTAGGAAGACCTTTTTTAGTAATGTAACTGATAATAAATTAAATTAAATTATTATTATGAATTGACACTTATAATCTACTAGCTGCCCCAACGAACTTCGTACCCCGTATTTCTCACCTTTAAATTACTAATATCGCTATTAAAGAATAGGGGTTGGTGATAGAAAGGCGAAAATTTAGGGTTGTATGTGTTTTTAATGCCACATTATAAAAAAAAATTGTCCATTATAAAAACAAATGTTAGGGGTGGATATCCCTTGTCACTTATGGATTTGAAAAGTAATTGGTAGCCGATTTTCAGACCTACTGAATACGCATATAAAATTTCACAAAAATCGGTTCAGCCGTTTCGGAGAAGTATGTCAACTAAGACTGTGCTAACACGAGAATTTTATATCAACACCAGAATTTTATATATTAGATGTTAGTGAGTACAAAATAATTTATGGGGGGTATTAATTTACATTATTATCTTAATATATATATTTCTTGTGTGCGTGTGTATGTGACTGAACTCCTCCTAAACGACTGGACCGATTTTGATGAAATTTTTTGTGTGTGTTCAAGGGGATCTGGGAATGGTTTAGATTCACAATTTTGTCCGCTGGCGGTACGAAGTTCGCTGGGGCAGCTAGTTATTTTATAATAATGTATATTATTTATAATGGATACATCAAAATCATTAGTTTTTGAGGTTATCCCATTATAGACAACATCTAAATCTTAAATCTAAATACCTAAAGCACTTTTGTAGATACAGGCAAATACGATGAGACACACAGTACAATGGTGTAGCGATAAAAATATTTTTCTGTTATTTTGAATCCGATTTATTAAGTATCTTGTTAATTATTTCGAAAGATACATATCATTTAGTAACTAAATTGTAATAAATTATACATATAATTATGAGTCTGCTTTATTATCTTGATAATTATAGTACAAGTTTACGGAACCGTTGCACTCTTTTTACGATTTTCACATAACTAGTTTAACGGAAAATTGTATTTTTCGAGAAGTTTCGATGTTATTATATCATTACTACATAGTACTTACTCGTATAAAACAAAGTCGCATTCCTGTCCCTTATATCCCTATGTGCGCTTAAATCTTTAAAACTACGCAAACGATTTTCAAGCAGTTTTTTTTATCATATAGAGTGATTCAAGAGGAAGGCTTGTGTGTATAATACATGCATAATATAGTAGAAAAACACTGATAATTTTACATGTTTCTGATGCGATGTCGTAAATTAAGGCATTTTTTGTGCTTACATTGCAAACGCTGGCTAAATTCTACGAGATATACCAAAATAATGTAGTACACTATTGCACACCTTAAAATGTCAACAAAAAAGTCCGCGATGGTATATATATATCTCTTATGGATAACCCACAATAACCATATTTTTATCTTTTACTTTCAACCAAAAGTAATGGCTTATTTACGAAGCGATTTTAAGCAATTTTGCATTAATCCTTATACAATTAAGTACCTTAAATACATTGTCTATTTAATATAGATCAACATGGCCGTTTACAGCACATAATTTAAATGAATATTTCCGAAGATATTACAGATATAAAATAGCGGTGCGGCGGTACCGGTTATTTATTTTATTTATGCAGTATTTTTCAGCAGTGTGGTGACCGATAAGAAAACAAATTGTCGACAATAAATTGCCACCTAGAGGCGAGTTGCTGAACTAAAGAGACAAGCGTGATATTTCAAAGTCATTAAAAATTCTGCTAATCATCGGTAGATGGCAAAACTTAAAAGTATCACCGCTATACCGATCGGAGTGGGGGGGGGTGTTAGGTTATTTTCGTTACGGAATTTCTGGATTCGGTCTCCACACGCAAGGCCCGCGATAGAAGCTATGCAATAGCTTAAAAAAAATAGGTAATAACAATTTAAACTATGGTCTAAACTTTTGATTGTGTGTTTTACAGATTTCAGTCCCAAACTGACTGCTTCAGGAAAAGAAATGCCACTCGCTAGGAAACTGAGAACTCATCTCATTGCCGAAGGAAATGTTCCTAGTCAAACATATACTACGTTGGCTATACATTTCTTTGTATTTATGTCTGCTGATGTTGTTTCACTACATGATACAGGTACTTATGAATCCATTTATTTTATCAAAGAGAAGCCATCATGCTTAATGTGATTGGTGAAGGACAGCATCAATTGATGAAAAAAATAAGTTGATGTTATTAATGTTTTGTTCATTTAAAAAACATATTACAATTGAACAAATCAGAAGAACACAAGTAGTACCTTTTGACGTTTCAATGTTTTCTATTAAATTAGCTTTATAGAGGCGTAATGCACACTATTTTTATTAGCTTTCCTGTAAAATAATTTAATTATGAAGCTATTTTTATTTTAACATAACAATAACAATTTTCATACAAAAATAAAATTCTAAATGTACTAGTTTAGAACTGTCAAACGGTACTTCTTAGATGTGATTGACTGTATATACTTTCATGCAGATGAAATTGATAAATTATCTTTTCTGAGCATTTCTTGGTCTACTCAAATGGTTTTTACTTAGCCTGCGGAAGAAAATTAGCTGTTGTCTACCTTAACAACATCGTTCTCTAACCTGTCGTGTGGAACCTTGGTGAGCTAGTAAGAGCTGCCTGATTAGCAGATTCTCAGTCGAACCCTTGTTTAGAATTCAATTCCTTTTTTAATTATTATTCTGAAATAGGCTTACATTTGACTACAACTTGCCTGATGTTAAGCAATGATGTAGTCTACGATGGGACGCGCCAGCCTAGTATACTGATTCACTTGTAATGGAATGAGCCTCCTTAAAGTAAGATACCATAAAGAATTACCAATTCCGACCCACACTCTCTGCATGGTGTCACCAGACATCGCACCGGAACACGGCAAGGCCGCTTGGCGGTGCGGCTTTGTCTGGTGGGTTAGGTTCGGTTAGGTTAGTCAGTAGTTAGTAGTCACTAACCACCTGATTCGCACCACTCGAGGACCACGAGTGGAGATTTACTTAAAGGTTACAAACCCACGGACGAAGGTGACTCAGCCCCCAAAACGTTTTTCTGGCTCTAACATTAACTCCTTATAGTTCCCAGCACAATTCTCCTCAATTTTTAGAAAGTTCACTCCAACTGAGATAACATTTTTTTCAGTCAACTATATTCTATGGAAACCATATTGCTGCTTACCTCGAGGCAAAACTGACAGTATGTGTGCGCCTAACAAAGTTCCCATAGATGATCCGGTGCACCGGTTCTCTGGAATCAGGTGCCTCAACCAAACCAAACCCGAGACATTCCAGACGGTAGGGTGCATCAAAAATGGCACTACGCCAGAGCGAGTAAGTTGTAACTTTAACTGACTTTAAAAAAAGGACCAGATTCTCAATTTTATTCAATTATTAAAGAAAAAAAATGGTAGAATTTGTACTGAAATACCTTTGAGCATTGAAACGCTGAAACGAGAAAAGAAGTTAAACCGGATCGGAGTTTTCTTACTACTGACCACTACATATCGGAGATATGTAGTGGTCAAAAGTGATATCCAAAAGATATAAATGTCGGGACATATTGTGACATCTACTAACCTATTTTAATTCTTTTATTCATTTATTTATTTATTCAATTGATCTTACGAGATAATAGATATGTTGGCACATCTACTTCTCAATGCATCGGCTGTCATTTTATACTGTAATCGCGTCCGTCTTTGAAGTCACCTGTCACAACGAACGAATGAACACCGAGCGCGGGTGAAGCGGCCATCTTAGAATGGCTGACACTGCGTGTTGAACCGTTGTGGCGTCCGGTAGTGCAGATGCAATAACGTGCTCGGTGAACGTTACTATTTAATCCAACGTAATCTTAACGATCGATAATTAACTGGTAGAATTCATGATTGTGCTACCGAGAGATGGGTGTGAAGTGATATTTTGCTGTAGTTATTTTTATTGAAATACCGTCTTCTTACCCGATTATTCACGCCTACCTAAAGTTGTCTGCTATTCTTGATATTTTTAGTCTAAAAATATTCGGAATGCCTTCAGATATAATAGCATCCAAATCGCTTACAAGATTAGTTAATTATAAAACAATAAAATTGAGTTTTGTTTGATAATATTACACCTGCACATCACATTCTACATAGTCATATTAAATATAATAATTATATTAATAATAACATGCCAATTTATAGTATTAAATTAAAATAGGTCTATATTATGTCGTTTACAATTACTCTAAATTCATTAATTAACTGTCCTCATCCATCGGCAAATAAGTCCAACTCGTGGTGCTGGGCAAGCACCAGGAGCGAGCACCACGATTTTAGCATAATTTATGAGAAATCGGAAATGATATTGTCATTTCAGTGGTGTTTACGAGCCATCAGTTATTTCAGTTTACTTATTTCGTAAGAGTTAAGAATTTTTTAATTAACTTCAAAATTATATTTTAGATTGTGTCATCAACTCCTCTTTTGGATCTGTCAGTGGTTTATGGAAATCTTCAGGCAAATTTGGAACGCAAAGGAAGGTTACATCAAGGTGGTCTTCTGAAGTATGATGTAGATGATGCAGGTAGAATCTGGCCACCGAGAACTAAAACAAATGCAACTATTTGTTTGTTAAATCAACTTCCACGAGAGAACAGGTGCCATGATACGCGTAAGTTTTAACTTCAACAAGATTTTTCGCTGCAGGTCATCAGTTTGCGTCGCCAGGTGACGGCTCTTCTCTCAACTATTTTAAGTATTTAGACGTGCTTTGGCCTAAAGCGGATCCTCTTTTTCTATTTCTAAGATATGGTTTGCATACGATGTTATCCTATATCATTAATGATTATAATGGTGTTAAACTTTCTATTATGCCTATTGGAATCTAAACCTGCTCCACAAAACGCGTGATTTCTCTTAATCACTAGGGTAAAATTTGTTAACCTAATGAATAAACGTAACGTGTCATAACATAGTGTACGCAGTGATTATCACTGATCACCCTCAATCGGGGGTGTCTGAGATGTTTGACTTTCCATTATCTTAATTAAGACTATTACTAACCCACACGAAGTTAATAATTGTATTTATTTAACAACTAAAATTAAGTAATATAACTTTATACAAGACAGGTAATGTTTTCTCAAAATTTATTGTGTTTTTTAGTCATAAGGTTATAATAAATTAGCTGCCTACAAAATGTAATGCATATTATAATACAATTGTATTTATTGCAGCCGAAGATGGTTCAAACACGCTAGGTAGTATCAATATTGTGTTCATTTGGTTTTGGAGGAACCATAACTTTATTGCTACAAATTTAGCCAAAATCAATCCTTGTTGGGACGATGAAAAGCTGTTTAGAACAGCTAGGGACATAAATATTGCCATTTCTTTAGAAATGTACTATTATGAGCTCCTACCTGTGTTCATGGGTAAGTAAAAATATAATTCTATGTTTTATTCTCAAATAGTCTAGCGCTTGACTACTGTCATATTAGATTATATATATATTTCTTGTGTGCGTGTGTATGTGACTGAACTCCTCCTAAACGACTGGACCGATTTTGATGAAATTTTTTGTGTGTGTTCAAGGGGATCTGGGAATGGTTTAGATTCACAATTTTGTCCGCTGGCGGTACGAAGTTCGCTGGGGCAGCTAGTTAGATTATATAATGGAACGTGCTTACTTGCTAAATACCAATTAACTCGCGATTACGAGGGATTTTTGGAGAGATGGTGGAAATTAATTAGGCTACATAAAGAAACCAACTTTGTCACACTGCCAAAAAAATCTCTTGTATACAAAAAGTCAGGGTAGTATCAGTTAAAACGTTTTACCAATAAGTGAACCAATTATTACCGAATTTTGTCTACAAATCGAGTCCTTAGTTCTGTTTTAAATAAAAAAATATGATAATATTGTCTTAAATTAATATCACACATTGAAATAACACTACTTTTTACCGGATTTTATCTATCTTTTTTTCTATTTTTTTATTATTTCATCTATTTTTGTGATCTAAAATTAACCGCGATAAAATTCGTTGCAAAGTTGTTTTATTTCAAAAAAATATGAGGTAAATGGTCTGTTATATAAATGAATATTTTTTTTACTATTTGGTGCAATAATTCTGCAAGTGTTTGGCAAAAAATTGATGGTTATTGCGTAGTATTGGGATGATTTTTCCTATTTCATAGTGGTAATGGGTGCGAACTAGCACCTACCTATATAAAAGCATTTTCACGTCAAATAAAGTATGACTCTTGTGTAAAATTTCATTATTTTTTTTTACAAAAATCGTTTTTTTTTTCAGGATATTATAATCTAGTTTCTGATGGAGTTTTAAATCCCTCTGGTGGATTTAGAGATGTATATAACGAAAAAGTTTTGCCTCAATTGTCTTTGGAATATCCATTTGTTCTAAGATGGGTTCACACTATTCAAGATGGTCCATTAAAGTAAGTTTGTTTTATCATATATTGGAGGACATGTAACATTCACAAGTATGTTAAAGGCATGATCATAAATTTTTCATTTTTATTTTGTGTTGGGGTTGATTCAAAATATTTGAGACATATTTTTTCTTTTTTTTATAAAATCTTTGATACAGGATTCACGATAAAGAAGGTTATACTTCCACCACTTGAAGCATAACTGGAATCATTTTTATCTTCAACACCATGATAGGAACCGGTATTTTTAATACTCATGCTCATCAGTGTCTTATGTAACAACATTAAACTCCAGTTTCCATTTAAATTTAACAATTGATAATATCTTTTTTACCGATTATTTAAAAACTGGATGAGAATTATCGTTATTGTATTTAACTTCAATTCCAAAAACATTGTTTTTATTTCCTGAAACACAAGATAGCAAGACCAATCAAGCTAATTACACATTTCCGTCACTTTGTTTTTCCGAATTCTGTACAAATTGGTTCGTGCGTTATCATGTCATATGTATTTGGTTTTATTTGGCATCAATGCATTACGTACTTGAAATTATTTTTAAACGAACGAAGGTTAATAGGACCTTTTGGCACATTATTAAATGTGCATGTTTAAACAACATCAAATACGAGGAGGTCATCAATTTGGCTCTTTATATTTTTATAATAGTTATTTAAGTGGAGAGATCAGCAAAATTCTACTCATGCTTATTTCAAAATAGTCCCATTTAAATTAATAAGTATTCAGTTATTTTCAAGGATTTTGCTTGCGTACTTTTCAATCTTCAATCAATTATTACAATGTGAGTTCTACTAGACTAAAAAGACCCTAAGGTAGAGAGGATTTGCGACCTATTCTATACCTGGTGAAGTATGAAAAAAAAAATATATATATATTTATTGTTCTAAAAAAGTTTACAATCGTAGATAGTTTTGAATACTAGCCTCCACACTAGGATTCCCTGTGTTGTGGAGAATAGTCTCTTTCGTTACAATACGAAAAAAACTATTTCAATGTGGACGCACACGCACAGTTGTGAATGCGTGTGTGTGTGCTTGTGTATGTTCAATGTGTATGTTATGTGTGGAATTAATCTTTGCCCTCGTCTTTGGGTTCTATTGTTTAGTCTTTTAATTTTTGTTTTAGGTTATATGATACCGATGGCTATTACGTACGCCAAGTCCCGATCGTGAATTTGACTCTAAGAACTGGTTTCTTCGGCGTCGACAATAATATGGATTACGTCACTCATGGCTCCTTTAGACAGGGTAGTGGCAATGTTGACTACATTGCACATCCAGATGTAAGTTTTTGAAATGATAACAAAATAATAAAACTACACGAATTATGACAATAATGAGATACATAATTACAATTACTGTAACGAATCATTTAGAATCTAATTTGAGTCTCAGTATATAGTGTTCGAACTTAGCTTGATTCAGATTTAAATTCAAATACTCAAATTTTTTAGCATAGGAGAGGATTTATAAGTTCGACGCATATATTTATATGCTTGTCTCAATTTATGGCATCACTTAAATGAATGGACCGGTTTTGACGGGAAGTTTATAAAAGCTAACAAAAATACTATAGACACAAATTAGTATTATAGATAGACCGTTTAACTCTCGTATCGCCTATCGCCAAGATTCTGACTCCTCAAGCTGCACAGACAGTGATGATGATTCAAGCGATATGGATATTAGTGAGGAATAGTCTTACATTACTTTTATCTGTGATTAAATAGTTCTTTAAGAGATTTAATTAATGTTTTATGACTTTGTACCTCAGATGGCGATACACGAGTTAAACGGTCGATCTATAGATACAATGGAACAGTTAACTTTTTATTATTTACTTTTGTTTCAGATCACAGAAGTAGGCCTCGGACCACATCAACACGTGTCCGATTTAATGACAAGCGACATGAACAAGAACCGACTGTTCGGGTTTCAACCTTACGTTGTGTACGTAAAACTCTGTACCGGAAAGACAATCAAAAGTTTTGACGATCTGCGGTATCGTATTGACCCCGAGGTAAACTTGTATAATTACATTAGCTATTTTGACGGGCCGGTGGAGTGGTCGGTAAGATACTTGCTTTCTCCGCAGGTCTTGGGTTCGATTCCCACCCGAGACAAACATTTGTTTAAATATGTCTGTTTGTCATGTCTGGGTGTAATTATCTATATATAAGTATATATTCACAAAAGGAAATTATTATATGTAGTGTATTACCAGTTAACTGGTTTCCTTATAACAAGCCCTGCTTAGTTTGGGATCAGATGACCGCGTGTGTTAATGTCCCACTATATTATATTATTTATTTTTAACCGTCATTAAAAATAAATATGTCAGTGCACTTCGACTAGTGAGATCTTTTGTGCTTTCCCTTGATACAATGAAGCCTCAAGTACTTTCTCTCTGAAAGATGTCATGAGTTTGACTTGCGTATCTGTATGTCTGTGTAAAAGCTTGTGGTATCGTAACGCATAAAAAGGATGAATTTTGATGCGGTTTTCTTTTGGATGTTAAAATTTACTGTTTTGAAATCGACATTGGTTTTAAATTTAGAATCCCTCTTCTTATACACAATTTATCGATATTAATCGAAAAGTGAATGAACCACTTTTCATTTGTCCCATGAAAAAGTATTTAATAAATTATTTAATTTTTATATCAAAATAAAAAAATTGACATTATTTTAATATGAATAGAAGCTATTTGATATAAAAATTAAATAATTTATTTCAACAATACAATAAAATAAATTTAATTATACATTAAAATATTCAAAAAATAATTAATTAACTGTGTTTAATAACTTGAAATAGAATTAAATAATTAAACTGGCCAGGTGAAGGTTCGGTGAGTGGTATGACTGCTATGTCTGGCGTAGGTAGGCGAGACTGGGACGCGAGGAATGATTCTCAAGTCCCAGTCTTGAGCCCAGGTTACCAACGATTTGATGGAACACGAAGTTTGTAATAACGTAAAATTTGATGTTTTCAGAGAATAGAACTTCTTAAAGAAGTATATGAGAAGGTAGAAGATATAGATCTTATAGGTGGCATATGGGTGGAGAAACCGATAAGAGGAGGATCTGTGCCTTCGACATTTTACTGTCTCGTGGTAGATCAGTTAAAGCGAAATATGGTCTCTGATCGACATTGGTATGAAAGACCGAATAGACCTCATGCGTTTACCTACGGTAAGAAAATATTACCAATGTTAGTTTATCCAGATAATTGATTGTATAATTGGACCGTGTTGTGCAGATATGTTTCAAGCCACAAGAAAACAATATTGTAATAGAAGTTTTCAATCAATCAATAAATTTGCTTTATATTTCTGGATTTATACCTACATATGTAATCTCGGTCATGCTAAGTATGTAATTGTTGTGGAAATATTTTTGTCATTATAATACACTAGTGAACCCCGCAGATGTCGTCCTGCCCGGTAAAACAGTGCCACCTACAGGGTCCGAAAATAGAATACACCTATTAATATTTCATAAAAATCGGTCAAGCTGTTTCGGAGAAAATTTTCTAATTTTTCTTCTTCTTCTTTTTCTTTCTTTAATTAAATCCCCACACGTGGTAAGTGGCCTTGCCGTGATCCGGTGCGATGTCTCGTGACACCATGCAGTGATGGTGAGTCGGAATTGTTTCTAACCTTAAAGAGGCTCATTCCACTGCCACCTTCTCACTGTTAATCATTCGTAATCACGAGTGGATCGGTATACTGGGCTGGCGCGTTCCATCGTAGACTACATCATTGCTTAACATCAGGCAAGTTGTAGTCAAGCGCCAGCCTATCGAAGAATAAAAAAAAACTATAGCAAAAAATAATCCAACTACTTCACAGTAGCTTTACCAGCAGCAGTTGAATTTTAAGTCAGATTTTGAGATTAATATGATGTTTTGCTTTCAGAACAACTGTCTCAGATTAAGAAGATTTCTATGGCAAGATTCTTGTGTGATATCGGTGATAAGATGACAAAGATTCAGCCATATGCGTTTTTACGTGCTGGAACTGGGTAAATATTTAATAAATGATTTCAAAGGTAACTTATATGAGGTCCCTTATAGTAAAAATATTACTGTCGTAAAGGAAAACATTGTGAAGGAAAGGATATAATGAAGCCGGGACGTTCAAAAAAGTCTAATGGCCATTGACCAGCTGAAAGCTCAAACTGAGATAGATGACAATAAATATTATGATGATATGAACACAGGGGACCTCAAATATCTTTTGATATTCCTATTCTAACTTCAACTAGTATACCTAAGGTTACTTTATTAATTAATAATTAATTTTAATATTTTTGTAACTACTTATGTATATATTTAAATTTCAAATTTACATCTACAGCATAGTAGAAGTTCTACGCAATGTAACCATTACTTACATTACTTTTTTTTGTTTTAGTAACCAAATGATCGACTGTGATCGAATACCTGGAATCAATTATAATGCTTGGAGAGATAATACTTGTTACTAATATCAGAATAATTTATGTCTTACGCTTGCCAACGCCGAAGTAATAAATAAGCAGAAGTATGCACATTTCATAAAATGAATAATATAATAAATAATTTTAAATGAATAATTAAAACTTACGAATACCGAATAATCCTCGAAAATAATTAAAGTGAATAAAATGTAACTAATATGAATGACGTGTAGTTTTATTTATTTGAAAACATAAAAATTATTGGAAACTACACAGCAGAAACAGTTCCACCTCTCAATATCTATCACCAGACATCGCACCGAGCACAGCAAAGTCGCTTGGCAGTGCGGCTTTCTGGTGGGTGATCTGGATCACCAACCGCGACAAAGCCTACCGCCATGCGCTAGTTGGTAGTCAGCTGATTTTTAAGTAATAAACATCACAGGTTGGGTTATTATTACAGATATTTCTTCTGAACTCGTCAAAGCCATTAAGTGACACACATATCAATTTAAAAAATAATGCATTTGCATAATTAAAATTAGAATCAACAATAACAAATTAATAAAAACCGATGTAATTAGAAAATAAAAATATTTAGATATTAATCTTTACAAAATAATTAATGTCATAGAACGTGTGCTCAATTAGCCATCTCCTCAACCTATTTTTAAACGCAGTAAGACTGGGTATCGCCGGAACGCAGTAATTCAGGGGGTACATATGGGGATTCAAATTGAAGGTGCTCTCCCACTGGATGAAGGTGGCTTAGGCCCCATACATAGAAATCAGAAGAGTAAAGGCTAAAATCTACTAGTTCTAATCCCAATCACCATGACGCTTTTGCTTAAAGTAGTTCACCTCTTGGCAATGCAACAATCAAAACCATTGATAATTCAATTTACGAATTTTCATGTATGATTTTCTGTAATTGAAAATATATAGAAGAAAGATTAGGCAACCAATGTGTAATTTTTAAAGGTATTAATATAAATAAAGAAGAAAGCCGATTCTGGTTTCAAAAACATCCCAGACTTTCTCTTTGTCTTTAGCAGCTTAGATTATGAGTTTTAACAAGTTATACATACATTAACTTCAATATTTCTGTCAGGTGATAAGTGTCATCATCAAGAAAAATCCGACCACATGGTACATAATCAACTCTTGTTTGTTTGTTCTTTGTTTTGTTTTTTGTTATCTCTTTGTTTTTTTAGCTTTTTTTATATGATTTTAATAAAACTATTTTTAACGGTTTTTATCGCGGTTCATTTTAGATTTTAGATCCCGATTGAGTCTTTTCAGACTTCATGGTCACGGGTGTGTTCATAAAATAGTTTTACGTCAATGTGTGATATTCGCGTAAATCTAATACAATACTGCTTTTTACATATGATTTTTAATTTATTTGTGTTTTCTGTTTCTTAAATAAATGATTCTTCTTTTTCTTTCTTTATCTTCTTTTCTAAGTTATTATGTTACCTACATCATTACGTAACGTACAGATTCAGTAATATTTAGGTATATGTTTACTTATGTGTATAATACACAATGGTGTATTTTAAATATTAGTTCTTTTAACCTTAAAGTTAACTATTGTGTTTGAATTTTATGCGTCATAATTAAGGGTAAGAAAACATATAAATTTATATAAATTTAATCTAAGAGGAAATTTGAATAAATACAAAGTACAAAGCTTGTTGTAGTTAGGTAGGTAACACGAATGTAAAATTTAATTATATACGTAATTCGTGACCAATGCGTAAAACAATAAATATCATCACGTTGAAAATATAATTAACTAGCTTACGCCCACGACTTTGTCCACGTGTATCGGGATAAAAAGTAGCTTAAGTTGTAATCCAGACCTTATTCTATCTTTGTGGCAAATTACATCTAAGTCCATCCAGTAAATTTGTGTGAAAGAGTAACAAACATACATCCATACATTCTTCTGAAATTTTCGCTTATATTATTATGAGAAAGATTTATTTAAGTAATTATAATTGTTGTATTTCTAGTAAATTCGTAAATAATTATGTATTACGTACTTAAACTAATATTAAGAATGCAAAAATAGGTTTGTCTATCTGTGTTTTGACTTAATATGCTACTACTAAACCGATAAATTCTGAGGAAGGACATCAGATGGATTTTTCTGGAAATCACAATATAGGAGATTTTACTGTAGAGAGATTTGTGTAGAAGTAATTCAGCAAAATATCAATAAAATGTATGGAGCTGGGTTTCAAATTTAAACCTGTTAACTATATAATGTTATTTAAATAAGGCAACAGATTACTAATTAATGAATGAGTTTGATTGAATATATTTGTACTACTTATTTTTTTTAATAGCAAGTTTCTCAATACAGTGACAACTAATTTGAATTCTTGGGATTTAACTTTCAAATTGATTTGTTTGTGGTTGGATTCGGCCGATGTTAGTGACTAGCAATCAGATAAAATTGCACTGGCAAGCGACCGTACCATGTTTCAATACGATATCTGGTAACACTATTTGAAAATGTGAGTTGGAATTTTTGTTCTTTTATAATTTCCAACCTGGAGCCTCATTCTACTACCACCTTCTCACCGAAAATCATTGGTCGTAATCACGAGTGAATTGATACATGAGGCAAGTTAAAACAAAGCGCATGCCTATTTTAGGGTAAAAAAAAAGAATTATTGACAAAATAATTCATGTCCATATATTCTAAATCTGTATCAGCTTCAAAGTGTTCCTTTGATAAAATTTATATGGTTATTGAACGATGGGCCCTTACCCTTATTGTCGTAACTAAGAGATTTTGTCAAAAAAGAGGAAGTCAAACATTTGAGATTGAGAACAGGATTTTGAGGAGGTTTTTTTGGCCGACAACTGATATACTGCAGAAGCCGCAGGCAGCAAGCTAGTAGGTACCTACACAGTATAAATTACCGTACAAAAAGATTTTATCACTCCCTCTCCCCATTGTTAATTACCCTAAGAAAAACGTATTAAATATAAAACCAACACAAAATTTCCATCACTCATTACAATTCTTAGTCCATTGTACTTTGTTGTAAGAAACACTTTTTATTTTCTATAATTCATGAGTAATTTTTAAAGTCATAATGCTAGTACTTTTTCTGTTAATAACAACATTATGTAGTGTAAATGGTGCAATGTTTTATGAATCGTTTCATGGTATACAAATATCAAAAGATGATGTGAAAAAGTACGACAAAGCAAACAATACCTTGTAAGTACAACTACTACTCCCAAAGTACATAATAATATTTTAAAAGTATTCATACCAAAAGAATATTTATCGGGGTAAAAATTACTCTATAGATATAAATAAAGAATAAATAAGGTTCAGCCGTATTCTCTCGAAAGAGTAAAAATCATCCTAACAATGAACATGGACTATTTTGATAGAATTATTAATCTATTCGGAGACATTTGTCTTCGCAATGCGCAGCTACAGAACATGGACATGATAATTGAACTAAATCTACGTGATCATGTGACGTTGTATAGTGTCCAGCAGTAAAACGTGACACAGAACGAGTTCCTTGCTCCTCTTCTACGAACGCACGTCAACATTGTTTCCAAGACACGACATTCAGAAAATTAACAAAATTAATATTGTTTAATAGTTGGTGTGTGAATGAAATAGAACCATGTGATCCACAAGAATGGCGGCGAGTAGATGGCTCCTGTAACAACCTGCAGCACCCCTCAAGAGGAGCTAGTCACACTCCCTTTGCTAGGGTTCTACCACCAGTTTATTCCAAAGGTAAGTACCTAGATAAAGCAAGAATCTCCAACATATTGGTATTAAAGAATCAGGTACTTTTGGTAAGATTGTAGAAATCGTGATTCCTCTTCGACTTTTATTGTGCGAACTGCCAAATTGTGGAATTCGCTGCCGGCATCTATGTTTTCCGATAGCTATAATCTAGTGGTCTTCAAGTCAAGAGTGAATCGGTATTTACTGGGTAAACGCGTTCCATCATAGACCGCATCATTGCTTCACATCAGGCTAGTTATGGTCAAGCCCAAGCCTATTTTAGATTAAAAAAATTAAATCCTGTATGATAAAGAATAATTTGTCTAAGTAGGTTCTCAGCCCTTGCTCACTATCAAAAAGTAGGCGGTGTCACATAGCTGTGTTTTGGAGAGTAGGTTGGGCCTTTGGTTCTGCATCCGATCTCTTACCCACTCGCACCAGTCTGTCCATTCCATCGAATTTCGTGAGAGAAGAACTGTAAGTGGGTACACTTATGTACTTTAATATCTTCTGCGTACTTAGCTAGACACTCAAGCTGGTTATAGCCAGAATTCGGTAAGAATGATATATTTAGATAACATACGTAAGTAATTAAAAATAATAATAATAAATATTCTGGGACATTAACACACACGGTCATCTGGTCCAAAGCTAAGCAGATCTTGTACTATGGAAACCAGATAACTGGTAATAAGTATATTACCAGTTATCTGGTTTCCATAGTACAATACTTAAAATACTTTTCTTTTGTAAATATATACTTAAATATAGATAATTACACCCAGACACAAGACAAACAGGCATATTTAAACAACTGTTTGTCTCGGGTGGAAATCGAACCCACGACCTGCGGCGTGAATAGAAAGTATCTTACCGACCACGCCACCGGTCCGTCAATTACTTGTTTCTTTTTTTTAGATTTCAAACACAAGTTAACATCATCAGGGAAAGAGATGCCTCTCGCTCGGCGACTACGAACCCATCTCATAGGCGTTGGGAATGTTCCGAGTACCAGATTCACATTACTAGCAATACATTATTTTGTGTTTATGTCATCTGATGTTGTTTCGCTACATGATACAGGTATTTTATTTATTTAAACAATTAATATTTCAATCGAAATAATATACTTAACGCAAATCGCATTCAGTTTAAAATTTAGGCACTTCAATAGATAAGTGGTCGTCGTTGGAGAGTAAACTAAACTGTAGGTTGTGAAAAGGCGGGGGAGAATGAAGTAAATGAGAAGGAAGTAAATGAGTTTATGAGAGGAGACTATGATTTAGCAAAATAGCGCAGAACGCTTTCAGATAGACTCGAAAAGACTGATGATAATATTAATGATATAATTAGTGCAATCATTCCGCCGAAATCCGTTAGCATTTATCGGGTTTCCACGTTTTAGTTTTGGATGCCATCTTATGCAAAATAAAATAAATTATAGATATTGTCCAAAGGTTAGGATAATAGAAGACAAAAAAATAAGCCAAAGAAAGAGATAAATGGACATCACTTGATCATAAAAACATCTGTTATCTGAAAAAATAGCTCCCATGACGTTTGTTCACATTAAAATTACACCTTTGAAATAATAAAAATATTCAAATTATATTCCGGTCAGAGTAAAAACAAAGCATTTTATTGTTATTACTAATTTAAGAATTAACAAACTCGAATAATATCAAAACAGAATTACTCAACCGTTCATAGGTATTGAGAAAACATATAACACAACTTCAAAGATTATGTAATTAAGATGGTATAGTTAAATTCTCCGCAATTTATGTTTTTAAACTAAGTTAGTACTGAAAATCTGGTTGTTTGTGGCCAAACGCAGGCCAATTTTAGAATATAAAAACCCGTCACGTGTCGAGTCGAACCTGCACTTAAAAGGTTTTGGCATTTTTACATGTTTAAACTTAGCTGACAATTACTTGTCAACCTCTAAAGCCGAGTTAGTCGTGATAGTTCTCGTTTTAAATTAATTATTGCTACTAGCATATTTTTGTTGACTCTATTAGCTCTCTCTTCAGTAAATGGAATCCCATATTTAAAGGTCCATACTATTTTTTTTCTCAAGAAAAATAAATATTTTCCAGATTTTATTTTACGGCTTTATTACGGATATTGTTATATCTTTTGTTGATATTTTATTTGTACGTTTAATTTTCTTAGTACCCCGTATAGTCAATTTGTTCGAAAGGATTATAAAAATCCAAGTATTCTTACGGTCTTATTCATAAAAATTTTATAAGACTCTTTAGTTTAAATGGTCTTAGTCTCTTTCTTAATAGTATAATTGTTAACATGACAGACAAAGACAAACGAATTATAAACCTATTTTAGTTATAATGAGCTTATAAGACGTTTATGAATACAAGGGTTAGATGACACCATGCAGAGAGGGTGGGTCGGAATTGTTGCTCCTTTAAGGTTTCTAACCTTAAAGAGGCTCATTCCACTGCCACTTTCTCACCTATTATCATTCGTTATCACGAGTGAATCGGTACACTGGACTAGCGCGTTCCATCGTAGACTACATCATTGCTTAACATCAGGCAAGTTGAAGTCAAGCGCCAACCTATCGAAGAATAAAAAAAAATATATATATTTACAAAAGTGTTTTTCATTGTTATAATTATTTTAAATTCATAATAAATATTATAGTAAACTACGTAGCAACAAGACCATACTGCTGCTTACCTCGAGGCAAAACTGATAGTATGTGTGCACCCAACAAGATCCCTGAAGATGACCCAGTACATCGATTCTCCGGAGTACGTTGCCTCAACCAAACAAAACCTGAGACATTCCAGACTATGGGATGCATCAAAAATGATACAGCACCGGAGAGAGTAAGTTATTGACAAACTATTAAAAAAACAAGTCGCTTGGAAAATACAACCTGATAGTTTTCACCACTACGGTCATCAAAATCCTCTACCCGGCGCCCGGCGGATGGCTGCTCTGTGCTTTCAACAAAAATATGAAGTTGACATAAATATAAGTTTAACTAAGATACTTCCTTTTCACACAGGTCGTGGGTATGATTCCCACTCAAGACAGACATTTATACGGTGAACATGTCTGTTTGTCTTGAGTCTGGGTGTAATGATCTGTTATAAGTATGTACTGACGAAAGAAAAGTAGTGTATTAAAGTATATACCAATTATCTACCCACGACCTGCGGCGTGAAAAGCAAGTATCTTACCGACCACGCCACCGGCCCGTCATCAAAAATATCTTAGAAAAAGAACAAATTGCTTATTTCTTCCAAGCAGAATATAAAACAAAACGTAAAAAGAGAACATCAAATACCAAATCACTAAATTATTGAATAAATTACTGCATTAGTATGAACTGACGGCAGCTATTTTTAATTCAGTGCTATTGTTATATCCTACAATTCTCTCATAAACATTCTCATAGCCATATAAATAATCTTTAGCTGCAATAAATATTATTTTTCTACAGATAGTTACTTCAACACCACTTTTAGATTTATCAGCGGTTTACGGCAATCGCTTATCAAGTTTGCAACAAAGAGGAAGGTTGTATCATGGGGGACTTTTGAAGTTTGAAGTTGACGATGCTGGGAGAATTTGGCCACCAAGCGCTCCGGCGAATTTAACAAAGTTAATTTGCCTTCTCAATCAATTGCCACAAGAAGTAAGATGTCACAATACACGTAAGTGACAATATTTTGTAATATAGAAATGTTAGAAACGGAATTGTCTCTCCTTTTATTATTATTATTAATGTTATTAGTAAAATTAGTGAACAGATTTTTAACAACGATGATAATACGATAATGTGAGATATTTCACATATACAAAGGTGAGGGTGGAAGCTAAAGATAAAAAATTTGAAATGACACTTTACAACACCATGTTTTTGAATTTTCCTTTATCACATTTAGATTGCCTTACAACGATTCTTCGTTATTTATACTTTTTTTTAGTGCTGTTCACGGGTCTCAACTATCATACGAGCTGAGAGAATTTAGGCCTTAATCTACAATGCTGGCCAAGTGCGGGTTGGTGTCACATGTCACAAGACTTCCGGTTTACTTGCGATGTTTTTCTTCACCGCTGCTCAATAGCAGCGGCGATAAAAATTCTCACAAAAATGTACGGGTGCGACCGATGTTCGAACTTATGACCTTACTATTTGGTGATATCGTCCTCATCTTTAGTTACCCAAAGTATTTTCATAATGACAACGCATTTATCATCATTTATTTCAGCTAATTTTGATTCTAACATTAATATTACTATTTTAGCTGAAGATGGTACAAACACACTGGTCGGTATTAATATGGGATCAATATGGATTTGGAGAAATCATAACTATATAGCCACACAACTTGCTAAGGCTAACCCTTGCTGGGATGATGAGAAGCTGTTTTGGAGCGCTAGGGATATAAATATTGCAATAGCCTTACAAATATATTATTACGAGCTTTTACCTGTATTCATGGGTAAGATTTTTATTTGTTTTATTTATCTAAATATATAAAAGAAGAAACTGACTGACTGACTGACATATCAACGCAGAGCCCAAACCGCTGGGTCTGGGGACTCTAAAGTTGGCACATAGGTTCCTTATGGGGTCTAGGGGTGCACTAAGAAAGAATTTTTCAAAACTCACCCTTTAAGGGGGTGAAACGGGGTTCCAAAGTTTGTATGCAGAAACAAGATTAGTGAGATCGATTTCGCGGGCGAAGCCGCGGGAGGAAGCTAGTTTATTTAATAAAATAAATACACAATTAGAAACTTTTACATTAGCAGTGTCGCATAAACTATCACTAGTTTTTCTGTACACTTATTCGTCTCCGTAATCTCAACATTAATAACATCAACATTATGTTCAGCAAAGGCGATATAATTACTATTACTTACTCACAAAAAAAAAACAAATGTGTGGGCACAGAAGCAAAAATAAACATCATTCATAATAATATTAGGGAGCTGAGTCATCTTCGTCCGTGTGTATACACTTTTAATTGAAACCCCACACGTGGTCCCCGGGTGGTGCAAATCAGGTGACAATCAACTGGTGGTAGGCTTCGGCCGTGGTTAGTGACCACCCACTAGAGAAAGCCGCACCGCCAAGCGGCCTTGCCGTGTTCCGGTGCAATGTCTGGTGACACCATAAAGAAAGGATGGGTCGGAATTATTGCTCCTTTAAGGTTTCTAACCATATGGATGCTCATTACACTGCCACCTTCTCACCGATAATCATTCGTAATCACGAGTGAATCGGTATACTAGGCTGGCGCGTCCCATCAGGCAAGTTGTAGTCGAGCGCCAGCCTATCGAATAATAACAAAATAAAAAATCATCTACGTTTCGCTGATTATATGGGTATTTTGGTCCCATACATAATAGAAAACAAGGCTTTAGTTTTCTAGCTGCTGTTTTTAAGTATATTAAAAAACATATTTTTGTTCGACTCGAATTCAGAAATGCTTACCAATAATCCAAAAAAGCAGCGGTGGCGCAGCGGTACGGGCCTCGCCTTAGAAAAATAAGGTCGCGTGTTCGAATCCTGGTCGTGCCCCACACATGTTTGTGTGAATTTTTTCATCTCCGTTGCTCAATATCGGTGAAGAAAAACATCGTGAAGAAACCGGCATGTCTAAGAACTAATCATTCGAGGACATGTGATATCCACCAACCCGCACTAGGCCAGCGTGTGTGGATTAAGGCGTAAACTCTCTCAACTCATAAGATAGTTGAGAGAAGACCCGTGCCCAACAGTGGGACACTATAAAGGGTTGAAGTGAAATCCAAAAGAGATAATTATCTATTATTATTTATGATAACTAGTAATGATGTAAGATGGCGCACTCTATTTTGTCTCTTACTGACTTATTAATATAGTTGACAATTCAACAGGACATAAAAACCTGGTGGAAGATGGTTTGCTATCTGCTGATGGTGGATTCAGGGATTTGTACAATGAGACAGTGGTTCCTCAAGTGTCTTTAGAGTATCCGTTTGCTTTGAGATGGTTGCACACAGTACAAGAAGGAGCTATGAAGTAAGACTTACGGCCTTATTCATAAAAAAGTTATAAGACTGTTTAGTTGAAATAGAACTTGTCTCTTTCTTACTAGTTTATATGTCAATATGATAGACAAAGATAAACGAATTATAAATCTATTTTAGTTATAATGAGCTTAAAATTATGTTTATGAATACGCGTTACAATTTAACAGTATTGGTGTTTATTTGAAACAGTGAACTTATTGCATTAAACCTATTTAATGTGTTCAAAAACAATTAGTGGTGGTGAAACCGCAAAAAAATATAAGTTACTTCTAATTTATAAAATTCTCGTGTCTTAGTGTTTGTAACATAATTCCTTCGAAACGAAATAATCTGAAATATTGCTGAATTTGAGAATAGAACATATTTTTTGTCAATTGTTTCAATATTTTTTTTTATTATAAGCTAAGTGTGTTGAGGCAGATAGTATACTTTAAATTATGATTTTCAGGTTATTTGATACAGATGGTCACTATTTACGCCAAGTACCTATAGTGAATGTAACTTTAAGAACAGGGTTCTTCGCTACTGACAATAATTTGGACTATATGACTCAGGGCAGTTTTAGACAAGGAAGCGGACATGTTGACTACATGGCTCATCCAGACGTAAGCATAAAAATTTAGATATTGATTACACAACGTTTCCTTACTTCGTCATAGGAACACTTATTGCGTTTTAAATTTATGTAAAAAAAATATATACACTAATAAGGTTAAAGGCTAATGTCGCCACAAATAACAAGCTAAACATATGTTAAACCTTCGAAAACACAAAATAAATAACAAATAAATTTTCTTTATTTGCAAAAATATAAATACATGAATTGTAAACTTAACGCATGCAGGATTTAGCAATTAACATGCAAGTACAATTAAGGTTCATATGACATTTTATAAAGGTGACAGCGGTGCTTAAAGTGTATGTATTTTAATATCTTATAATATATTAATTATTGTAGTCAAACTTAGACCAAAAGATCGTGCTCATGAGTAAAAGAAAAATGTATTACAAAGTTTCAAACATTCCTTTTTTTATTTCAGATAACTGAAGCGGGTCTTGGACCTCAACAGCACGTTTCAGATCTAATGACAAGTGACATGGCAAAAAACCGACATTTTGGATTTCAGCCTTACATTGTTTATAAAAAATTCTGCTTTGGGAAGACAACTAAGACGTTTAAGGATCTCGAAGACAGTATAGATCCTGAGGTAAAATTAATAGTCACCTATTTATCTTACAATAATTCGACAGTTTTTTTTATTAATATTATCATTGGTTGAGTTGAGTTTTGTTGGATTACCTTCGGTCATTTTGTTGAGTCTATCCATTATATTTACTTTAACCAACTGGCTTATGTCTAAAGTCTAACGTTATCATCATAGTCACAGTTAACATTTACAGTAAAATTTACAATGACCAGAGAAAGTGTTAACACTGCATATTGCTTAAATATGGCAGTCATTTAACGAAAACAACCATGTGTTATCATTATACTCACGTCCATTATAATGTAATGTCACATTGCTAAGAATTTATTTTTACAGAGGATTGAACTTCTCAGAGATGTTTATGATAATGTAGAAGATATTGATCTCCTTGCTGGTATATGGATGGAGAAAAGAGTTGAATCAGGATTCGTACCTCTCACATTTTACTGTTTAGTGGTCGATCAACTAAAGCGAAACATGATCTCGGACAGACATTGGTATGAAAGACCGAATCGACCTCATGCTTTTACTCTTGGTAAGATTTTAAAGCAAATAAAAAATACAATATTGAATTAAGTTTTATGCTTCAAAAATTATTTTTCAACCAAAAATTAGACTAGAGAAGACTTTAATTTTAAACGACTAAATTAGTATTGATTGTTAAATTAATCACAAATTTATGTAGTAATCGTGACTCGAATAAAAGACATACATCAATGACGGTATATAATACATTTATCAAAATGGAGAATTGCTCGCATCTTTGGGATGGGTCAATGAAATACCAACTCGAGGCGTTGGAGTCTATTGAAAGGCCAGCCAAGAGGCTCATTGGTAAGGCTAAATTGCAAAGCATAGTTGCTAATCTTTCGGTCTTTTATCGGATACACTTCGGAGAGTGTGCGTTGGAATTACACAATCTTATTCCCCCATCACCGTTCTTCCATCGGATAATAAAGGTACGGCTATGCGCTACCGTTATATGGTGGAAATACACTTTCAATGTGTGAACTGCCAAGTTGTGAAATTCACTGCCGGCATCTATGTTTCCCGATAGCTATAATCTGCCTGTCTTCAAGTCACGAGTGAATCTGTATTTACTGGGTAAGCACGTTCTATCGTAGACTGCATCATTACTTTCATAAAAAAAAATTGTAAATTGCGGATTGTAACATTAGTCAATCTGTAAGGACTAAAGAAAAATGTTTTTTTTTAGACCAACTAGCTGAAATAAGACGTGCATCTATAGCTGGGTTGCTTTGTGATGTTGGAGACAAAGTGACAAAAATACAACCTAACGCATTTTTAAGAGCAGGACCTGGGTAAGAACATCAATATACCTTTATATATATTGTCTTCTATAGCGACAAGGCCTTGGACTAAATTGTTTCTCAAATGGTGACTTTATCTAATATTATCGGCGGGCCGGTGGCGTGGTCGGTAAGATACTTGCTTTTCACGCCGCAGGTCGTGGGTTCGATTCCCACCCGAGACAAACATTAGTGATGAACATCATACATAATTTATTATATGTATATATTTACAAAAGAAAAGTATTATATGTATAATTTATACTAGTTATCTGGTTTCCATAACACAAGCTCTGCTTAGCTTGGGACCAGATGACCGTGTGTGTTAATGTCCCAGAATATATATATTTATTGCATGGACTGTATTGTATCTGTCAAGACAATAAATCTTGCTAAAAGACCTACACTTTACATAACCAAAAACATTACCAATTGCAATGACATAGATCGTTATTATTATTAGTATGTTAAACAAACAGAAATTCGCCACCCCAAATGAATTCTAAGGTTCTGCACGTTGTTTCAGAAATGAGATGGTCAGCTGCAATAAAATAGACAGGATCAATTACAAAGCCTGGAAAGATCTATCATGTTCCTCGCAAGATAAACAAAAAACCAGATACTGAATAATATAGAAGCGTTTACTCTGGAATGGAGTAACTATTCATACTAAAATCAAATGTTTCTTTTAAATAAATTTGATAATTTTATTTTGTTTATTATTTCTAGCAATAGTTTAAAATTTTAAGTATAGAAATAAAATATGATTCAGCATTCGGACTAAATAAGAATGAGCCACGCGTAGATGCGTACCACCATCGCTTGCACGCAGGAATCCAATTGCCATTCCACCGTGGCCATCCGGAACTACTACGCCCTTCACATGCTAGGCTAACTTAATTGGTCAGCATTATGACTTTTCGTGTAATGCCACCATCATCATCCTCGGGCTAGAGACGTCTACTGCTGGACATAATTATGTCTCCTTAGTATTGTCTTAGATTTACGCGAATATCACACATTAAAATAAAACTACTTTTTAACGGATTTTATTGCGGTTTATCTTTTCAGACTTCATGTTCACGGGTGGACTGAGGTATTTGACGTCCAAAAATATTAATCACAATTATTACTGACTACCTGCAATCATTATTATTTAAGTTGCGTTCCGATTTAAGCAAACTGAGCGCACAGTGTATTGAATTCTGAGTTGAATTGGCTTGGGTTTTGGTACAAGTAAATTAAGCACTGGGTCCCCAGCTGGTGGTATATTCTGACCATGTTTTTTTTAATTTCAATAGCTTCGCGGATCATTCTTGGTAGGAACCGTTAAAAAATACCGTTCTTGATAAAATCCGTTAAAAAGTAGTTTTATTTCAATAGGCCTCCTTTTTAGAACCCCACAACGATTGTTTGTCGGCCGTTAGCATCCATCGGCTTACCTATCTTATTCTCGGCCTATCAATCCTAGGTTATTTCCATCATATAATTTATATAACTTTGAATGAAAATCCTTCCTCTATATTAGTGCATTCAAATAAAAATAAGATTTTTGATCTGTAAAATTATATACTGATAATAAAAGCATATTTTCTACTTAAAGCAAATATTTGTTTTATTATCCAAGATGTTTTTCTATTTATGATAGATATACCAATACAAAATAATATTTCATTTGCAACAGCTATTTATATTTATTATTTAAATGAGTTTATGTTATTAATGTTTTTCAATAACCTTTTTATTATATTTTGTAGTCAATAAAGCTATTTACCAAGCTGAACAAATAATTTTATTTACAATTCCACTATGAAACTAAGGCCGCGGCTGCACATCGTTGTCATGCTACAAAAACTATCCTGGATAGCAATGTAAAATTGAGTTTAATTATCTTATTAATTAATTACCGAAAGGAGCTGATTTTGTTAATATGGCAAATGAAGAAAGTATTTTCTTGAAAGTTTAATACCATTGACTCTCCGAAGTTAAAATGAGCTTCGCTTATCTACTAACTTCAAATTAACTACCCCATACTTTTGTTTATCTAAAAACACTCTCAGTTAGTATCGGTTCATTCGTTCGGGAGCTACGATGCCTCAGACAGACACGTCAAACACCCCGTCGTTTTTGCGTCGAGTGTTAAAAATAGTGAGGTATTTTCATATGCAATTAATATGATGACAGTATGACTACGGCCTACGATTATATTTGTTATATATAGCCCAAGCGTTGCAATTCATTTTATTACTTTTAAAATTTTGACTGCAGTTCAATTGATAGTTGCTTGATGAAGAAATTACTTTTATTTCTATAGTATCATGTTGTTAGGTGTTCTTTTAGCTGCAATATGCAGCGCAGAGGCTACATTATTCTACGATACGTATACTGGTGAACAGATATCACTTGCAGAAGTGGAAAAACGTAAATTAGAGAACACAACTTTGTAAGTACTTATTTAACTACGGTTTATACCTATATTTCTATGTCGTATTTCTGACGTGTGAGAGCTTCTAAAGTTGTAATATAATAAAAAATATAAACTAAAAAAAATGTTATTAAAGATTTTGTTTTCATTTATACTAATTTTAAAAAATCTGTATATTTTGTAATTGAAATTATTTTTTCAAATGTCAAAATTAGCTTATTTTATCGCTAACTACTAAATAACTAAACAAAATAAAGAGTTAATTGAAATGAGATATACATAGATGAGTGATAATTTTTTCCACGATTTAATTATGATATCCTTTTCCACGGGTACGCACAAAGCGCTTTGCCTCCACTTTCATCGTGCGAACTGCCAAATTGTGGAACTCGCTGCCGGCATCTATGTTTCCCGATAGCTACAATCTGCCGGTCTTCAAGTCACGAGTGAATCGGTATTTACTGGGTAAGCGCGTTCCATCGTAGACTGCATCATTGCTTCACATCAGGCAAGTTGTGGTCAAGCGCAAGCCTATTTTAAGTTAAAAAAAAAAAAAAAATTTCATTTAAGTTTTATTGTTTTATGTATACGTCTATACTGTTAATATTGAAGAAAATAATGGTCTAAGAACTACACCCTGTAAGACACCATTAGTATCATCGTTATTTTGTTCTATCAAATATTTAGGTCGTATCAAATGTTTTTATTATAAGCATATTTTTAAGGTAGTGACTTCATATAATCGAACAGACAAACATATTTGATCGATTTTATACGATAAATGAATAAGTATAAGTATCAAAAACTCTGCTCAAATTTTAATAGTTGGTGTGTAGCAGAAATTGAAGAATGTAAACCGAATGAAGGAAGCCGTGTTGATGGCTCTTGTCTCAATCCTGATCACCCTACAAGAGGAGCAAGCCATACACCATTCGGTAGATTACTACCTGCTGAATATGCTGACGGAGGAGGTAAATCTTTGAGTCTAATGTCAAATTAAAAATAAATATAACTAATAACGTTAAAAAAAAAATCAAAACATCAGAGATAATCAATCACTATATGAAAAAAATCTTAATAAAAGTAATTTCATTGTTTACAGATTATAATCCAAGAACTTCATGTTCAGGAAAACAGTTAATCAACTGCCGAAAAGCAAGCACTACCGCATTGGCAATGGGAACGGTCCCTGATCAAATGTTTACACTGCTTTTAACATATGTATTGGTTTTTGTCGCTGCAGATGGCGTCTCCGTACAGGATACACGTAAAATAATTACTTAATAATATACGGATCAGTCATTACTATCATTATTCCTATCACTATCATCATCAGAAGACCCAAACCCCAGTAGTAAGACAGTAAATGGATTGTTACTTTATCTTATTTCCATTATTAGCTCCTGCTAACTACTTTGGAAATATAGTCTCAACATAAACTGTTTTAACTGTAGATCGATCCTTGAAACTATTTCTATCTACGGTTTTCGGTTCAATGGCTATTAAATATCTCAATTCTTTAATGTTCAGGGTTTTCGGTATAAAGAGTTAAGTTACGTTTACTTGGCCACTTTTTAGATCTGTATTTTTTCCATGAATTACTATAACTTTTTTCATTTTCACTATGATAAGCGTAACTATTTTACTAAATCTCCATATGTTTAACGGTGGTGTAAATATGTGTCCTTTATATTTTAGAGGATTACGTAGTTGAGCGACCTTATTGCTGCTTAGAAGAAGGCAAGGCTGATTATATGTGTGCTCCAAACCCAGTACCATGGGATGACCCGGTGCACCGATTTAGTGGTTGCCGTTGCATGAACCAGACCAAACCAATAACATACCAATACACTGGTTGTCTATCAAATAAAACTCAACCAATCCCAGAAAGGGTTTGTAAAGATTGCTTATTATTGCTGTTTAGTTTAATTTTTAACTAATTCCAAAATTATAGGTGATATTGCAGAAATTGCAATTGCATTGCAATTGAACTACTTTTGATAGTTATTTCTACTAGTTTAACATAATGACGGGCATGTGGCGTGGTTGGTAAGACTTGCTTTTCACGCCGCTGGCCGTGGGTTCGATGCCAACACAAGTGAGACATTTGTGTGATGAACATGTCTGTTTGTCCCAAGACTGGGTTTAATTATCTATATTAAAGTACGTACTTTCAAAAGAATATTATGTGTAGTATATTACCAGTTATCTGGTTTCCATAGTACAAGCTCTGCTTAGTTTGGGATTTATACTATACCTACCACAAAGGACAGTCTATGAGAGCCTAGTTAAGTTTTGTAAGTGTTTGTATGTAGGTATGGATACAGTATGGACCAACCATAAAATTTTTATCATTTAATTTGCAGTACTCTTTTTAGATCATCATTTTACTACTATTGTCTTAAAATCAGTTTGGCTGTGTTCAAAAGAAATTGAATTATTAAAGTTCTTTTCTCATATGTTGGAGATGAAAAAACAAAAACGTCAGTGATTAACTGTAATGGTAATTAGCAATATCTTTTACAGATTTCTTCCGCTACACCACTTTTAGATCTGTCAATCATATACGGGAGTTTCAACTCAAGCTTAAACGAAAAAGGAAGATTATTCAAAGGTGGACTTTTGAAATATGAAATAGATAAAAAAGGAAATATGTGGCCTCCTCAAATGAAATTAAATGAATCAATCTGTTTTTTGAATGAGTTACCTTATGAAACGAGATGTCACGATACGCGTAAGTGTGTTTAATATAAGATAAAAGTCGAGGTAGCAAGATTATGTACCATTTACGTAGATTCTTCTATGGTATCATCACCATATTACAGCCTATAGCAGTCCTTTCTTCTTCTATCGTCTTTAGCTAATTAAATCCAACAACTGCAAGCGACTTTCCGCAAATCGTCACTCGAATATACTTGACGAAACACGGTCACTTAAGAAGTTTCTTACCCCAGCGGCAACCGACGACGGTTCGTTCATCTTGTGATTCATCTTCACGCATGATGTTGTGATGTATACTCATTGTATAGTAATAGTTTTGATAATTATTATTTTCTTATGAAATTATTTTACAGCTGAAGTTGGAACAAATAGTTTAATGGGTATTAATATTATATCCGTTTATATGTGGAGGTATCATAACTATATTGCTGCAAACCTCGCTAGACTAAACCCTTGCTGGGACGACAATAGACTATTTTGGACTACTCGGGACATTATGACCGCCGCTTTTATGCAGATCTTCTATTATGAACTTCTACCACCATTTATGGGTAAATACTTGAATTACTTCTCTTGTAACATTTATACTTATGTACAAATTTTGAAAAATCATCATTCTATAGTTGTACCGATTTTAAAACGTCATAACCGTTCAAAAATTGTAAACTACAACTACTGCTTTTGTTTACTGAAATCTTTCCTGATGATTGAAATAATTGCAATAAAAAACTGATTTATGTTCTAGGACGCGAAAACCTGATTCGTCTAGGAGTGATTGGAAAAGACAATGGTTATCGAGATATATACAATTCAAGTCTCCTTCCTCAACAATTTTTGGAGTACTCTTACGCTTTAAGATGGGTACATACTTTGCAAGAGAGTACAGTCAAGTAAGTGGCACTTGGATAATGGTGACACAAATTGATCTACATTATTATTTTGTCAGTCGTGTGTTCTTGTCATGGCCATAGAGGACTATTGTTTATATTGAAAATTAAGATATATTTTAGAATTTGAGACATCGGGATTTTAAATCTAAAATAAAAAATAAAATAGTTTTATTTTAATGTGTGATTTTTGCGTAAATTTAAGAAATTATACAGAGAAATTCATCTCTCCTTCTTTATAATCACTAATTTGTTTAGCGCAAAGTCTTTTGCGCATAGTGACGAGTTATTGCAACGCAATAAACGCATACATATACTAATTCATAGTGCTAACTGCTGTCCTTACCCTCCATCACTAGAGATGTTTCACATTAAAATCACCTGTTTCTTCACTTAAAAATGGTATCTTTTTCAGGATTTATACCGTAGATGGATGCTTCCTGAAAACTTTACCCCTTGTAAATTTGACATTAAGATCTGGATGCTTGGACGAATATTTGGTAGGGTTATCAAAGGGATCAACGAAACAAGGCTGCGCCCAAAGAGGACCTAATGGACACCCGGATGTAAGTACATTCAAAAACAGAGGTGATTTTGCGACGAAGATTGTCGACTATCACTAATAATCATAGGTTTTATAAATATTTTAGTTATATGATAGGATTTGTCATAATACTCTTTCAATATTATCAAAATGTGGAACCACAAAACATCAAAACCCTCTACGACATGGCATGGTGATTGGCTTTGATTGGTAATTTATTTTGATGTTGTGTATTTTTATAGATTACCACTGCTTTATTTGAATGTAAGGAATGTAAAACTAAATACGTCAGCAGTTATTGTATCTATAATTCACATTTCATCTCTTCGCGAAACATATTTTTAAACTGTGACTCGGCTAACGATTTTGTTTGGTTTGCAGATAAAAGAAATGGCCCTTGGAAAGCTTCAAAAAAATTTCGACTTGTTCACAGCCGATCTTAGTAAAGGCCGTACTCTGGGTTTTCCACCTTACGGCGAATACAAAGAAATGTGTATGAAACTACTATCCAAAGAAGATTATATTAACGCACTCAGTCCTGCGGTAAAGATAATTTTTATTATTTACTAGATTCCACTGATGGCTTTCCCCTTCGTGGTAGGATAAAATGTAGCTTATGTGTTATTTTAGACTATAATCCATTGTCCCTGTGACAAAATTTGACCTAATCCTTTTAGCGGTTGACAGGTGATGGAGTCACAAACATCATCACAAACTTTTGTTTTTATAATATTAATGCGATTTAAACAGAACTGCTTCATTTACTCATTGATATTTAAATCAATAGTTGATTACTTATTTCTTGTTGTTCTGCATTTACTCACTTTTTTTCAACCGATAGCAATAGGCTCACCCACATACATGCCTGAAACCTAAAAAAGCCGATAAAATGTACGTCACATAATTAATGCGGCTACAACACTCAGAACACTTCTTCATAGTTGGTGGTCAGATCTTCATAGGTTGCAATGGTTGCAGGAATTGGAGATTGTATTGAGTTTATACGAAAACCTGGAAGATGCTGATCTAATGCTTTTGCTGTGGCTTGAGAACCCAATGAGGAATGCATATACGTCGGTGACATTCAACTGCATAGTTTCTCAACAGCTCAAATATAATATAATGTGTAACCCACATTGGTATGAAAGGAAGGACCGTGTTAATGCTTTCACTCCTCGTAAGTTCTCTCCTTTTCCATTAGTCAAAAATCTATCACAATAATTTCGCCACCTTCAAAAAAGTCTACGCAAATCTAAATAATTTTAAGACTTCTAAAATTGTTTTAAAATCCCGCACCAATTTATTCAAAACGATGATTGGAGAAGTTTCAAGCCTGCTTTGTTGGGTTCTTATAGTAACAATATTGTTGGTTAAGTGTGGGTTATGCTGCGTGTAGTTAGGTCCAATACATGTAAAATTTGTTCTATGTAGATGCTTGTATGTATGGGACCTACCAATTCCTCATTTTACCTTTTGAAAACAGTTTAGATTAAGTAAGCGAGATTGATTGACGATGGTATCCATTTATTTTCAGTTCAACTTAAAGCAATTAGAGGTATGACTATGTCTGCAATAATGTGTGCAGTGAGTGGAGTTACCAGTGTACAACCAAGCGCATTTTTAAGAGAAGGTCCCGGGTAAGTAAAACTTTGAATGTCAAGCGAATTTACTCTGTCTTCGGTGTCATTTATATTCAGCAATATGCGGGATCTAGTCGGTCAAATACTTTTGTGCTCATTGTAGTATCTACATTGATTACAACGAAGGTTAACCTGAAGGTAATCAACATGTTTTAGGGTCTAAACTAGGACTACTGGATAATTAATATTTTATGTTTCAATTTAATGTATTACATATTTTAGGAACAAAGAATGCAGTTGTGACCATATAAAACAATTAGATTTGTCTCCATGGAAGGATGAATCGTGTGATGAATATGGTGAAACCGGCGATGGGTCAAGTGGTACAGGTGGGGGTAATGGTGAATATTGTGGTGGACCCACTGACTAGTTTACAAGACTTACCAAGCGATTGTAGTTAATAAACTGTTTTGTTTTATTGTAACTACACTTGATCGATTTGTTTCTTTTATTAATGTTTTATTAATTCAATATTTGTTCAAGTTAATTAAAATAAAATTAATTTTTCTAATTAACGACATGTATACTAAAACCTAAATTAAATAAAAAAAAATTATATTCATGTAACTAAATAACTAACCCCCTTTTTAAATTTGTTTGTCATTTTCTGTCATCTTCATACCAGTAAAAAAGAGAAAATTTAAAAGAGGCTTACAAGATTGTTATGAATAAAATTGTAAGCATCTAAAAACAAAACTTAATTGTAATTTTATTGTTATTTTTAATAAATTTAGTTACTGTTACTTTGGTTTTATAATTTTTTATTGAAGATTACCGCTTTTATGATTTTGGCATCGCTAATTTATCTTTAATCAAATAACATGTTTCATCGAGCAGCGGTGGCGCAGCGGTGCAGGCCTCGCCATAGATAAATAAGGTCGCGGGTTCGAATTCTGGTCGTGCCCACACATCTTTGTGTAAATTATTTCATCTCCGCTGCTCAATATCGGCGAAAGAAAACATCTTGAAGAAACCGGCATGTATAAGAATTAATCATTCGAGAACATGTGACATCCACCAACCCGCACTTGGCCAGCGTGTGTGGATTAAGGCCTAAACTCTCTCAACTCATAACATAGTTGAGAGAAGACCCATGCCCAGCTATGGTACACTAAAAAGGGTTGAAGTGGGTAGTGGGTGGGTGAATAACATGTTTGTACACGGTTACATATCAAGCTTTACATTTTCAGTATAAACTGACCTCACATTGTACGGAAATCTTGTAATAAAAATCCTATAGCTTGATAAGCAGCTGTGTGTACACGTGTAAGTAACGATTTCTTGAGTGCAGACCACAAATTAGGAAACGTAGTGTAAGACGCTCTCAGACTAGGTGGAGTGACGATCTCGATAGGGTTGGCAAGAATTGGATAAGAGGAGCCGCGGATCGTGCAAAGTGGTGTACTTTAGGAGAGGCCTATATCCAGCAGTGATTAGAATAGGCTGATTATAAGTTTTCACACAAAGTTGTGTGGGCACAGCTGGGGATAAAACCCGCGATTAAATTTCAAGGGGGGGGGGGGGGAAACAGTAAACGTAATGCGTAAAAGAGAGGGAGTATTGTAACGTAATGTTCAATATCTAATCTGAAAACAGGCGAATCCTCCCGTTGAAGAGAGTGGCTCCGGTTATAGAAAATTTTATGGAGAGTTTGTTTCGATTTATTTATGAATATAGATTTCTACTCGTTCACCACTTTCCGAAATCATAGATACAAAAGCTAGCTTCTAATTTTTAGCAGAAATTGCTACCCATGTAGGCATTATCGAATGTAAAAGCTATTTAGTCATAGTATTGTCTTAGATTTACGCGAATATCACACATTGAAAGAAGACACACAATTAAAGACACTGTGAGCTCAGTTTGCTTAAATCGGAACGTAACTTAAATAATAATGTTTGTAGGTAGTCAGTAATAACTGTGATTAATATTTTTGGACGTCAAATACCTCGGTCCACCCGTGAACATGAAGACTTCAAAACGTCGGGATCTAAAATCTAAAATAAACCGCGATAAAATCAGTTAAAAAGTAGTTTTATTTCAAAGCTATTTAGTCATCTTTATTCTTCTGACTGCTAAAATTTCTACTAGAATCAATCAATTGCCGTGGTACGATGTTTAGTGACACCACATATGAGGGTGGGTTGGAATTGTTGCTCTGTTATGGTTTCTAACCATACGTAGCCTCATTCGACTGCCACCACCTTACCGAAAATCATTCGTAATCACGATTGAATAGGTATGTTGCTTAATATCAGGTAAGTTGTACTCAAGCGCAGGCCTAATTTTAAATCACTACATAATATAAAACAAAGTCACTTACTCTGTGCAAAGATATTACACATTTAAAATAGCGGTGCGACGGTACCGGCCCGGCCGCGCGCGGGGCGTGCTGTTTGTATTTTCTAATGGTAAATACATTCTGTAAATATATCTCAATATATTTAGTATCAGCATTGCACCCGTGCAAAGTCGGGGCGGGTCGCTAGTAAAAAATAAAAATAAATCACAAATAACTGAAACCGTATATACCAACCTATAGAAGAAAAATAAACAAATAAATAAATAAATGTTATGGGATATTAACACACACGGTCATCTGGTCCCAAGCTAAGCAGAGTTAGTGTTATGGAAACCAGATAACTGGTATATACTATACATATAATACTTTTCTTTTGTAAATATATACTTTTAATAGATATTTACACCCAGACTCGACACAAACACAAATGTTCATCGCTAATGTTCGTCTCGGGTGGGAATCGAACCCACGACCTGCGGCGTGAAAAGCAAGGATCTTACCGACCACGCCACCGGCCCGTCAAAAGAAAGATAAGTCCTGATTTCTACCAGTTTCCTTTACTGTTCGCAGCTTAAAGAACGTTAATTTAAAACACAACGTTTAAAGTACATGGAATTACTCGTATTACGAGGAACCAAGTCAACTTCTATTATTCCGAAAACGAATTTAAATATCTCCATGTCGCAACACCATGAGCATTGCTGATCAAGTGGTCCTTCCTTGGCTACAAAATCACTCCATTCTCAATCCCAGTCAGCTGCATATGTAATATACACTAGCTTCGCCCGCGTGGTGTTAGGATAAAAATAAGCCAAGTGACAGATCTATATGAACCCTTTATCATATGTGAGTTCAGAAGAATCCTTTCCTAGACTCCATAAGAAACCTATGCGCCAAATTTGGAGTCTCCAGACCCAACGGTTTGGGTTCTGGGTTGATATATCAGTCAGTCAGTCAGTCAGTCAGTCAGTCAGTCAGTCAGTCAGTCAGTCAGTCAGTCAGTCAGTCAGTCAGTCAGTCAGTCAGTCAGTCAGTCAGTCAGTCAGTCAGTTTCTTTTATATATTTAGATTACATTACACTAGAACGTAAACTAGCTCTAGTGTAATGTAGAGAGAGTGTGCCACACTTATCTATAAACGAAGCCACTCTCCTCAACGGGAGGAGTAGCCTGTCTTCAGAAATTTTGAGCATTTGAAGGCCGCAGGTTTGATCCCCAATCGTCCCCACACATCTTTAAGTGGATGGTTTCATCACCCCTGCTTAATATCGGTGAAGGAAAACATTGTGAAGAAACCGGAATCTCTAAGAACTAATCATTCAAGGACATGTGACATCCACCAACCCGTACCCAAGTACGATGGCCAACCAATGTGTGGGGATTAAAGCCTAAACTATCTCGACTCGTAAGATAGTTGATAGAAGACCCGTGCCCAGCAGTGGGACACTCAATAGGTTAATGTGAGCTGGCTAATCGGCTCATACTGGCCGCCGTAGCCAGGTTATTAAACACCAGCTTCCATCTACGAGTCCGCCCGCGAGGTCCCGGCTTCACCCCTTTAGTGCACCTCTAGGCCTAGATGGACCTATGTGCCAAATTTGGAGTCTTTAGACCTAGTGGTTTAGGCTGTGCGTTGATATGTCAGACAGTTTTTCCTTTTATTTATTTAGAAGTATTTTTGTCAACGTATAAAATTGAAATAAAACTGCTTTATAACGGATTTTATCGAAGTTTATTTTAGATTTTAGATTCCGACGTTTCAAAGTCTTTTCAGACTTAATGTGCACGGGTGGACTGAGGTATAAAAATAAAAAAAAATATCACAATTATTACTGACTACCTCCAAACATTAATATTTAAGTTGTGTTCCGATTTAAGCAAACTGAGCTCACAGTGTCTTGAATTCTGAGTTGACTTTGCTTGGGTTATGGTACAAATAATTTAACCACTGGGTCGCGTAAATCTAAGACAATACTAACTTAGAAAATACTGAAGCTCAAATGGTAGTGGCAACCACCATCTCACTACTGCGACTTCTGTACGCCAAGATGGGGCTTGGGGGCTAAGTCACCTTCGTCCGTGGGTGTACACCTTTAATTGAATCCCCACACGTGGTCCCCGGGTGGTGCAAATCAGGTGACAATCAACTGGTGGTAGGCTTCGGCCGTGGTTAGTGACAACCCACCAGACAAAGCCGCACCGCCAAGCGGTCTTGCCGTGTTCCGGGGCGATGTCTGGTGACACCATACAGAAAGGGTGGAAGAATTGTTGCTACTTTATTGTTTCTAACCATATGCATGCTCATTCCACTGCCTCCTTCTCACGGAAAATCATTCGTAATTACGAGTGAATCGGTATACTAGGCTGGCGCGTTCCATCGTAGACTACAACATTGCTTAACATCAGGCAAGTTGTAGTCAGCGCCAGCCTATCGAATAATAAAAAAAAGGTCGACCGCAGCGTAGTGAAGACATTCGGGATTTTTACCCAGTCTTCGATTCCGTACGAATTTAATTAAATCAGTCAGTTAATAAAATGAGGGGGATTTTAACCTCTACTTTCACCTTCAATCAAAGCGTATATGCTATCTTAATATTGTTTTAAAAATAATAACATAATGGCATTGTATGATTTATTTTTATTAGTTATTATTGTAGAAAATAATGTTTTTTTTTAATTATATTCATGTTAAAACAACACTTGTTCCAATAAACAAATAGAAGTCATATAATGTTTACATTTACTTATATACTTTATAATAAATATGATTATAATAATAAAGATGGTGGACGTATTGGGAGGATATTCGCTGATCTCATCAGTGATGTCCATATAAAGGGACAGGTGCGTAGCACTCACTACCGCCGTGCTTGTATGACCAAATGTATTTGTATTCTGGAATAAGCCTGCGCTTGATTACAACTTGACTGATGTTACGCAATGATGTAGTGTACGATGGGACGCTCCTGCCCTCTGTATCCATTCATTCAAAATAACGAATAATTTTCGGTAAGAAGGTGAACTTAGATGGGCACGACCGGGAATTGAACCCGCTACCTTATTTCTAAGGCGGGGTCCGTACCGCTACGCCACTGTTCAGAGGTTAAAAGATTAAAACCTCAGTAAACAGAAACACATTTGAAGACATCTAACATCCACCAACCATCTTACATATTCATGAGGCAATTTTAAACCTCTCTTTTTTCTTTATGCTGTCTCCCGTTTTGCTTAGAGGGAAGTGGGCAGTATAACTTACCAACTCCTCCTATTATCTTTCTGATTAAATTCATGCGGGAACTAAGACAGTTTAGGTGTCCTGGGACTTGGCCGGGTTCAAATCCCGAGTCTCTTCACAGCGCCGTTGTCCATCCTAACTTACAGGTGTAGCAATGGCGGGATTGCGGTGATTGGTTAAGTCCCATCCACCAACCTAAAGTTAGTCAGCGTATATGGATTAAGGCCTTAACTCTCAACTTTCGATAAAATAGCTTATTTGTGTAGTGACATTGTTTATTCAGCTTGCAGTCCTCCCCTCCATAAGACATTGTATTTAAAACCTACTAAAAAAGGAATATTAAATCTATCTTGTTCACAACTTATTTTACTTATTTCTCAACGGTCTTCACTGTATATTAGTAATATAAAAGTGCATAAATGTTGTTAATCTTATATAGTAACTGCAATATGCAGTGCAAGAGCGACATTGTATTTTGACGCGTTTACTAGTAAACCTCTTACTGATGAAGAAGTAGAAACAATGGTTGCAGAGAACATTACTGCGTAAGTATTTTTGACTTCCAAAAAAAGTCGTAGGTTATAGGTATGTTCCACTGTACGTATATTTTTATGTATGTACAGCTTTTTTTTCCCACTTGAGAAGCGATTCTCAATTTTTTTTATTTAAAAGATTTCTGCAGTGGTCCTATTGGCACCATGTCAGCACCTAATGATGGAATCCCAGAAAAATCGCGGACGTCCCTGAAATTTTTCGTGCTTTTCATGCGTTTTTGCGGATAATTTCGTCGGTTATGAACCAATTTTGATGATACTTTCTTTGTTGGAAACGTGATAATTTAAGACTAGTACAGCAGTTTATACTCTGCCAGCGACCCACCGACTTTGCAAGAGTACAAATTATTATATTTTTATTTTATTTTATTCGAATCTCTAACAAATGATGCACAATTACATTACTTATGTAGTTTGTACAAAGATTGGACAGTTGTGTTCATTTAATTATAGGTAACCACAGCACACACACACAAATACTCCTAAACCTTCTTGATGGATGAAATGCAATACCTTCTGCAGCTAGCGACACGTCGCATTGCTATATTTCACAAAAATACTCAGAAACTCGACACATCGACTGCTAACTGTTGTCGGCAGTCCGCTACGGACTTGTACCTTTAGTGTCATCCTCTAGCTATCCAGATCACGAGTTCAAATCTCGCGTGGGACCATTACGGACTTTTTAGTTTTTCAGCACCATAATTTTATCACAATTGCCGTGGCAAGAAAATTGGTGATTTACCAACCTGTCCTTTAGAGAGCACGTTATGTCTTTGGTATTGTAACTTATTAGTAATTCAATAAATAAAGGGCCATGCAATAAATAAAGGGCAATCGTACTAGATAAGGCATTACTATAATAATATCATTACTTACTTATTATACTAATATCATCAATAAATTAAAAAATGTCATCAATTATTCGCCTGATTTCTTTTAGTGATTTTATGGTGCAATTCACTTTTTGGTTTTAATAATAAATATTTTTGTATAATGTTTACTAAAGCCGTTTTTGTGAATGCGGTGTTAGCCTATAAGTGATTGTTACACTTTTTCTGTAATAAATTAACAGATTATACTGTTATGTACGGTGTAGACAATCGTTGGCAAAACTAAATAAATAAATTACGCATTCATTAAAAGTGTAGTTGTGGTATTTTTGTGTAGATGGTGCCTTACTGCGATGGAACCATGTGACCAAAATTCGGAAAATCGAGTGGATGGATCATGTAACAATCTCAAACACACTACAATGGGAACTCCTCACACTCCCTTCCGAACTCTTTTACCTCTAGAGTTTTCTGGTGGACAGAGTAAGCATTGCTTAGCAAATTTCGTTGATTTTAGGTTTAGAGAGAAGCCAATTATCCTGGTGTTGGGTTTTGCTGATCAAATAATAAGAGCGACAATTCAGATTTTCGTAGATTTCGTGGTAAAAATTAAACTTAAGATACTGTCTTATCTAACTACATTTCATAGGTTATTGGTAATCAGCAAAATCGCGCTCGCCATGATATTGGGGATCGTTCAGATCATTACCGAAAAACTTTGGTACATTTACTTTTTACTGCATCAAACTCTATCTTTTTTATTTCAAAAATAAATATTTGGTTACATTATTGAAACCTTAAAAATAGGAGCAAGACTACGCCCCTGCGGGATGCCTTTTAGAAGTCAGTTATACGAGGCAAAGTAAATAATATGACGTTACAATTTCCTACAATAAAAATAATAATAATGTCACGAGTATTTGGAACAGAATATTTAATGTTTTCAGAATTTGAACCAAGGTTATCTTGTTCGGGAAATCAGTTGCCTCTTGCTAGAAAAACTAGTACGAGTTGTTTACAAATGGGAACAATTCCAGACCAGCAACTGACAATGCTTTCGATACATTTTCTCCTGTTTTCAGTATCGGATTATACTTCTCTGCATGATACAGGTATGTTCTTCGTAAATCCTAAAATTAAGACTGTTGAAAGAAGTCTATTGCCCAGCTGTGGTTTGTATTTTTATTTTTACGCGCAAACTGATACTTTAAGACACTTGATGGATACGTTTTTCGCAGAACAATAGAGCTAATTGATTTTCCTCGGGCAGACCAACTAAAGATGTCGCTTTATCTCACACGATACACGTAGTGTAATAACTTTTGTTTGTGCCTAAAGATGTGAGTAAGGCAGCCATGTCCGTCGATACCTAAAAGTTTAGAGCCGCGTAAGTGAGCGTAGATTTTGTTTTATTCTATAATAGGCTTGCGCCCGACTCAACTGCCAGATGTTAAGCAATGATGTAGTCTACGATGGAACGTGTTACCTCATATACCGAGTTACTTGTGATCACAAATAATTTTCGGTGAGAAAGTGGCAATGCAATGAGGACTGATAGGATTGGGACCCATAAAGTAGCAACAAATAGTAACAGCACTAAAGTGGGTATTCATTAATTACAGCCGAAGCCTACCACTAGTTTATTGTCACCTGATTTTGACCTTGGACTACGTGTGGGGATTCAAATTGAAGGTACACATGATCGAAGGTGACTTAGGATACGGTATGGCCGTATGGTTATTTGCAGTCCAGTTTATAAAAATACTCCACCCATTATAATATTTTTTCTATTATCTCAACAGTCAACACTGTAGTTTGGACCCCAGATTGTTGCTACAAAAACCGATATCAATACATGTGTGCGCCAAACCCGGTACCTCCAGACGATTGTGTGCACAGATTCAGCGGGTGTCGTTGTATGAACCAAACCAAGCCTTTGACTTATCAATCACAAGGATGTACCCCAAATGGCACTGTACCAGCTAGGGTTTGTATATTCATATTCAGAATACCCGTAGATTTAGGCAAAGGTGAATTATCACTGGGGAGGTGAGACCATACCCGTTCATCGGGTACAATACCCAACTTCGTGCTGCTAATAAAGAGAAACTTCTTTCTTTTTGATCCGGGATTTGGATCCAGAACTTCGCGGTTACTAAGCAAACACATATCTGTGTAGTCAAATGACAAAAAACCTTACAAATAGTAAAGGTTGTTTTGTCAGAGACGCGTGGATGTATAAAGTTAATGTTGATATCAAGCCTAAACGCTCTCAAGTCCCAGATATTTGTGAGAAAACCTATGCCCATCAGTGCATTAGAATACTCAAGGGTCTTATAAAAATCACAACTACGAGAAACGTAATTCTATAATAATTTAAATTCACATTGTAGATGGCAGCATCTACTCCGTTTATTGACTTGTCATCTGTGTATGGAAACTTTGAGATAGATTTAATGGAGAAAGGAAGATTGTATGAGAATGGATTTCTGAAGTATGAAATGGATGACCAAAACCGAATGTGGCCTCCTAGCGATAAAAATATTGAAAACACGTTTTGTTATTTAAATCAGCTTCCGTATGAAACAACATGTTTTGATATACGTAAGTATTTATATTGTAAGGTCTACTTATAATAGGTTCATACTGCTGATGCTTGTATGCTGCTGAGCGTTAGTCTTTTTTCATAACCAGGCAGAATGAAAAACAACTGGGACAGTTGATGGTAACATGCAAAGTGGCAAACTACATTGCCACACTGAAAACCAAGATCCACAACTTACACATACAAAAAAAAAATTACTCCAATACATTCAATAATGATTATAGAACGAGTGAAAGTATACGAGGACAACGTCTGTGACGTTATATCTAGTTGTAACATTAAAGAAAATAGCAATCACAAATCACCAAACTTACTTTATATTAAAGAATACTCTACTATTAATTTACGTCACCCTCAAACTAAGCTATATAGTTGTCTAGGAAAGCATGCCTTCTTAAAAAATTAAGTGGCTTACAAACAAAGAGCAAACAAAGATGACGAGTGTTTTGTTTCAGCTGATGCCGGCGCTAATAGTTTAGTTGGTATTAATATCTTTATGGTGCTGTTCTGGAGATTTCATAACTACATTGCCGCCATACTCGCTGACCTAAACCCCTGCTGGAACGATGAAAAGTTATTTTGGGTCACTAGACGAATCAACGTTGCTTGTTTTCAGCAAATCTTATTTTACGAATTGCTGCCGCTTTATATGGGTAAGATTATACTTTAAATATTAACAATATTCTTCTAAATGATATTCATCAGCTGTGTATAGTATTAGTTTCAGTAGCATGATTGTGAAAATCCAAAAAAATGTATATTTACATTACTTAGCATGGCTGTTGAGATTATGATATAGGTTCCAAAGAATGTCTAAAATAAAAGAATTTAGCTGCCCTGGAACTTACTTGCTTGAAGGCTTTGTTAACAGTGATCAAAATATAATGTTGTGTTATGTAGTCCTACAATTGCTGAATTTATCTCATAAGCAACCTAATGTGCAAGACTTTGTAGATCTTCTAAGAACTGACCATTTGAAACACATTTTGAAGTTATATAATTCCGTTTTCAAAGAAAACTATAATATTTTTAGGACTGGAAAATTTAATCAACGATGAGGTAATAAGTAGTGATGATGGGTACAGAGATATGTATGATGAAGATCTCTTGCCACAAATGTCTTTGGAGTGCCCATCAATATTAAGATGGATACATACGATGCAAGAAGGTGGAATGAAGTAAGTGATGGTAAAAATTAATTACAAAAAATAAATCCTATTAATTTAACTATTCCTAGTTGTGACTTTACCAGATTTACGAAGTACCTTGTCATAAAGGCATGCCTTTGCCTGGTGGTGACTACTACTACAAATGAGTAGTCACGGTTCATTTTGCACCAGCTAGGAATTCCAAAAATGATAAAATAACTTCTTACTTAACCCTCAATGAAAGGGCTGATGAACAATGTTGTAAGAGTGAAGAGTGAAGTGTGAATATATATACAAGTTTGTTGCCTAAACGGATATGATCGATTTTGAAGCGGTTATATTTGTTTGAAAGCTACAGTGATCGAAATAATACTCATTTTGGTTTTAAAGAAATTGAGCTTTGACGGTATTATTAATTTTTTAATTTAGAGTATCTTTTTAGGATGTATGATTTAGATGGTTGTTACTTACGTACAATGCCTATTGTGAATTGCACATTAAGATCTGGATATTTAGTACGTGGTAAAAACATGCAAGAAATATTAATGGGTGGGGTTAAACAAACCTGTGCTCAAAAAGGCCCGAATGCTGATCCCGACGTAAGTATAACTACTTTGCCTGTTTGAAAATTCTACGACAGTAGATCTATTGGAAATATTTGGACTGTGGGTGTAGCTCGCTATAGCTTGCTGTATTTTTATCTTTCCCAAAATACAAATAAACAATCCACCTCAACTTTTCTCGGATGTACCTATGTATACACTTATGTTATACAAATCGTCAGCTTCAACAGATGGAAGGTTGTTGTTCTACATTTTCATCTATCTATTTGACATGGAACCTAAATAAAACAAGAATTACTCCGTAAAATTGTGTAAAATGAACAAAAACTAAATTCACTGATACATAACTGTTAGTACGTCTGTCCTGAATTTGCTCTGGTCGTAAGTTACGATGCAAACAATTCAAATTTATTTATTTCACACAAAACAGTGAAACGATGATAGTACGTATCTAATTTGTAAATGCAAGCTGACAGGCTTTGTTTTTTAATAAGTACGAGATTAAATAAAACATTACTGATTTTCAGCTAAAAGAGTTAGCACTGGGAGGCATGCAGGCGAATTTTGATCTGTTTACAGCTGATGTAGCTAAACTGCGAGACTTTGGACTAGCTCCATACTATAAATATAAATTACTATGTTTAAACAAAGAAAACGCGACTAAGGAAGAAATATTCGCAGATATAAAACCAGAAGTAGGTCCTTTTTAACATTATAACCATATTGCTTTTAGTCCCATGGTTGGTTTATTAACTGTACATAGTTCTTATTTTTTTTAGTTCATGGAACTTTTATCATTCCTTTACGAAGATTGGAAAGATATCGACCTTTTGGTTGGTACATGGTTTGAAGAATCAAAACCCAAGGCAGTTGTGCCTCCTATGTTGTACTGTATTTTCGTTGAACAATGCAAGCGTATGATTTATTCCGATCGATTTTTCTTCGAGAGGCCAAGTGTTTTTACTCTTCGTAAGTAATTGTTTTTTACCTGTGAGTTTGAGTGATTTCAAGTGGAACTTGGATCTAAATCTTCGATCAAAAGTTTAGACAAAAGTTAGTTAGTTAGTTAGTTTTAACAACTATGAAAATCATAACTATCTTCTTTTGTGTCATAAAACTGTTAAATAAAAATATTCGGTGATATTTTACCATCAAACAAGCAACACTAAGAAAATTATTATAAAACAGCAAAAATTGGTAACCAAATTAGAAAATATAATTTTAATAAATGAGGCAACAAACTGCATAAGAACATGAGTATCATATACCATGAAGTAACTTGCGTACAAAAATGGTCCAGTAATAAAAGAAAATATTAAATTAACGAAATCAATTATTTTACAGCACAACTACTTGCAATTAGAAAGATTACTGTCGCTAGTCTTCTGTGTACAGTTGGATACATTAATAAAACGCAGCGACAAGCTTTTCTAAAGCAAGGGCCTGGGTAAGTTTTAGACTTGTAACTATATTTTGTAATAGACTGGTAATTTTCATGCTTCGTCTTTTTCCTTATCATACTTTAAAATCGTTTGAATGTAACATAACATAACGGATTTTAGGGATGAAGTTACGCAACTACACAATACTAATTTAAAATTAAGTAGAGATTTTTAAATTGTATTTTATTAGTTCGTGTTTGTTTAGGTATATAATAGTTGTCTTCATAACATTTTGTTGTCATTTCAGAAATGAAGAATGCAACTGTGACGAAATTTTGCGAATTGACTTATCTCCTTGGAAAGACGCAGCTTGTGATAGCTCTTCGAATAATACTGATAGCAGTGATACCGGTAGTGGATCTAATAATACATCTAATAACACGTCTTCTGATGGATCACAAAACAATTCTGATAATAGTGGAAGCAACAATTCTAATGGATCTAATTGTGGATCCCAGGGTAATAGTAATGGTAGACCCCGAGATAAACCTAACTATAGATTCCAGGGAAATAATAATGATAGATCTCTGGATAAATCTAAATGTGGATCCGAAGGCAATAATAATGGTGGATCTCGTGATAAATTCTATAGTGGGCCACGCAATCAACAAAGTAACAGGGATAAATCTTCTGAACATGACTCGTGTGGTCGCCCATAAACCCAAGCTTTAACAGTGAGTAAGTTTTGGTTTGCTAATTTATTGTTTAAATAAAGTTGTTTAAAATGGATAGCATTTTATTTTACTTTCATTTACATCATAATTATATTGAAAACAAATGAAATATACAACTAGTACAAATATATACTAGATAAATCTACTCTACTCACAACTAAACGATGTGACTAAATCATTTTAAAAATTACAAAACTAAAAATAAATTCAGTACAAAGTTTAAACACAAAGGAAACATAAAATGGGAGTCATACCACATTAGTGACTTCACAGATCATTGATTTAACGTTAAAATTCCAAAACTAACACCCAAAAATAATATTTACATAATTTTAGACAACTATGACAACCATTTTCACTTTCAGTAGTTAGCGGTTGGAAACGAAAAGCGATTACATAAATTCACAACTCTAAATTCCCTTTTACCTACCTTCAGAGAAGTAATAAATGGAATAACAAGTGTCTAAAACATAACACAGATTTAATATCAGGAGATATTAAAATGAGCAATGAAAGCAGTTTCAATTTTGTCGTTTCGTTATAATTTATAAGTTACAATACCGTTGTTAGCTTCTAACGTTGTGAAAAGTGATTTATGAGTTGGATATTAATTGTTCAGGAGATATTCCTGTTGCTTGAATATAATGAAAATTTGTTGGAGAAATGTAAAGGTATGTTTAAGACTTAAAGGTATGGGATAGGTATTCGAAATTTTATTTGCATTATTTCTTTATCTGCAAGAAGACATACTGTAGGAGTGACAGAAGGAGGTTAATATTAAACGATTTATTTAAAGAGGTCAAATTGCAAAATATGCTTAGCACAATTTGCTTATAGCTTTAGTAGATTTAGACTAAGTTAAAAATAGGACGCTAAATAAACAGTCTCAGTTGTTTCTACTACTTTTGAGATAGGCATATCTTCACTTCGACCCTTTTTAGTGTCCCACTGTTAGGCACGGGTCTTCTCTCAACTGTCTTACGAGTTGAGAGAGTTTAGGCCTTCAAAACGACATACGCTTGCCAAGTGTGGGTTGGCGGATGTCATATGTCCTCGAATGATTAGTTTTTAGACTTGCCGGTTTCCTTACGATGTTTTCCTTCACCAATATTGAGCAGCGGAGATGAAACAATTCACACAAAGATGTGTTAGCACAACTGGGAATCCAACCCGCATTCTTATATTTCTAAAGCAAGTCCCGTACCGTTCCGCCACCGCTGCTCCTTCTCAGGCATAACTTATCAGACACGTTAATTAGTCAACCTGAAATAAATTTCTCATCATCAGGCTGTGTAGTTCTACTTGATAAAGACAAATAGGAATTCAGAAATCTGTACACTTGTCTAGATTATGATGTCAAATCGCCCTAACCTTAAAGATTTTCTGCCCAAATAAGCAATAAAGTCGTTTGTCCAAACACTTGGGTGCCAATAACGCGCACGTGTTGGCTCGTATCTCAATTTGATCGTGTGCTTATTGCCCTTAAAAAGCATTTATTTCCAACCTAATACCAACTCTCGATACTAGTTCGTAGAGTTGAGTTTTGAGTGAAGGTTTTGTAATAGGTTATCAGATTTTTCTCAGCTCGGGTAGATGAATTAATATCACATGAAGATGACGTGTAAGATTTTGATGCGGATAAATACGTATGAATGTTTATATAATTGAGAAATGTTTATAAAATACTTCTAAATAAAAGGAATTGTAGGAGAAAAACATTTTGGGCCGTAGAATTATAACTGAAGAACTTCCTTAAAGTTTTGGCCAATGGGTGTCGTCTACTGGAGATTTTGCGGCATCACGTAACGCAACACAATGCCCCTCTCGCCTTCGTGTTAAATATTTAATATTGCCTTAAACAAATAAATAAACAACTAAATATTAATAGCCATTTTACCAATATTTTAACCTTTGTCAAATCTCTTGCCTTGGGTCACGACTTCGTCAGCTTGTTTTGCTAGTAGTACAAAATTCAAAGAATTATGGTGTAAAGTTCGATAGAAAAGCAAAAACCAGGACAATAAATTTGGGTTTTCACAACCAAAACAAGATAATGATGATAGAAGTGTAGTTAAATACCACAGGACAGCTATGTAGGCCCATGCAAATCATTTGGCAGTTTTTTCGTTAACATCCGTTCCGTTATCAGGACAAACAAGCCAAAAGCAAAACAATCTATCAATTCAAATAGCACTACAGATCAAACAAACAGACTATTCCTTTTTATTATATTAGCATAGATTGCTACCAAAGCATGTCGAAGCCTATATTTAGCTGGGTGTACTGAATCTAAATGCATATTGCAAATCACACATTCATGGTACAATCAACTGGGTTCCGCGTCGCCTCACTAATTGTCATCAATTACACCTAGCATATTAATTAGCATGCTTCCCTGACATTTCTGTACTATATCTAGAAAGCTATATATTATCTCTAGAATATGTAATTGAAATCGGAATATTATGTGGTTAGTATATTATATTAATTGACATTTCTTATAACAATCGCGGCTACTTTCAATTTACTATAGTTTTTTCATGTATTCCAGACTTGTATGGAAAGGTTTTCTTCCTCTAGTTAATATATGCATATTACAATATGGGATTGTAAATAAATTTGTTTTAAGTTTACTTTTGCACTACCAGCGCTGTTTTGGATCACCTTCACCACATTTCAATACTTAGATTAAATTTTCTACATCGTTAAGTGTTATGATTTATTTTCCCGCAAGCACAAAGTAATCAAATATTTTACGTTACATCAAAACCTTATTACATTATACATTAGAGTCATTATTCAATGTAACATATCCAATAACGATCAATACATTGAACAGCTTATGAAAAATGATAACACACACAATGTTAGCAAGTCATCATATTGGCGCACCATATATCATTCAATTGATATGTCTTATTGATTTTAGTGGCCCTAACCTAATATTATACAACGCAATGTTATTTTAGTAACTAGATTTTTGTTTTCTATAGATAAAACTAACAACAGCAGTTACTTTTATCACATGTTTCTGTTTTACAATAAATGTTGTATTGCTTTACATTACTAACCATATTAAGGTCAACCATTATTCGATTTCAGTTAAGTGATTTCGGCGTTCATTCGTTTTGAATAAAATCACACCAAAATTATGTTTTCTTCAAAATTAGACACAGGTCTGTCAGCAGGACACTTATTCAAAATTAGACACAGGTCTGTCAGCAGGATACTTAAATCACGTTTTTACGTACAAAATTTCAAAATCGTAACTTAAATTTTATCTTCTTTCATTTTTATCACTGTCATGCCAAAATATTTCTTTTTCTGTCACGAAAGCAAATAATTTCTTCCGCTCTTTCACAATTTCATACATTTATTTTGAAACAACAATTTCTAAGAATATGTCGGTTTCAAAGAATGCTTTTCAACGCTCGTTTGAGACAAAGGCAGTCAAAGACTCGCTCGTACAAATAATTTTTCAGTCCATTACCGTGTCTGTTTGAGCGTATAGCTTTTATATGAAGTGTGACTGTTCAAATGATGCGTTTATGCATAAAATGCAACTCCTACTACCAACTATTTTTCTTTTTTTTTAATGACAATTAACATCGAGTCTATGGATTCTACCGACTCACTATGTGGAGATTGAGTCGGTTTCGGGTCATAAATCCATGTTTTCATAGATTTGCTGCTGATTTTTTTTTGTGTATTTTTGAATAAATGTACTTTTAAATAATATACAATTTATTTGATAATCATATGTTTATTGTCTTAAAAAAAAATAGTAAACTTAAAATGTTGAAAAATGTTCAGAAATTTACGACTATATTTAAATAATATGACCTCAAATGCTATAATAAACACAAATTAAACACTTAAAATTATTTCTGCTATTATTATGTACCATTACTTTTACCTAAAAAAAACACTGTATTATTGAACTAGCTCTAAAGCTTCATCTATAAGTTCCATGGACTTTTTACTAGATGGTTTTCTTAAACTTGTTATGTAAGGGTCCGAAGTATACAAAAGTGTATGTAGAACATCTTCATTTGTAGCTATTCTAGAGCATTTCCTAGCATGATGAAGTCTGAATCTTTTATAGTCTTTGTTCCTTGATTCCTGCGCATCTTCGGAAAGTTGTCCTAGGGGCAACACTGAATAATGCCGAATGACGCTTTCCCCGTGAATTAGGACTTTATGGACAGATGATGGCATATAATACCACATATATTTATTAACATATCTTTGTGCTGTATCCAAAGCATACTGACCGAATTTTGTAGCATTAATAACTTTTCCACTTGACATAACTTGAAGTAAAACATAAAATCGTTTAATCAATTCCTCGTCCACACCAGTAATTTCTGCACTGCACTGATAATTTTGAAAAAATCTTCTAGCTGTATTACCGTCATTGCTGTTACCAGTACCTTGTTTAGGTTTATCTATATTTAAACCAAGTTCTCTGAACCTTCCTTGTACATATGCCTTCTTTTGTTTTTTCAAATCTTTGTTTTCATTAGTTGTAGCAGACCATTTTTCAAAGCCTAGGTTATAGGATACATGTAAAATTAACTCCATAAATCGAATCCAACAATGCAATGTCGATAACCCAAATTGATAAGCATTTTCATCAAGTGGTTTATTTTGCACTTTTTCTAAATTATTCATCTCTGTTGGTCTTGCACCACAAATAGTGCATACAGCACCTGATGAAGTTTCTGACAAAACTTGAGCCACTTTCCCGTCAACCATGGTTAAAAATAATGTATGTTTAATTTCGATACCTCCTCCATTTATATTGACTAAAGTTGGTGTAAGAGCGTCCTTTTGAGCTTCAATTTCATTAACTACACTTCTTGTCTTTTCAGGTGTCTCCTTTGAAAACTCTATTAAAATGGGCCTACAAAATCATACTGATGATGGAACAGGGTTTTCCCACACAGTTTCATTTGTGTTAATATTTAATAATGACTAATGAAGCTATAAATAAATTTGTGTCAGAAATTAACTCACTTTCTTCAGCTAAGACTTGCTTGTATTCACTTTGTCCGCTTGAACCATCACAGCCCCATTTAGAATAAAGCATTAAATGTGTCTTGCCAACTTTGTATACACCATCAATTTGTAAAATTCTTGCAATAGTGTGATCCAGTAGATCTTGAAGTTTCACCTTTGCTTTAATATTATTAATTTCTATGCTTGATCTTGGTGGGTAGCAGTTTCCTTTAGCTTCCTGAATTGATTTGTATGATGGAAATAATAAGCAATTCTTTGCGATTAAGTAACTCCTCATGTTTTCATACTGTGCCATATTAAGGTCCAACTCGATGAAAATACTGAGAGCTTCGTCTTTAGAGTACGCTGTTAAATGTGCCGGTTCGTTTAAGAGATTTTGACGTATATCACTTTTTTTTTCCATGGGCAATACTCGTAAAATTTCGACAATGAATGCTTCTTCGGTTTCCCCTTGAGATCTCAATCCCTGAAGATATGAATTCAGTATAAAATCAAGGCCACATGTTTCAAGCAATTCCTTGTTTTTTCGTCTTTGTGTTCTATCGGAACTGTCTTCGTAGGTTTTCGAAGGGCGTCCTCGCTTTCCTGTCGATGTCGAAGGTTCAGATTCACAAGTAGGTTCTTCCAGATTCACAGTAAATATGACGTCCAACCACGCGCTATTCCTGTTTAAAAATATTTTCTTATTTCTGCCAGATTTTGTGTAACGCTGACGAAAGTTTGTAATAAGATTTTTTTGCACACTTGCTACAATCTTAGCGAGATTTGCCTCGGAAAAGTTGGTAAAATTATCCCGTATATAACTTGTTAAAGCAACAACATAATTCTCGTCACTTTCAATTAAAACAAGACATAAGTCACGTCTGGTACAGTTGAATTCACTCATTGTTGCGAGAAGGTAGATGGTTAGGTTACTACACTTTAAGTAACGACAATGACGAACGAAAAACACTATTTAATTATTGAGTATTCAGAATCCCTATTTTATATAAAAATATTGATTTGAAACGTGTGCAAAATTGTGGTAGAAAGAACGAATTATCATTATGTGGTTATGCGGTTTACGATATGTATAATTGATAATTTATTATGTATGTGAACTAAAAAATAGTGGGAAACACTCGATACATTATCTTAACGTAAACTGCAATTAATAAAATAGCACAAATAAGACCTATAATAAGCAAGTAGTCAAATAGCAAGTAGTCAACCTACGTATTTTTAGGATTTTTTACTGTTTTATGCTATAATAGATTAACATATGTTGTGCAACGAAATTGCAACTTTTCTTTTCTTATTTTATTATAATATTAAATTTCTTATCAAATAACATAATTTACAGACCTTCGGCAAATTTCGGCAACTGTCAAAACTCTAATTGAAAGTTTCAGGTACGCAAAAATGATATGTCCCGAGATAAATATTTCTAGTAAATATATTTACCCATATATAGCATTTTTATGCATACCAGTCAAAAGTACATAGTATAAGCTTTCTGTAATGGTATAATACTTTTATAGTTTTCATTGCTAGGTGGTTAGAAAATAATCTTGAAAATAAATATAAATTCAGATTGTTTTGTGATAGTTTAGGAATGATCGTGTTTAGATGATCTTTTTTATAAACCAGTTACAACCACATACATAATTTATGTATAATATAGTAGATTAACTTCTTAGCTACAGTTTGAAGTATAATACGAGTACCTGCGCCCATTTTTACAAAATGTATTTATGGCCAGGCTCTCTTAGGCACCTCCACATAGTGCGACTGTATGAAATTGTAATCGTCAGTATTTAGCAGAATATGAGTCAAGATAGCTAATTTTATTTGGTTATTTCAAGTTCTTGACTTTGAACGAACTAACTAACATTAGCTTGTGGTCGGACCAAGTGGAAAGACATAAAGATAGGCGAGCCTAGTTATGCGGTGTTCATCTGGTCGGTCATGGATTCTAATGCCTTGATTAGTTTCAAATTTGTTAAAGGAGGTACTGTCTATGTTAAGTACAATCCCTGGTTTATTCCATATAATTATTCGATGTAAACTAGAAATTCAAATAATATTTCGCTCTATGATTATAATTATCCTTGCAAATAAGAAGAATTCATATCTGCCTATCTAGGCAGATCCCTGGGATCTCAAAAAAATTCACACAAAAATAATGAAGCCAAACAACCTAATAGGGTCATCTTGACCCACCTCTTGCTATCAGACAAACGTAACCCAATTCCGGTTCTAATCTAATAAGTCTTTTTCGATATATTTTTCTTGTGGTCCCAATTGATTTGGGTCTGTTTTCAGAAAGGTTTTACAAGTACCCCTTTGATGTAGACTATTCAAGTACGTCAGACACAGGGAGCGTGTTTTGGATTCTCAAGTATTATATATGGGCTCTTTGAAGATCCTTTTCAATTCTGACCATCGTTGGTAATGATTTGGCTATTCACGTCATTATAACGATGTCCACAAGGCTTCGTGTTGTGATTTCCTGAGACGCCTTCAGCGGTTGTAACGTTTATATTGATATATTTGACTATTTAGGTGTAGTTAACTAATAAAATCATTCCATGTGAGATCGGTGATGAGACGATGCTATAACATTAGTTAGCAGACTGGATAAAGCGACAATCGAAGATCGCTAGTAAGACCGAAGTAAGTAGCCAATTACTGTGCTCAATAATGTGCTTTATGAAAAGCCTCTAACAACGGACTAATACAGGACAATGATGCTAATATTGATTATGATCTTTATAATCAAATGTCATAACATTATGTACAATATTTTCCTGCCAGACAGAATTGTTTTCACAGTTTGTCTGTAGGCACAGACATCCATTAAGCTGATGTGTTGTGTGTTACTCATAATAATGTACAAGTAATGTATTAGTTCAAGACGTCCCTTTTTCAATGTATAATGGAGCGCAGATTTCATTACATGCATAGATTTGTATCTTAAATCTAGAATTGATAGGTATTTCGATTAGGAATATCCATCGCCAAAAATTTTATTCCAACATCCAAAATGCGTAAATTTATTTAATATAAAACTCTGGCAAATGTTACAAAAACATACCTTCTAACCTTTAGCTGAACAATAACAATCTTACAATCCTTATATCCTGATAATTTGAAAAGCCAATTTCGCGAGACTCACCCCGAAACTCGTTTCACCCATAAAATTGAGTTACCCAACCGCTTAATATATTTGGCAAACATTTGAACGGGCTCATGTGGAGGTAGATAGCTACCTATCTCAACATCTAAGCGGGTATAAAACGTCGTATGAAAAATATCTGAGATGAAATCTACAACTTAGACCTTTGTACTGGTAAATAATTTTATTACGTATTGGAGGCTCTAGCTAGATCCTAGGTTTGGGCTGTGCGTTGATATATCTTTCAGTTGATATTCTTTCATATATTTAGATTGGTATGATATAAGAAAACACATTTTTTATAGTAACGGTTTTATTTGTTAGATGAATATCAAAGGATGAATTTTTGGCAGTTAAACTATTCCACTACTAATTTGATAGGCTACCCTATCAAATACCGATTTGTCAAAGGGCAGGATTTTGTATGGCGTTCTAGAAAAAAAACCTTTTAACCATAAATCTCCGACTCTTTGACCGAACGAAGCATCTTATTGATCATCTATAGTTTTTAAATAAAGATAATCGCATCAGAATAAGTCTACTCGCTTAAGCGATAGAATCTCACAAACATGTACGCAAATACACACATTAAACTTATAATTAAACAGCCCTCTTTGCTATGGTTGAAATGTCAGAAGGTACAGCCAAAGATGGTTTTTCGGAAGATTGAAAAGGTGGACATAAAGTTAAATATGAAAGTAGTCCTTAATTAATTAATAATACACACACCAGGTCAGATAAACACAGACATTTTGCAAACATTTCCCAATATGAAATTGCTGACTGTTAATCAGCAATATTTGATCCCGGTGTTTGTAAGAGCAAATGATAATTAGTGATTCGATTAAGTGATATCAAATAAATGGAATGGGATGAATGAGATACTGAAAATTTTATGAATCAGCCGTGCTAAAGGTTTCGGTAACTATTTATCTTCATACAAATTTTAATGCTAATTGATTTCTAGATAAGTGAAGCCGTTTTCATTATGTTTCCAATATTATATCACTTCAACCCTTTTTAGTGTCCCCCTGCTGGTCACGGGTCTTATCTCAACTATCTTACTAGTTGAGAGAGTTTAGGCCTTAATCCACACACGCTGGCCAAGTGCGGGTTGGTGGATGTCACATGTCCTCGAATGATTCTTAGACATGCCGTTTTCCTGCTGTTTTTTGAGCAATATTATATGCAGTGTCTAAGTGTACGGCCTGAGTGCACGCTCTATTCGAGCGTCGGGCGGGGCGGGGCGTGCAGCGTTCATGTTAAACACGTGCTACCCGTAGTAGCCGTCCTAAGTGCCGGCCGAGCGGAGCGTGGGCAGCAGCGGTCTTGTTTGCGTCGAGCGGGGCGTCGCGTGCAAGTTCAAACAAGTCTGTGTTTTGTAGCGGTGATACGAGCGTTCTTGAAGGAGTGGGAGTAATCGAATCTGATGTGTGAAAATTAGTACTACTCAATTTTAATCTTGATTCAATTCTCTGTAATATTTTATCAAAAGTTGGCACTGTCATCCTTGTATACATGAAATTTATATTCATTCACCCTTAATGTTTCAAATAACGTAGAAAACTCTCCAAATTGTTTTCTTTGCTTCACAATGTTACTAGGACCTTGTCTTGACTCATAATTAAATTTTAGCCACAAATTTTCTTCTAAATACATATTAATAATATCGTACGACGCAGACGCCATGATCGACACAAACGACCGCCACCACAAACGCTGAGCGTGCACTGAGGCCACTGAAAGAACGCGCTTTCGACCGCTCTTCCCCGCCCCGCCCGACGACGCTCGAATAGAGCGTGCACTCAGGCCGTACTTAAAGGTAACAAGCACAACTCTTGATTCCGTACATGAGGTTTTAGGTTAATTATTTTCAACAGAATAATTTTTGTATTTCTTTTCAAAAACTATTGGAACTAATAATATTTTTATATTATTTATTATTATAATTATTTGTTGTCATCATTATTATCAGTCTATTTAAGTATACCGATAGAGCATTTCACACGGAATACAATCTGCGGTTATTTTTCTTCAGCTTTTACCCGTTTTGAGGGGCTGAGTCGCCTTCACATTTAATTGAATCCCCACACGTGATCCCCGGGTGGCGCAAATCAGGTGACAATCAACTGTGCTTCGGCCGTGATTAGTGACTACCGACCAGACAAAGTCGCACCGCCAAGCGACCTTGCCGTGTTTCGGTGCGATGTCTGGTGACACCATGCAGTGAAGGTGGGTCGGAATTGTTGCTTCTTTAAGGTTTCTAACCTTAAAGAGGCTCATTCCACTGCCACCTTTTTACCGATAATCATTCGTAATCACTAGTGAATCGGTATACTGGGCTGGCGCGTTCCATCGTAGACTACATCATTGCTTAACATCAGGCAAGTTGTAGTCATGCGCCAGCCTATCAAAGAATAAAAAAAATTCACTGCAGACATCGTCACTCCACCTAGTCTGAGGTCCACCTTCTTTTTACAAGTATAACAGGCTGTTATTAACAGCCATTTTCGATTTGTTTCTTTATTAGTGCGGTTTATACCAATATTAATAATATTGGAACAATAAAAATAATATTCCAGGACATTAACACACACGGTTATCTAGTCCCAAGCTAAGCAGAGCTTGTGTAGCAGAGATAATTGGTATATATTATACATAAACATTTTTTTGTTAATATATACTTAAAATAGATAGTTACACCCAGACTCGAGACAAATAGACATGTTCATCACACAAATGTCTGTGTCCGGTGGGAATCGCACCCACGACCTAAAGCGTAAAAAGCAAGTACATAATCTTACCAACCACCAGTCCGTCAAATAATACAATAATATACTTAGTAATTTAGTCTACAAAATGAAAAGTGTGAACATTTTCCGAGCCATTAATTAATTAGTTAATAGTTGTTATTGTTACTGTAATTTACTGGATGAAATTATGTCGGTTCATTTCCCAGGACGATCGTTAATTAAAAGGTAGATTTGTTAGGGTTGACACACACTGATTAACTGCACGTAATCATGATTTTTAAAGATAATAGACAGCAAGTTTGACATAGAATATACTTGGTGGTAAGTGATAGATATTTAGAAGACACAAAGAACACGTGCCAAATCAAAAAATGAAAACACGTTATCGCTTCGCTGTTATTTGTCTAGATAGGTAGACCCAACGAGCTTAGTCGACCAAACCATTCCTATTTATTTCTTCACCGGACATCGTGAGGAAACACATGATGTCATTTTTAATATCAATAAAATGTATTGAGTAAACATTAAATTACCAAAATGTAAATGAACAAAAAATATTACATTTTGTTCATTTGTTTTCGTTTGTGTTTTGTTATTTATGTTTCTAATATTTTAGATTTAAATAAGTCTAAAAACAATACATTCTTTGATGGAAATCCAAATAAACAAATCACGTGAGCCATTTAGCAATATGCCTTAATTGGCCTGATACTGACATCAAAATATAATACCAGAATATACGATATGAACATTGTGAAAGTGACCCAAGGAATTCTCAGGAGCCACATTAATTGCGGTCAATTATTTTCCGAGACATTAACTGATCATCAACCCTTTGTTGCTAAATCAAAACACTAAATTAGGCTGAAGAAATATACGAAGCTAATTACTGGTATAGTAGAATCCTAATTCATTAGCTATTTTTATAAAGCAAGACTTGCTTAGCATCGCTATGAGCCGTAGCCTACTCTCATCTAGCTCTTGGTAGCTTCAAATACAGTTATTTCCACCAGTAAACTAGCTTAGTTTAAAATTTAGCACACATGCAGTGAATTAAGTGCTTGAATCTGCTGATCTATATTCCCATGAATGGGTCCCAAACATCCATACGCCTCAGAAATTTCCCAGAGTCTCTAGATAAAGTAAACGAAGAGATAACGAAAGATAGAAAAATACAAATTGTGTGTTGATCAGCTTCTGCTGGGTTTTCCCACATAGCATCTCACTCGACCTGATCTCACATAGGACGTGAGGAACCACTACTTCGTGCACTGACGCCTTGCACAAATCAAGGAGATTCTGAACCTGTTACTCATCGGGGAAAACACTACAAAGTAGTACAAAGAGACGGGCTGCCAAAGCAGACCTCATCCAAAGACCTGCTCGTGTTAACAGGGCACTTTGTCTAGGGGCCCAGTACTCTGAATGTTATGTAGGTTATCTTTTTTCGGGAAATATATTCTTTTGAGATGTTTTGCTATATCCTCATCAGGCCCAACCTAAATAAGGTCTATGTAAATTAAGAGCCAACGTACTAAAAATAGGTTTTAATAGTAACGACCCAGGACTTTGATTTATTAAAAAAATGTTTAAATCAAATAAATTATATAATGTTTTATGAAATACCTCAACTATTTCGTGCAAAAGTATTATGTTATAACAATTTTTCTTTTTCTAAGACAGTAATCATTTTGTATGAAACGTTTTGAATATAGTCTCGAAACATGTTGTATTAAAGAAATATTTCTTCCTAAAATAACTTATACACGAACAATTTATTACTCATCATAGCAGTAAGTGTTTCTTAGAAACAGTTATAATTAATTTAAATGTGTATTAGAAATAGCAACGAACTGTAATGAAGACTTAAGTATTGTCACGAGTAATTAAAACGTCATTGCTAATATAATAATAATAATAATAATAATATAGTGGGACATTAACACACACGGTCATCTGATCACAAACTAAGCAGAACTTGTACTATGGAAACCAGATAACTGGTAATATACTACATATAATACTCTTCTTTTGTAAATATATACTTATTTAGAGATAAGTACACCCAGACACAAGACCAACAGACATATTTAAACAAATGTTTGTCTCGGGTGGAAATCGAACGGATAATAGAATCGATCTAATATAAATATTAGACTTGTAAATAAAGTGGTCAATCAGTTCACAAATGCGAAAGTAATCTGTTAGTTACGCTTTCACACCTAAACTATGTACTTAACCGATTTGGATAAAATGACCGATATGGATCTATTATTCTTATAATTAAATTCGTGCGGGATCCATGACACTCACGAGTATCTTCACGACGCTGCTGTTGATCATGGCGTAAAGTCGCAGTAGTCGGATTGTGGAGGTGGTTTAAGTCCTAATGAAAAGTTACCACTACCATATGAACTTCAGCACTTTCTAAGTTTGACAAAAAAGAAATACTTCACAGCTTAATCCGCTGGGTCTAGAGACTACAAATTTGGCACATAGGTTCCGTGTGATGTTTAAAGGAATCTTTGAAACACATCCCTTTTGGAACTGGAACCACGCGGGCAAAGCCGTGGACCGAAGCTAGTAATACATAAAATAACGTATCGTACATATGTGTATGAAGAATCTCTCACTAGGAACATCAACGAATGCAAAATTAAATTGTACGTCAAACCTATTTTAATCTTTAAACAGATTACAATAAGTTTCAATTTCGTTTATCAACGTACCCAATTACCTGTCCACTGCCTGTTTTCCGAGTAATATAGTCATTATTCATTCCTTTTGGTGTGTGACATTCGCGAAAGATTAATGTATACGATTCTTGTAACAAGTTGAAATATTAATCATAACATTTGTCTTTACTCACACCAACGGCTACTCTTGGTTCGCTTTGATGCAATATAAATTCTTCCAGAGTAACCCTGTTTGGGTAGGCACAGGTGTCATACCAGAACAACTTTAAGTAGATTGAAATAAAACTACTTTTTAACGGATTTTATCGCGGTTTATTTTAGATTCAAAAAAGCCCCAACAGAGATTTGATAAAACACAGGTTCTTGTCAAAGAAAACCGGCTCCTACCAAGAATGATCCGCGAAGCTATTTAAATTAAAAAACATCCTAATTTTAACAGAGAAAACGGTTGGAATATACCACCAGCTTGGGACCCAGTGTTTAATTTACTTGTACCAAAACCCAAGCAAAATCAACTCAGAATTCAAGACACTGTGAGCTCAGTTTGCTTAAATCGGAACGCAACTTAAATAATAATGTTTGTAGGTAGTCAGTAATAATTGTTATTAATATTCTTGGACGTCAAATACCTCAGTCCACCCGTGATCATGAAGTCTGAAAAGACTGAAACTTCGGGATCTAAAAATAAAATAAACCGCGATGAAATCCGTTAAAAAGTAGTTTTATTTCAATGTGTGATACTCGCGTAAATCTAAGACAATAGCTTAAAGTAGTATTATATTGTTGGAGCAGCGAACACTTAGGCCTAACATTGAGCGGTGCTATTCGCAATGCTGCCACTCTTCTCTACCAACCATAACGAAACGCAGGAGTTTTTTGATGTCCATATTTTATAAGTTTTATTAAATATTTATTTATCTTATTATTTTCTTAAATTTACGCGAAAATTACACATTGAAATAAAACTATTTTATAGAAGATTTTATCGCGGTTTTTTTTTTATTTTAAATCCCGACGTTTCAAAGTCTTTTCAGACTTCATTGTCACGGTTGGACCAATCCAAATTTATTTCAATTTATATCTTACGCTAAATTAGTACGTAAGTTTTTTTCTTGTAATATCTTGAGTCTTTTTGTTATAAATATACAGTCTTTCTGACGGACGAAACAAATAAAATATTAGTTAAAATCATTGTTTTATTTATATAGTGTTTTATATAGTGGGACATTAAAACACACGGTCATCTGATCCAAAACTAAGCTGAGCTTGTACTATGGAAACCAGATAACTGGTAATATACTACATATAATACTTTTCTTTTGTAAATATATACTTAAATATAGATAATTACACCCAGACACAAGACAAACAGACATATTTAACGAATGTTTGTCTCGGGTGGAAATCGAACCCACGACCTGCGGCGTGAAAAGCAAGTATCTTACCGACTACGCCACTGGCCCGTCAATCATGTAGTTTTCGTATACAAAGCCATATAGAAATAGGGTTGTAAGTAATAAACATAATTTTAGATTATGTAGATATAGTCATTTATATTGAGATCATATCTCAGATACAGATCACCGCTAAAGAACACCGCCCATCTCATGTTTGTGTGAGTCGTAAAATATGATACAAATTCCATCTTGAAAGATATTTTGGTGTTAAGGCGAAGCTGTAAAAAAATTAAAACTGGTGTTCATTTAAAAATGTCACTAATTTATAAAAAACATTAATAACACACTAGTTTTCATTTGTTTTTAGCACCTGACATAAAGAGGGGTGTTATAACTTTGTTACGAGTATCTAGTTTTTAGATTACTTTACAACATAATTGATCACATCAGATTTTTAATATAGGAAACTGAATAAAAACCAGCTCGTTCGTTTTAAAGATATACTCAATTATATACAGATCACAACTATTATTATCTCAGATATAAGGATCACCGCTAAAGAACACCGCCCATCCCATGTTTGTGTGAGTCGTAAAATTATGATACAAATTCCATCTTGAATGATACTCTGAATGTTAAGGCGAAGCTAAGTTAAGTTAAAACTAGTTTGATTTCAAAAAGTCATGTGTTAAACCTTAAGTAACAAAAATAAATAAAATTATAATTATTAATATTAAATTAATAATAAAACTTAACATTAATAACTTACAAATATTAATATTTATAACGTAATTCAAAATAGTTTTTGTTCTGTTTTAAGAGAATTTGTTTTTTAGTAAAAGATTTTGTGACGTTATCACAATATATAATGTGTTAATTATACATTATCTGTATGTTGTCATAACGTAACTAAATATAGGATAATTAAATTAAATTAACATAGAATTTTGGTACAAGTGTCTATTTATTACCACCATCAGCTTTCCATTGCACAGACCATCACTCTACTTACTCTGAAGGCATCCTACGCTAGGTTTGCTCTGTAGCCGAGACGTTCTGCCAACTGTAAGATTAAGACTACGAGAGTTCCTTTTGTAGTCAGTCCAGTTCAAGCCAGTCCTATCCAGTCCAGTCCTATCCAGTCCAGTTTTATCCAGTCCAGTCCTATCCAGTCCAGTCCCATCCAGGCCAGTCCATTCCAGTCCAGTCCTAAAGTAAGTCTTAGTTTGGACTCCATATTATTTTATAACGAGTGGGACCCTCTGGTTGAATATTAATGATTTTGACTTAAGGTGGTAGGATGGGCACATTTGTTATCATACTGAGGGCCCAGTGGCGTGGTCGGTAAGGTACTTATTTTCTACGCCGCAAAATATTATTTACAAAAGAAAAGTAGTATATGTATTAGACAGTTATCTGGTTTCCATAGTACATGATCTGCTTAGTTTGGGATCAGATGATCGTGCGTGTCCCATGATATTATAATTATATTATTGTGTTATTAAACTAACACCATAATATACCTAACAATAACACCAAATTTTTTTTTTACAGATATAAACAGAGTTCAATACCTCACCGCCATCTAAGCAGCGTTAGCGCAGCAGTATTCGCTTTGTCTTCGGGTTCGATCCCGTTCGTGTCCACGCATATTTGTGGAGAAGATTTATGCCCAGCAGTGGGACACTAAAATGTCTTTTTTCTAGCTTATTAAAAATGTCTTGGTAAAAACGTTCAACAAAACAGCAATTAATTTTATTTGCAAGTGGGTAATAAAAACATATTTTTATTTACAACACTTAACACATAAATCATGCGCATACACATGTTGCTCATAATGAAACTGATCAACAAAAGATAAAACTCAATTATTATCACGGATCAACAATAAATTACATTAATTGCTTCCCGGATATTAATTTGTTCTCTTGTATCTGATAAAAGGGCGATTAAGTTATTAAATACAGATTTGAAAGATATTTATATGTTTTATATTTCTCTTTTATTACTTAGTAGCGTCAAAGATTTCTAGTTGATACATACTTAATCAGCATTATCATCATCATCATACCCCTTGCCTTTTTCCCATTTCTAATGGAGTCGGCTCCCAGTCTAACCTGAAGCGGCTAGCTACCAGAATTATACGAGCGACTGCCATCAGACCTCGAAACCCGTAGGGAACCAGTAGCCGAGATGGTTAGACCGGGTGTAAGATTATATTGGCTTCTGACTACATGCAACGACTGTTATAGATGTGTTAAATGACAACCGGTACCGACGGATTAACGTGCTTTCCGAGGCATGAAAGGTAGTCCCTCAACCAAATAGATACCGGAACAAATTTTTGTTGTTACATAAATATTTTCCGGGGTGGGAATCAAACCTGCGACCTCCCGGGCACAGTATAGCCCAATCGAACGGCTTACACCACTCGACTACCGAGGTCGTCATACACACTTAATCAGCAATTACACTAATTTATAAAGTTATTTTATTGAGAAACTTTTCAACCAAAAACATTTTGCCACAAAAACGTTTCAGAATAAGTTTAATGGGATTCTCAAACAACAAATAAGGAGTTGGACAGAAAATCAATAGACTCGACTAATCAATACGTATATCACACACGTGGTCCCCGGGAGGTGCAAATCAGGTAACAATCAACTGGTGGTAGGCTTTGGCCGTGGTTAGTTACCACCTACCATACAAAGCCGCATAGCCAAGCGGCCTTGCCGTGTTCAAGTGCGATGTCTGGTGACACCATGCAGTGAGGGTGGGTCGGAATTGTCGCTCATTTAAGGTTTCTAACCTCAAGGAGGCTCATTCCACTGCCACTTTCTCACCGATAATCATTCGTAATCACGAGTGCATCGGTATACTGGGCTGGCGCGTTCCATTGTAGACTACATCATTGCTTAACATCAGACAAGTTATAGTCAAGCGCCAGCCTATCGAAGAATAAAAAAATATATAAAAGAGCAACAATTCCGACTCATCCTATTAAAGGTGTCACCAGGCATCGCACCGGAACACGGAAAGGCCGCTTAGCGGTGCGGTTATGTCTACACCTTCGGGTAATAAACGCGTGATGTTACAATACGAAATCAAACTAGAAGCAGAATGGTTATAACTTTTTTAATATGTACTTACTTTCTGTATTGTGTTTACCTACTGACTGGTTTTTTGTGGTCAATCCGGTAGTACCCTAGATAATAATCTAAAGGTAATGAGACACCTTTAATCAGCTTTAGTCAGAGTATTAAGTTATTTCGATATGTCATTACTCTGGTAATGTTTAGGGTTCCGTAAGGGTGCCAAAATGATGTGTTCCGACAGAAAGCTAAGGTAATCGACATAGCCCTCCGGATTAGTAAGCTGAAGTGATAGGCCGGTCATATAAGTCGCAGAACTGACAACCGCTGGGGTAAGCGAATGCTTGTGTGGTGACAACGAATTGGCAAACGTAGCGTAGGACGCCCTCAGACTAGATGGAGTAAGGATCTTAGAAGGGCGGCCAGCAAGAACTGGATGAGAAATCGCGCGGACCGTACTCAGTGTCGTACTTTAGGAGAGGCCATGTCCAGCTTTGGACTAGAATAGGCTAATGATAATGATTATGATGAAGGGTGCCTAATTTTTTTTGATTTAAGAGCTCTGATTTTTAACCTGAAATACGTATACTAAAGGCCGACCGTTTCACTCGCGTATCGCCTATTGCCAAGATTCTGACTCCACAAGCTGCACAGACAGTGATGATGATTCAAGCGATATGGATATTAGTGACAATTACATGACTTTTATATGTGGTTAAATAGTTCTGTAAGAGATTTAATTAATGTTTTATGACTTTGTACCTCAGATATCGATACGCGAGTTAAACGGTCGGCCTATAGTCGGACACAAGTTCAGCTTGCCTTTGCTATCTAGGTACACGACACATAGCAGTGCAGCTCAGTCTTGCAAGTTTGCTGTATACAGTCTCATGAATGAAATATTATTATCAAAAGACCATCACTACGAAGCCATATTGAATTCGATAAAACACTTGTTCGTAGTCACAGCACACAAAAAACACAGATTCTGTTCATAACTTAAGCGTCCAAACGATGCGAGTGATGACTGACTGCTGCCATGTGCGAGTTGTTGCCAGGCAAACAGGCGACTGAAAATAAAAAATGTTAAAGTAACTGCGATGTGAGCTACTGACCAACTCGCTCCTACGAGTTACTGTAGTGCAATTACTCGGCAAGCTGACTTGTACGGTAGCTTGAGCTGTGTAAACTAGCCATTGTATGCAAAGCTAGGCCTAGAATAACAGAAAGATTTCAATGTGTGGTACCGAACTTTAAAGTATCTCACAGTATTGAGATAAAATCTTCACAAGGTCTATGACTATCTTGTTAGTAAGCAATAAAGTATTTCACACCCCGAAAGAAAAGAGGGTAGTTATGTATAACGCACATGTTTCTTATCTCGTAGTGCTTACACCGATGGACTGTTTTTGATAAAGTGTTGACGTGAAAACGTCTTATAAATTGGTTTGCCGGGTGACACTTCAAGAAACTGCGTTACGCTCCGCTCACGGTATGCGCTCACAATGAGAGCGAGTGAGAGGCACGCGTGCCTTCCACTCGGGCATGGTTAGCCCGCCTAAGAGCGAGAGAGACAGACATAAAAAGTGAAAGGCACGCGGCCCTTCCACTCGAGCACAGTTAGCCCGCCTAAGAGCGAGATTCTTTGTATAAATTAATGTTTTAAATATAATTCTTTGTATAAATAAATGTTTTAAATTGTTACTATTATTTCATCCTTCTTCCTACTATACGAATGAATATTCACATTAAAATTATTTTACCACTCAAAGTCGTTGTCACGTAAAACTTTCGCCCGTATACCGACTTTACAGGCAACCAATTTTTTATTCGAAAGCTGAAGTGATTGATAGGGTTGTTAGTTTGGTTTCAAGATTCTAGTGTCAGGGTTGTCATTAATTTTTTAATTAAGAGTTATTTATGATTATACAGTTCTAGTTCAGCTCGCGTGTGTTCAGTTTTTTACTGTTACTAACCGCTGTGGAGCAACGGTGGCGCACGGGTATAGTTCTCGCCGTTGAGATATAAGATTGTGGTTTCGATTCCCAGTCACATCTTTGTGTGAATAGTTTCATCAACGCTGCTCAACATCAGTGTAGAAAACATTTTGAGGAAACCGGCATGTCTAAGATCTAATCCACCAATCCGCACTTGGCCAGCGTGTGTGGATTAAACGCCTAAACTCTCTTAACTCGTAAGATAGTTTTGAGAAAACTCTACCTCAGCAGTGGAACACTAAACATGATTGAAGCGTACAGAACTTTTGATGTTCTAGTCCAGCTCGCGCTTGGTCAGTTTTTTACTGTTACAAAAAGTAGATTGACGACGTATCTTTGACATGTAATTGAAGGTATTAAATGAAATGTCAATCAAAATTACATGGCATGACACTTTTTGTTGATATCTACTTACGTTTGTACCACGTACTACTTATATCAATGAATTAAACAAACTTCGAGTATTTTATATTTAGAATTAATTATAATATATTTAATTCTTTTTACTTACTTTTATAATATTATTATAAAAATAAGTAAAACAAAATAAGCCTGTTGGCATGTCCGCTTCTCAATACATCAGCTGTCAGTTTGTACTGTCTTCGCGAACACCTTTATGTCAGCTGTCACTCGAAAATGTCAGCAAGAACGAACAAATGAACGAACACTGAGCACGGATGGGTGAAGCGGTCATCTTAGAAGAGGTGACTCTTGGTGTGGTACCGTGGCATCTTCGAAAATGCGTATGCAACCACGTGCTCAGTGGACGTTAGGCTTTGATACAATTTTTTTTTTCTTCTTTATTTTTTTTTAATTTATCTGGTAGAAATAATAATTGTGCTATCGAGAGGTCGGGTTATCTAAAGTTGTCTGCTAATCCTGATTTTTTTAGTCGAAAGCCTTCAAGCCTAAACTGCTGAGTTTACAACATTATTCTTAAATAAATTAAAAAAGAAACACGTTTTCTTTGCCTTTTTTCGTAAATAAGTACAGATAGATTTCGACTTGAAATTTCGGGAATGGTAAGCCAATACGTGGCTCGCTATATGGACAGTTAGCTACAAAAATTGATTTACAGATTTAATAATCCTTTCATTACTCATTTACAATGAGCAGTCACAAAACATTTATTTATGGAATCTTTTTGTGTTAATGACGTTTTGTATTATTTAATCTGTGAATCAATTTTTGTTGCTGTCTGTACCTACGCCATTACTATTGTACAAGACCGTCCACAAATAATTAATTATTCTGGCTTAGATTATCCATTCAGTGGTTTTAGTTAATATATTCGGAGCTACGGATATTTGCATACTATTAATATCTGAGCTGTGGTGGTACAGCGGGATTAGCCTCGCCATTGAAATATAAAATAAAAAAAATGTACAATCTTAATATGCGTTTCAAATAAGAATAGGACTGTACTCGCGGCTAACTTCATACCAAAAACCAAGCAAAAGTAGCGCCAGCACAAAATATCAAACCCCAGACAATAATATTATTTTGAAATGTATGGAAAAGTGATTTATGTAAAAACTTTGCTTAGGTATGTAGTTACAATGCAGCTAGCTACCTAAGTAAATTTACGCGCTAAGATACCACAAACTTGTACAAAAATTCATATACACGGATAAAAACACAGGTTTTAACTTATAACTACGATTTTTGTCGTCGGGAGTTAATATAATTTGTTTGTACCAAAATAGTCGACTCTAAATGTCAAATCTCACTCGAATGACAATAAGATAATATATGTATTTTTATTTTTTTTTCGTCTAGATGTGATCATTATATCGCACAAACATTTTTGCTCACTGTACTAAAAAATGTGAAGTTGCTGCGCATTCCAGTCCAAGATGGCGGATTTCCAATCCTATTCTTATTTGAAACGCATAGTATTATGAAATGATACCAGCACCGAACACTTACACACACTAACTGATGCCTGCCCGTTCACACAAGATACACACAAACACTCACTCACATACGCACACATCATCATTTGAGTAAGGATAAAAGCTTTAATTTTCCTCTATTTTGTTTTCTGTAAATTTTATAATCGTGTATTTCTTCACGGTCTCATTTTAAAAATCTATGTGTTAAAATTGTCCTGACCATCAAGATACAGGACATGTTCCTAGTTTTAAGTTCCGTTGTTTAAGCCTTTGTTTGTAATCTTTGGCAATAAACGGTTTTTATTTTATTCATTTACAAGGTCGAGGATCCGATCTTTGGTCGTGCTCACACATATTCGTGTGAACTATTTCATCACTGTTCAATATAGGAAAACATCGCGAGGAAACCAGCATACCAGAACTGGTGACTCAAATTCAGGAAAAGAGATGTGTTCTAACAAATATCAATTAAATCCTGGCAAAATTTTATCAAATATCACGAGTAGATGGCGCGAATGGAATCAACATAGGTATATTATACTAGCTGCCCCAGCGAACTTCGTACCGAGTATTTATTAAAAAAAAAATTCACTTAGGGGTATGAAAAATAGATAGTAGCCGATTCTCAGACCTACTGAATATGCATAACAAATTTCATAAGAATCGGTCGAGCCGTTTCGGAGGAGTATGGCAACGAAAACTGTGACACGAGAATTTTATATATTAGACTAGCTGCCCCAGCGAACTTCGTACCGCGTATTTATTAAAAAAAAATCACTTAGGGGTATGAAAAATAGATAGTAGCCGATTCTCAGACCTACTGAATATGCATAAAAAATTTCATAAGAATCGGTCGACCCGTTTCGGAGGAGTATGGCAACGAAAACTGTGACACGAGAATTTTATATATTAGATGATGGACATGACATGAAAGCTATCGATTGCATTAAGAATTTATCCCTGCAACCCTCTGTTAGCTTACGAAATTGCTAGACGAACTGCATTAAACAAACTTTCATAGAGAAATTAACAATGAATGATTTAGAAGGAATTCACTTAACTATTAATGGTAGGTCTGCAAAGAATATTATCTTTTAATTTGCTTTTGTTACGGGTACTAGGAACTGATAAATCACTTTTTTAATAACATACATATAGCAAACAGACATACATATACCCACAGTCATGATCGTACAACTAATAATAATAATAATATAGTGGGACATTAACACACACGGTCATCTGATCCCAAACTAAGCAGAGCTTGTACTATGGAAACCAGATAACTGGTAATATACTACATATAATACTTTTCTTTTGTAAATATATACTTAAATATAGATAATTACACCCAGACACAAGACATACAGACATATTTAAACAATTGTTTGTCTCGGGTGGGAATCGAACCCACGACCTGCGGCGTGAAAAGCAAGTATCTTACCGACCACGCCACCGGCCCGTCAACTAAATTTATAATTGCATTGGAATCGAACCTATAACCTCTTGCTCTGAAGTATTTTGGCACCTTTGGCGCCTGGCGTCACACTGTGGGCATGTGAACATTGCTGAAAATCAGTGCTGTGGGTCGCCTCCTCGATGGTACTCTCAGCGTTTACTGAGCAATGTCCACATTCGCCATAATGGGTCACATTGTTCACTTATGTATTTTATTTTACTCACCACACTAACTTCAACCCTTTTTTTAGTGTCCCACTGCTGTGCACACGGGTCTTCTCTCAAGTATCTTATGAGTTGAGAGAGTTTAGGCCTTAATTCACACACGCTGGCCAAGTGCGGGGTGGTGGATGTCACATGTCCTTGAATGATTAGTTCTTTGACATGCCGGTTTCCTCACGATGTTTTCCTTCACCGGTATGAATACCGCTGAAGCAGCGGAGATGAAACAATTCACACAAAGAAGTGTGGGCACGACCAGGATTCGAACCCACGACCTTATTTTTCTAAGGCGAGGCCCGTACCGCTGCGCCACCGCTGCTTTTTATTATTTTTTTGTATTTTTTTGTTGTTACATATGTGTTTTTCTTTTTTTATTTGATGGCGTGTGTCATGCTTGTGTCGAATAAATGTTATTTCTTTAAATTTTTCTTTCAGTCAGAGACTACCACTACCCTAACAGACCAGTCAATAGGAGATAGAAGATCTGTACGTGGTTACTCATCACGCCTCCCCAAAAACTGGCATAAAGAACTTAGTGCTGGAAATTGCATTTACATACACTAAGTAAGTTTGGGGGCTGATTCGCCTTCGTCTGTAGGTGTACACCTTTAATTGAATCCCCACACGTGGTCCCCGGGTGGTGCGATGTCTGGTGACACCATGCAGAGAGGGTGGGTCGGAATTGTTGCTCCTTTAAGGTTTCTAATCTTATGGAGGTTCATTCCACTGCCACCTTCTCACCGATAATCATTCGTAATCACGAGTGAATCGGTATATCGTAGCCTACATCATTGCTTTACATCAGGTAAGTTGTAGTCAAGCGCCAGCCTATCGAAGAATTAAAAAGTGTGCCATGTTAACACTGTGAAACTCACACAAAGATGATATTTAATATCATATTTCAACAAAGTAAGTTGATTTTGAATATTACAAGTTTAAGCTCAAAACACTACAAACAACCCGCGTACCGTATCAAAACAAAGTACTTTAATATTAAAACACAAGAAAAAGAAAATCTTTTCAACGCCAAAGAGCGTTTGCAAGAAAATGATATGTTATTAAATTCTATACGTTTGATCTATCAAATAGAATATTGTATGACAAAATCGGTTAGAAACCTCGTTTTCTTTAACATCTGTTTCATTTTTGTAATACCCTCAGTACTTAACCCCCCTCATTAAAATATATGCATATATTTACCATTGCTCATTTGTGAAGGTAAGAATTTTATTAGTGACATATTTTATTTTTTTTAGTCATTTTCGTCCATGGGAGTGCAAATATATCGTACTAGAACTACATATTGTGCCCAGCAGTGGGACAAATAGGCTATCTAACAGTGTAAGAATTTTTCAAATCGGACCAGTAGTTTCTGAGATTAGCGCGTTGAAACAAAAAAACAAGCAAACTATACTTTAAACAAGAAATCTATACTAATGTTATACAACTGAATGTATAACATTAGTATAGATTTCTGAATCTGTATTCTATTTGCTAGTGTTATATTTTATATTGACGGGCCGGTGGCGTGGTCGGAAAGATGCTTGCTTTTCACGCCGCAGGTCGTGGGTTCGATTCCCACTCGAGACAAACATTAGTGATGAACATTTGTGTTTGTGTCTAGTCTAGGTGTAAATATCTATTATAAGTATATATTTACAAAAGAAAAGTATTTTAAGTATATACCAGTTATCTGGTTTCCATAACACAAGCTCTGCTTAGCTTGGGACCAGATAACCGTGTGTGTTAATGTCCCAGAATATTTATTCATATAAATTAATTATTATGTAAGGGCCTTGTAACCTGAAAAGAAAAATGGTTGATATTATTTATTATTATTGTCTTGTAAGGTTTTTCACTTAAATCATTTTGTTTCTTTGTTTAAATAGAACAAATCTGACCCATTTGCCACACAAAATGGATGTTACCTCGCCTCTATAAATACTAGTGCCATTAGACACATACTTTAAACTGGGAATACCGAACGAGATTAAGAATTTTGTTTTTAAAACATTGTTATTTATAGTAAACAAGAGTTTTTTATTGTGTGTTTGGAGTGGTTTGATAGTTGAACTCCATTGACGCTAAGCTTAGCCATAGAAAATTTTCACAAAACTGATATTAACACCGAAGTACATGACCAATTTGGTTGCTAAACTGTTTCGGTCTAATTCATAAAAAAATCTTAAAAGACTGTTTAGTTAAAATAGACTTCGTCTCTTTCTTACTAGTTTAAATGAAAGCTTAATATTATTTGACACCTAGTCTAACCATCTTGGGAACTCTAACCATCTTGGGTACTAGTTCCCCACAGGCATTACTATTTAGTAATCTGTGCTACAGGTTTCAATGATGCCAGTCGCTCGTATAATTCTAATAGCTAGCCGCATTAGGTTAGGCTACAGCTAACCCCAATATAAATGGGATGAAAGGCAAGGAAAATGACGATGATTTCTCTTTTGCAGGCCTAACGCTGTTTTAGTACTCCACCTGTGCCCCGACTCTGGCGTTTTAGACACTCATCTCTAATAAACGTTTGTCTTACAAAAATGGCGATTTGTTTTGTTTTTCAATGTTATCCGCCATTTTCATTCAGGTCTAAAGCGCGTAAATGTCAAAAAAATAAATGGCGGATTTCATTGAAAAACAAAAAAAAATCGCCATTTTTGTTAGACAAATGTCTATTAGAGATAAATGTCTATAACGCCAGCATCGTGTCCCTGGGCCTATAGACAAATTAGTTTTTGGTCATGTCTAAAACGTTACAATGTTGAAATTATTGTAGCACTTACCTAATAAAGGTAACTAAACGCTAATAATCTAATCAGCAAACACCCCTAACATAACAAACTAAACATTAATAAAAAAAAGTAAACACATTCACTTTACACCGCTGTTATATCACTTGACCATATCGAAACAATGCACCTACGTATAAACCTTATCTTCTACACAATACGGATGACTTTTCAACTATGAAAAACCGTTAGCGAAATAAACAACTTAATGTGACGCTGTCATTCATAGATTATGCAAAGTAGATGTTTTTAAGGGTTCCGCACAAAAAAGGTAAAAACGGATCCCTGTAACTCTTCGTTGTCTGTCTGTCTGTGATTGAAGTTAATTTGCAACGAAACTACTAGACCGATCAAGTTGAAAGGTAGACTTATGTTAATTTAGGACCTAAAAAGAAAAGTGGTAGGTACCTATGTAAGTTAATGAATTTTAAAAATAGTTCTACCCGTTGTGACATACGAAGCTGAAACGTAGACACTCATGGCAGAATTAGTTCATAAATTAAAAGTAATTTTGTGAACTATGGAAAGGAACAAATTGAGTCTCGCTAAAGGATTAAATATACAATGAACTGATCTTAAAAAGTAATCTTTAGCCTACCGGATTAGTAAGCTGAAGTGACAGTGAATTATGAAATGAATGATGAATTAGCAAACGTAGAACGCCCTCAGATTAAATGGCCTGACGATATCAATGATAGCGCTCAGTGGCGTGCTTTGGGAGAGGCATAGGTCCAGCAATAGACTAAATAATAGGCTGATGAAGATGATGATGAAACATAGAAGCCACTTCGATGGTTAAATTAAAAAAAAACTTACTACCACTTATTCTAATCAACTCAGAATTCAAGACACTGTGAGCTCAGTTTGCTTAAATAGGAACGCAACTTAAATACTAATGTTTGGAGGTAGTCAGTAATAATTGTGATTAATATTTTTGGACGTCAATTACCTCAGTCTACCCGTGAACATGAAATCAGAAAAGACTTTGAAACGTCGGAATCTTAAAATCTAAAATAAACCGCGATAAAATCCGTTAAAAAGTAGTTATTTCAATAGATATGTGATATTCGCATAAATGTAATACAATACTATGTGAATCACTTATTCTAGTTGTCTACCAGCTTCCATGCCTAACCCACTACTACTGCCCCTGTAAGCCAAGATTGACAACGGCGCGCGTGAAGAGACTTAGTTTCTGGAACCGGCCTTGTCCCAGGACACTAAAACTCCTGCTATTATACGGAACCCGAACGTTCAACTCGCACGTGACCAGTTTTTTTACGTATTACCATAATACGCGTGGCAGAACGTTTGACGTTATGAAAGAACGTGGGAAAAACTAACACTAGAAAGGCAGGAAGATTGTATACAATTATATGCTCTATACCTTTCGTGATAAGGTCTATTATATTTGTTTGTTTTTAATATGCGGGCGTTAGTCGTTTGTTTTAAATTATCAAATTTCAGTGGTGTTGGGTTTCTGCTACCGGGACTACTTTGTGTTGAGTGATAATTGAGTTTCTAGTTTACGTAGTATCCTGGTTTTGTATAGGCTCAATTTTAATGCCCTTAACATATACAGCAGTGAATAGATTGTATTGTAATTTCAACTATCTATATTCTATAAGTAATACAAATTTTCCCCCGTATTCATAAACGTTTTAAGCTCAATAAAGCTAAACTAGGTCTATAATTCAATTGTCTTTGTCTATCATATTGACATTTCTACTACTATGAAAGAGACGACGATGGCACGTTCACGAATTTTTTAGTGTTTATGACATAAACAGCTCCTATTCCGTAACTTTAATAGGTATTTACAATTTGTCCGGAAACAAGTAATAGACTAAGTGTTGCTATTGAAATAAACATTTATAGTTAATAGACAAATTGACTAATTATGTTCTGTATTGAACAGACGGAATAAATAGAATTTCGATTTTCGTACCCTAGAATCATGCCCATGTAAGTAACTTAAAGTACATAGCCTAAATTGCTTCTTATAGCATCAATGACTCGCCTAACAAATTTTAACTTGCTTACAAACGTCAATTTATCATTTATACTCTAACAAGAACGCAAAATATTTACATCCTGTATTACATAACATTTGATAATTAATATACTAAAACATCCAAAAATACAGGTTCAATATTTCAGGTCGTAGCATACATATCAACTTGGGAACGGATCGTAACCGTATCGCTTTTTACCTCACCAAGCACGTAATCAGCCGACGCCTTACATCGAAGCTGCCTTATGGATGACAGCCAATGACAGCACGTTTGGCAACGAAGATAAGTAAGCGCCGGAACTTCAAGTCGACCACACAACGCACCGCGGTTTGTGAGTTTGTCCAGAGGCGAGGCAACCTTATTATTAGGATTAGTGTGCGTTACAGTAAGGAGTTTCATACATACGGTATTGAACAGCTCGAGCTGATACGGTGACGGTTCCTATCCGTAGATATGTCTGCTAGGACCTTAAAAAGTTAGTTAGCAATGGAACAAAAATGGGTATATTACTTATCAGGCGTACTTTTAATAAAGATTTTAGTCAAAGAAAGGAAGTCACACAAAAATGTTAATTAGAAGAAATGAAACACAAAGGAACCTTTACTAAAATTACATGATGGCTATGTCGAAAAGATGGTAAATTGTACTTACAATCACTAAAATAAAACCTTTACCAGAAAAAACCTCTAAATATTTTCTCAAAACTAAGATATTACGAGCTAATAACTATCTTCCAACCGTAATAGTTAAGAAATAAGGTAATACATAGGCCATCGGATTAGTAAGCTGAAGTGGCAGTGGGCCGGTCATATCTGCCGCAGAACTGACAACCGCTGGAGTAAACGAGTTCTTATAAGATAAGTATAAGAACTAATCATTCGAGAACATGTGACATCCACCAACCCTTACTTGGCTAGTGTGTGTGGATTAAGGCCAAAACTACAAAAACATTTTAAAGAACGATTTGACAAAGATATTCTTACTCTAGCGAGTTTTAAGATAGTTTTAATGATGAAAGATACACAAAGTTTTATAAGATTTGTACAAAACGCGAACGTCCTAAACAGTTTTTTTTTCTCCACGGCAAGTTATAAATCCCGAAACGTCAGTACCGCAACGTCAGTTTCAAATTCGGAAATATCAATTCTTGGTTCCTTTTAACTTGAAATATTTGAATTCAGTGGGCATGTCTGTTACCAATTAGAAGCGCTGCTGACAAATGCATATGACATTTGGTACAGTTATGCTCAAATTTGTTTCTCAAATTGACATAAATTTCTCAAATTCAAGATAAATAAACATTTCCGGACTTGCACGCAACTGAAATAAGGGTTCAAAGTACTAATCTTCTTTGTATTAATTTACATTTAAATATCTCAAAAAAGTTATAGGGATTATCGTACAGGAGATATTAACCAGATCTTCTAGCTGACTGTCTGTGTACTTACATGCAAACATCTAGTGTATACGGACACCTAGATACTGCTGACAAATGCATACGACATTAGGTACAGTTATACTCGAGTTCGTTTCTCAAATAGTCAGAAATTTGTCAAATTCAAGAAAAAATTGTGATAATTTGTAATTATTACCTACATAAAATATGCAATAATATTTAGCTAACTATTAAAATGAATTTGAAACATGATGTTGCTTAGTAGTTTATTAACATATCATCAGTTATCTTATTATTATTAGAACTTGAAAAAATGTAAATACATATAACGAATGTAAACAATTTAACATGTAAGAGATAACGGTTTTCAATTTGGAACTTCCTTTAAGACACACTTCTTGAAACAAATTACGACTTCTAGTGTCTAGTAGTACTTTTTAGCGTCTGTTACAAATTCCAAATACCTTGCTCACTGCTGATTTTACTACACATCACTATTATACTGGTGCTATTGAAATCATTAGTGTTTTAATTCGACCTTTTACATCAGCGCCGTTGGTTAAGTGAGGTGGTAGTGGATGTTCATAGAACTAATGATATATGTGGGACAGTTTTAGTTAATTTAGTTTTCATTAAGTATTTATTCTGTCCAGCATGCATAATAGACCCAAAGACTGTGTTTTAATTATTTATTATTCTTTCTTTTAAAACAAAAACGCTTAGCAAATGAGTCATCTATGCCAACCACAATATTTGGAAACAAAACCATCTTGACAGACAGGGCATTGTAAATTACTTCCACTGACATCAAAGTATTTTGGTCGCGAATGTACCGCATGCTCCGTTTGCTTTGACTAATGACCTATACATAATAATATAGGGCTGTTGTTTTTGTTACAGAGCTCAATGCAATTTTTTTTAACATATAACATAATATCGTATTCCAGTTCTCTTCCTGAGGCTTCTGTATGTATGTCAGAGTCACCTTCGTCCTTTGGAGTGCACATTTAATCTGAATCCTTACACGTGGTTCCCGGGTGGTGCATATCTGTTTCATATCAATTTTATTCTATTTCTGGCATTACATTTTCTCTTGTAATAAACATTTTGAACCAAAAAAAATTATATGAAAACTGATTTTGAGAAGTTCAAAATAGTATTCGAAAAATTTTTTATTGACGAACTCGTACTCGTACCCAGTTGAGGTCAAGCGTAAGCCTATTTTAGAATAGAAAAAGAACTGTTAAAATATAGATATTAAGTTAGTTAGATATCATAAAATTATATTTGTGTTCCAATTTAGACAGTTAAGGAAAATAGTACCGCGACCGATTTATCTCGAAAAAGAGCGCTATCTTATTTTTTAGTGAATAACTTCCATACTAATTCGCATTTCCTTCCGTATCTGTTAAATTATGATTTTTTAGATGAAAAACTAAAAAACTAACTAACTCACCCATATAAATTGATTAGGCAAAATTTTAAAATCGTCCATCAATACGAAGTTAGTGCACTATAATAGTAGAATATATTATACAGCGCCATCTAGTTCCAGATTAAGCAATTAAATTTGTGTTATGGGTATGGAACTGATATACTACTGAAATACATTTTTTTATTTAACATATTATAGATAAATTACACCCAGACACAGAACAAACAGTAATGCTTAACAACACTATGGTGTGCCAACCCTACTCGTCAGACATACTAACAGCAACGGAACATTTGAATTTAATTTAAAAGATATGTACTAAAGTAAGGATGTCTTAATGAGTAATAACAAGAATTGTTAACACAACAAAATGCCCAATCTTATTTACATCAAAGATAATTTTCAGATGTGACATTATGACATTTTAGTGTTTATTTTCACTATTATTTTTTTAACTGTACGATTTCTTAAGCATTAATTAATTCGGCAACCATAAGGAACCATCATGGTCAAGTATTTTCATAATTTTAGTACTTTTAAAAGAACTCGTTGAAATAGTCCGTTTGTAGCAAATCGCTTCATCCTTCCAGCTTCCAACTTTTGCTCGTTGCTGACCACTCTGACCATTCTTATTTAATTTAAATCTTTCCAAATGCAAAATTATTTATATTATTTTGATATAACTATCTTTACCAGCAGTCTGGATTTGAACTTGAAACCTAACGGGCCACTGGATTTCGTATCCTTAACTTACTACTATTTTTTTAGTTCAGTGTTTCTCAAAAGTATTAAAAGCTAATTCAAATGAGATTACCGTTTATTTCAACTGCAATTTTGCCTACTCTGTACCTGCGGGTCTAAGATAGTACCCATTACCGTCACACGTAGAACCAATATAATAAACTAGACTTTGCCTGCGTGACCGCTCTATATCATTCCCAACTGTGGGATAAAAAGTAGCCTACAGCCTTCTTCTATAATTGGGGTATCTAACAGATCAAGAATTTTTGAATATGCGTTCCACCAAACATGCAGACCAGATAAAATTACTAATAGATAAAATTAGCAGCTGAATATAGAAGTCTGTCTTCAGAAATCGTTTAAAAACGAGGACTACTATTGACCAATTCTCTGTTGTTGAAATTGACATAAACTAAAAGTGAATGTAAAATTTCAGATCAACCATAATCCTGCAGCCGTACTATGACACCGTATAATAATATTAAAGCAGTTTTGCGAAAAAAAAGTTGCTTTACATATTATATAGCGGCATCCTTCTTCCGCAGCTCCAACAATACTGTTTTAAGCTGTTGTGGTAAGTCACAACAGAGCACATAAGAATGAAGAAATGGTAATAAATCCGTGGTAATAAAACCAACCTCATTACGCACTTTTTGGTTTGAAACAAAATAATTCTATACATTTTTTGTGCGAATATTTTAATTAACTCCAGATTAAATCCTTATTATTCAGTTGAAGTTCCTTTTGAGTTATAAAAAACTTTTTCGTTTTCAAAGTTTTCATTTGTTTTACTAATTAAAGTGAATTTAAAATTCGATCTATTCGCTTAGTGAGTTTGAGATCGGGAAGAAACTTGCACGTTTGTTTTCTAATGACCCGAGGGGCGTTTAGAAATACGTTCATAATTTAGGTTGGTAGGTACCAATGTATAATTGCAACCTTTATTGCTAAGAGCTTAGATGTGCTTTTTATTTCTGTTATTAGGTGTTTCTTAAAGCATCCACGGTGCCAACAGTGAAATTCTTGGAGTCAACCACCTATACGGTCCGCTTTTGAAACTTCTAGTGTGACAATTTTAGTAGACTTAGATGCTCGTAAACGGTGACATAGGCCGCGTTTCCATTAGTCTATGTTTGCACGTAGATAGCTACTAGGTGCCACTTTGTTTAAATATTGTATGAAATTCTAATCGTCGAAAGTTGGGTAATGGAGACAAGAGCTAGTTACGTACGTACGTAAGTAATCACAGTATTCTGTGCGTGCCGTATCCAAGGCAACGAGTACCGTCCGAGATTTTTTTTCGGACATCAAACACAGCAAATTTAACTTTATTAATAAGTTGTTAAAGTTGATTTTCCTTTGTGTGTTATTGTTTGCAGAATATTTTTATTACGGAAAGAATATTTTTCTGCAATTGAATTTTTATTTAGTTGGTATCAGTGTCATTATTACTGTTGCGTAGATTTCGAAATATTTTCATTAAATGATTTTTTTTTGTTATTATTACGATCTGACGAGGAATTTTACTAAAATTCTTGAAACGGCTACTTTGCTACTAAAATTGTTGTTTCGATGTTCGCTTATATGATTGTATGTAAGTGTCCGTAACTTAATCACAAAGCAACTAACTGAATTAAGAATAAATTTATACCAAAGATAACTTATAATTATCACACTCACCGAAAATTATTCATTATCACGAATGAATCAGTAAAGTGGACAGTCGCGTCCCATCGTAGACTACATCATTGCTTAACATCAGTCAAGTTGTAGTCAAACGCAGGCCTATTCCAGAATAAAAAAAAATAACTCAGCAAAGTAAGATTGTCTTGAATTTTAAATGTGTCAGAAGTCTATTATGAATGAGGCTGTCAATTTAATAAATGATAAGAGAGCAAAATTAAAAAGGTCTAATTTAAATGTAATTTAAAAGTCGCGTTATTCACAGCTAACCCTTTCATTTGATACCCATATTTTAGGAGTAAATTAAAGTAACTATTCAGCCATGTTGGATATTCCGCCATGTTGGATTTAGAGTGACATCACACAGTTTCTACACATTGTCGTCCAAACTAAACGTGTATACAAAATTTCAGCTCACTCCGTTGATGATATCTGCTTCAAAAATGAGTTTCAAGATTCCACCCAAACTAACATACATTGCGAGTTGTATAACAGTTGAATAATAAATGAGATTTTCCGAGTTAGTCGTTGTTGTAGTTTCGATCAGTGATAAAACGTGTCACATCAATATAAGGATTACTTGTTCGTTAACAGAATGTTTTATTTGATGGCCTAATGGTCTGTTGTCTGTAATTCTTCTGATAACAATCTATGTTTAATTGGTACAATGTTTCGGGACTCGTTAACATTTACAATAATTTACTGCTTTGTTGCTCCAGTAGCTTTGTATATGATTGAATCTTAGTTCGGGCAAAATTTAGTTTTTGTATAGGACCTAATTGTTGGTAGCCTTCACCTCTGTGGCCCTTTTCCAAATTTGTTATCACACCGATTGCATAGATTGCACTGTGGCCGTTGCCGCATTGTTTTTTCATCTGAGATTTGACCTATAAACTTACTGTAAGTTTAATAGTTTAACATTACGAGCTCAAGTTACTCAGTAAGTTGACTTGCATGCATTAGCTAAGTAAAAAGCACAAACTCTATAGGATTGACATTTACCTTCCAAATGTTACGAGAAAATTTTATGTCACCCAAAAGACAAGTGACACAGCTTTACATTTAGTTCTTTTAAATCTGCCAATAATACATCGCTATGTAGGTAATTTGCCTAGAGACAAAGTAAAGTTTACTTTAGCTTAAGCTGAAATATAGTGTTGGACTAAAAACAGGCTACACACTTACAATTATTGTTTGTCATCAAAACTACCAACTATACAACCAACTGCCACTTTAGTACAAAGCCTTACTCAAACATTTGCGTTAATCACAGACTAGTTAAATATACATCAGAACGAAACGGTTTACGGCGTGCGGTAATCCTTTAATTGATGCAACTCGGCCTTGTTAGTGAACCATTCCGATGGGCTAAGCGGATTTGGTACAGTATTTAACTGTTTGTATAGCAAATGTTGGATCAGACGTTGGTCATATTTAGGGTCCAATCTCAAATTATTGTAAATCTAGTAATGTATTGGTGCCAAATATTGGACCAAGTGTGTTCATGACAATTTTGTGTATGTATGTACAAATGATAATCGACCATAATAATTGCTCAGCAAAGAAAGACTAGCGTTTTTCATTGCACTTTTACTTTTTTCGTTGAGCGTACATTTGCGATGACAAACTTTAATCCAGTAAGTAATAGCTCTTAGAAACAAAAACTACACACAGCAAAGAAACTAAAATGGTAAGGTTTCAAGTAGTTTCCACATAAAGTAAGCACAGTACAACAAAAATAGTAAGTCCAACTTAAGTGTCTTAAAGAGTTGACACGTAAAATTACAAAATTACTAGCAAAGTAAATGAGAACCTATTATTAACTTAAAACACACAATGACACAGACTAACTACCATTATGTACTTTGTTCAACACTGTAATAATACGGTAGGACATTTCTGATTAGCAGGTGTCAAAGTAAAAAAGTATTAGGTATTGGATACTGGTTTTCTTTGAAATAAAACTACTTTTTAACGAATTTTATCGCGGTTTATTTTAGATTTTAGATCCCGACGTTTCAAAGTCTTTTCAGACTTTATGTTCACGGGTGGACTGAGATATTTGACGTCCAAAAATATTAATCACAATTATTACTGACTACCTTCAAACATTAATATCATTATCTTATTATAAGTAATAATCGAATATATTGAAGACATACAATGATCGAAGACTCTCTTGACAAAGAGGTAGTAGTTGACGGGAATGTCTTTTGTCTAGCTATTGCAGCTCCTGCGATGTGCCTCCATTCTTTGCTTTCTTTACCGCTTCGGAAACATTAGACTTTGAAGCTGCATTATTAATTTATTATTAAATATTCCACAAACTGCCATGTCCTTGAATCAAATACAGAATTTAAACGACTTCCAAAATTTCTGGTCCTATAATTTCTTAAAGACACGTAATAATACAAGAATAGATTATTGGGATGATTAGGTACTAGCTTCAGCTTCCGGCTTTGCCCACGTGGTATTAGGATAAAAAGTAGCCTATGTGCTTTCTCAGGCTCTTGACACCTTTGTATTAAATATAATTTAAAAAAACATATGTAAAGAGTTACTTTCGCATTTGTAATATTAGTATGGGTTCTTTAAAACAGTTTTTTTTTTGTAACAGCGTAATATAAACATAGATCAGCCCACTGTCATTACTGTCATCACACTTGGAAATATCAGCAACATGCCCTAGAGGCGGAAACTATAAATAATTTGTACACTGCGGTTTAATAAGGCTTTAAAACCAGCGTGGTAAAAACATATTTTCAACGGCTGGTTTCAACCATCGAATACCACTGATTAGTAAGATTATAGAGCCGGTGATAATAATCACAGAACTGATGAGTAAAAGTCTAAGAGGTCTTAACTAAAAGTCGTGGATTAGTAAACATGGTGACATGAACCTTGAGACTGGATGGAATAAGGACTAAATAAAGTAGTTGTAAATTGTGAACAGTGATGTAGATAAGAAGATGCTAACGTCTAAAACTATTTTAGGATCAAGGCCAGGTTGTTGATGAGAATAACAATAGATGAATCTTTAGAGTCAAAGTTATTGTGGCCTATGAACATCTAATTATTTGCAATTGATGAGAGCGTAAAATAGTTTTTATGATTAAACAAGTATATTCTCCCTGAAGTAGGTATGCCTAGAAGTTGGATGATGGACGATTGACGAAAGGTACACGGCGGAGGTGAGTGGAAACGCAGGGAAAGGACGCCCTAGAAGAACATTCTCTGATCTCAACGTTCTCGTAAAGCGACGGGTGCGTAGTTCTTATAACCACCATGCATGTATGTATGACCAGATGTAACAATAAAGAGGCTAAGGAAGTGTATTTAGATTTTAGCATGTGGCGCTCTATGGTCTCATATTCTCTCTAATTTTGAGTTGAAGCATAACCTAACCTTAGCTCCCCAGTAGAATTTACACATTAAATCGTGCCGTTCATTTCATAGCCTCCACAAACGTTAATTAGCAAGAGACGGCAATTTGCGGTCTTCAAATTGACTGAGTCAGTGTTTGAGTGAGGGCTGATCGGCTTCGCTGCTGTCAATTACGTTGTTTGTACTTTTGTGTTCACTGAAGTCAGTAAAATAAATACGTACACGTGCATTTCAGTGATTTTTATAAGTGTTTATACTTTTTTCTTTTACGTATTCTATTTTTAGTTCCTTTATAAAACATAAGAACCAGCCACTCGTTACTTCAATCTTTGTTATTTATAAACACAAAAATTATCATCATTATTTTTCCGTGTAGATGTCCTTTTTTCCTTGTTTAATTCAGCTATTTGCAGTGACTTTTTCAAGTTCGGGGACCACAAAGCGCCAGTGTTGGCTCATATCTTGCGAACGTTATGGATTATAGTACCCATAAGTGGGCTATACGTTTGTTTAGCTACTTAGTAGAATAAAAAAATAGTTTTTTAATAGTACCTATTGCTTTAGTAGGTACCTACATAATCTATTTTAAACGTTTAATTTTCCAAGTTGGTATTTGTCTCAATTTTCACCGTTAAAATAGCTTCATTTTACAAAATTTCTTTTCTTTTTCCATCACAAAAAGTATATCCTAAATGAGCGCAGAACTAACAACTGTACTACTTGGCGCTAAAAGTGCTTCCACGCCATTCGCTCGCATATTGAATGCAGTGAAATGCATACTGATAAGATACTCAAGTCCTACTCCCATCTATTCCCATTTTTCATTCCATTTTTTTGATGGATTGTAATTATTTATTATAAGTTAAAGATTTTTTTAGATAAATTCGCTAGTGCGGCCGCGGAACGGCAGAGAGCTGCAAATAGAGGATATATGCGGCCATTAGAGAGGGCTACATATTTCTTCCGTTTGCGGTAGAAACAATGGGACCGTGAGGTGCTGACTCTAAGAGTGCGGGAGCGGGCCATACGCTTATTTATCACATTAGACGACCCAAGGGCTGACGTAGGTACTTCTGCCAACGCTTAAGTTTGGCTGTTCAGAGGGGTAACGTCGCCAGCTTTCTTGGTACCCTGCACGCAGGCAGCAACCTAAGTGCGGTTTTTTTTGTAAATTTCCAATTTTATTTTTGTTAACTTTTAGTTTTATTTAATTATATAATCGCATTATAATGTAAAATGCTATTAGAAAACTGTTAAAACGTGTAAAAAAGGTTTTACCAATCACATGATATATGAGATTTGTAATTGTAGTCGCATTTGTAGATACTAATGAAGCATACAGAAAACTTTCCAAAATTTCTTTCGAATACATAAGTATATTAACTTCAAAAGGCATGATACAAAATTTTATTTAAAAAATTCGTTCATAACAGCGTTACCTGAATATTATTTCTTGGTAATTTTTATGTTCACAAAAATTTAATCCGTAAATTGCTCAAACGAATGAAAAATGTATGAGAGTAGAGCTTACAGTGTACAGTGACGGATGGCCGCGGGAACTTTTTGCGAAGCATACGCTATGAATTTTGAATTTCTATCTGCATTCATTGCGAATTTTCAGGGATTTTAGATTCAGAGTGAAGCCTTGGACTTTACATAAACAAATTCTGAATAAACCCCTAATTTAATGATGATTCTAAATTGGTCCAGTGTTTCAATCTTTGTTATTTAGGTCAGCCTGTTTTCTTAATAACCTCTAGGTTCCGGGTTGAATACAGTAAACTTACTTACAATTTATCTTTCACTTCAACCTTTCCTAATGTCCTACTGCGGGGCACGGGCCTTAATTCAAACACGATGTCCAAGTGCGGATTGGTGGATGTCACAATGTACTCGAATGATTAGTTCTTAGGCACTTTATGTTTTCATTCACTGATATTGAGCAGCGGGAATGAAACGATTAACAAAATACACGATCGGAGATCGAACCCGTGACCTTTTCATAGCCGAGGCTGATACCGCTGCGCCACCGCTCTGCTCTCATCTTTGGAATTTAAACTCTATGAACTTCAGTATATAGTTGGCAATGTATTACTTTATTGTTCTAAATACGCTAAGTATCCATCTTCTTCTTCTAAATATATAAAAGAAGAAACTGACTGACTGACATATCAACGCTGAACCCAAACCGCTGGGTCTGGAGACTCCAAATTTGGCACATAGGTTCCTTACGGAGTCTAGGAGTGCACTAAGAAAGGATTTTTCAAAACTTGAAACGGGGTTCCACCAATAACAAATAATAAAATATGATAAAGGATTCTTATAGATCTATCACTTGGCTAATTTTTACTCTAAAACCACACGGGCGAAGCCGCGGGCCGAAGCTAGTATTATTATAAGAACTTGGGAATACCCTACATTGACGTGGGTAACACGGGGGTGGAGTCACCTTCGTCCGAGTGCACCTTTTAACTGAATCCTCACATTTGGTTCTCGGGTGGTGCAAACCAGGTGACAATAAGCTGGTACAAGTAGGTTTAGGCAGTGGTTAGTGACCACTATCGAAGAAAGAAGCTACTTATTGTGACCACCCACTAGACAAAGCCGCACCTCCAAGTAACCTTGCCGTGTTACCAGAAATCGCAATGTTTGGTGACACTATTGCGAGATTTATGATTCCAACCAAATCAAGCCTCTTTACACTGCTATCTTCTCACCAAAAATCATTCGTTATAACGAGTTAATCTGTATATTATGCAGGCGTACTTAACATCAGTCTAGTTCTAGTCAAGCCGTAACTTATTTCAGAATACATAAATAAATTCAGCTTACACTGCCCCAAAAACAATATTTTCCGAGATACTTTAAGTACGTGGTTTAGTCGCGGATGGCTTATAGAGAATTATGTAGAGAATAAACACATATTTAAGGGAGGACTCCTTAAATCATGATGATTTGCAGCTTTAAAACAATATTGTCAATTCTACAAGATTTTATTGTGCACTATAAGAACTACATTGTAACCTTTATACTGCCCATTTAAAACGAAAGCCATAAAACGGTCACAATATTGAAATAGGTGTAGTTTGTGTTGGCACGCGAAAAAACAAGAAAAATGAAAATATACAGCGTTTACAAAAGCTACAACTGTATTTTAACAAATAAAAAGACAACAGCGAGAGAAGACAATGTATAGACTGTAAAAATTATTGAGTTTGCTAATATATTATTAACGTAAACACCGGCCACTGTTTTTATTATGGCTGTGCGTTTGTTGTCGATACCAATCTTGCCCAACTCAGGACTACTATATCCAAAAATATCCATGAGCAAGAATCTACAAAACATTGATAACTCTTAAATACTTTGACTTTACTTTAACTTCAACACGTATACTTCTTAGAATTATAATATTAAGTTAAAAAGCTTAAGTTAAGCTTTCAATTAAAAAAAAAATATCAAAATCGGTTCACCCATTCGAAAGTTCTGAGGTAACAAACATAAAAAAACATACAGTCGAATTGATAACTTCCTCCTTTTAGAAGTCGGTTGAAAATAAGAAAAACTGCATTCTTGATTCTGATAGTTTTAATTTTCGTAGATATCCCTTGATCAAAAATATGCTGCTCGACTACCTCTTCTTCTTTCACCTTCGTTTTGGTGTTGTTGATTATTTTATGAGTTATGTATGTACCCATTTTGCTATTGTACTCGAATTTATCCATAAACTTTTCCAAGAGAGGTCTGATTGGTAATTAATTATTTTTATCTATTAGGTGTCTTCAAATAAGATAGTGGACAGGTACACTATTGATGATATCGATTTTTAAGTAAATATACAGCTATATTTTACCTCCCCTAACAAGGATACCTACTTCACAGCAAACATTTAAAATCGAATCCATCATCTTATTGCAAATCTAAAACTTTCTCAAATACTCTTCTTTACACCCTCTGTAATTTCAAAACTATCTAATACAAAGAAAAATAGCCTTTATTTCTTTAAGCGAAAGGTTGAGTGAATCAGTTTATGTTATTGGTAAGTTAACAATTTAATCAATGTTGTTGCTCCAAGGTAATATTACTCTTAATTCATGGGTGTTAAATCTTGTTTCAAGTTTGTAATAAGTTTGTAAGTCAGTGGACCCTCGTTGCATTGTTTGAGAAGACGTTACGAAGAATGTCGCAGCGATTTTGGGTATGTCAGTCGCGGGATGTCACGTCATGTGGTGTGGTGTTAGGGGATCAGAGGATTTAAAGTCAGCGATTTATCATCTACTTATCAAATATATTAACATTGTGGTTCAAAATGTTTCAAGTGATACTGTTCAATACTGTTTTAAAACAACTGTAGTAAAACCGGATACAATGTACTAATTACTTACTTACCTTAATATACCTAAGAAAAGCAAACTGTGCTCTAGCCATTTTTCAAGATATGAAACGTTTTATTTTAGGATGGAGTGTGAGGTATTTTAATTTTTTTAGACCTTGTAAATGAAGACATGTACTTTCTAAAACATAGTACAAATATTCTATGTTATTTAATAATAATGAAGTGCTAACTTCCATGTGATCTGCCTCGGCCGGCACTATTTGCAAGCGCGATGAACGCTCTTAATTCCTTTATTGTTGTATTTTTTTGTTACTTCTTACAGCATGTTTTGCTTAACCCGAGATTCGGATGATGGAGTTTTCACTGAAAAATATAGATGCTAGAGATCTGTGTAATTTGAACCAGTTAGAATACAACCCCGCAGTTTTGTTGGCCCACAAATCTGTCGTTTTCCCTACTATCAAGTGATTGCTTACAGTGAGGGTAGATTGAATAACGTTTGTTTATTTTTGTTTCCTACTCGTAAACAATAGTCTCCGGTTTCCCAGACTATGGATTATCAGCTTCAGTACTGATTGTGTTTCCATGTTTCTGTCAAATGAAATTTCTGAAAAAATCACAAAATGATTTTACTTTTACGGATTCGAATGACTAATGGTAGACCTTGGTAGTTGAGCGGTGTAAGCCGTCCGATTGGGCTACACTGTGCCCGGGAGGTAGCGGGTTCGATTCCCGCCCCGGACAATATTTGTGTAACAACAAAAATTTCCAGGATAGTCCCTCAACCAACAAGACACCGGTCTTGTTGATTGAGGGTAGTCCGTGCCTCGGAGAGCCCGCTAAGACGTCGGTCCCGGTTGTCATTTAACACGTGTATGACAATCGTTACATGTAGTCAGAAGCCAATATAATCTGACACTTGGTCTAGCCATCTCGCTACTGGTTCCCTACGGGTTTCGAGGTCTGATGGTAGTCGCTCGTATAATTCTGTTAGCCGCATCAGGTTAGACTGGAAGCCGACCCCAATAAAAATAGAAAAAAAGGCAAGGGGAATGAATGACTAATGGTGGTAGTATATTATAAGTAGGTATTAAAGAATATTGGAGACGTAGGTAAGATATAGGTATTACTGTAGCAATTGGCAAGGACTAACAGAAAACTGAAAAAGGTCTAACTAACGAACTAATAATCACAAAATTACCCTCAAATGTCCTAAGCTATCCAATTCTAAATAAAGCCTAATAGCATTACTATCGATTTATTATCTATTCTTACAAGAATCAGTTTAGAAGAATCTAGAAACCTTCATGAGGTTCGAAAAATAAAACAATTATTGTAACGCAAGTAAAAAAAACCTTCAAATATTTTACTTCAAAAAATTATATACAAAGGCAAAGAATATTTTTACTGTACCTTACATATTTAAAGAGAGCAATGAACATCTAGTTATAACAAAGGTAACAATGTACTAAAGTAAATGTTTTTCTTTTCGTTTAACTTTATTTGTTTTCTGTAAAAGGACGGAGGTGGAAATGGGTCTATATTTCATTCCAGACTCTCTGGGGAGTTCTAAAATAGCTCAGAGATAAATTCACACCAAGTAACTACCCCGTTCATTCTAGGTTCTATTTAAGAGACTTTTTAGAAGCTAATTTTTTGGTGTACCTTTTGGTCATATTAGTGTTACCTAATACACATATTAGATCAGCTGTAAATATTTTCGGCTATGTACAATGATCTAGATCCTTAGACAAAATCACATAACGAAGGAATAGCAAAGGCCAAAAAGAACAAAATGTATGGGAACATGAGATTGACACGTGACATTTTGTAGATGTGTGTCAATACAACATCTACATTAATTTGTTTCTATCTACGTTATCTTCTTATATTTAGATACGTTTTCTTATTATTCTGCTATTAGAATTATATTTAGCTGTCTACACTTCAACCATTTTTAGTGTCATACTGCTGGGCATGGGTCTTCTCTCAACTATCTTACGAGTTCCAAGAGCTTTAATCCACACGCTGGCTGCGAGTTGGTGGATGTCACATGTGCTCAAATGATTAGTTCTTAGAGCAGCTGTTATAAAAAAATTCACACCAAGTTTGGGGATCGAGCCCGTGACTTTATATTGCAAAGGCGAGGCCGATACCACTGCGCCGCCGCTGCTCAATAATTTTTAAAGGTATAATATCTAGTTTGGCTAAAAAATCATCGTTGATTTCAGACTTTTTGTTACCACCAAATGAAACATTATGTATCAGAAAATATTTCTCATTTCCAACGTTTCCGTTGATATTAAAAATTAAACAGCAAACATGACTCTAACCCTACCTGAGTAGGGAAAATTGTTAAATTACCCGCAGTGGGGCCCGGTGTTTGCTTCCATCCCTTGCCCTTTGCTAGCTTGCATTTTAGTTCAAACAATAAGTATTGATTGACTGCATTAAAGTTTGATTGCAGTACGAATCGATATTAAGTGTATAAGGAGCGCGCTTATTGAGGGTTCAATTGGATTATTTCCAACTGAGAAGTAATAGAGATTCTTAATCAGATATGAAAGTAATTTGGTTCAGGAATGATATTATGTTCAACATGTTAGGGACTACTCTGAAAATATCATCTAGGTAGGTTCCAGACCAATTTGTTTTGAAAGAGGTTTGATGACAGGACTTTTGTACAACTTTGATGATAATGCATGTAGCTGTGTATATCCTCAAAAGTACTGAGAGGTGTTTTATGGAAACGGTCGTAATGTTTGAAAGACAAATTTATTTCGCAACACCAATTTTGGGCAATTTGGCGATATTCATACTTCTGTAATTTTTAACAAAGTAACTCAATAGGTCATACAACCACACCCGCATTTTGAATCGTAAAACTAAATCGGTGTCGCTAAAGCAACATTGTAGGGGAAACGATTTTTGAATAAAGGGATTTCTATTTGACATGTCATAGAGTAACACTTTCTACGTCTATAATAATCTTTGCAGAAAAAATAAAAAAAAGTCGTAGGTTTTCTGATTTTGCTCACTGACACTATCTATAGTGTCAGTGAAGCAAAATCAGAATTAGTTCCGAGAAGCATATTAGAGGTACAAATTTGAGAAATATTTGTAAACCAACCTATTCTTCCTGACGTAATTAGATCTAATATTCTTACATCTTCTATGGCTTGAGTTGTTTGACTCTTAACGAAATAACAAAAATATTACTAGACTTTGAAACAAAACCCGCTTCAACAGACTTTATATTCGTTTTTATGATTTTACATTGCATTACTGATTTACATTAAAATGAAGCAGCAATAGGCAACAGGCAATCCAATTTCAATTTTTATCCAATTCATTTATCTAGTCGTAATTAGGTCTTCTCTTAAATGACCACCCGGAAGCTTTTGGTGTCATATTCTTTGATGAAATTCACATATTACTGTATATCCTCACTTATTCTTTGAAAGCAGCACTTTAGAATTGTTAGAATTCGCTCGCTTCCGCATCGTAAATCATTTAAACGTCTCTTTCGAAGACCTACAGCGAGACTTAGGTCACTGACGCTCGCACTGCATTTCAATGTGATACATAGTAATTGCATCTCTAGTTTTTGGTCTATTACAAAGTGTGTCAAAATATGTACTATTTCATGTATTTAAACTCATTTATGTCTTGGATGTAGGTAATATAATATCACCTTAAATTCTATTTATATGTTTTAGTGTAATGTTGCTGGTTTCCTCCGCTTCAGTAATTTCTCCTAAATAACGGTACAAATCGGTACATTATAAAAGAAATTCTTTGCAAGTGTGCCACATCAATACTAAAAAACTCACACAAAAACAAATCAAATTTAATTACACATCTCAATTAATATTAGACGGTATGAAATATTAAAATATGGCCTGAACAAACAAAATAAATAAACTGAGGACCTCTTCATTATTAAAGTCAATTAAAAATAAACAAAAAGTTTATATCGAAAACGCCCATCACATATATCTGAAGGCTTTCGAAGATTTTTTTGGACTATAAAATATCAAGATTAGCAGACAACTTTAGGTAGGCGTGAATAATCGGGTAAGAAGATGGTATTTCAATAAAATAACTACAGCAAATATCACTTCACCTTAATCTCTCGATAGCACAATCATTAATTCTACCAGTTAATTACAGATCGTTAAGATGACATTGGATTAAAGCGTAACGTTCACCGCGCACGTTATTGCATCTGCACTACCGTACGCCAAAACGGTTCAACACGCAATGTCAGCCATTCTAAGATGGCCGCTTCACCCGCGCTCGGTGTTCATTTGTTCGTTCATAATGATATTCTCGAGTGACAGGTGACTTCAAAGACGGACGTGATGACAGTGTAAAATGACAGCCGATGCATTGAGAAGTAGATGTGCCAACATATCTTTGAGTAAATACAAGCAATATTGATGATTACACAACAAGTCACAAAGCATGCAAATTTTAGTAATTAAACAACTCCTTTACTAATAAAATACACCTTGCTGACGTTAAGCAAGCTGAAGTTAATTAAAAATTACAAGAAATACCCAGACCGGCGACGAAGTATAAGGAAACAAGTGAAATAAAAAAGAATAAACAGAGAAATAAAATTGTTCTTAATAAACTTGTCACGCGAGAGGGCTAAAGTTAATTTCCTGTTGCGTCCAATCTGCGAGGTTATGTCTCTCCACCGCAAGAGAAGCGATAAATCATATTATTGCTTGTAGCTTTTTAATGAGTTTCTAAAACAAATAAACCAGTTTATTGGTTTTCTGAAACGCAAACGGTCTTAAATCCACAGTTAAAAGCAAATGATATTATAAATATAAAATTTCCTAAGTGTTCTCATTTAAAATGATATTCACAAGAGTTATTACAATCATCATCAAGACATATTATAATCATTAAGAAATTTATGGAAGTACAATTTAACTTAGCTTGTTTGAAATATTAACGATCTCATTTATAAAAATCCTAGAAGCCTCTAGATTTAAAATGGAATTTGTCTCTTTTTAATACTATAAATGTCAAGATAATAGGCGAAGACTAACGAATTATAAACCCAGTAGCTGTTAAGTGTTTTTATTTCCAACAAAAATGTTCTGAGGTGCAGTTGCGGTACTTTTTGGTTTTTTTTTTCCTTCTACTTAAAAAACCAATGAATATGTAGATTTTGATGTAACTCTCTTATCGCTCTCTCTGCTTTGACTACAGCACCAGCTTAACTAGCAAAAATTAGTGTTTTATTGGCAACCACGACTCTGACAGTGGTACCTACTATTTACCCTTAGGACCCAACAACACTTAATCCAAAACCTACTGTTTATTATTTAAACAAGTAGTTTTTAAGAAAATCGAATGTTTAGTAGGAAGAAATTTAGTTAGAAGGCGGTAAAATTTGGCGTAAGATGGGGAAGTTAAAAAGCCTTGTCGACTTAATACAATTTAGTTAAATATCCAGATTTTCTGCAGCTAAACATTGGATTTTCTTTTTTATTTTCTTAGTAAAATCTTTGTGATGTTTTGTTTGAAGAAGTTATTTTTTGTTTTTATTTTTATTTTAAGCTACGCTGGTTGTTTGCATGTTAGGGAGAGAAGGTTTGCTATGGGAGGCTTAAGGCAGTGGATAGCAGATTATCAAAAACCGCAGATAAAGATAAAGTTCATTATGAATTGTATTTTTTTATAATACTGAGATTTTTGATTATCCATCGAAATTATCTCAAGTACAAGGTATTTAGATTATAGAGAACTCAACATATGAATTTTTCTCAAATATTGATCTTTTTGGAAAATGTACCAAAAGTTGCCTAGTTGCTAAAGAAACAGACAGACTTAAAAATCGACTTTGAAATATAAATTAAAATAATGTAAAACTCCAATATGAAAGCCTTATAGACAGGAATAAAGAACCCATTAAATCACTCCTTACAAGTGTTCCCCTATGTTTGGAATATCACATTACAAGGAAACTTACAGTCAACAAATCAAACCTCTATAATTTGTAAAATCACAAAATTACTGTATTCAATGCGAAAATGTTCCACCATAATTATAGTTCTAAAATTGAGGGGTTCTCCCTTTAGGGTTTTACTAAAGATCCTCACTCACAATACTGTGTGTAAGGACAAAGCAAAATTAGACCAAAATAAAATTGCGAACATTTAATATGAAGTATTATATATCAATAGATGTGCCAAACCTTCATATTTGATACGCTTGAAAATTTTGTTTTACAAACTTAATACTTTTACAAACTTATTACTTATATACTTGGTTTTGATCTTCAGATGCAAAATAAGAGAAATTTTTAACATGAAGGGGACTTTAAATCACAGTTACTCACTTATTTCAAACTGTTGGATTTTTTTCACAAGCGTTAGCGATTGTAAGGCAAGAAGACACCTTTAATATTTGATCCACACGCACCTAACGTACTTGAAACATGGCACTGTGTAGTGGATGGGGAGCTTAAGGAAATATTCTCCCTTCAGGGTTTGATTAAAGGGTAAGAATATTGAAATAGGCCACAGCCGACGTGTAATGAAAATGTTGTTATTATAGGCGTGTAAATTTTAATTGCCATTGAGGATTTGTATAATTAAAAGGAGATGTGGAGTTTTGACGAAATTGAAGATGATTAAGTAGGAGTGTAACATAAAGTGAACTAACGAAGTATTGTTAGTAGTTTGATTACCAAAACTTAGGTAAAAGAAAAATCTATGATATCAAAAAACGTAAAAAAAGAATCGCGAGAACATTTCTGATGTAAAAACTTTCTAGTAAATAAATCCTAGAATGGTTAAGATACTGTAAAATTAATTTCATCGAGTCGAGTCTTCACGTCGTCAATTCCACAAAGTCTGAAGATAAAAGTCTTTAATCACTGCGTCCTACCCGTTGACATACGGAGTCAAAACTTGGACAATCACGATAGGACTGGTTCATAAATTTAAAGTCGCTCAGCGAACTGCTATGGTAAGGGCTATGGTCGGAGTCAAAATGAAATGATATCGCTCACTGGATTAGTAAGCTAAAGTGGCAGTGGGCCAGTCATATTTGCCGCAGAACCAACAACAGTTAGGATGAAAATTTTCTTGTGAACGAACACGTGTTATTTGAGGATTTGTTTGGAAGTAGGACATTCCCATTGACAAAACCACTAATAAACATGTGTGTGGCAGAAGCCAATAGCAAAAAGTTACAGCCTCATTTCCCAAAACATTCTCTTCAGATATCCCTTTCATACAATAACTTTAAGACAACCATAAAATGTTTATGACTGTGTAAACGTCAAAGCTTGCGCTTCATATGAACTCGCTAAATGGAGTCCATAAATTAAATGTTTTATGCCAGCTTTGCGAAGAGTCAGATGACTTCATCTGTATGTAGGAATTTTGCTACTCATTCAAGACAATCCCAGATATTTTTGAAGATATTACAAACAAACATGAAATTAAAGGTGAGCGTGTTAATTGCCCATTATGATAAAAAAATACACTTACATTATTTAAACAATATTCTTGGAGCAAGATAAGACGATCCAAATGAGGACATAGGGATCATGAAACTTGAACATGAATAACAAGAAGCATGAATAGGATAATGATCCGAACAAAATCTATCAATTTTAGTGGAAGCAAGTCACAAACATTTTCTATTACAATACGCCATAAATAGGAACAGTAAAGGAAAACTTCAAGACGAATCTAACATTTCTTGGAACAAAAGAAATTTAAGGACTACTACACTTTACACTACTTTCAACTCTTAAGGTACCTTGAAATAAAACTACTTTTTAGCGGATTACCTGAAATTTGATAAAACTCAGGTCCTTGTCAAAGAAAACAGGTTCCTACCAAGAATGATCCGCTAAGCTATTGAAATTAAAAAACATCCTAATTTTAACAGAGAAAATGGTTGGAATACCACCAGCTTGGGACCACTGGGTCCCTTAATTTACTTGTACGAAAACCCAAGCAAAATCAACTCAGAATTCAAGACACCGTGAGCTCAGTTTGCTTAAATCGGAACGCAACTTAAATATGAATGTTTGAAAGTAGTGAGTAATACTTCAGTCCACCCGTGAACATGAAGTCTGAAAAGACTTTTTAACGTCGGGATCTAAAATCTAAAATAAACCGCGATAAAATCCGTTAAAAAGTAGTTTTATTTTAATGTGTGATATTCGCGTAAATCTAAGACAATACTATCTTAAGGTACCTATTTGAAATAAGACTCATGTCCCAGTAGGATCCTCATAAGTTGTAACTCTACTGATGAGAAATTTGTTTACTTTTTCTTATCGTAAATAAATTATGACATACTAGACGTAACCAAATTATGATAATTTTTGATTTTATAAAAATTATTGTGTTATGACAGTCAACTTGAAACAGTTTTTGGTGTGATCTAAAATTGCCCAAAACTCATGATTTACGTTTTCAGTGTTCTTTGTTTTCACTAATAGGATAAGCATAGAAAAATCAACTTACTCAACTGGTGGTAGGCTTCGGCCGTGGTTAGTGACCACCCACCAGACAAAGCCGCACCGTCACGGTGCGATGTCTGGTGATACCATGGTCTGGTGAGGGTGGGTCGGATTGTTGCTCCTTTAAGGCTCAAGCTCATTCCACTGCCACTATAGTGTGTAAACCTAATTAAGCAGGTATGCAGCCGGCCTTATTAGTTCGCTGACAACAGTAAAACTGTTTATATTAGAATTTGTATTTTGAGACACAATAAACGGTACCATTGTCGTGATCTAACGTTTTATCATTTGATATCCATAACCTTACAAACCTGGACACACTACACCACCTTCTCACCGATAATCATTCGTAATCACGAGTGAATCGGTATACTAGGCTGGCGCGTTCCATCGTAGACTACATCTGGCGGCAAACCGCTGGGATGATTTTGCTTTGAGAATTAGAAGGTGGAAGCTCAGAGAATATATGCCTGGCTCACCGGGAAAGGGTAGACAGGTTATTTAACATCAGGCAAGTTGTAGTCAAGCGCCAGCCTATCGAAGAATAAAAAAAAACCTTTTACGGGGCTGTAACATAACAAAGATGATTAATATATTTAAATGTGTTTACATCACGAGATTAACAATCATTGTACTCGTATATCACATGAGTTATCCAACATTGTTTGCTAAATCAATCTCATCATTCTCTCCGTGTTTATTCCACTCCCGTATGATTGGCAATGTTATTCGATTCAACGCTGGGAAACAATGTGTCAGCTGATTACCAATTTCAACAGTCAATAGCTATTGACTAGAATTCCATTTGTGTCTGCTTAACCGTTTTGTTTTACGGTCGACCTGGAGTTTCCCTTATGGCAAGGCTGAATATGACATCGTACTAATTAATTTTGTAGTTATAACTTCATAATTTCAACGTCCTAAAACTATTGTAGCACTGTAAAAATAAAATTCTTGTTAAATCGATTTTGATAAATATTGATAAATCAAAAGATTAATTTTCACCTGTGGCTTTGCCCGCGTTATCCCCATTTTACTCCTTAGGGGATGAGTTTTGAAAAAATCTTTATATGTCTGATGATATTTCAGTCAGTCAGTTTCTTCTTGTTTTAATAATCAGAAGTTTAGATGTTATAGTTGTTTTTTTTCTTTAAATAACTTTTTAACCGATTTGAAAGACAGAGTTTCTGAAATCTAAACAAAAGTTCATATCATTGCAAGCGAAGCTACTAGCAAAAGGGACTTCTAAATATGGACAAGTTAGTTTTATAATTATTCTAACGATAAGGTAAACTTTTGTTCTTTTTTTAGGCTGGCTGTTATTTTTACCAGATTGTGGAATTACCGACATTTTTTTATTTATTATACTGCGATAGGTTGGCGCTTAACTACAACTTGTCTGATGTTAAGCAGTGATGTAGTTTACGATAGAACGCGCCAGCCTAGTATACCGATTCACTCGTGATTACGAATGATTATCGGTGACAAGGTGGCAGTAGAATGAGCATCCATATGGTTAGAAACCTTAAAGGAGCAATAATTCCGACCCATCCTTACTTTATGGTGTCACCAGACATCGCACCGGAACACGGCAAGGCCATTTGGCGGTACGGCTTTGTCTAGTGGATGGTCACTATCCACGGCCGAAGCCTACCACCAGCTGATTGTTACCTGATTTGCATCACCCGGGGACCACGTGTGGGAATTCAATTTAAAGTGTACACCCACGGACGAAGGCGACTCGGTCCCCAAAAAGGTCCATTGCTAAGTCACATATTGCACTAGTGATCACTCAAACTGTATGAAAACAGAATTTCAGTTCAGCGATACTACTCATTACTAATACTGCGTTAGATGCGAGTCATCCGCGCAACACTTTACCATTTCAATTGCATTGAACACTAATACGTCATATCAATAGTCCATAACAGATAATGACTGCAGTTAATTAGATGTCATCCGTCAGGGTTGAATGCAGTTGCTGTACGTGATTAGTGATTGTTTGGACCTTGATTTGTGTTTACTTGTCAAATTGTTTGCTCTGATTCAGTATAAATAACATTATTAAAACCTACAGACTTCTAAATTTATTGTTGAAGTGAAAACTTCTTTAGCGGCGTTGAGCACTTTTTCTGTAATGGGTATAAAATCTTAAACTCGCGTCAGGACACGTGACCTGATCGAAAAAGCGTAAGACGGATGGAGAGTAGACAGCTATCCCCTCTCTACGGCGCGGCGAAAATGTATGCCTGGGCCTACTGTTTCGTTTAGGCAGCGCAGGGCGCTTGCGCGAATGTTTTCACTTCTGCCGGCACTCCCGGAGTGCAACCCGTCTTTTTCTTTTAAAAACGTCGATGCATTTCTATCGTTGAGTAACTTTCAATTTATAAGTTTCCCATGTAACCTTTTTCTTTCTTAAATAGGCTGGCGCTTGACCACCACTTGCCTGATGTTAAGCAACGATGTAGTGTACGATGGAATACGTTAGCCCAGTATACCGATTCACTCGTGATTACGAATGATTTTCGGTGAGAATGATTTTTGGGTGGCAGTGGAATATGCGTTCATATTGTTAAAAACCTTATAGGATCATCAATTCCGAAAAATTATAAAACGAATTAATTAATTAGGAATTTTACCTTTTAGTATTCTGATTTTAAATCAATGAAGAGATTTACATTACAGCTATTTACTTCACTCTATAAATAGCTCGTCTAGGTAGGTACCTTCACTTTGAATTGTGTTCAAAACAAAATCCTTCCGTTTCATCAGTTGCTGACTTAGTGTTGGATTGCTTATTCACACGTTTTGTCTCTATCACTGGACATATAGTAAAAAAGTGATAAAACTAGTATATAAGCTATTGGAAACTTATTATCAACTGGAGAAACTGCGCCGATTACATGTAATACACAGTGCCCCTAGTGGAAACTAAATGCAACGCCCGAACAATTCCAATATCAAATCACCAACAGTTACAATCGAATACTCTCCACTCTCGATTATCGAATTGTTTCGGACTTCCGAACTGGTTTCAAGATGTCCGGAATATTAGATCAGTGGAGATTCGATAGTTTGATCAAGCAAGTATTTTGACTCGATTAAAATCTTTGATAACTTTGACAGGTAGGACAGTTGTTTGTTCAATGATTAAAATATTGATAAAGTTATGGTAGCAAAGGATGATAGTCAGTCAAACAACGAATAGATTGATAATGATATTTATCTTAATAATATAACTTGGTAAGAGAACAGATTTCTGACATATTGACAGTTACTGAATATCTATCCAATTATCATTAGTGTTGACAACTGAAAAATTAACATTAATATATTGGCACTGAAATTGGCAGGTACATAAACTGTTTCAACGAGATCAAGGACAAACAAAAGATTTTTAGAACATTCAAAAGCGCTTTAATTGTAGCCAATACACCTAAAAATAATAATAGTTAGTCAAATAGCCGGTGGCGTGGTCGGTAAGATACTTGCTTTACACGCCGCAGGTCGTGGGTTCGATTCCCACCCGAGACAAACATTAATGATGAACATTTGTGTTTGTGTCGAGTCTGGGTGTAAATATCTATTATATGTATATATTTACAAAAGAAAAGTATTATATGTATAGTATATACCAGTTATCTGGTTTCCATAACACAAGCTCTGCTTAGCTTGGGACCAGATGACCGTGTGTGTAAATGTCCCAGAATATTTATTTATTTATTATTTATTTATAAATAATAAGGTTGATCAGTCGAAGTAGACCAATGAAATTTTAGGGAAGCCGATGGATGCTAATGGTCATTAACTGATTGTCATAGTATTAAATATATACCCCAGACTAACGATGATGATGGTGACGAAACATAATAAAATAACTTATTTGTAATAGCTAATAATTAGCTTAAAAACAATTGTACAAAACATTCTTGATACCAATATTGTGATCGGTATCGGGGTATGAAATACATTCCTAGAACAGTTGCGATGCGTATAGACGGCATGTCTGAGGGCAGAACGGCAATGGTACATAAAATGTCGCTGCAACTAGATTTTGACTGTTACAACGAAAATTTTATTTTCGAAAACGTCACTGTTGATAGAGTGGTTGTAGTTGAGGATGAAGTCTTTAGATAAAGCAGCCTCGCTGATGTAAGAGTTAACATGCTTCTCTTTAGACGTCAGGGCGGGATCAAATCTTTCTCTGAACCGAAAAGACCGTTTATACATGGGACTTTTTAAATTTTTTAGCACTAATCTGCAGGCAGCTAGTATGTGGTGTGAATACCATGTATCTTGGAAAAAATTCGTTGAAGCTTCGGTCTTGTACCTGATTTCACTGATCGTGTCAGTCATCACACGCCTGGCCAGGATGAGTGTTATGAAGAGCACCTGTGTTTTGTGCACGTTGCCTGTAATTATTGTGCGTCAATCGAACAGGTGCTGCCCAATTTTTCTACTACAAAATCTTTTGGAATTAACGTGATGTGTAAGTTCTTAAATGCGTCTTAATATGCAGCATTTTACAAGGCCAAGTAGCTTCGCAGTTGGCACGTCTCGCAATCGAACATCTCAGAACATTCTGCAGGTTACACTACCAAATAACCATCAACTGCCTTCCAAAACCAACACACTAAACTAAATCTTACACGAACCAAATAAAGCTCAGTTTCGATTGAACTTGACGAAGTATTTATCAGGAAATTCGCAAGGAGATATGCGTCAGTTCATACTTGTAAATGGAGAATCATTTCTGAATATTTTGCATAATACTACGTACGTAGTTGAGGATTAATTTCTGTGTAATTAAAAGCAGTGAGGTAGTTAATACTTTACAGTAACTACTTGTATAATGTGAGTTTATTTACATATATAGAACTGTCTACAGTAACCCACTGGTTGTTATAGATACTTGAAAAAAGAAAACTAGAGAATTTATTTATAAAACGCACACACCATAGACCTTTCGTCCGTGTTATTTTCTAAACATGGATCTCATGTTGTCTTTTTTTGTTATTAATAATTACAATGCCCAATGTTTCCTGATGAGGTCGGGCGCCTATATTTTAATATTCAACTATTTGAGCTTCCTGATGTTGTTGGAAGCCTATGGTCAGTAGTGTTTGTGTCGTGTCACATTTTAAATTTCTGGTGTAATTGTTGGAGATTTTAGTTAGCAGTGTTTGGTGTATCACATGTCCACTACGTCATGACTACCATCCATAAGCTGTCGACATATATGTACATACCTACCTAACTTTTACATTGCCTGGGTCCCCAGCCAGTTATATAGCGAAGCTATAACGAGACTATGATGAGGACAAAATGTATGGGATTGTCATCCATCTTCGAATGACTTTTTAATCTTACGCTGTTGTTACACTATGTAACTTTGTTTAGAGGTCCTGAAATCATAATGGTTTGGAGAGTTTAGGCTTTAATCATTACGCACTGGTTTAGTGCCTTTAGTCGCGAATTCCAACCTAATACAACACACCAAACAAAATATAATGGATATTCTAAATACTTAATCTAAATGAGATAAACGCCTACTGAGAATTTAAGAGTGTTTAGAAGCTCTTTCTTTATGAAAACAAATCATTGTGACTACATTGTTGAAAATGTTTAACCTTCACTACACTGTGTTAAACCAGAATTCAAATACAACGCTCATGTACAAGATTATTATTATGAATAATATCTAGGTTTGAGGTAACAGAGTACCTCAAACCACAATTGCATGCAATGTACCGAGGGTGGTGTTACGCTAATAGTTTCCTGAAACTGTGTGGAACAATTAACTTAATTAAATGCGGGCAGACGGTGTGAGCAAACAGCTCGTCTATCTGTCTGACTATTGCTATGTACACACGGCTTCACATCAAGCTATACAATAGCAGTATAAGCTGATCTCGTATTGTATAGGATTTCTATACAACGAGAGGTCTGCTAATACTGGATTTATATAGCTTGATATGAAGATGAGGCTATAGTTACTTAAGATATGTAATTACAGCCTTTTTTTTTCTTGTAGTAGGATATAGCATATTCGTCTCCACCTTTTGAGGAATGAGGTTACGATTCCGCGCTTGAACAATTATAGGACTTGGAAATGTATTTTCCTAAACTTGCGGGTGACGCAAGCGTACTGAAATATTTCAAAATCAAAATCAAAATATGGTTTATTTTTTTTGAGACGCGAGGCTACATAAAGATAGTCCAATTTCTTTTCCTACCGTACAGTGAATGACTGGCAACTACTGAGAAAAACTGCCAAAAAAATTCAGTAGGCTTTATTTCTTTTTTAAATGAAGTACTTATATCTATTACATTTTGTTTGATTTTCTAAAATCTGTTAAGGCAACCTTGTTCCTTAAAGAACTAGTTGCGCTAGCAAACTTCATAGTTAGGTACTGCGTACTTTTCGTCTTTCCAACCTTCCATAAACCACTATTTTAAACCCAAATCCGTCAAATCGCTATCAGTTCAACTCTCGAATTTTTGCTAAACCTACAAACATCCGTCAATTCTTTCTATATAGAGAAGATTGTGTAGTAGTAACTTATATCCGACCCTATCATTTATTTACTAAGCGATAATACTTATTGCCATTAGGTTATTACGTTTCTTAACAAAATCAGGTTTATTGTTTTTCTTGTAGATCCAAAGTGACGATCATTATATCATTAATAAATTTAACATATGGTAATCCGATAACCGATAATTAATAATTAATTAATTATTAATTATCCATTTATTTCCATTTGGTTTGTTTATTTCGTAGAACTAACATTCATTCTGAATCCCCACACCCGGTCCTTAGGTGGTACAAATCAGATGACAACTGACTGAAGGTACTTTCGGTCCTCTATCGGATACACTTCAGAAAGAGTGCGTTGGAATTACATTATCTTATTCCCCTACCCCGTTCTTTCATCGGATAAGTAGAGGTACGGCTATGCACCGCCGATATATGGTGAAAATTCCACGGGCACGCACAAAGCGCTTTGTATGCTATATATATTGTGCACACTGTCAAGTTGTGAAATTCCCTGCCGGAATCTCTGTTTCCCGAAGGCTATAATCTGCCTGTTTTCAAGTCACCAGTGAGTCTGTATTTACTGGGTACGCGTGTAACATAGTAGACTACAACATTTCTTGACAACAGGCAAGTTGTGTTCAAGAGCAAGCCTGTTAAAGGATTAAAAAAAAAGATTAAAATAAAACTACTTTATAACGGATTTTAGCGCGGTATATTTTAGATTATTATATACCGCGATAAAATCCGTCATAAAGTAATTTTATTTCAATGTATGATAATCGCGTAAATCTAAGAAAATACCAAAATAAGATTGTTTTCGTATTTTGCTCTCTCATTATAAATTACTTGAAAAGTAATAAATTGTTCTTTTAAAAAATGACAAATCAAAAGCCATTACTTAGTGTTCCAGCTGTCCCAATTAAAAACACTTAAGTGACAAATGTGAGTCGTTAAACAGAACTTTGAACTCGTTTTAGTCTTTATTTGACTAATGACTGTCACTTAAATAACTTTGATTTGTTACTTGTAGACGCTATTTATATTACGATATAAGCATGATACAGAATCAAGGTTGTGTTTAGTTACAACTGCCCCATCAACAGGTTTCTCTTACAGCACGTTATTGAGCATGACCCGCGGCTACTCTCATCGAGCTCCTACCAGCCACCTTGCTGTATCATGTCACGTCAAACCCTTTTCTCGAACTGCTGGGCACGGCTCTCCTCTCAACTATCTTACGAGTTGAGAGTTTAGGCTTTAATCCAAACACGCTGGCCAAGTGCGGGTTGGTCTATGTCACATGTCCTCGAATTGTTAGTTCTTAGAGATGCCGATTTCGTCACGATGATTTTCTTGTTATAAGTCACACAAAGTTGTGTGGGCACGACTAGGAATCGAACCTGCGACCTTATAAATCTAAGGCGAGGCCGTTGCGCCACCGCTGTTCAAAGAGTGCACCATGTGTGCGTACATATTTAAGCTCGCATCATCATCAGCCTATTCTATTCCACTGCTGGACATAGGCATCTCCTAAAGAGTGCCATTGAGCACAATCCACGGCTTTTCTCATCCAGTTCTTACCGTCCGCCCTGCTGAGATCGTCACTCCACCTAGTCTGAGGGCGTCCTACCCTACGTTTGCCAATTCGTGATCTCCACTCAAGAACTCGTTTACCCCAGCGATTGTCAGTTCTGCGGCAGATATGACTGGCCCACTGCCACTTCAGCTTACTAAGCCGGTAGGCTATGTCGATTATTTTAGTTCTCTGTCGGATCACTTCATTGCGGACTCGATCCTTCAGAGAGACTCCAAGCATAGCCCTTTCCATAAGTACGCATATCTCCTGCATACTAAAAATAAATATGTCTGCTTGTCTTTTGTCTGGGTGTAATTATCTATATTTAAGTATATATTTACAAAAGAAAAGTATTATTTGTAGTATATTACCAGTTCTCTGGTTTCCATAGTACAAGCTCTGCTTAGTTTGGAACCAGATACCCGTGTGTGTTCATGTCCCACTATATTATTATTATTATTATACTTCACTGAGGGGGGGGGGGGTTGAAAGGTAATATTATTATTATCAAAGTGAACCATTATTCTATTACATGTTAAGCTCATCTCTAATCTAAGCTGAAATGGTAGTTATGTCAATGCCCTAAAGTCCTATAAAGCAATTTTGTTACAATAAACTCAGTGCGTCACTTGAGAATAGAATATTTAGGTCAAGTTACTGATATATGGGGTAACTCTGGCCCACGGGGCTATCGAGGACATTTGACAAGCTGGGTTAACAAATAATTCTTACAAATAGTTCTTTATGAGATTTAATTAATGTTTTATGATGTACCTCAGATGGCGATACGCGAGTTAAACGGTCGGCCTATAGCGGATAGTCGATAACTTTGGTTTTTTGTAAGACAACCTCATTGCAGATTTTATCCTACAAAGAAACGCCAAGCGCGCTCCATAGCACGCGGAACGGAAACTGGTGGACCAGCAGTAGCAATAGTTTATGGTAATAAAAATATATTTATTTCATACTTTAGTTTATTAATATCCCATAACTACACTCAAGGGATTTTAATTTTAAGTGGTCAATTACATTAAGTAATCGAACACTGTAATAACTAATAAAGGTTATTGACTTTTTATTCAAAAGCGTGTGATGCAGTTCCATTGATATGTCCGTTACGGCACGAATTTGTGATTGACGTGAGAGTCATTGCTACACATTAGAAAACATAAATCAGTCTGGTTTACAATAAAATCAATTCCAATACAGTAAAAAGTGTAATTATAAATAAATATTTTGTAATTATTTTGTACTTTTTTAAATAAGTGTTTATGATAATTGGTTATTTTGTTTAAAAATATTGTAATCAATTTATAACTTACTAAAGTATTCTTATGTTTTACTTTAAAATACAAAATATTAAGTCAGAGTCATAAATTTATAATATTTATTTATCTATTATACGTATTTATTTACAAAAACAATGTACATCTGTTATAATTAGTACCTATATCCGTTTCTAGTACCCTTAACAGAAGCAATTATAACAGTTTACAAAATGACGCTGTGTGAATGTGTGAAATTAGTATTATCTATACTAATACCTATTAAAGAGCTGAGGGGAAAGGTCCGATTTGAAAATTCTTGCACTGTGAGATAGCCCATTTAGGAGGAAGGCTATAGGCTACTTTTTATCCCACAGCTAAGCATGATATGTAGTTCACGCGGGCCTAGGAAAGCTAGTTATTAAATAAGTCGTCTACCATTCACTTTACTTGAGATATGCTTACACTGTCAAAATCAAGCGTGTATAAGACAGAATTCTTCACTGTTAGTGCGTTCATGTAATTTGGAGGAAAATGTACGGCGCTATACCACTACTGAAAAATGAACGACACTTCTGGCGTTTTTCTTAAAACTTCTTTGTCAAAAACTAACACATTACATGGCGCTACCCTTGTAGTACTCGAAGGTTTAGGCAGAGGGTAATATCACCCACTTTTAATTGGCTGTTTTAGGTCACAAACGTAATAGGAGGCGAGACTATTGCCGTTCAACAGGCACAGTTCCAGACTTTGAGCTGCAACGAAGATTCTCTAAGAATGATTATTATTATTATCAGTTGGGTTTCTTTTTTATGGCTATTTTCGGACTATTCTACATGTATTTAATTAAGCTGCTTTTTGTAGGGTTATGTAATTATTATTATTATTATTATTTTTGCTCGATCCAACTAACACTTAACAACCCGTGTCGAAACGTGAAGCCAAATTAAAGGTGAGCGCGTTTATTGCCCTTTATCTATAATATAAAAATGAATCGCAAAATGTGTTGGTAAGCGCATAACTCGAGAACTCGAGGATGGTTTTTACGCAGAGAAACATTTAAAAAACTGCTTGACCAATTTTTATGAAATCTTATAGGTCGTATTCTGTTTTCGGACCCGGCAGGTGGCACTGCTTTATCGGGCAGGACGACGTCTGCGGAATCCACCAGTGACAAATATATATTATTATATTTAACACTTAACAAAATAATATGTATGCACAGTCCCTTTTCTAGTCCGTTATTGAACTGATAATGGAAACACGCACAGTACAGTCACTCACATAATAACTATTCCGCTGTTAGCTGTAAACGTAATTGGATACTTAGAATTAATATCAGGCAATAAAGATGGCTACTGCATTCACTTAGTGTTTGAGAGGTCATTTGTTAGGTTAATTAGGAATGTTCCAGAGGCGCTGCTGAGATTTACATGTTTAAATGTAGTAACTAGTTTATTTTTAGACATTAAATGTAGATATATGGTACCAACTGTAAGAGGTGTGTATAAACCTGACTAACCCTCAATCAGAAGCAAGTTTGGTGAACGGAGAAATTTATGAAGTGTCAGGATGGTCTTTTATATTAACTTACCCACTTATTTATGCCAAATCGGTGAGTAGTTATTCTGCTAAGTACCTACCTAATATCTATCGTTTAGAGAGTAACGCCCAGATTACCCTACCTACCCAATATTAAACTATTATTCCAAGGGGATTCAGTAAGTAAAACTAAAAAGGTAGATTAGCCGCGCACACGACCGCTCTACTTGGCGTCTCGTAAGTTGATCTACTGATTCACCAGGGGACGTCTAACTCACACGGGATCCAACGATATATTGATTTGAATGGTAACAGATTAAAAATACAAAGCACATTATACATAATCTTATAGCTATACATTAAAACACTTCACTCAGTCGAACAGCTCTGCTGTGTTACCTGTCTGTATGGAAGCTAGAATCATCTACCAGATTTTAGATTATTTTTGTCAAGTTTGTTTGTTTGATTAAAACAATATACTTCGATTAACGCAATGAATTTTAATATTTTCACCATATTTTTCAATTCACCATAATTTAGGTTAAAATAAGTTCAGCCATCACGACTCTATATAACTCTAATTTTTTGGATCAGTTTGAAATCAAAGCAAGAAACATAAAAATGCCAAGCAGATTTTGAATTCGATTAAGACTTCAGTCTAAACCTTGTTCTACTCCAAAAACAGAATGATAGAAGAATGCCTGAAGGTAAAAACAGATACAACATTGTAATTTTAGATTTTAAATGCCGAGGTTTCAAAGTCTTTTCAGACTTAAATAGTCACGGATGGAAAATCTACAAAAAAAAAACATCAACAGATTCAATATTACAAGACATCTTTACCCTAAAAGATTCCAAAAATAAGTTTTGTGATGAAAGGTGAAAATAATTTTGTTTTTAATCAACTTTTGTAACTGACTGTACACACGGCTAGACATAAAGCCATACATTTCCAGCATAAGCTGATCTCATATTGTATAGGATTTCCGTACAACGAGAGGTCAGTTTATACTGGATTTGTACAGCTTTATGTGTAGTGTGTACACGATGAATAGAAACGGGCTATTTAATTTATTGACCACAATCGAAGGCAGGTCGTATTGATAGGTTATAAGTAAAACGAAATAAAATGTTACAAATTCATTTACTTAATATCACAGATTTAAATACAAAATCTACATTTAGTTAGTAACTAAACTTAAATATAATTTTTAATAAATAACCAATACATATAGTAGGTCTAGCTAAATAATGGCCATCGACTACCTTAAGTAATTAACACGTTTATACGACTTACAGAAAAATGCTTTAGTTCAGATATCAGGTTTACCAGAGATCCACACATACACAATAAACACTAGGTGCATATAATAAATGGCGAAAACTGAATTCAAATCCATTTTGTACTATAAAAGATCTAAAGATCTAAGATCTTCGTTTCTTTATAACGGGCTGTTGGCGTGGTGGGTAAGATGCTTGCTTTTCACGCCGCAGGTTGTGGGTTCGATTCCCACCCGTGACAAACATTAGTGATGAACATTTGTGTTTGTATCGAGTCTGGGTGTAAATATCTATTACGTTTGGACTATCTATCTATTTCGAAGAATTACTTAGAAGTCAATTAGCTTAGCGGTCTGAGACGACGGCTGGCAGGCGTAAGCCGCGGCGAACGAGGGTTCGTAACCAACCAAAGTTGGTGTCTTTATGTGATAGTTTAAACAGCGTGACTACCTTTGATAATCACTTGTACAATAATAATCTCTAAAAAGTGATAATAAATTCAGTTTAAATATTTACTACAGCCATATAGTTAAGATGCCAAACATAAAGCGCACGCCTCCGCCGGCGCAGAAAGGAACACTGACGCATACAAAATCAAAATCAGATCCTGACTTACCAGTAGCTGTAAAGGAAGCTGCTGAGACAAACCGGAATATTACTTCTCGAAAGAAACGTCCCCGTATTCAAGGCTCTCCTTCGAATGAGCAAGAATCAGTATCAGTATCGCCTACGCATGAGTCTCGGGTGACCCCGGGTGAGATTAGAGCTATTGTTCAAGATATTATAAAAAAAGAATTAACTGAGCAGCTGTCTAATTTTACATCATCTATAAAAACATTTCTCAATTTGGAACTGCAAACTGTTAAAGACGAAATCACTGAAATTAAGCAGTCTATGCAATTTATGAACGAACAATATGAAGATTTCATGAAGGAGCAATTAGAATTAAAGAATACTGTGCAAAGTGTAAAGTCACGGAATGACGAAATGCAGGATTCAATGAGATTGATGGAGTCGCGCATTAATCAACTTGAGCAAAACGCCCGTGCTAACAATATAGAGATTCAGTGTATGCCTGAGAAGTCTAATGAAAATCTACTGAACATTGTTTCTAAAATAGGGGATGTCATTAATTGCAAGACAAGTAACGAACATATCATGAAGTGTACGCGCATCGCAAAAATGCAGCCTGACAGTAATCGCCCACGCTCTATTATTGTACAGTTTTCTACACCAAGGATTCGGGATAATTTCTTGGCAGCAAATATTGAATTCAACAAGTCTCAACCGTTGGATAAGTTGAACACGTCACATCTTGGCTTTGAAGGACTAAAGCGGCCTATCTATGTGACTGAACACCTGTCACCAGCCAACAAAGCCTTATGTGCTGCTGCGAGAATGAAAGCCAAAGAAAAGGGATATACACATGTATGGGTACGAGGTGGCAAAATTCTTGTTCGTAAAACGGATACTTCAAGATATATAGTAATTAAGAATCACAATTCTTTAAACTTGTTAAATTAATGGTTTATAAATTTAAGCTTGTGTCCCATTAATCTTAACGCTGTAACATTCTCGTCTTTTAACATTTATTATCAGAATATCCGAGGTTTACGTACAAAAACACACACATTTTACAAAAACATTAATTGCTGTAATTATGATGCTGTTGTTTTAACAGAAACTTGGCTAAATTCGGGGATCCTGAACAGCGAGCTTTTCAATGATGAATATGTCGTCTATAGAAGAGATCGTGAAAGCTCTCAAACTTCTCAAACGAAAAAGGATGGAGGAGGGGTTTTAATAGCTGTATCCAAAAAATATAATAGTCTGAGAGCATCTTCATGGGAAAGTTCTTGTGAGGATCTCTGGGTACTAATTGATATACATAGTAATATACCAAATTGTGTAAATAAATTGGCTCTTTGTGTAGTATATCTTCCACCACCAGTTCATAACCAATTACTAAATAATTTTTTAACTAACTTCAATAAAGTTTCAGATTTCTATGACGGGAAAACATGTATTATAGGTGATTTCAACTTGAATGCTATAGATTGGGTTTCGGTCAGTCAGGAACATGCAGGTACTTCTAATTTAAAACAACATTCTCCCATGTGTAACCAATTAATTGATTTTAGCTATGTTAATAATCTACAACAGTGCAATTATATAAAAAATCCTAAGGGTAAATTACTCGACCTCGTATTCACCAATTTATTGCCATGTACTGTTAATGAATCATGTGATATGTTATGTCCTGTGGATCCACTGCATCCAGTACTAGAAATAAATTTTGAAATTTTACAGAACAGCAATTTAACATATAATTCCCTTAGATTAAAATATAATTTTCATAAAGCTGATTACGATTTGGCAAACAAACACCTAAATGATATTGACTGGGACACTGCATTCTTGAACAAAGATGTAAACGAAATGGTTGGCATTTTTTACGAAAGACTGCGCATAATAATTGAAAGTTGTGTTCCAAAAGGTAAAATTAAGCGTAGATATCCACCTTGGTACACAAAGGAATTGGTACAGTTACTTAATGAAAAATTCACAATTCGTAATAGATACAAAAAATTTAATAATCCATTAGACAAGATTTCACTCCGCATATTAACTGAACGATGCAAAAAATTAACTACTAATTGTTATAATAAATACATCAATGGTATCGAAGATGCTGTCGTTAAGAATCCGAAATGCTTTTTTTCGTTTATAAAAGCTAAGCGTGGTGGCAAGAGTAGCTATCCTGCCTCAATGACAGATGGCACAATTAGTACCTGTGATGGTAACGTTATTTGTGACTTATTTGCTAAACAGTTTTCGTCGGTCTACAGTGATAAGCATGACAATAAAGACTCTATGTTTAAATATTGTGATCTTCTCTCAATATTAAATCTGGATTGCAATAGCTTTACATTTCTTACAATTGATCAAGAAGTCATATTAAAAAAGTTAAAGCAACTAGATCCTTCTAAAGGTGCTGGTTCAGATGATATTCCGCCTATTTTTATTAAAAAGTGTGCTCTTAATTTAGTTTATCCCTTATATTTAATTTTCAATACATCATTAAACTGCGGGATATTTCCCTACGAGTGGAAAAAAGCAAAAGTTATACCTGTATTTAAATCAGAAGATGAGAAACAATTTAGAAATTATCGGCCTATATCTATCTTATCGACATTTCCAAAATTATTTGAATCACTCATCTGTCCACACATTCAAAGCTATTTTAAAAAATACTTGTCCCAATATCAGCATGGTTTTACTAAGTCCAGATCAACTAGTTCTAACCTAGTTTTATACACAGAGACTATACTTGAATCAGTTGATGCACAAAAGCAAATAGATGCCATATACACAGACTTTAGTAAAGCTTTTGACAGTGTTTCGCATGCTATACTTACTAAAAAGCTATCCGCATACGGGTTTGCTGGAACTATACTAAATTGGTTAACTTCTTATATTACGGATCGCACATATTATGTTGTGGTTAACGGATACCAATCAATGATTCATAAAATAACCTCTGGCGTTCCCCAGGGATCCCATTTGGGTCCCATACTGTTCAACATCTTTATTAATGATATAACTATGTGTTTCAAGTTCTCTAGCCCTTTTTTGTTTGCGGACGATCTCAAACTTATCAGAGTTATCCAGTCTGAAAATGATGTCTTGTTGCTACAAAGTGACATTGACAGACTCATTAAGTGGTGTGAGGACAATGATATGCGCTTAAATACAAAAAAATGTAGTCACATTAAATTCACAAGAAAAAACAAGCTTATACAGTCCACTTACTTTATTGGCGGTGAGCTGTTGAACGAAGTTGATGTCATAAGAGATCTGGGAGTATTATTGGACAAGAAACTTACTTACCTACCTCATATTGAAAACATCTTAAAAAAAAGTTCAAAATTATTGGGTTTTGTAATCAGGAACAGCAAAGTTTTTAACAGGATCAAAACAAAAATTATTCTGTTTCAAAGTTTAGTACGTAGCAACTTAGATTATTGCAGCACTGTGTGGCGACCGCATTACTCAACACACTCCTTGCGAATTGAACGAATCCAAAAAAGGTTTATGAGGCACTTGGCATTTCTTACTGGATGTTCCAAACGTAATTATTCATATACTAATACACTAAAAAAAATTGACATGATTACCCTGAAACAACGTATGGATATGTTGGACTTAGTTTACCTCCACAAAATCTTAAGAAACAATATAGATTGTCCTGACTTATTAAACAAAATAAGATTTGCAGTGCCAAGTAGATATCCTCGCCACAAAATTAAACCCTTAAGCGTTCCTTTTAGGAAAACAGTTTTCGGTCGAAATTCGCCACTTTGTCGCATCTCTAGGTTATACAATGAATGCAGTGAGCTCATAGATATGCACAATGATTCGCTTCATAGTTTTCGAAAAAAAATTAAGCAGTGTTACTAGTAAACATTGTAACTATAATTAATAATAAAAATTTCCTTTCACATAAATATAGTGTTGTATTGTTGTTTAAGGTTTTTTAATCTTTTTGTTTAAATGTCTATAAAAATTAATGTCTGTTTTTTGCATGCGGTGTTTGCCTATAATAGGTTATGCATTTTAGTTTTTAAGTTATTTCTTGTATACATATGCTTTGTGATAAATGTAATAACTGTTGGCAATCCTAAATAAATAAAAAAAAAAAAAAAAAAATGAGTATAAATATATTTCCAAAGAAAAGTGTTATATGTGTAGTATATACCAGTTATCTGGTTTCCATAACACAAGCTCTGCTTAGCTTGGGACCAGATGACCGTGTGTGTTAATGTCCCAGAATATTTATTTATTTATGTGTTTACTTTTAAGAAGATAATAATTCAGAAGTAAAAACGGATTTATATTGTGAGTTAAGATTTACTAACAACGTTTGAAACTGAAATAAGTCGATGCCCATTATTTAATTAGTTTTACTGTACATTATTATTGTTTAGTGACTAAAATAAAATTAGGCGATTTGTTATTTTTTCCTATACAACATCAATATCAACAACATTCAAGGTTTACATAGATACAAATGTGTCTCACGGGTTGCGGATAAGTAGTAAATATTATCACTCTTATAAATTGATCATCATCATTTTCATCATCATTATCATTATCACCATCATTATCATTATCATCATCATTATCATCATCATCATCATCATCATCATCATTATCATTATCATCATCATCATCATTACCATCATCATAGTAGTAAATTATATAACAACTTTTTAATATCCCACTGTTGGGCAAAAGTCTCCTCTTAATTATCTTAAAAGTTTACTTTAATTATTCGAGAAAACAAATCATTTAACACAATTTTTTTTTTTAATATTTGTACCCAGCAATAATTTCTATTTTTTAATAATAAATTCTTACTAGAATTATCCACAACTATTGAAACTCAACACAAATTTTAATAATATTGTTATAAATGCGTAGAAAATTGGCAGTACCCATTGTATTATCAGTCTTATTGTATCTACATTATACAATCAACTCAAAAATTAGTTACTAGTGTAGCAGCAATTAGTTTTAAAGTTAAATTAAACACTTAATTTCCATAATAAAACAAAAAACATGATAAATTAACTTAAATAAATATAACATTAAGGCAAATAGACTGCTAATAAGAGAGCATACAATGATATTCTGAATAAACAGGTGTAAATAAGTTACAGACAATATTCAATCTACAAATATTGGATATACCTACAATGACTCACACATACAACAAATTAATAATACTTAATATAGTGCGCCAGTATTACGGAAACGTAAGTCAAGTCTCTATTCCCTCACTCTTATAAATTGATCATCATCATTATCATCATCATTATCATTACCATCATCATTATTATTATCATCATTATCATCATCATTACCATCATCACTATCATCAACATCATTATCATCGTCATCATTACTGAGCAATTACTAATGTCCATGTTTGATACTGATAGGTCACACTTACTCTTGTTTTTTTTTTTATGTTTGTTTTTTTTCTCTTTCTATGTGTTTCTTTTTTTATCATTTAATTTTGTGTGTCCTGTCGTTGTCAAATAAATGTTTTTCTTTCTTTCTTTTCTTTATCATTATCATCGTCATCATCATCAGCCTATTTAAGTCCATTGCTGAACATAAGCCTTTTCCAAAGCACGCCACTGAGCACGACCCGCGGCTACTCTCATCCAGCTCTTACCAGCCACCTGCAAAGATCGTCCTACAGTACTTTTGCCCATCCGTGGTCTCCTTTCAAGAACTCGTTTACCCCAACGGTTGTCGACCATCATTGATCATCATTCTCATCATCATATCCTAATAGGATAAGAAACTCAATAACTTAATAATTTAGCCTTAGCTTTTAATCTACACACAGGCCAAGCATGGGTTGGTAGATGTCACATTAGCATCAAATATTTGCTCATAGAGTACTTAAATAAGTAAAATATGCTAATTTTACGGATTACATTTACAATTTACGTGTATTTAAATTTTTAATTTTCTAAGGTGATAATGCATTATCACCTTAGAAAATTTTAACACAAGAACTGTTATGCGTTCCACTCTGCCGAGGCATAAACAGTTTGTGAGCATAGATAGACTGTTCAAGTTTTGTTTTTTTTTTTGCTGATGACCTAACCCAATTAGCCGGAAGGGCCTTTATTGGTTCACCGGACTTTTTCGGTGAGCCGTCCGAGGACGGTCGAACCGATTTCAAGTTTTGTGTTTCTGTGTAGCTTTTATATACGTGTGCATTCGTTATGACACTACAACCTTTTGTATGTGTGCGTGAGCATGTTAAACTATGCTGTACGTGATAATCTCGCCTCTCCCAAACTGGCAGAAACAATTTAGTACTAGAAGTGGCGTATAACCCTTACCTGTTATATGTAGGAGGCTCAATACAGAATCAAAAATTGGTCAAAAGAAGGTTTTATTCAATAACCCATCTACAACTTTTTACTTAGAACATCATTTTGCAAAATTATTCATAGCAAAATAATCTATTTGAGTATCGTTAAACATATTTTGTCTCTATAACTAGTGTCCATATGCCCTATAGGTAATGTCACAGCCACATCCACTTTTGACATTGATGGCGATGAGGTTACTAGTTCAGCGAGCTGTGACGAACACTCACTAGAACGTGACGTCATCGTTCGAGCTGGGAAGAAAGATTTTAGTTATAAACTAGAAAAAAAATACTTAAAGCGACATCTACAGGGCCTGAATCCACTACCCTAAGAGTTGAAAGGCTAATTTTAGCTTCTTTGTTTGGCATTTGCAAGTGAATGTGATTTATTTTTTTATTGTTCCGAAATATTAGGTTTCTTTACGAAACTTTACTTTATCATTTGGGACTTCTTTAAGAGCGGATCAAATACCCGGATCATCTAATCCTTCATTCTATCCCATCCCTAAAATTTAGGACAAATAAATCAAATCAAATTTGTACCGTGATGTTAAGTCGTGTTTACATCGTAAGATTATAAGTAGTTATATGCATAAAACACACTATTCTTTTACTTCAGTAGTTCTAAGAGTAAAAATTAAATCATTATCAGTTTAAAAACTTTTTCTCCAAATATAGCGACAAACATTGGAGACATTTTTACTCCTTCCAAATCGACAATAATGTTTTACTTCTGAAGATCTTAGAGTAAAAATTAAATCATTTTTAGTTTACAAACTTTCCCTCCAAAGATAACGAGAAACATGGGTGACATTTTTGCTCCTTGCAAATCCACAAACCTTACAGACCACTATTTTCCTCCCCTTTTTAATAAAACCGCCAGTTTCCTAATATTATTCAAGGAAAAAACAAATTCACTTACAATTGGTATAACAACTGGACGCTGAGTCCCCTGAAGGGCTGTAGGGCTTCATTTCGTAATGGTTGCTTCCTGACGAATGCTGCCTGTTCCCAAACGGGGATGAATAGCTTGGGGTGAGGAAATAATAGCGTTACTGAATTGATGTGAAAACTTAGTATATTGTTTATTACGGAAGTAATTTTAGTGGTTGTTGTTGTATGCTTTTTTGGAAATGGATTTGTCGTGGTTATAAATTTTAAGAATATAATTGTAGTTTCTTAAGAAAACCCATCGCTACTCGGAGTATTTGATATCTTTTGTGACATTTTAATTTTATAATTTTTTTATTTAATTAACTTTATTGTTATTATGATTGTTTTGTTGATTTAATTGTTTGTTATTTGTTTTGACTAAGAAGTGTTGATTGTATTTTAATTGGTTTTATTCTGACACTTTTTATTATTGTTGTGTTTTTTTTAGTAACAATTTTAATATTAATTTTGATTGTTTTTTAAAGTGGTTTATTATTTTCTCACTTATTAGTTTTTTTCGATATATATTTATAACTATTTGACATTGATTCATTATTGTAATTTTATTGGAATTGACATTATGAGTTTTTAATTATTAAGATTTTATTTTATTTTACTCTGACATGCCAATTATGAAATGTACTGTTGTGGTGCAATAAATTAATTATGAATTACTACTGCTAATCCTGTTAGGTGTTTCAAATTATTTCCTACGATTCCCATGAGTACTTTAGTCAGTACTAGCTTGTTAGCTCACGCGTATTTTTAAACAGCGACCTCATTTTGTGCAGTTTATCCTATCCTTCCCTGAGTCTCAACTATTGTCAAAATTTCACTGACATGAAGTGGAGTTGCTCTAGCATTTCTATTTAGGTATTAGTAAATGCATTGTGGCCAATTGTATTTATGTCTCCAACCTAAGAAATTTCAGTATCTTCAAGATTTACGTTACTTGATTGATCACTAACTAAACATGAATTAATAGCAATGAATAAATACGATTTTATAATAATGCATACAGTAAAATCCAAGTTAAGAGAAAGCTTCAATGATTCCTTTATGTTTCAAACCCCATAATCGCAATCGCAGAATCTATGAAGTAAAATATACCCGCCTTGTGATCCATTAAAGTGACAGTCTAACTGAATTAGCATAGTGAAGCAGTCGACACTGTTTTTATTCCAGTTTGATACCAGTTCTAGCCTACAATTTGCCTACTTAGAACCTTATTTTCTATGCGTTTCTAGTAATTATTTTCTACTGCGATTTGCGTAAACAACATTTATTCTGTCGGAGTAGTTCTAAGGTAATTTTATTGCTTGTTTGTATAGTATTCTATTGCAAACTCTGCTTTAGTTAAGTATGTGTTTACATGCCATGATTTCTAACCAACTGGCGAAAAGTATGAAAGTATTTTTAGTATAATATTATGTACCTTTGTTGAGTAAGTTGCTTTTGTCGAGTTCTAAAGAGCGAAGGAAATGCGTGTTTCTATTTTATCTTTACTAAGTTATGTATTTAATTTAGATTGTTCAATTATTTATATATACTAGATTCTTTTTAACTAGATTTTTATTATCAGTTCCATAAGTCACATCATTAAGATAAATTTACTGTCATAATCATCAGTTTTCACTTACTTCTAAATTCATTAGAAAGAAATTTATTCGAAGTAAGAAATACTAAAATATTTTCTATACCTGTCTCTGACATGAGGCATATCGTAATGGTTATCAGGCCCCTGCATCCAATACTCGTTACAGGTCCTCGTTAGATCTGGTGCTGTACTGCCTTTGTCTCTTCCGCTTTGTGTCTTTGGTATACCTTTCAAAGAAATACCTACTATTGTAAGTCCAACCCTTACACAATCGAGTAAAAATTGCTTACATTCTATTTATTTACAAAAGAATGTAGTAGGAGTATTAATTACAGGATATCAGTAGCCTGGTTACATTTTATGGGTACTAGTAATCTTATAGAAGGTACAAGTTCTGCTCAGTTTGGGATCAGATGGCCGTGTATGTCAATATCCCTGGTTATTATTATTATTTTTCCTTAAACTAACTTATTGCAAAACAAAATTTTTGTCCCGAATTGTTGCTTGTTATTCACTTCGCCTAAATCTCTTTTTGGAATAAGGCCAAGAATATTTAGTTCTGAATTATGATTTCCCTGTTCTTGATTTACTCGCAGTACTTTACTATTACTATTTTCCTAAGGGAAAACATCCGATTTCTGCTTGGTAAATATTTCTAGAGGCTCGATATCTGTGACAAAAACTTAAAACAGCATGTAATCTTCACGTGCCTTAGCTTCTGAGTAATATGATGTTTACTCACCTATTCTTCCGGCAGAATACACAGGCCTGGATTTGTATTTACACCAGACGTAGAGCATAATAACTCCAGACATCAGCATTACTATAGTGATTCCGATCCCGACGTACAAGGTCGTGTTGTTTGTGTAAAACCCTGAGTAAAAAACCATCAGCTGTAATACGGTACTTTTCATTGACAAAACAGCAAAACAGAAAGCTCCACCACTTCCTTGTGGCATCCGGTGCTTAACTATTATGAGATGACCAATCAATTGATTTAGATATAAAACGCAGTCAAAACCAATCCAAAGCTACTTTGATTCAGCTCTCACCAGCGACTTTGTAGGGATCATCACTCTATGAGTACTAAGGTGTCCTATATTACGTTTAGCAGTAAGACGTCATCATTCAAAAAGTTGTTTTCTTAAACAGATGCTGGTTTTGAGGCATAGAAATCCGACTTATTGCCATTTTAGCTTGTTCATTCTTCAACTTGGTGCTTCGTTAAGGGAGAATAATGTAGGAGAAAAATGTAATCAAACAGCACGATCACTTAAGAGACTTGAAATTCGATAACCTTGTTGATTACTCACTCATTCCAGCAGTACAATATCCATCAACACAGGCGGCGTGCTGTAAGGTAGATCCTTGACAATTGCCGGAGCATTCCCTACTACGAACTCGCACGCAATCACCGCTGCAGGAAGACCACGAGCCCCAAGAAGACCAGGAACCACCTTGAGACAAAATATTGTTTATACATTGGAGGCTACCACAGTTAGAAGTATGAATTGTATTCTGCTTCTCTTGACTGGACCAGAGCAGAGTTGTTTGTCTTTGAGCCACTCAATGGACATTGTCATTTCAATGTTTTCAATTTTACAAACGAACACAAATCCACATGAATCTAAATATAGCCTATAACCCTCCCAAAATTAATATTCACTCAGCAATTAATGACACTTATCGTTTATCAAGCAAAGAAATTAGCTAGTCGTACTTACTGTTCTGACAAGTAATACAATTCTGATCGCTCTGCGAAGAAGCGCCCCTGCAGGGCGCGCCACCGTTAGCGGGTGCGGGCGCCGTGCAGCTGCGTAAGCGTCGCCGCCCGCCTGATTCAGACCCACATCGACAAATTGCCCATGAAGACCATTCCGACCAGCCTCCGTTTACTAGGTGTATAAAAAGCTTTTTTTTAGTTTCTGATGTCTAAACTTAGGTTCATTTCAGTAAAGGTGACAGAATTGTAACAGAAATTGATTTTCGGGTTAGCCAAACTTTTGTGATGGAATGAAACCTGAACAAAGAACTTCACTTTGGCTCAACGCTAAAATGCTGGCACTGTACACCAGAAACAGTAGCACAGCCTTCGTAAAGAGGTTCAAGTAATAAAACTCCTTGGAATTCTGAATTTTAATTCTGAACAGTTTCAATCATGCTAGCAAAACATAGTTAGCCTTTGTAAAGGCGTAAGTTAGTATTCAATATTCCCAGTATTATTACTAGTACAATAGACTCCCACATACCATAGACAGACAAAACAGCAAGTTCCGATTCACGACGTCCAGCGATGTTTTCAGCTACACAGGTGTAGTTCGCCATGTCCTGTATCACATTGTCACATTGTGTAAAGACTGTCAATAGTACTAGAATATATAAATATAGTTCTATTCAAGTAAATTGGCAGCTGAAAATGCTAGTGCTAGAGCAATTATAGCAATCATTTAGTAACATTAATGATTTCCAGTTAGGATTAGATCTATGGAAATAATATAAATGTCACAAGATTGCCCTAGAAGTGATAACGTGGCGATCTGTAACACAGATTTTCTTAACACTCAGCCAGCCTCACACAGTGGAAGAATTGACAAAATTGTACTTCGCCCGAGTAAGTAAATGACAATACACTCATCCTCCTCATCCGCTGTATCGTGTAAGATTTAAATAATGACGTAGTGGGTGTCATTTATGTTTGCCCACGCCGACGGTTGAGATAGAGCCATTGATGACACATGACTGCAGTAGGTAAGTATGACTTGGTCCATAATGGTTAAGGTCTTGGAGTACTTATGACTTCCACTAAACTACATTAAGCCATTAGGTTTGGTATATCCAAAGATCACAGTTTTGGTGCTCTGTGAGATTGACAGTGAAATGTTCTAAGACGCTTGTCTTCTAAAATATGATTTTTTCTAAAAGCGGGCGATCGCAAGGTAGATGTTCCAGATAAATAAAATTCGCTGGTTTCTTGACAAGTTCTTGTATAATTTCAAGGCACAGTACAGTTGGTACCAGATACAAAGTGGTGGTGCAATACTGATCTGAATGAATTATTAAACTAAATAAAGCGTAAGAGTGAAGTTAATAGAATCAGAAACAAAAGGCGTTAAACTGACATTTTTTGTAGTTTACAAAAGTTAAACTTGATGTTGCCAATGCAACAAACAGTATGAGAAAGGAAGAGAGATTATTATAATCTTACCTGCAAATTGACTTTCGGTAACACCAAAGCTTCATCAGTAGGGTCAATAAGATTTCCATTCCTCATCCATTTAATTATAGGTGGTGGTGCGGCAGGAGGCGGTACACATCTAAATGTCACACTCCTTCCACTTTCAACTCTGACTGAAACTGGCTGCTGGAGAAATTGTTTCTTAATATCTGCAGAAAGATATTATTTTTAGACTAGGCAAAATAAATATAATATAAATTGGTTTAAATTTAAATTTCTCGATACATATGAAAACGTTAACGAGACTCTTTGACCCAAAATCTCCAAGCCTCTCCTCGATATGATTATGGGCTATAGAATTACCATTACTTCTTCATCCTACCTATCAAGTTTTAGATAAAGATGACAGTACCTACTTAGAACAATAACTTTAGTTAAAACCTATGAATCCCACAAGCTGTATTTCACTTCAAGCAAAGTTCACAAAGAGAGAAATACAGATACAATCAAGATAATCCTTTACTTAGAATTTCATTACCCTACAACCTCATAGACTTTAAATCTAACGATTATATTTCACATTTCTGTCATATAAACGTGAACAGGGGGGACTAGACAAAGTCACATTATAAAAGCAATTAGAAACGTGAAAAAGAGTAAAATGTATGAGATTGATACACAATTGACACGTGACATTTCTTAGGTGTAAGTCAATTCAGTACACATTATATTTTATCAAGAAAGTAATAAGTACCGATATGGTGACTCTCACTAAAACAAATGAACATCCACCCCAATATCACAAATAGAAAGCTAGTGAGCATTCATCAAAGTGCAAAGTGCTCGAGTTAACGAGCGGAAATAATGTTTCCTCCATATAATGGTTCCGTTACCCACCCTCTTAAAAAAGGGATGGAAAAAATAGTTATAAAGTTTTTGGATACGAAAGAGTAAGTCTATGGGTGTTTCGTTGTTAAATCATAAGAAGAGGAAAAAACTAGACCTTTAAAGATACTTTTCCCATGTTTTTTTAAACACTATTCGCGCCATTAATACGGCATCATCCAAAACAACTGACCGAATTTCATCTTTGGCGTTGGCGTGACTGCCTTTAGATACCGAAACTGAGGGTCCAAATCTAAATTTCTAGTTGCATGGTAATCAATAGCCAGAAAGTATGCAGTGTGACAACCCAATCTCTTCGAGAGCACGTTAAGCCTAAGTACAAGTAGTATCGACTTTCCAATCTCACTCTCTAAACTCGAATAATATCACCTTCTTATCCGTCTAGTCAACCTGTAGGCTAATTCATGTAATTAGATAAGTTCTGTTGCGGTGCAGTTGCAGTTAAATTTCGATCAAAACAGCCCTTTTTGTATTCTAGTAATCATGACAACCGCTGTCAGATACGTTCGCGTCAAGTTCACGTCACGCGAGCGCTATAGTGTATACGTTATTTAAATGACAATTACAAGTGTACCATTTCGCACTAAGACATAGACTTGATCGCAACTCCACTGCAACTTGATCGGCGCGTCAAGAAATTACGTGAACTACGCCTAACGTACGCCTACTGAGCTGACTGCTGCGCCATAGTGAAATAGGTACGGCTTGGACGATTTCATTTGTTTTATATTTTATTCCAAGTCAAAAATATACGAAGAGTCTATTGTGTGTCTTGCCGATCACTTTAAAGTGATTTTTTTATTCGTCTGAACAAAATGAGTTATTTCTGAAAACTTTATTTTAGTAAACATTTTATGGAGATAAGAATGTCTTTCTTCTTTGAAAAGCAACAAATTATGTCTCTCCAAACTGTCACTGATTTGATTATTTCTTTCGTTAACATGGCGTGACTTGTCGCCCTTAGCGTGGGGTGTTTATTTTCAACAATGGAATTCGGTTTAGTTGTTGACATTTTGTTATTTAGATTGCATAAATAGATAAATGGTTCAAAAAGGTGGCAATGCCAAAATACATCGACAACGGATTTTGCAAGCTTCTGAGTAAAAAAATTGGTTGCCTGTAAAGTCGGTATACGGGCGAAAGTTTTACGTGACAACGACTTTGAGTGGTAAAATAATTTTAATGTGAATATTCATTCGTATAGTAGGAAGAAGGATGAAATAATAGTAACAATTTAAAACATTTATTTAAACAAAGAATTATATTTAAAACATAAATTTATACAAAGAATCTCGCTCTTAGGCGGGCTAACTGTGCTCGAGTGGAAGGGACGCGTGCCTTTCACTTTTTATGTCTGTCTCTCTCGCTCTTAGGCGGGCTAACCATGCCCGAGTGGAAGGGACGCGTGCCTCTCACTCGCTCGCATAACGTGAGCGGAGCGTAACGCAGTTTCTTGAAGTGTCACCCGGCAAACCAATTTATAAGACGTTGTCACGTCAAAAAAAAGATGATATTTGCAATATGTCTGACAACCTTAACTCTTATTTTTTTAATTGATGGCTTCTGTAGTAAATTGCCACAATTTTGCCAGTATCCGTCGGTGAGGAAATTACAGTCAAGAGCGGAGATGTGAAACAGGATATAATACTCGTATAATATAATATAATAATAATAGTAATGTGACATTAACACACACGGCCATCTGATCTCAAACTAAACAGAGCTTGTTCTATGGACACCAGACAACTGGTAATAAAAGAAGAAGAAGTAAAACATTTATTTGACGGAGACAGGACACACAGAATTAAATGATAAAAAACACACGAAAAGCAAAAAAAAAAGAAACAGTTAAAAAGAAAAAAACAAAGAGTAAGTGTGACCCTTCAGTGTCAAACATGGACATTGCTCGGTAAACTCTGTGAGTGCCTACTAGAGGCGACCCACAGCACTGATTTTCAGCAATGTCCATATTCCCACAGTGTGACGCCAGGCGTCAAGGTTCCCAAAAGACCAAACCTGCTTATGTCTATTACAAATTGTAATTTAAACTACATATAACACTTTTGTTTTTTAATTATACACATAAATATAAATAATTACACCCAGACTCGAGACAAACAGACATATTCATCACACAAATGTCTGTCTCGGGTGGGAATCCAACCCACGACCTGCGGCGTGAAAAGCAAGTATACCAACCACGACACCGGCGCGTCAAAGGATGTGCTGTGGATAACGAATGGCGATACTTTATTAAGAGTAGCCACATGTCAAAACTTGATAATGCGGTGAATGTTAGACGGGCCGGTGGCGTGGTCGGTAAGATACTTGCTTTTCACGCTGCAGGTCGTGGATTCCCACCCGAGACAAACATTAGTGATGAACATTTGTGTTTGTGTCGAGTCTGGGTGTAAATATCTATTATAAGTTTATATTTACAAAAGAAAAGTATTATATATATAGTATATACCAGTTATCTGGTTTCCATAACACAAGCTCTGCTTAGCTTGGGACCAGATGACCGTGGGTGTTAATGTCCCGGAATATTTATATTTTATATTTATATTTTAATGTTAAATCTGGGTTGCAATACATTAACTGTCAAAGCGAACAAATATATTCCGGCGCCTGCGCAATAAAAATCGCAACAATTCGACCAGTGAGATCGACGTGTTCAATAGCCAGTGCGTTTGTGAGCTCCGAAGCTGTCATCTCGAATTTTTGTATAATTTATTTAAAAAGTAATTAAACCTAATATTGAAGTCAGGAGTCTCATTTCTAAGTCCTCGTCAAAGAAGACCAGCGCATTCATATTGGTGACCCCGACGTGATCAACTTCGACTTGGATAATACTCGCCAAACGGTTGTCACGAAATACATTCAAGTACACCAAGAAATCTACAAAAAAAGGACCTATCCTTCAGGAATTCGCCAGTATCCAGCTGCAGCAACTATTTCCGAGGGAAGTGCATAAATCCTTTCTATTAATCATCCTTTCTAGTTCAATTTGCAAAAATAAATTTGATAATTGTCGCTACCTACCTACTTTTCTACAATATAAATTCATGTTCATGTATTTGGCTTAAATTCGCATTAAATCTTTATTTTTACAAATAATATACACTATTTGGTGTTTTGCAACTACTTACCTACATAAATACCAGTGACTTGCAAAGATTAAGACTAATTAAATCATTAAATTTGCGTAAATTGTCCGTCTCAAACACAGTATTTCATAACTATTAAATACTTGTTAAAATCATCATTCTTTCCCGTTGTAACCTGTACCGCATACCTAATTTAATTAGAATATCATCTAATATCCTTTTTAATATATATACAGTTGTTTTTCGCCTGTGTCGACCCTTGGTAACGAACGCCGCGGCGGCGGAGTGCCGCGGCCGGCCGTCTGCGGCGCCGTGCAACCGGTTTGTTATCACCTCGCTCACCGGCTAACCAAGTATTGTATTCACTGTTTATTAATTACTTATTCGTTAAGAACTATTACATCAGACTTGATTGAGTTACACATATATTTGCACCGACAAAATGAGTGAATTAAAGGAACTTGTTAAACAAAGGGGACACATTAGAGCTCGTTTAACAATGTTTGAAAAATATTTAGCACCTTTGTTAGATTGTAAAGAAACTAGTGCAGTACAATTTAATGAACTGCGTTTGCGCTTAAATAAGATACGTGATCTGTCTTCAAACTTTGATGACATTCAATCGCAGATTGAAATGTTGGATGAAGATACCACTAAACAAATGGAAGAACGTGAATCAACTGAAAATTCATTTTTTCATTTATTAGCTGAGGCTCAATCTTTAGTGGAGTTTTTCGAAAATATAAATAAATTGGAATCTTCATCTAACGCAAGTCGTAGGAGCAGTCATTTAAAATTACCTCCAATAAAGATTCCTTCTTTTAATGGTGATGCTAACAAATGGTTGTCGTTTAGAGATACTTATTTGTCATTAATTCATGAAAACGAAACCATTAATGATGTTAACAAGTTTCACTACCTTAAGACGTACTTGGAAGGGCCGGCTAGTGCTGTCATTAACTCAGTTACCGTATCGTCAGATAATTATACAATTGCTTGGAAGTTACTATGTGAACGGTATGACAATAAGCGCCTTTTGATAAATGAACACATTAAGTGCTTGTTTTCGATCGAACCTTTAATTAAGGAATCTCACAGTGGTATTCGTCATTTAATTGATACTTTATCTAAGAATTTAAGTGCATTGCAATCCTTAGGCGAACCCACTGACAAGTGGGACACTTTAATTATTTATATGGCCTCCGCAAAATTAGATAGCACTACTTCTAGAAACTGGGAAGAACATAGGAGCAATAAGGACTCGCCAACACTAGAGGAGTTTTTCTCTTTTCTTCGTAAACGATCTATAATTTTAGAAACTATGAACGTTAGTAAGATCAACAAAGTTGACAAACGTCATAGTTTGCCCAGCACAAAGTTGTTCCATAGTTCGTCTGTCGAATCACCCTCAACTTTTTATGAGTGTCCTGTCTGCAAACAAAATCATAAATTATATGAATGTACTACCTTTAAGTCACTACAGGTTCCTGAAAGAATTTCTAAACTTACATTACTGAAGTTGTGTAACAATTGTTTTCGAAAGGGCCATCAGTCCTATCAATGTAGGTTGGGTGGTTGCAGAATTTGTCATAAAAAACATAACACATTAATACATAAACAAAGCTCTGTACAACACGAGCCATTTAAACAAGCATCGGCAGACAGCAACGATAATATTAAGGACTTACCTATTCCACCATCTCAACTCACCATCTCCGAGGCGCCAAGTAGCTCTGCTTCCGTTTCCATGGCTGCATCCACCACCAACAAGGCACTTCTTTCTACTGCTTTAGTCAAGGTATTGTGTAACGGAAAAACATTTATTCTACGAGCGTTACTAGATTGTGGTAGCCAATCCTCCTTTATATCTGACCGCGCTCAAAGAGAAACAGGCGTTCAAAAATATAATTACGAGTATCACTGCGTATCAGGTATAGGCAGCACTGTGTTAAATGTTACAGAACATTGTTATTTGGAGCTTAGTTCAGTAAATAACTCATTCAGTGTGCGCGTCAAATGTTTTGTTCTACCTTGTATTACCGATAGGTTGCCCCATGTTGCAGTGCGTATACAAGACTTAGACATTCCACATAATGTCCAACTTGCCGATCCTAAGTTTAACGAACCTGCTAGAATTGATATTTTATTAGGCGCTGATATATTTTGGGACCTTGTCGGCCCAAGTAGAATTAATATGGGACCTCAGCGGCCAATCTTGCAGGAAACGCAGTTGGGATGGATTGTAGCTGGACCCACAGCAGTTCATACAAATCAAAATAATTCAAATTTACATTGCCACCTATCTTTAGACGTAAACCAGCAGCTCTGCAGATTTTGGGAACTCGAAGAGGTACCTTCTAATGTCAAACCTAGTACCACTGATAATTTTTGCGAAAATTTATTTACTAGTACCACTAGCCGTGATGGCGATGGTCGATTTTGCGTTCAAATTCCACTCAGGGAATCTGCTCAAAGTTTGGGTGATTCCTACAATATAGCCTTTAAAAGATTGTTACAACTAGAAAGAAAATTTAAAACAAAACCAGATCTCAAACAAAAATATTGCGATTTTATCCATGAATATGAACATTTAGGTCATATGACGGAAATTCCTCGGCCTGTATTTGGATGTTACTTGCCCCATCACGCCGTCATACGGGAGTCGAGTGAGACTACAAAACTCCGTGTGGTCTTCGATGCTTCTTCGAAAACTACTACTGGTGTGTCATTTAATGACATACAATACATCGGACCTGTAGTACAGGATGATTTGTTTTCAATCCTTTTACGGTATAGACAGCATCGATATGTAGTATCAGCGGACGTAGAAAAAATGTACCGCCAAATACTGGTTGATCCAAAGCAACGGTACTTACAATTAATTTTATGGCGCGATGAACCTACACATCCAATTAAAATATACCAATTAAATACTGTTACCTACGGGACAGCATCGGCCCCTTACCTTAGCACTAGATGTTTACTTCAGTTGTCACAGGAATGTCATGACAACAAACTAGCTCAGACAATCAGAGACGATTTTTATGTCGATGATTTTCTCTCGGGAGCGGAAACTGACTACGACATGCGATGCTTAGTTAATTCAGTCTCTTCCGTTCTTAACTCTGCATGCCTTCCATTGCGTAAATGGCGCAGTAACTTGCCATCTCTTTTTCAAAATGAAACAAATATTTCCCAACCTAAAACTTTAGATCACATGTCTGATTCGACAATTTTAGGTCTTAATTGGGACCCGTCGAGGGATGTTTTGCAATTTTCAGTCAATATGGAGCTTAATCAACAAACTACTAAAAGATCCATTTTGTCTAACTCAGCTAAATTATTTGATCCGCTGGGTTTGCTCAGTCCATGTACTATTATCCCTAAAATGATTTTACAAAGGTTGTGGCTATCAAAAATGGACTGGGATGACCCAGTGGATAGTACCATACTTAAACAATGGACTAAATTTGCAACGAATTTAAATTCAATATCCGAATTTCAGATACCAAGGTGCGTTCTGATACCAGGGGCAATTAGGATTGAACTGCACATCTTCTCCGATGCTTCAAAAGAAGCATACGCATCTTCAATCTTCCTTAAATCAATAAACAACGATGGCCAGGTCATTATTAGACTCCTATGTGCCAAAACTAAGGTTGCTCCAGTAAAAGCTACATCTATACCTAGACTAGAACTTTGCGGGGCATTACTGTCAGCTCGATTGAGTGCAAAGGTCTTGAAAGCACTTCGTTGCAAGGTAGATACTACATATTTTTGGACTGACTCGACAATAGTGTTGGGTTGGCTATCACATCAGCCTCGTGATCTCAAAACCTTTGTTGCTAATCGTGTCGGTGAGATTCACGAACTGACAGCTAATGGCATTTGGAGACACGTTCCAGGTGATAAAAATCCAGCTGATCTGGCATCTCGAGGTATTTGTCCTAAATCTATTCTATCAGCTTCTTTGTGGTGGAATGGTCCGTCATTTCTCCATGAGGATCCCTGCAATTGGCCTCCGAACATAGGACAGTACAATAGTGATCAGTTACCTGAAATAAAAAGCTTTAAAATTGTACAAACATCTACTATATTACATACTTATGATAAGGGTAATACATTCATAAATATTGTTGATTTTGACAGATTTTCGCGATTTACACGCTTGCAGAGAGCTGTTGCTTATGCCATGCGATTCATTTACAATTTACGAAATAAGAATTCTAAATTATTAGGTCCATTATCTGTTGACGAATTAAATAAATCTTTAAACATTTTAGTTAAACAACATCAAAGTGAATGCTTTAGTAATGAAATAACAATGCTACACAATAATCGAAGTTTACCATCTAAATCGCGTATTTTGTCTCTCAGTCCCTTTATTGATGAGAACGGTATTATATGTGTTGGAGGTAGATTACAAAATTCTAAGGAACCTTACAAAAGAAAACATCCAGCTTTATTAGATACTAACCATATTTTTACAAAGTTAATTTTTTTACATTACCATTTAAAACTTTTGCATTGCGGTCCTCAACTTTTGATTAATGACCTAAGAAGTAGCTTCTGGCCTTTAAGAGGCAGAGTACTTGCAAGAACTACTGTTAATAATTGTAAAACATGCAGGATCATGAAAGCTAAATGTCAAAATCCTATAATGGGAAACTTACCTTCTAGTAGAATCACTCCAAATCAGCCATTCCATATAAGCGGTGTTGACTTTGGAGGTCCATTTCATATAACCGATCGAAAGGGTCGCGGTTGTCGAATCACGAAGTGCTATATGTGTTTGTTTGTCTGTTTTAGCACGAAGGCTGTGCATCTCGAAGTGTGCAGCGATCTGACATCAGATTGTTTTATTTTAAGCCTACGGCGCTTCATAGCTCGCAGAGGTAAACCTCTAGAATTATGTTGCGACAATGGTACTAATTTTGTCGGTGCAAATAATGAAATTACCAATTTTTTACGCAACAGTGAGAGTATTACGGGTTTTTCCGCTGACGAGGGGATAAACTTTAAATTTTCTCCCCCTTATTCCCCCCACATTGGGGGTCTATGGGAAGCGGGAATTAAATCTGCAAAGCACCACGTAACTCGTATATTACGCGATAGACATTTTACTTTTGAGGAGCTATCAACTTTGTTTTCGCAAGTTGAATCTATCCTAAACTCCAGGCCTTTAACTCCATTATCATCTGATCCAAGTGACCTCGATCCTTTGACTCCTGCACATTTTCTGATCGGAAAACCACTCACTGCATTACCGTCAGAAGACTTAATGAACGTGAATCCACACCGACTCGACCGATACCGCCTTTTAGAGCAGATGCGACAACATTTTTGGGAACGATGGCGACACGAATATTTATGCGAGTTGCAACAAAAATCAAAATGGAGGATCCAGCAAAGGGGATTCCAGGAAGGCGATTTAGTCGTCATAAAGGAAGCAAACACACCACCTCTGAAATGGCGGATGGCACGAATCCATAAACTTTATACCGGATCTGATGGAACAGTCCGAGTCGCAGATGTCTTCACTTCCAAGGGTGTCATTCGTAGAGCTGTACACAATCTTTGCTCTCTAGAAGATACAACAACTGTTACTCGAAAATCCAATGATTTCGAGGGGGGGGAAGATGTCAAAGCGAACAAATATATTCCGGCGCCTGCGCAATAAAAATCGCAACAATTCGACCAGTGAGATCGACGTGTTCAATAGCCAGTGCGTTTGTGAGCTCCGAAGCTGTCATCTCGAATTTTTGTATAATTTATTTAAAAAGTAATTAAACCTAATATTGAAGTCAGGAGTCTCATTTCTAAGTCCTCGTCAAAGAAGACCAGCGCATTCATTAACCTAATACTCTATTTCTGATCTGGAAACTTTTTAAAACCTAATGGACTTTTTTGCTGAGCATTGAGTCCAACCTTTTTTCTATCGTATCTTCTACATCATTAAATCTATAAGCAACCAATATTGTTGCTTGTCATATATTATGATCAATAGCATCGTTAGTGAAACAAAACCTACGCTTTATTGTTCATCCGTTCAGATTATTACTAATGAAAACATTAAAATGTTAATGAAAACCAAATGGGCTACGGAAACTATTAGCTTGCGAGACCATAATTATAATGAACTCAGAGTAAGACAGATAAAGCTTTCCTTTTGAGGCATTCATAAAACTTTAATTGTAGCTTTGATATTATTTATGAACAATAAAAGTACCAAGTAATAGAAATGTTATGGAATGGGGAACAGTTGAATTGAAAATAAAATTTTGTCTGTGATCAAATGCAGATAATATAACAAACTATGATGAAGCCTATTTTAAATCGAATTAAATTAGTGTAAAAGTGAGTCTCTTAGACTTAAATAACATTGCTATTATTTTATGTAAGTATTATGTAAATACAGTTAATAATACTTGTCTTACTAATACTATAAATGCAAAAGTAACTCTGTCTGTCTATCTGTCACGCTTTCACGCCAAAGCCACTGAACCATTTGTATAAAATTTGGTATCGAGATAGTTTGAGGACAAAAGATAGTTTTACCCGACTGCGCAAAAAGAGGTTATTGGTTTAGCGCGATAACCGACACATTATACACTGGCGGAGGCGGGAGCCGAAAGCTAGTGGTACCCTATATAAAATACACTTATCAAAAAAAATATCTTTGAGATGTTTCAATATTCCATCGTTAAAAAAGGCGATAAAGTTTGTAATATTAATTACTTTTTCAATTTACAAGTATAATTACATCCCACAGCTAAAAATAAAGCTATAGGCTGCGATCAGTTTATTAAAATCGATCGAAGGTACAAATCAACCCAACATGCTCAACAGCTCCGCCTCTATCGCGTCGTGATCCAGACGGTTTCAAATACAAATTGAATTCCAGAATTTCACAATAAAGAGATAACGAGATAATTATGGGTTAAAGATTAACTATAGGTATTGATGAAGTCAGATATCTTAGGACGAGTCTCTGTTCAGGTACCGAGAAACATAATTTTAATTGCGATGAAAATATAATTGCTTAAAAGTAATAAGAAGTGAGGAGAGTTGGTATGAGTGGTGAAAAGTACAGCGAAAATGAATTTTGGAATTGACAGAGTCAAGAAGTAGATGGAGAATCATGCTACATTTTTATGTTTGCTACTTTCAATAAAATACAATACAATATTAAATGGAAACTCAATCTCCTTTCCCTTCCCTTCAACCCTTTTTAGTGTCTCACAATCGGGTACGGGTCTTTTCACAACTATCTTATGAGTTGACTCACGCTGGCCAAATGCGGGTTAGTGGATGTCACATGTCCTCGAATGATTAGTTCTTAGACATGCCGGTATCCTCACGATGTTCTCCTTCACCGATATTGAGCAGCGGAGATGAAATAATTCACACAAAGATGTGTGGGCCGCACGACAAGGATTTAAGCCCGCGACCTTTTTTAAATATCTCAATCTAAATACCATAAACACAAAATATAAAGTATATAATTTTTGCTGTTAGGTATACGATCTCGGAACACGAAAAAAAAGAAAATAAACAAACACAGGACAGGACACTAAACAAGAACTTACTAATTTAATAAACTAACTAACTTAAAACCTTCATGCCCAACGGGAGCTCCTTGACAGCACAGTTCATTAATATCATGATGTACGAAGTAGGTCAATTATTTAAATGAAATGATACTTACATGCATATTCAATAAAAACAGCTTGGCTTCGTATCCTCCCTTTACTATTCCACGCGTAACATTCACAACTATATTTAGCATTAACCCCATCTAGTGCATTTTTAGTTACATTTAATTCAACTTCAACTACCCTCACCCCATTATGAGGGTCTACATGTTCTAACTGCACTGTCCTTTCTATTTTTATATCGTTACATTTGAAAAACACTTGCAGCGCATTTGCAGCTCTGCATATTAAATTTGCTGGTCTATTTCTCAGAGCGTAAGAATTTTTAGGTTCTAAAAGGAACATTGGTAGGCCGTCAATAGTTTCGTCGTTTTCTGGTAATGGTATATAATCGTCTTCTTCGTCTTCAGCTTCAGTTTTGAATTCTGATAGATATGGATCGAAGTTGGTTAAACCGTCTGGGTGTATGTATTCTGGTCGAGTTTCTTTTGTTGAAGTTTCTTGGTCTAAAAGAAAAATATATCAGATTACGTCAACTGTATCAATTTACACAAGAAGTGTGCTATAGATAATATTGTATGTGGAGATTTAAGTAAATGTTCGTCATTTTAAAATATTAGAAAAAATTTGCAAAATTGCACTCTAATTAGGGATAGTAGAGTCTTAATCTCTTAACTAAATAAAAGCTGTACACGGGTAAGAAGTCTTTGAAATGGTCAATATCAATTGAAAAAATCGCATCCAAAAAGGCTACAAGTTAAAGTAACTGTACTACTGTTGTAACTGTCTCTGTAACAGTTCTCAAGTCTTTGCATTCGTAAGTAATTGCTTCAAACCACTTCACAAGCCTTCGGACCCCTAAAGTCCAACAGACATCACAATCTAAGCCTACAAGAGCTTTTAACTGCGTTCCGAAGTGCCTCTGTTCTAAACGCTTGACCCAATCATCATGAGAGCCTCTTGAGAAGTTTATCGAAGCTCGTAGGTTTCGACTACTACGGCTATACGTACGGAATCTAGTAAATGGAAAGTTAAAATACAATTTACGAAAGGTAGCACTGCACTAACGACAATGTCAAGAAACACCTTGCTCACGTCAGTTTTACCCGAAGATAAAGTTAGAAGAATATCACCCATGTTCCGCCGACTGTGGTTAGATTCCATACAAAATTAGGAGGAATCTTAGAGATTATTAGAATTCATCGGGCAGTACAACCATTAGAAACAAGAAACGACGAAGCAGTAGGCCACTTTAAAGATGAGTGGACTATATTAAAACCATAGCAAGGGCCATATGGACGAGAACTACTAGGAATAGAAAAATAATGAAAAAAATTGGAGGAGGCCTTTTTCAATAATGATATGCAGACACGGTTATTAAATGTAGCTAAGCGTAGATAATTAAATAAATAAAAGTAATAAAGTAATGTGTAATAAATATAAAAATATTAATAAGAACATAAATTATGATGATAATTAGGTGACTATTTTGCATGCTTTATTTGTAAGCAAAACGTGAATGATCTCATATTATATTTTAACACCTTTGTATACCATGTTTTACGCAAATAAATATTTGAATTTTTGAAATTTTTTGAATTGAGATCTTTATTGATCAATGTATTTACATACTTTATAATTTTATCGATATTGTTATCTTTGGCTCTCAATCTAAGCGAAGCTTGTACGATGGGAGCCAACTTATTTAAGTAGTATTGGATACTAGAATAAGTAATTTTTGTACTGTAATTGAAATATTGTCTGAAATAAAGGCTTTTATTGTCATTATAACCATCGGGATAAACAAGTTCTTGAGGAGACCTTGAATTAAGTGAAGTGAGGATCCGAGCAACTGCTGGCAAGAACTAGACGAGAAAAGCTTCAGATTGTGGTCTAAAGAGTGAGTTAAGAGAGGCCTATGTTCAGCAGTGCACTGGAATGGCTGATTATGATGACGGTGGTGGCAATTTCACAAAAATAAATACGAGTATTTCAGTACCCAAACGCGAATTTGTAACGGTCAATGTCTACAATATGCCACTGTTGTTTTGTTATTTAACAATTCTTTACAAATCTCACCCCTTCAAAGTGACAATCAAAATTCATTCATACATACTATTTGCATATGAATTTGTGTGTAATCAAGAGTTCGAGTTTTTGAATAATCAGTAGTTCTAGCAGTCTCTATGCCAAAAGCTACTGTGTTCAAAAATCAATCGTATTCAATAAATTTTAAGGTTAAATTTTGTGTTAACATCTATTTATATTAAGTAATTTCCATATTTTTGATTCACCTTTAAAATAATTCAGTAGATTCATAGATGAAGGTAGTTTTAATACAAAAAATATTTTTTTCTGTTAGAGCCAAAACACATACTGGCGTTGCGGCGCCGCACCGCATGAATCGGCAGTGCCGCCCGCCTCTACATAGAACAAAATATATTGGCACTACGAGCGTTGCGCTGCCGATTCTTGTGGTGCGGCGCCTCAATGCGAGTATGTGTTTTGGCTCTTAAAGTAAATAAAAAGAAATGTTGCGTATACACTTTTTTCCTGTCTAGTTATATGTGCCAAGCGTATATCAATATTTTTTAATCCACCACCGCAATCCCGTCACTGCTACGATAAAGGCGCCGTGAAGAGACTCGGGAATTGAATCGGTTCGACCATCCTATCGGTTCGACCGTCCTCGGACGGCTCACCGAAAAAGTCCGGTGAACCAACGATTGGGTTAGGTCATCAGCAAAAAAAAAAATTCGTGATTTGTACCCGGCCAAGTCCCGGAACACCTAAACTGTCCTGGAACCCACACGAATTTAATCAGAAAGATAACAGGAGGAGTTGGAAAGTTACATTGTCCACTTCCCTCCAGAGAGCGGAAGATTGCAAAGAAAGAAAAAAAAGAGAGGTTTAAAATGGACTAAGCACCATGGGTACCTCTGTAATCTACCTACCTATTAGAGTTGGTTCCAGTAATACGAGTAATTAGTGCAAAATGCTTAGAACGCACGGAAATTAGCACCGATAGCAACCAGGTCGTTATTACCGCCCTAGATAATGTTTTACATTGTCGAGCATAAAATATAAAATAGCGTACCAATACGGGTTTAAGGAACATGTGAATTCGAAAATATGTTCCAAAATACATATTATGTATTTTGGAACATACAAGTTAATATATTATATTAACTTTTTCTCAAGAGGCGACCGCAAAGTATCCACGTAGCACAAATCCTTTTTAAACGAAAGCTTATTCTAAACGAGTAGCTAACTACCTGTGTGTACGCCAATTTTATTGATCCTGATTATACCTACCACCTGTGCATACCGATGCTCAGCTCATCTCAATTTGATCACTTAGCATGCTAACTACATGCAAATTGTACTTAAGACTATGACTAGTTAATCCTACTAATATAAGGAAGCGAAATTTCCTAAGGATGTATGGATGCTTACTACCTACTCTATCATTGCATAATGGTTTTGGTTTGAATGATGTTTTATCACGTGTATAGTTTTTACATGAAAAACATACAACATTTAAATTATGCGCCTCGCTTCATATAGAACCGTAACGTAGCCGCGAATTGTGGGTGATGTTCATCTCTGCCTACACCTTCAGGTATAGGCGTGAGAGCTATGTAATATACCCTAATACCCAATTTCTGATACATTGCCTCTCTTATTGTAGTCATAAACGTCAAATTTTGACGTTTGAGAGTTGCAATACCTAATTAGCAATAATAGGTATGGGATGTTTCGATGCCGATCCATTTAAAAACAAAACTTTTAGTTTAGTAATTTTAGTTCTTACTAAAATAGAAAACAAAATTGAAACAAATGACGAATATGAATCCATATTTGTTCCAAAAACGAACATTACCTTAGCAGATGTTTCCGTAACGTTTTTTGCGTTACACTAATTAATTGTTTATGGTCATTTATATTATTCTAAGGGTCTCTAACTAATTAAAAAATTTATTATCTACTAAAAAATAACTAAGCTATGTTCAATAAATTTAACGCCGAAAAAAAAAACTAAATTCTCACCTCCTTTCATAATTGATCCACCACAGATAACAACAAAAACAATAATCCTCAGATTCAAAAACATCACTGGCACAAAACCTCTCAATTAAAATCAAAATTTGAATAAACACAAACCGCGATGTATTTTAAAATTCGAAAAGAACCACAACGCGACGTTGCTTCTTCGCGGGGGCCCGCGGCACACTGAATATTGCCATGCATGCTACCCCATACACAAAACCCATAAGTTCGGACTGCACGGCAGGATGTATGGAACCTTGCCAATTAATATAAATTAGTTATCGTCTATAATATTTTTCAAAATTGGAACAATTGGAAAGCAAATATTACATTAATGAGAGAGGGTGATAAATGTATGTGTGAACTTGTAGTGTGAACATTGTAAATTATAGAATAAATTGGGTCTTGTATGTTGAAATAAGTAACACGATGATGCATCAATTAAACCTATTATAAATGTTTACAGACCGCTAAATGTACTAAACAATTTTATTTACAGTTCCACAGCACTAGGACCTAGTCTATTTCTTGAATTAAAAGCAAAAAAATATTGTAACACATTTTCCGGGACTCTTATGTATTTATGTAATTAATATTTAGCACGGTAAAAATGCATAATATGGCAAATTCTACAACTCGAAGATGGTAGAATGTAGTTGGTATTCACCTCTGCTTATACATTCGTTTATTACAAGTTGTGAGCTATGTATGTCAACAAGTTATTAAATTCGATCTAAATCCATTTTAAATAAAAATAGCTAGTAAATTTTAAACCCAAAAGTTTCTCCTAAATCATTGATTTTTATGTAGTTAAATTAGAATTTCTTTGATTGTTCTGATTTCAAAATCACTACACGTAGCGTCATCTGTAATTATTAGAAAACATGGAACTAAAACCTCAAACGGATAATAATATGACGCATCTATAACTGTAGCTCTGTGAAGCTTCGAGATGTTCCAAATTCAAAAGTTGCATACCAACTGTTTGAAATATAACGCGATAGATGTCGCTTTACAACTTTTATGTAGATGGCGCTTTTCTGAAATGACATTTGACATTGCACTCTGTTGGCGACTTTGTCAAACTGTATATCAGTAGTAGGGTGGCTAAACTATGGTGGTTGCACCCTTGTGGATCTTGTTACCCTTTCGAATCATAGAATAAGTGCAGGCGTTGAATAGATGGCGGTGTACGACAGTTTTCTTTCCTAATGTGAAAAATTCGAAGGACTGGCGTACTTAATAGACTGTAGGCCACATGTTAAATTAAAGCAGCAGTAGGTAACTGATCCTGTGCTGAATGCAGCTGAAAAGATGCGCCAGATATTAGTCCCGACAAAACGGTTAACGTTATTTCTGGCAGATCGAGTCTAAAATAGTTAGAGGTGCAAAAATCAAAAATTAAATTTTTTTTTATTGATTTAATTTGATTGAAGCCTCCTTTTAAGCAAGTAATGCCTGTGTTAGGAGACTCCGCTCTCTTTAAGACCAATAAGTAACTAGTGATTAGATACGGTGATAATAGTGACTTTTTTGTTACAAATTATAATTGAGTCTCTATAGCAACAATAGTATGTGAAGACAGTACCTGTGTGATAAACTCCACGTCCAATATACGCTGGGTAAAATTTATAGTTGGCTGTCAAAAAAAAATTCTTTGAATTTCTTTATACTCACTAACATAGTTTAAAAGTGTATATTGTTATTAACCAGTATTGATCATGTAATCTGATCAAATAGTACTAATTTCCTTTACATTTATTATTATATATTTAACACTTAATAACATAACATTTATTTATTAACTCCAAACATTTATTGTTGCCAAAAGACCTTGCTTAATATTCATACTAAGGTTCTTCGTTTGCAATTCCAAATGATTGATTTCAAATTCAAACCTGGAATACCAGTCCTGCCAACATTGAATATTGATTGCACAAAAGGCGTTTGGCGCCAAAGCGTATTCTCAATTCAAAATTATTCGCGAACCATCGACTCCTTTTGATGGAGCAAAAATATGTAAGTAGCTGAATTTGTCAGTCACATTTTATATTCCAAATAACATTTTCTATCTCTTTTAGTTATATTTTGGGTGTATCTACTTTCTCTGTCATAATTTGCGATACGGAAATTCAAATTTGACGGGTTGGCTCGCCTTTCCGTCCAATTTTGAAGTATAATGAGCCTATAAAGGTGGAGCAATCACTAAAAATATCAAACGTTTATTTCTTGCCAGTTCATCTTCGAATCTTTTTTCAACCAAAGGCATTCGATGTTTGAAAATGGAAAATATTTGATGTGTTTCTTGACCTCCTAAGTATGTTTATTGTGCAACCAAAATGACATCCATGGCATGGCACAATATAGCCCATCTGATTGCAAACAGCCACCGATACCCATGAACGCTTGCAACACAGGGCCTCTTGACAAATTACATAGTAAAGCTATAATGAAAGTTCAAAAACAACAAAATGTAGGGGATTGATATAAGATGGTCACGTGACATTTCGAAGCTGCATGTCAATGTTTTACACACAGGAACACATCGCGCAAAAGAAAGCGCGGTCTCTTTCTATCCTAAATAATCTTAAAAGATTATGACCTTAATACAAGGCTAAATAGAATTCAATTATTTTCGCTTTTTATAATTTCATGCCAACAGCTTAAAATTGCAGTGAAAAACAATTTAAACCTTTTTATCTCTAAACGTAGACAATGGGTTAGCGATAATACTGATGAGTTCAGAAAAAGGAAAACTTAAGTAAATCCGTATTTGGGAAGCAGAGCCACTTCACCGGTTTATTCTGAACTGCTTGTGTTTTGTAAGTATTTAGTTGACACGACACGATCTCGAATAAGATTCTATATCTATCCTTCACTATTACAATGGATCGCAAAAAAAGGATTGGTTACAAAATTTTCAATTTGGTTAGAAGATTTTCAAAAGTACCGGATGTAGGTTTATAAAATAAAGACATTTATTTATATTATTATTTTTTTATTAATAAACTGCACCTAGTCTAATTGTTTATTTTAGTCTATTTTTTTGTGTTGATTTGATTCTGCTTCATGGCAATCTGTTCCAGGAACAATAAGCCACTTTTTTGGCTGATAATTTTTCTGAACATTTCTCATCGATGAGAGCATAGAACTGCTGGAAATTTTCTTTCCAGCAAACTCTCTTATTTCTCACTGTAGGAATTCTGTGAGAAGCCTGGTGTATTGAAGTCCGCCTTCTCCAGTAAGGAACCGCGGAAGTTCATTCACATGAGATTTTAGCTTCACCTGGTATTCCCGGCTGCTTTGAGCTATTTCATCATTTTCAATCATTTAATAGTGATAAAGAAAAGTAGGGCACTGCGATTTAATTTAATTGATAAGCTGTCAGTCTGCTGCGGTACTTCCACTGTACACAATACGCACAGCATCTTAATTTTACTCAGAGTCCGTCGACATCTGCTGTATAACAAATGTGACCAACGTCAGATCGTGTCGCTTTATTGGCAGGATTGGCGTAAATCGAGCACACGACATCGCAACCAATCAATATACGGGCCGGTGGCGTGGTCGGTAAGATATTTGCTTTTCACGCCGCAGGTCGTGGGTTCGATTCCCACCCGAGACAAACATTAGTGTGATGAACATTTAATTTTGTGTTTGTGTCGAGGCTGGGTGTAAATATCTATTATAAGTATATATTTACAAAAGAAAAGTATTATATGTATAGTATATACCAGTTATTTGGTTTCCATAAAACAAGCTCTGCTTAGCTTGGGACCAGATGGTAGTGTGTGTTAATGTCCCAGAATATATATTTATTTATTTAATATGAACACTCAACCAATCAAAATGAAACAATGCAACCAGTCGTGCCGTAAACCCTCCGCTTAGCTTGTGATCAGGTGACCTTTAATGTCCTTAAATATTATAATTATTATCTAAAGGTCAGTAACTTACGAGTGATGAATCTAGTGTTGCAATTATTTGCAGCGATGACTTATCGCAATCAGGTTATCTTATTCTTGTTTAACTTGATAGTCTTAAAAATAAGTCGTTAGTACTAAAAGCCTTTCCTCAAGTGTTCACATTAACAGCCATCTCACGTGCCACAAACGAGTGTGGGTCGTCCACGTCTCCAATTGTTCGAATCTTGGAGCTTAACGTAATCAAGCACAGTTGCTAAGCGATAAACTGCTTACTATAAGTAATACAGTTATATTGATTGCTAAATAAAGTTTTGTATGAATAAGGGATTAATATTTAATACTAATTGCAGAAGACCTCTGTAGTCGAGCATGTTTGGCTGATTTAGGGACTACCCTCCGTGCCTCGGGAGCACTATAAACCGTTGGTCCCGGTTGACATTTAAAATATCTATGACAATCGATAAAAGTAGTCAGTAGCCTAATATAATCTGACACCTGGTCTAACTATCTCGGCTACTGGTTCCCTTCGGGATTCCAGGTTAGATGGCAATCGCTCGTTTAATTCTGGTAGACAGCAGCATCATGCCAGACAAGGAGTCGACCTGAAGGTAAATGAGAAAAAGGCATGGGAAATTATAATGTTAATACCCATTGAAAGACAAAAAGACATCTTACAGTCAGATTTAGCTGAAGATTCAGGTAGGGGAGAGTGTGTATAAAAGAGTCCGGCTTTGATAGATCCGATATGATTTTTTCTCACAAAAATATAACAGTTTTACGGAAAACTGTAGTATTTATATGAGTTACTAGCTGCCCCAGCGAACTTCGTACCGCGTATTTATTAAAAAAAAAATCACTTAGGGGGATGAAAAATAGTTGTTGGCCGATTCTCAGACTACTGAATATGCATAAAAAATTTCATAAGAATCGATCAAGCCGTTTCGGAGGAGTATGGCAACGAAAACTGTGACACGAGAATTTTATATATGAGTTATAGTTATCCAGTGTTGCTTAGTAAAAAAAATTGGTTGCCTGTTAAGTCGGTATACGGGCGAAAGTTTTACGTGACAACGACTTTGAGTGGTAAAATAATTTTAATGTGAATATTCATTCGTATAGTAGGAAGAAGGATGAAATAATAGTAACAATTTAAAACATTTATTTATACAAAGAATTATATTTAAAACATTAATTTATACAAAGAATCTCGCTCTTAGGCGGGCTAACTGTGCTCGAGTGGAAGGGACGCGTGCCTTTCACTTTTTATGTCTGTCTCTCTCGCTCTTAGGCGGGCTAACCATGCCCGAGTGGGAGGGACGAGTGCCTCTCACTCGCTCTCATTGTGAGCGCATAACGTGAGCGGAGCGTAACGCAGTTTCTTGAAGTGTCACCCGGCAAACCAATTTATAAGACGTTGTCACGTCAAAATAAATTATACTATGGTAAGGTAGAAAGGTAAGTTAAAATCATATTGGCTCTTTCAAAGCCTGGCTCTTTCATACATACTCTTCCTTGATCCTGGGGTGATTACTTTCATAGAGGTGAGTTTGATAAAGCATTCTAAAAATGGGTATATGATTTTACTGTCAAAAGGATATTTTGGATGACCACTAAAGAGTAACTTTGTAGCTGAAGGCTTAACAAAGGCTGGGGTACAATATTATATTCAAAGAAATTACTTTAGATTTCGTAGTGCATAAGCGTATGGGCAAACAAGTGGACTTTCTATTCCCTTTACTCTTAATGTGCTGTGAGATAAGTGGCCCGACACCGGTGTGATTTCAACCTCATTAGACCAACGGGATTTTTTATTAATTCACAATTTCCATGACACTTTTTTTCTCTCTATTGCTTAGGAAATCCGATTGCCAATTCGGCCTAAATTAAAGACACACTTACAAATAAAAGAATTACACCTCGCAGATAACTAGGGCCCCATTTTTAGTTTATCTTTATAATAATAATATATAGGCTTAAACAGTAAACGAATGTAAAATCTTCTGAAAATAAAACACTGGCTGTTAAAAAAAAAGGAAAAAAGTCTTCAATAAATAAAAATAACATTTATAACAAAAACCTATCTAAATTAATAACCTCATTAAAGAAGTCTGGGAAAAACAACAAACCATATTTAAAATTCGAAAACATAACACAAGAGCAATTGCTTAATTAAAATTCAGGTTAAATCCTCTTTACTTGTGTCATAGAGTAACAAACTTATTTTATTATCTGTATCCCTTACCCACACCTGTCCCAATTCCCACAGACTATACAGAACTTTATTAATTTATTTTTTCTCCAGTTAAATTAAAACCGTTGCGATCTGATTATCTTTTATCGGTTTTTCGCGTAGTAATATATAAAATAAATTATTTTATTATTTCGTGCGCGTAAGCTGATGTGTTTTCACGGTACAACGCGTTTTCATGATACGATTTTTATTGATATTTTGTTTGTAAAAAATAGGTATTATTAGCTTTTTGTGGACGCAGGTGCTTAATACGAGTATTAGCTAATATTGAGATGCAGTCTATTATTTTTTTATGTATTCATTGCTGATTGTTATCTATTACCAATGCTTTGCTTAGGGTGTCTGAATCATTTCCATTCTCATTAACCAACCTAATTTCAGCGAATATTTGAGAAAAAAATATCAGATTGATGTATTCATGATTTGTGATTTCTAAGGCAAATTTTAGAAATTTAATAAGAATTTAGAAATAAAACGTTTATTGATAAAGAAATAAGTAGATACATTTAGTTTTACATGGGACGGATTCTTCCTATGAGCAAAAGGCCTGTGTTGGAAGTATCCGCTCTTCTTATGTAAAATACAAAATACAAAGTGTGTTTGCGTGTGGGTGTCGGTGTGGGTGTGTGTATGTGTGTGTTGCTATCCTATTAACGCTTCAGTGTCCTCATAGGTTAAGGGTTTCAGCCGTTCAGTAAGATTTTTCTTACAATCAAAGTAATTTTTGGAAAATATGTGTATGTTTTCATTTACTTTGTTGTAAATGTGAGAAGAGCGCTTATTATATTGAATACTCGCAAATCTGGTGAATGTTTTAAGAACTATTGCTACAGGAGTATTCCTTCTACTTTTCTCTTTAGAGTTATTTACATTATGGTAATGTTTTGTTTTTTCAGAACAGTTTTAATGATATATAATTTTCGAACAGAAACTAAGTCACCGTTGGAAATAATTTTCTTTTAAGTAGGTACGCTATTTTTATTAGTGAACGCTGTGCCCTTCCATTACATACTCGTACGTATTATTAGTGTTTAAAGCGATTGTGATTCCGTTAAGAGAGAGAGAGATGCGGATATACAGATTGTATAACCGCATCATTTTCTTTCAACGGGATTACAATCGTTTTAAGCACTCCTAATACGGCAGTTGGTATTATAAACTCTGAAGTAACTCCACCCATGTCTCTGTCTGTCAGCTTTTTATACTTATATGTCTTGGAAAGAAAATACATTACTATTTTTTCAACCAACTGTACCTACTATTATTATTAATATTTATTTAATTTTTTCTGTTATGTAATGTATTGTATAACGCTTCGTTATTTTGATTGCTAATCTGGTGAGATATAAACTATTCTTTTTGTTCTTTTATTTTTTACGATAGCCGTATGTTTGCATTTCAAAACCTGTGTTGGATTAGCTAAAAAATTGTGTCGGATTAGCCATAGCTAAAAAAGTTGTCTCGGGTTATCCGTAACTAAAAAAGTTGTGTCGGATTAGCCGTAGCTAAAAAAGCTGTGTCGGATTAGCCGTAGCTAAAAAAGCTGTGTCGGATTAGCCGTAGCTAAAAAAGCTGTGTCGGATTAGCCGTAGCTAACAAAGTTGTGTCGGATTAGCCGTAGCTAAAAAAGCTGTGTCGGATTAGCCATAGCTAAAAAAGCTGTATCGGATTAGCTGTAGCTAAAAAAGCTGTGTCGGATTAGCCGTAGCCAAAAAAGTTGTGTCGGATTAGCCGTAGCTAAAAAAAATTGGTTGCCTGTAAAGTCGGAATACGGGCGAAAGTTTTACGTGACAACGACTTTGAGTGGTAAAATAATTTTAATGTGAATATTCATTCGTATAGTAGGAAGAAGGATGAAATAATAGTAACAATTTAAAACATTTATTTATACAAAGAATTTTATTTAAAACATTTATTTATACAAAGAATCTCGCTCTTAGGCGGGCTAACTGTGCTCGAGTGGAAGGGACGCGTGCCTTTCACTTTTTATGTCTGTCTCTCTCGCTCTTAGGCGGGCTAACCATACCCGAGTGGAAGGGACGCGTGCCTCTCACTCGCTCTCATTGTGAGCGCATAACGTGAGCGGAGCGTAACGCAGTTTCTTGAAGTGTCACCCGGCAAACCAATTTATAAGACGTTGTCACGTCAAAAGTTGTGTCGGATTAGCCGTAGGTAAAAAAGCTGTGTCGGATTAGCCGTAGCTTATAAAGTTGTGTCGCATTAGCCGTAGCTAAAAAAGTTGTGTCGGATTAGCCGTAGGTAAAAAAGCTGTGTCGGATTAGCCGTAGTTCATAAAGTTGTGTCGGATTAGCCGTAGCTAAAAAAGTTGTGTCGTATTAACCGTAGCTAAAAATGCTGTGTCGGATTAGCCGTAGCTAAAAAAGCTGTGTCGGAGTAGCCGTAGCTAAAAAAACTGTGTCGGATTAGCTGTAGCTAAAAAAGATGTGTCGGAGTAGCCCTAGCTAAAAAAGCTGTGTCGGATTAGCCGTAGCTAAATAAGCTGTGTCGGTGTAGCCATAGCTAAAAAAGCTGTGTGGAATTAGCATCGGATTAGCTGTAGCTAAAAAAGCTGTGTCGGATTAACCGTAGCTAAAAAAGCTGTGTCGGATTAGCCGTAGCTAAAAAAGCTGTGTCGGATTAGCCGTAGCTAAAAAAGCTGTGTGGGATTGGCTGTGGCTAAAAAAGCTGTGTCGGATTAGCCGTAGCTAAAAAAGATGTGTTGTATGAGCCGTATCTAAAACTGATAGGTATCTAATTGTTAGTCAATTCTAGACTACCAAGTTTAATAATCCTGGTCGTGCCCACACATCTTTGTGTGATTGTTTCATCTCCGCTGCTCAATATCGGTGAAGGAAAATATCGTGAGGAAACCGGCATGTCTAAGAACTAATCATTCGAGGATATGTGACATCCACCAACCCGCACTTGGCCAGCGTGTGTGGATTAAGGCCAAAACTCTCTCATAGATAGTTGACAGAACACTCGTGCCCAACAGTGGGACACTAAAAAAGGTTGAAGTGAAGTTTAATAAAGGTGTTGGCCATTTCAGAAGGTAGCTAAATAGGATCAAACTAGTACTGAAAATAGATTAGAACGCTATCCTCCGTAAGGGCAGTAATCCACTGATAGTATCGCGGTGAACTGTGAGCTACGGACATAATCCGTCCTACCCTTTACCCAATACGTGACCACAAGCATTATGTGCGCCAGAGTCATATATTATGGATGTGGCAATGACATAAAAAACACATTTTTGGGGGCTGAGTCACCTTCGTCCGTGGGTGTACCTTTAATTGAATCCCCACACGTGGCCCCCGGGTGGTTCAAATCAGGTGATATTCAACTGGTGGTAGGCTCCGGCCGTGGTTAGTGACCACCCATTAGACAAAGCCGCACCGCTAAGCGGCCATGCCGTGTTCCAGTGCGATGTCTGGTGACACCATGCAGAGAGAGTGGGTCGGAATTGTTGCTCCTTTAAGGTTACTAACCTTAAGGAAGTTCATTCCTCTGCCACCTTCTCGCCGATAATCATTCGTAATCACGAATGAATCGGTATACTGGGCTGGCGCGTTCCATCGTAGACTACATCATTGCTTTACATCAGGCAAGTTGTAGTCAAACGCCAGCCTATCGAAGACAAAAAAATACGTGCTCAATATATTGCCTTGAGCAGCGGTGGCGCAGCGGTATTGGCCTTGCTTTTGAAATATAAGACCGCGAGTTCGATCCCCGGTCGTACACACACAGTGTTGTGTATTTACACAACACTGTGTGGGTTTCATCGCTACTGTTTAACATCGGTGAAGGAAAACGTCGTGCAGAATCCGGTGTGTCTAAGAACTATAGGCCGACCGTTTAACTCGCTTATCGCCTATCGCCAAGATTCTGACTCCTCAATCTGCACTGACAGTGATGTTGATTCAAGCGATATGATATTAGTGACGAATAGTCTTACATTACTTTTATCTGTGGTTATACCGCTGACTACCGCGGTCGTCTGTCAAGTCATTTTTATATACAAACATTATATCGATAAAAAAAACTACAACTCTTTAAAAGAATAACCTAAACTTTTTAACATATTACAAACTTTTTGGCCTGGGCTCGGTGTTGGAATTAACAAAACGCGCTAAGCGTTTCGCATTAGCCAAGGCAGTTTCGCTCGTAAATACCACATTCAATATTCGTACATCTACAACTCAGCAGGCTTGTCTCTTGTCTCTCACAATCGGCTCAGTGTCCACCGCACCGTAAAATTGTATTTGACGTTCGCTCGGCCAGGAGCGGGCAAATTAACGCGGCTTAGAAGCAAATCTCCGTGTTATGATATTGTGTCGCTAGATCATCGGTTTATACAGCTTTTCTACTGAAGATTAATATGCGAAATTAATACAAATATTGATAAAACATGGCAATCATTTCATTTTGATAAGTTTAATGGTAAATCACTACATAATATAAGAAAATAAGATGCTTGCTTCTCACGCCGCAGGTCGTGGATTCGATTCCCACCCGAGACAAACATTAGTAATGAACATTTGTGTTTGTGTCGAGTCTGGGTGTAAATATCTATTATAAGTATATATTTACAAAAGAAAAGTATTATATGTATAGTATATACCAGTTATGTGGTTTCCATAACACAAGCTCTGTTTAGCTTGGGACCAGATGACCGTGTGTGTTAATGTTCCAGAATATTTTTTTATTTTTTTATTTATCATACCGGGCAATTAACGCGCTCACCTTTAATTTGGCTTTACGTTTCGACACGGGTTGCACCTGTCGTGGTCGCAAGCAGTGATCGTAAAGCCAAATTAAAGGAGAGCGCGTTAATTGCCCCTTATGATAAATATATATATTTAATAATGAAACGCGAAAGTTTAAAAGTGTATAATCACTACATAGTATAAAACAAAGTCGCTTTTTCTGTCCCTATGTATGCTTAGATCTTTAAAATTACGCAACGGATTTTGATGCGGTTTAATAAAGTAGAGTGATTCCAGAAGAAGGTTTATAAGTATACAACATTGCACCAGTGCGAAGCTGGGGCGGGTCGTTAGTGCTTTATAAATACACAACTATAGTGGGATATTTTAGTGTTAATAGCTACTCGCTTGTATTACCCAAAGATGCAGAGGCGAATATCACCTATTTTTCCCCAACTATGTTTAGTTACCATACTTAATAGATGCCGAGCTGATTGCGATTCATCGGATACTATTCCGAATTTCGGGCTGTCACTAAGTACATATATTATATAAGTATCTTTGCTATACCCGAGAATCGAATCCAGGAGGAGATTCCCAAGCGTACACGCTTACTACTGGCCTCCGAGGCAGTGTAAGTAATATTTATTTATCAATATTAATTTACATTGTGTTTGGTGTCCAACATACATAATAAAATTAATATAAATTATAAAAAAGAAACTTAGTTATTATGTTACAACAATTCAAAGATTAAAATTATTACTAAAAAAAATTGGTTGCCTGTAAAGTCGGTATACGGGCGAAAGTTTTACGTGACAACGACTTTGAGTGGTAAAATAATTTTAATGTGAATATTCATTCGTATAGTAGGAAGAAGGATGAAATAATAGTAACAATTTAAAACATTTATTTATACAAAGAATTATATTTAAAACATTAATTTATACAAAGAATCTCGCTCTTAGGCGGGCTAACTGTGCTCGAGTGGAAGGGACGCGTGCCTTTCACTTTTTATGTCTGTCTCTCTCGCTCTTAGGCGGGCTAACCATGCCCGAGTGGAAGGGACGCGTGCCTCTCACTCGCTCTCATTGTGAGCGCATAACGTGAGCGGAGCGTAACGCAGTTTCTTGAAGTGTCACCCGGCAAACCAATTTATAAGACGTTGTCACGTCAATAATAATTACAAATAATTAATAACAATAATAATAATATTCTTCGATTTACCTCAAAGTGCCTCCATTGAATACACTTTAAATATAATCCATCTACAAAATAGTACAAAGTGCATATTTCGTCACAGTCTGCGGGCAACTCCCTGGGGGTAAAAAAATTGACGCTAAAACGTCTCTCATTCGGACGGAGTGAGAAAATCATATTCTGTTAAACTCGTTACGTGTCCACGAGTCGCGCCCTGTAGCGCTGACCCAGCATACGAAATAATAGAGTGGATAAGAAATAAAATGAAATGAATTGAAAATTAAAAAAAAACACGTGCCCACACATCTTTGTGTGAAAAATTTCATCGCCGCTGCTCAGTAACGGTGGATGATAATGTTGTGAGGAAACTGGTATGTCTAAAAACTAATCATTTATTGACATGTGATAGCCACCAAACCAGCGCTGCAGCGTGTGTGGATTAAGGCCTAAACTCTCTCAATTCGTAAGATAGTTGAGGGAAGACCTGTGTTCTGCAGTGGAACACTAAAAAGGGTTGAAGTAAGTTATTCCTTCAGTGACAGATATCTGCTTGAGGTTTTAATGAGAGCCTCACTGGCTACGTTTCTGTGATTTAGGACTAAATCAAAATATAAAGACCCCTATATTTTAGTACCTAACGTTAGAACGTTTAGTAGTGTTACGAGAAAAAGTCGCGTAAAATAACTTTGTTTCAAAAAATATATATATATTTGGGAGATTTCTAATTTCGCCTGGTTTAATTATTTACTTGTTAAAACAAATAGTAGAATAAAATTATAACAAAAAACTGTATTAAAAACAAACTTTTTTTGTAAAGTGCAGTTGTACTACAACGTAAAAAATTATTGATAAATGGGCACCAAAATATATGAATAAATGTTTATTGAACAATCTTGCATAGAACTATATTATATTCTTTATTTATAAAATAATTGCAAGCTTTTGAAAATATTTTATCTTTAATGAATATAATACAGTGTTGAAAAATGGTTGGAAAATACCACCAAATTGGGACCCAGTGCTTAATTTACTTGTACCAGAACCCAAACAAAATCAACTCAGAATTCAAGACACTGTGAGCTCAGTTTGCTTAAATCGGAACGCAACTTAAATAATAATGTTTGTAGGTAGTCAGTAATAATTATGATTAATATTTTTGGACGTCAAATACACACCCACCACCACCGCCATAAATGTTCACCCGTGAACACGAAGTCTGAAAAGACTTTGAAACTTCGGGATCTAAAATCTAAAATAAACCGCAATAAAATCCGTTAAAAAGTACTTTTATTTTTAATGATATTCACGTAAATCTAAGACAGTAACTATAGAACAGTGCGTTAGGAGTTGGTTTCTGTTTTAGAATATTTTTTTACCTTATCCACATTAAGTCTAACACTTAGTTCGCTGTGAAAGCAATACTGTATTGAGTTTTTAGCGCGCAGGGCTCAACTGTCGGCCGATAACATAAAATATTGGGTACGGAACCTTTTTAGCGGTGAGTGCGGCATGATTGATTTTCTGATTGGCTTGCTGTGGTTCTCATGCCCTAGTTACTTGCAACTTTAGTGGGGTGAAACAAAGTGTGGTTATAATATCGAACTTTTGATAACCCGTAGTAATGCCGGTATCTCTGTGTCCCGATAGCTATAGTCAGTGTCTGTTCTAGTCACGAGTGAATCAGTATTTACTGGGTAAACGCATTTCCAATGAATTATGAGGGGGTGAAAACCAGACAAACCCTCAACCAGAAGTAGGCTCGGTGAACGGAGAAATATAAGTGTCAGGATGGTCTTTTATATTAACTTAGTTCTGCAAATCGGTAAGTAACACTGTTAAGCGTTTAAAACAGAACCGCCCATATTACCCCACCTACTCTAGTATTAAACTAGGCCAAACGACATATTAAAAAATCATTATAAACACATTCGTGTCATTTCCTCACGATATTTTTCTGCACCGATATTGAGCAGCGGCGATGAAATAATTCACACAAAGATGTGTGGGCACGTGTTTCTTTTTATTTTCAATTCATTTCATGTGGCCCTAGGAGATTCAGTGAGTAAGACTAAAATAAAAGGGTGGGTTAGCCGCGCACACGACCTCTTTACTTGGCGTCTCGTAAGTTGGTCTACAGATTCGCCAGCGGCCGTCTAACTCGCACGGAGTCCAACGATGTATTGATTCAAATAATTTAGAGTTAACACAGACAAACCATTTCATTACTCTATGTTTATATAACGACATCCATCAACCCGCACTTGGCCAAGGTTTTTGATTAAGGCCTGAACTCCCTTAACTTGTATGTCAGTTGAGAGAAGACCCGTGCCCAGCTGTGAGACACTAAAAAGGGTTAAAGTGAAGTGTGAAATATTTATAGTAGAATTCATTTGTTCAGGTTTTCAGTCTTGGACGGATTCTTAGGGTAATTAACACGGGAGGTGTTATACGCAAGTTTTAGTACTAAATTGTTTCTAGTAGTTTCTGGGGAAGGCCACGTAACTACGTACAGCACTTAAGTAAAATTTGAAGCGTCTTTATTAATGCACATATAAATAAAAGCTACACACAAATACATAACACAAACAGTTTATACATACAAACTGTTCATATACTTCGGCAGAAGGAAACGCGCGTAATACTAATTCCGTATTAAATTTTTTATGCACGAACATTGTAATCTCAACTTCTCTTTAAAATTCCACTCAAAACAATATTCTCACAGGAAATATCCCACAACTATGCTTAAACAAATGCTGGAAAATTAATAAAACTAAAAAAAAAACAATACAAATCTCTTCTAAACCTACTGAGGCGGTATCTCTTACAATTGTAGAATATTATTCATTTATTTTGATCAATTCGAGTCAAGCACCTATCATAGCATGGGTTGAAAACTTTACCACAATACCAATTCACTTAATAACGTCAATTTTAAACTCTATTCATATAAAAATAGGGTGCGAAATGTTCTTTGGGCGTGTAGAATTAAATTTGATAGGGGTGTATGAGTGGGTATCGGAAAAATGGTTTTTGAAGTACTCTTAAATATTGGTGAGAGGCTGTCGTTGCAAGACGACATGGTTTTAGTATTAATTGACCACAAAGGGCCTTTTCAATAGGTACCTATATACTTTTGTTTTGGGAATTATTTACAGAAGCAGTTTTGATTGAATTAGTTTTTGGTCAAAATATTATGTAATGTAATTTATTAACACCAAATTAAAAAATATATTATTAAATAAATTTATTTAATGTATCGATTTAGTAACTATTATTTTTATTTATTATTTTTAATTTATTTATTTGTTTAAAAAAAATGTAAGAAATGTTTTCTTGAGAGGAGACCATGAAAAGGCAAATGTAGCGTAGGAACTCCAAAGATTAGGTTGAGTGACGATTTCAGCAGGGTATTCACTGTCCTTCCATAATTTGGATGAATATTCAAGCGGGAAATCTAACTTATATAAGTTGTGCGTGTAATAAAAACTGTCAAATTATCTAAATTCAGAACAAAGTCTGTGGCATATGGTATCAGCTATCTACTCCTAAAAGGTTGCTGGTGATAATAAGAAAAACCCTGTATAGTATATAAAGATTATTGTTTAAAAATCAGGGTTATCAGACAACTTTGAATACGCGTGGATTACGGTAAAGACGGATTACGGTATTCCAATAAAATAACTACGGCAAATATCACTTCACCCCGATCTCTCGATAGCACAATCATTAATTCTACTCTATAAGTACAGATCGCTACGATTAAGTTATATTATAACTAAAAGCATAACGTCCATCGAGCACGTGCTTGCATGCGCTTTTTCCGACGACGCAATGGCCCAACACAAAGTGCCTGGAGTTCATTCGTTCGTTCATACTAGCATTTTCGAGTGACAGCTGACTTGAAAGGCGGTCACGATGATAAAATGACCGCTGATTTATTAAAAAGTGGATGTGCCAACATATCTGATTGCATCCGTTACTTGATAAATAACCTACCAATAACAAGCGATCAAAAGAAGCAACAAAGAAGTTATGCAATAACTGCACATCATTAGTAAAGTATTAAATGTAGTATAATACCCGTTATCTGATTTCCGTAGTACAAGCTCTGCTTAGTTTGGGATCAGATGACCGTGTGTGTTAATGTCCCACTATATTATTATTATTATCATTTTAAACCTCTGGAAAAAGTGAGGGAATAGGCGCTTCTTAGTTAAAAATAATAAAAACTCTTATTAATAAGGTATGATAGGATTTGCTACTATCTCTGTTAGCAGAGGTTTGACCGACATATTCTTACCGTTCGCCCTCTGCGCGACAATAGAGACGTGGAGTAGTTAATGAACAAACAAAAAATTCTTCAACTTTATTTGGATTCTACCAGGCAAATATAAAACATTTAGGAATGATAGTGGGTAGGTTCCTACTTATACGTCGCAAAACTTTAAATAAACTAGAAAATTAGATGAAAACGAACGACTAAGGGGTCAAAAAATGTTTATGCCAATATTTTACCTGACGAATTCGAAAAGGAAAGGAAGGAAAGAAAGTATTATTAATTAGGCTATTTAAATGTTTTTTTGGGCCGTTATTTATGGATAATTTTTTTTATTTAAAAAGTTATCAGTAAAATTTTAAATCAGTTTTTGAATTGGTGAAACATACTTTTTGTTAAATTTTAAAATACCTAATAATGATCGTATCTAATTAATAACTAGATTTCTAAATAAGGTTCACACACGTGTTTCTTAAAAAAACTATAACAGAAATTCAGCACTCATATCGACTCCATTCCTTTTATATTCTAAAAGAAAGAATATATTTTTACGATTGCCACACCATCACACCAATCCGATGAGTTAGTGTCGCGGAGCTCCTGCGACATACGCTGTTCTATATTCAAATTGAACGGAGACCGTCGCCATTTTGTCGTCGTCACGAAATAAGATGGCGGGCGCTAAGAAGCTTAAAGGAAAATGTGGTCGGTGTGTTTATTTGAAGGTTCTTGTGATAAGTTTAAATAATATCTTATTTAAATTGTAATGTTTGACTTGATTTCATTCGGCTTTCTTTTTTTGAAATAATAATCTCATACCATGTAAGTATTACAATAATAGGAACTTTAACGGTCTTATTCAAAAAAAACATTTTAGACTTTTTAGGTATATTGGACTTTGTCTCTTTCTTACTTGTATAAATATGAAGATAACCGACAAACACCAAACGAATTATAAACCTATTTTAGCTATATTAATGAGCTTATAAGACGTTTATGAATACCTACGGGGGTTAAAGTTTCGCGTTGCATTATTAATATTTATATTTAACATAACGGGAAATGAACACCTCGCCTTAGAAATATAAGGTCGCGGGTTCAATTCCCAGACTACACATCTTTGTGTGGTCTGGGAATTGTTACATCGCCGCTGCTCCAGCATGTCCAAGAACTAATCTTTTGAGGACATGTTACATCCACCAATCCGCACAGCGTGTGTGGATTAAGACCTAAACTCTCTCAACTCGTAACATAGTTGAGAGAAGACCCGTGTCCAGTAGTGGGACATAAAAAAGGGTCGAAGTGATGAGAAGTGATTAACTGTACAGTAAACTATTTAGGTGACTAATCTTACACGACCTAAATATTAATAAAATCCAGCTCACAGCGTTGTATAAAAGTCAATAAATTATATTTCCAAAAACCGGCCACCCCTAGCCGACCGCTCGGCGTGACAATGGCGTTGAATAGTTATCTGTTTAAACCTGGATTAGCACTCGATAAACCATGATTAATAGTACGCCACTGGCAGTACTGTCCGCAGAAAAAATTGAATTTTGGCATGTATTTTGGTGAGAGTAATTGTTTGTTTCTTTAGATCAGTAAAAATATTTCATTAACACACAACTAGAAAAGGAGTAAAAAATACTTTCAGGACCATTTTAGCATTAATATAATGGTCCCATATAGGCAAGGTGCCGCAGAACAGGACCGGTTCGCTGCCGTTGAGATGGGGCGGTGGGTCACTCCATAAACTAATATTGAGTCAATTTGTTTCACTCCTTGCCCCCCGATCCCCTAAAACTAGAGTATCCGGCAACGTCCTGAGCCGAAGTTCGTCTCCACATGGGGAGCCCTCATGTCAGTTGCTACAGTACTTAATCGGCTCACCGAAAAAGTCCGGTGAACCAATAGAGGCCCATCCGATTAATTAGGTTAGGTTATCAGAAAAAAAAAGTTTCACTCCTTAATGCAGCCTTGTTGTGTGAACACCTCTAACTGGGTAAAGTAAATATGTTAGCAAGGCGACTAGATGATTAATTTAATGACTAATGGTGATGATAATGCGTAAAATATTATACATCCGAATTAAAAAGAAAATCCTTGTTGAAGTATGTGTACGTATCAGATCATTATTTTTCAAGAAACAAGGACCTTTTACTAGATTAGACCTACCTACCTAATCTGTACTACTTAAAAATGCGTTGTATACTGACGGTACAAATTCGTCCAATTCATACAGTGTCGTATTCAGTACGATGCGAGGAAGGTGTCTGCGTGCGAGGAACAGATAGTAGCGAGCCGAGCAACACTTCGGATTAACTCGGTACTGTTAATTTATTACTCGGACATGTGCGATTTTTGGTATTTTTTAGGGGAATAATTGAATTAAAAATATATTTTTTTATTAAAAAAGTAGTGAGAAAGTTTATTCTTTTTTAGTGATTTAGCAAGCCATGGGGGCTTGCTAAATCACTAAAAAAGAATAAACTTTTACCCAAATACATAATGCAAAATCGTTACACTCTGCTTTTTCGTCGAATGCTTAAGTGTTTTGAATTTGAATGATATCGATGAGTGGTCGTTTAATAACCGCGACCCCCGATTCGATTCCCGGGTCGAACAAAAAACAAATTCTTAGTTGCAACCCAAAGTTATCACCTTGGCCTACAACTTCTGGTAATACAAGCATGACTCTATATCTGCCCACCAGACACTAAAGTGCAGTAATAGGTAGGTAAGGCGGTGCAGTAATTCGCGCCAAAATAGTCAATGGCCAATAATAAATACATTTATAAGGATACATTCTTTTTTATTGTTAAGACGTGTCAACCTACGCCTATAGAACATTTCTGCATTCATTTTTCTATACATCTGCTTATTTTTTATATCAAATTCTTAACTTTAAATGGCGTTTGCCCGCAATCGTTATTTTGCGGTTACTGCACTTTAGTATCTGGTGGGCAGATATGTGTATCGCTCAAAGTGGAGCACGACATATATATCTACATCACAGCACTTCAATATTCAACGAGTTAATCTCAGATTGAATTACAATAACACGTCGGTGTCTGAGCTCCTCTCCTTCGCATATGTATATTCATATACAGCATGATGTCCAAAACACTAGTTTTTGGACTGTAGAAGATTTACACCCATTGTCATTACCACTACGCCTAAATGTAGTGCCTTAATATTAAGTGGTTATTCGTTTCAAAGTCTTTTCAGACTTCATGGTCACGGGTGGAAAAAAAAAGATATGAAGTCCGAAAAAACTTTGAAACGTCGGGATCTAAAATCTAAAACATACCGCGATAAAATCCGTTATAAAGTAGTTTTATTCAATGTGTGATATTTGCGTAAATCTAAGACATTACAATGTCAGAAAACTAATGAAATCCTTATTTATTTTCGACATATATGTCTATTAGACATAAATGTCTAAAGTGCGAGGATCGGGGAACTGGTGTCAATTGGCCGGCCGGCAATGATCTACGTCTCCTATAAATCGGCCTATAGATAAACGGTCGGCCTATAGATTAGGTAGTAATTTGAAATCGCTTTGTTGATCATAGTTTTGATATCGAAATAAATAATCTACTTACTATCACCCTGTATACAAAGACAATAGAACATAGTTTATGTAAACTCGGTGGGAGCCACATGCACAGAACACCTGACGGTCGAGCATCCTCTATTATCTACGTCTTAATATACATGGTGTTAATCTTATTCTATTACGAATTAATTTCATTAATAAATGCGTTATTGTTTGTGAAATTCGTATTGGTAAATAAACATACTTAAATTGAGTTTCAGTTTAAAGTGTACCAATATAAGCATCTTAAAAACTAAGTAGGTAATCTAAAATAGCAGTCCACTGCTGGACATAGGCCTTTCCCAATGAGAGCCATTTCACCCTGTCCTCGGCTTGTCGCATCCAGCTACTGCCGGCTATTTTTCGCAGATCGTCACTCCGCCTAGCTGGAGGGCGTCCCACACTACGCTTGCCAAGACGTGGTCTCCACTTGAGAACTCGCTTTCCCCAGCGATTATCATTTCTTCGACAGATATGGCCAGCCCACTGCCACTTCAGCTTGCTAATCCTTTGCGCTATGTCGACAACTTTAATTTTTTGTCAGATAACCTCTTTGCGGATTTTATCCTTCAAAGAAACGCCAAGCATAGCGCGCTCCATAGCACGCTGAGCGACTTTAAACTGGTGGATTACATCAGAGCTACTTAATTTTACTGTGTTAGCACCTTCCACCGTAGATGACATAGTTAGTTAGTTAGTTAGTTAGTTGGAGCGGGCTATTTTCCGCAACTCGACGTCCTGTAAGTGCGCCTATTTTGCGTGGTTGGGCTGGCAACGCTATTGCCAGCCCAGCTCCAGGAGGAAACCTAGCAGACCCTTTATGTTGCCGACGGCTTCCTGGAGTGACCTTGGCGATCCAAGGTGTTCCGCTCATAATAATAATAATAATAATTACATAATACCTACATAATTACTTATCGTCGCATATTGTAGTCAAGAGAAAGTTTAAAAAAGTTGTATACTCACGAGTAAACAATAACAAAGATTGTAACCAAAAAAATCACATTAAACTTCAACCACATCATAAAATTTAAATAAATCTAAAACATTCATCATACATCTGTATACGTGCAAATGTTCTCGTATCGATATGTAATCGAATTAAAATCGATATTGAATTTGTAAGTATCGAGTTGCCAACCAATGGAGCGTTATAATGTAGATATTATACAAAATGTATGAAACAACTGTTCGAGAGAGAGATGAAATATCGAAACGTAGATCTATGTGTAAATTGATTGAATGTTTGATTAGAAATTAAACATGAGTTTCAAAGAGAGTGAGATGGAAATAGACAAAGAACATATATACACTATCACACCTATATTACTCGAAGGTGTGGGCACTTTTTGCTGGCTATGGTTTGGTCCCATACGTAAATTAATATTGCACTAGTGCTGTTCATCGGGCACAGTTCCAAACTTCGAACTGTACTCGGGAATCGAACCCGTCCTAGAAGAAGAAAAAAGGCAAAAATAAAGATAAGCTAAGAGAACATGTATAACACTTAAACTGGTTTTTTATAAACACACTTAGCAAACAAGCATACAAATCGTCTAATGGTAGGTAAACGGCCTATATAGCTTCTGAACGCTTGTAACATCAGAGGCATTACTCACTCTTTGCCGCGCCTTTAGATAATCGGGCACTGGTTACTTTACTCACACAGAGAAACACAATGAAAAGCTAATAAGTGGCCTTTATTCCTTAAAGTACCTTAGCAGACGTGTTGCGAAGAAAATTGCTGTGTGTGTGTACTGTTTATAATGAAAATAATTAATTAATGAGCCAAGATCGTTTAAGTTAACTAGCATCAGTATCATCCAACACAAAACGCGTTGCTCTAATAAATCAAATTAAAAAAATGCCTATCGGTTCATTTCAAACAGCGCATGCCGCTAAATGCGATCAAATCTAACATAACATAAATTTAAATTTAGAAACGTAGGGTGTAAACCCTTTGTGTTTCGAAAACCAAGCAATGACACCGACAACATTTCAAAGAGTATAATTTCAATTCCATTGAAAAGTTTGTGTTGGAACTATACAAGTTTTTGAAAGAGAAACTGTAATGGATGACAAACAAGCAATGTTATCACAGCGTGTTGCGATTCCAATGAATGTTGCCAAACGTTTCCACGGTTTCCACCGCAATTCGCTTCAAGCGCTGTTTTTACAAAAAAAGAGTTTAATAGAATTTGCCGTATCTTACTAATGGAACGGTTGGCGTAATGAAATAAGGTATTTCTGTTCGTAATGGAGAATGTTCGAAGCGATTTATTAAAAAATTGCTCGTTTTTCAATATGCGGTGCAATTCGAACTGACTGGATATTTTGTTCGATAGATTTATAAAAATTAATTGGATCGACTGGTACATATAAGTCATGTTTTCTTGTAATTGTAGTAGGTAGTTTTTTATATAGTGGGACATAAAATTTGCAATCACATTGAAATAGGACTTAATAGAAAAATGAAGTAGCGATAGAAGTCTAAAAGTCTAGAGCATATTTATTCAGTTTTTAACAATCTCAAGAAAAAACTGCCTTGGTGTTACAGAAGTGTTTTAACAGACAACATTAAATAAAATGTAACAATAACCAATTGAATTAAAAACATCAAGGTCCCAAAATTTTTCTCAAAAAATTCAACAATTCCCTAAAAGAAAATCAGCAAAACAGTATAATTAAGGATTATAAAACCACCTCGACCGAATTATCTTAATCTGCTTCCATATACCAACTGTCAAGTAACAGAAAAAAAAGAAAAAAGGAACTGGGCCTTATCGCCAATCTTCCGACGAACAAAGGGGGAGATACTTAGCATAATGAGTGACATCCACGCACCGTTTAGAGGGAAAGAGATAACACTAATGAAGTTATTGTAAGTTAGAAAGAGATGGTGTTAGATTTAGAGAGAACAATATCGCAATCTTGTTTCTGGGCCATTTCCTTTAATTAGTAGTTGGAGGACAGCAGGCATTGGCCACGTTATGTTGACTTACTGCGGGATACGATATAGATACGTGTGAAGGAGAGTGAAGGGGTGAATATTTGAATGTTTGTAGTAAACTAATGTTTGTAGAGACATAAGGAGACAAACATTATTTGTAACGCCAAATATTTAGAAATAATTATCGCCGAAGAATTAGGATAATTTTGACGAAATACCGTTAAGGTAGTTTTGGATGGTAGTAAGCATAATGGTCAGGATACGTTTTTTGATCGATTCCCGAGCTAGCGGAGAGATCATCTGATCAAGATCTGGCTGTCATATCAAATATGGATAGGCAACTGTCTACATTTGTCATAAATATCTAGTCAACCCATGAAAACTCGACTCGTGTAGTTTGGAAAAAAACATTGAAACTTTATAAATTCACATTGATTTTTAATGTATAACTTGTTCGTTTAAATAAAATTTTGTAGCATCACAAAAGCTTTATTTTCTTAAAAACTAAAATCGTTATGTAGCTGTGAAAATCTCAACAAGTTAGCTGCAAAATGCAAATATTTCCATGATATCCATTATAGAATAGGGAAGGCAAAGTACTTAATTAAGCAACAATTCAGACAATTTTAAATGTAGGAAATAAGTCGTACAAACCACAAACAGACAAAAAACACCAACAACGATATGCCTGTTAATCCATCGTAATCCAAAACCATAACTAAACAAAGACAACCCGTTAACAATTGTACATTTTACCAAAATCTTTCCATCGAATTAACCCTGAAGAGCCAACTGTAGGCGTTCATTTATACCGAGCCGAATGGAACCTCTCGCTTTTCTTTAATTTCACTAAGTATGAAATGTAGTACATTACATTTACATACCAGTTGCTGGGCGGTGGCGTGGTCGGTAAGATACTTGCTTTTCACGCAGAAAGCTATTTGTGTGACGAGCATGTCTGTTTGTCTTGAGTCTGGTTGTTATTATCTATATTTATGTATTTATTTACAAAATAAAAGTATTACCAGTTCTCTGGTTTCCATAGTACAAGCTCTGCTTAGTATGGGATCAGATGGCCGTGTGTGTTTATATCGAACTATATTATTATTATTTTAAATTTGTTCTACATAATACTTTGGTTTTTTACCTAACTGATGCTTGACACGCGTGTGTAGCAAACACGTGACATTGAAATCGCCTTTAAAATCGCTTGATTTCAAGTAATTTTAATCATGAAGCAGATCTGAATTTAGAAATGGAAAATTATACTGGAAAATAGATTAAAGCCTTGTTAAGTAACAAACAGGAAAAAACATAACACTTATTCGTTAGTCGTGTGACAATGTTCACTTAAATGTTCCAATCGGTGTGACAGTCAGTAATGACCGGGGGTGACGTAGTTACATTAAATTGAGACATTTAACATTGAGAGCCTTTTGTTAATGGCTGACACGGATGACACCGTGGCTGATAAACAGAACTGTGGCGAAAGGATATGTTTAGCTTGAATAGATGGCTTGAATATTTAGGGGAGTTTAGTTACACTGAAAGATAACTGAGATTGATTTAGTGTGCAAAAATATTTCAAATTGTTGACTATAAGTGTTCCATCCAAATATACATTATTTAAAGCATTTCTAATCCTTACTCCAATACTCATAGCCCCGGCATGTTTTCGAGTGTATTTAGTGGGACTAATATAATGGGACATTAACACACACGGTTATCTGATCCCAAACTAAGCAGAGCTTGTACTATGGAAACCAGATAACTGGTAATATACTACATAAAATACTTTTCTTTTGTAAATATATACTCAAATATAGATAATTACAGCCAGACACAAGACAGACATATTTAAACAAATGTTTGTCTCGGGTGGGAATCGAACCCACGCTCTGCGGCGTGAAAAGCAAGTATCTTACCGACCACGCCACCGGCCCGTCGATTTATCTCATATTTTGAAAGTTACGTATTTTGTCAGAGCTGCAATAAGTATTTGAAATGTTTAAATAAGTTAAGTAAGCATCAGACTAGAACAAACCTCTTGCACATCGTTTTTTTCTGAATTTTGGACTAAAATAAAGAAAACTAGTACTGAGCAGCGGTGGCGCAGCGGTACGGGCCTCGCCTTGGAAAAATAAGGTCGCGGGTTCGAATCCTGGTCGTGCCCACACATCTTTGTGTGAATTGTTTCATCTCCGCTGTTCAATATCGGTGAAGGAAAACATCGTGAGGAAACCGGCATATCTAAGAACTAATCATTCGAAGACATGTGACATCCACCAACCCGCACATGGCCAGCGTGTGTGGATTAAGGCCTAAACTCTCTCAACTCATAAGATAGTTGAGAGAAGACCCGTGACCAGCTGTGGGACACTAAAAAGGGTTGAAGTGAAAGAAAACTAAAACAAAGCATATTAAAAACATACTATAAAAAACCATTTAACTATTGGTTACACTACAGAATGAAATCATATTGTTAGCACCGATTCCCATAAAAATCTCTTGAAAGAAGATTTTCAAGTAATTCAACAATGCTGAATTCGGCAATAACGAAAAAACTTGGCGCCTTAACGCAGAATTAATTAAGTCAGTTCTATCAATATGCTTTCACATTACTTGGCATGCCAGAATCTTGGCTAGCATGGGGGAGGAGATCAACAAAAAATAGTTCATAAATCATAGAAGGCAGACGGGCGCAGAGAACTCTGAATATGTAATGAGCTTACGTTCATTTGGGGGTTACCGGCCACATTTTTTATCATTTTGTATGGATTTGTGCGTTATTTTTGGGGAATATTGGTCGTTTTGTAACAGTCATGAATATTTTATTATATGATTGTAAGTAAAAGATCAACAAAAGAAAATATAATTTAAAGGACATGGCAAGTTAGAGATTTTTATTATGTTTTTAGTAAAACCTTATTCCGTGCAATTTAAACTAATATCAATTTTAAATTTTATATCTATCAGAGAACTCATAGAGCCGCGATCACCAGATACACCGTTGCATCTTGATGGGACACAAAATAACACCACAGAAAACTAATCAATATCTCAAACTAGCCAATGATCACAAATATTCACAAAATGTTTGGATGGAAATGGATTTCTTTTTTGTGTGGACAAATTTGGTTTACACATACCAACATATTTATTTTGGGTATTGTAATAAGTTTTGAATCAAACTAAAAATCCAACGGAAGAAAATCTAATGAGTGATTAAAGACACCGTTTTTTTTTTAAATAAGATACTAAGCTATAATAAAGCTTAAAGACAACGAAAATTTAACACTACGAAACACCCTAATTTTAAGAGCAGGTAAATATTATAATTATAACAATCAACAAAGAAAAATTCAGAGCAACTCCTTTCCTGTTGAATAGGAGACACTTATTCATGCGGTGTTTCCTGCACCGTGTTCCAGCATTGTATTTTTTTGTTCTGAAAACTTTTTCTCTTCATTTGTTTCCCTTTTTTTCCTAAGTTCAGGATTTCTTGAACCCATATTTTACGCTCATATTGTCCCCAATTTGCATCTAGCTTCTCGAGTTATGAAAGGTAATGTTTTTACAGCTTTTGTGTTGTTTTCTATTCATTAACGGTTTTCTTTTGTTTGCTTTGTCAATGTTTATTTTTAGATTTTTAGAATTAAGAACATTATTTACGCAATGATGAGATTGCATCCTCTTAAAGATATAAAGACACAACTAATTAGCGTATAATATTTTGAAATGACCTAGATCATGCATCTTTATCCTAAGTCTACTGTTAAATACATAGGACTCTCCTATAACACGCCCTTCACCTAGCTTTTGCCGGTCACCAAATATTAATTATGATAGTCACACTGCACACTGAGGTTTATGGAAATAAACCTCAAACTCAACTTGAGTGAAAACTCACGAATTCATTACATTACATAAATATTGTTATACACAATGATATAGTACATATTAGTGTTATTTCTTCATTTTTCTTACTCATACCATTAAAAAGTTCATAAAGTTAGCATTTTATATTCGTATTCATTTAGACATCTACAAAATCATCCTGTCATCATTGTTCAGTGCAGTTTTCCTAAACACCACATATGTCTAAGTGGGTCGTCATAATTAAAAGCCGGGCACTCTACTGGGGTAACTTAATGCAATTACAGCAGAATTTTTCACGACATATGGCAGTATGCGCTTGCGATGTTAGTAGGGTGAGCGCGGTTTTTTTATTTCAAGGATGCCAAAGTAAAGTTCATTCATGATTATTATTTTTGAATAAGTTTCTAGTACTTTTAATGCCGGAATTTTTTTGAAATGATATTATAAAATTTAGAACCTTGCGATGGAAGAATGATTAAGATTTTACAAGAAGTTATATCTTAATCTTAAAAATATTACTAATACATATTATAAAGGCGAAAGGATAGATGTGTACATGTAATTTTTATCCTAATAACATGTGGCTGAAGCTAATTAGTTAAAATGAAAATAAATTTAACTGATTAATACATACTTAAAAGAAGAATATTTAAGATAGAAATTAGAAGATACTGTAAGTCATAAAGACAATGAAATTAATGCCATGGATATTTTTTATAATTTTTAGAAGAAAAATAACTAAGATTCAATGAGAGATGCTCATAAAATACCACAGAGTAATTTGACAGTATTAAAAGCCCTACATGGTTTTCATTAGGGTGCTGGTCCCCAGGGCGCTGCTTAAGCCCAAAGGTACATATGGCGTATAAATGCTGATCGTATTGAGTAGCAGCCCTTTGGAGTACTTAAAAAAATATTGATGCGGTCGCGAATAGTTGTGCAAAGTTATTGTGGTGGATTGAAGTTTACTTTTGGGGTACAACTTGCAACCACAGTTAAAACATTAGAACAGGAATCAGGCAAGTTAAATTGTCTATTATAAAGACTCAATAAAAATTTTAATGTTACCAAAACTGTTATGTAAATAAAGTTACCTTTCGTTATGAATGAAAAAAGTTTTAAAAAATAATTTTAGTCATTTCACTTTCAAATACAGGTACTGCAAAGTTTCAATAAAATTATATGTGCTTCATTAAAATACTTAGCTTTAGCGCAACATCATCTTCTAATAGAATGTGTAGACCACTAGTGGTAATGCCTCTGGTGTTGCAAGTGTCTATAGAAATCATCATGGTGTAAAAGAGTGCAATCACATAAAAAATAAGTATCAAATTACAACACTGGTATAAATTAGCATGTCTATCTTTAGACTTACTCCAAATTATTTTAACTAAACCATTAATTTTGACCTTCAATAGCTCTGATTACATTAATGATAACGGGTTTCAAGGGACATTACAGTCTTTGTGATCAGATGGCAGTCCACCATCACATATGTTCGATGATTACTGGATTCATCGCGAACAGTTTTGATACTTGAAAATAAAACTATGAACTTTTCACCAACAAAAGAAACGACTATATTAAAAATCTTTACGATTTATTATAGAACACTTATTATTATTTAGTCCAACTCCCGTATTCATAAACATATTTTAAGCTCATTATAGCCAGCTCGTTTGTCTTTGTTTCCCATCTTGACATTTACACAAGTAAGAAAGAGACAAAGTCCATTTTAACTAAAGTGTCTTGTAACTTTTATATGAATAAGGCCGTTAATGTTTAGGTAGATAATAAAATTGAAAGTTTTCAGTGATTACTCAAAAGTACCGTGTACGCTTCTAAAAACTTAGGTATTGAAGAGAAAATTACACCCTGACACTAATACCATAACAATGAATAGAATATTTATTAAAACTCCTGAAATAAATGAGGAGAATTTCTTGAATTCAAGTTATGAACCACCTCAACGACAACAGTTTTTAAAAAAAGAAATCCACAAAATTTGTCTATGCATTTTAATACTACTTACCACCTATACCACAAACTTGTACACAGATATTCACTCGTCAAATTTATAACGTCCTCTTCTTCGTAAGAACATCAGAAAAAGTAAAAGTATCAAATCTGTTTACACTTACTTTCAAACAACCAGCTGAGTATTGTCAAAGCATACAATATGCATTATAAAGCATTGTACAAAACCCTATTTATTTGCGCGTGCGCTTACTTTGACAGTCGACAAGTACACACCTTATTATAGGGAAATTAATGGTTATTTAATAATTATAACTTTAGTTTTGAGTGTGTATTTACGTTGATTGTAATGTTTACAATAATTATTTAAATTATTTCTTTTAGAGAATTGTAGAAATCATGGAATTCGTGTTTATTTTTGAAAAAATATTGCGTTTAATTATAAATACAAGTTGAACTACAAGCTTACCTATCCTTACTATATTAACTCTGTGCATTCAAATACCTAATTTTGAGTTTTATACATCTGTTACCAACATAAAAAAATATACTTTTATCAATATAAAAACACGGTTCTGTAGCAAACTTTTTTCTCTCCCTCGTTTTCCGTTCGTGCCAACAAACCAATGAGTAGTGCATCTATTTTGACTTTATTTAGCTCCAATATCACCTAAAATACAGTCCGCTACATCTCCGAGAAAATAAGGAATTCAGACAAGCAGAGTCTCCTTCATGGTCCTTCGAGCCGGATTTGTATTTATATTATCAAAATTATTTTTGTCAAAATAAAAGAGACAGTAGAATGTATCGCTTCTGCTATACATTATTTTATAGATAACCAACATTTCATTCAATAGCTATCGATCAAAACTCTAAACCGTACTTATACTTCATTTAAATTATCGATCTACTTCAAAAACCAGTGCAATACGATTCTCTTGAAATATGTATTTAACGTGTCCCATATGGTAATGGGGTACCACCATGGGGGCGTATTGTCCAAGTCGGCTTTTACACCATATGGTCTAAAAATTCATAAACAAGTGTTCAATGAATCTCACTTTAATGTTCCACGATCACTTATTTGCTAATTCAACGAAAATGTACACGTAAAACTAAACTCTATTTTTAAATTAATATAGTCTAAAATCAAGTTATTATCACAGTAAATTTTTAAGAATCAATTGTGTTTTTCTAATATACACCTTGATATCATAAGAATAAAATTGAAAATAGAACAAACGAATTAGAAAAGTCTGATTTGGTATTGGATGCTAGTTAGAAATGTGACCAAACTGCTTTGAACTTGAATGTCGAACAAAAAAAGTTAATGACTTTAGATCTAAAATAGATACAGATAAAGTTGAATTTGCTGTAGATTAGTTGGTAAAAGAATTTAGGGTGAGTAATCCAGAGGCTATTGAGAATACAAAAGGGATGATTACGCATAGCAGGGCGATTGTTGGTGATCAGAACACCATATGGTATGTTGGTATTAGACGAATTCTCTTTTATAGGGATTAAGTTGAGCATATTTTAATAAGCAATATGTACAGGTGGTAGTTATATAAATCATTATTCGGATTGTTGACGATATGCAATATTATGATGATAGTAATTTGAAATCAATTCCAATGTATGTATATTTACTGACCTAGACACGTCCGTAAAATGTCTTTGAGTCACCTAAACATTCTGCGGCTATTTATATTTTTAGATTTGCAATTGATTACAATTCTCTTAATTCTGCTCTTCTTTCAACTATTAAGAGTTAAAAGTGTTAAGACCTTAATCCACACACGGTGACCAAGTGTTGGTTGGCGGATGTCACATGTCCTCGAATGATTAATTCTTAGACATGCTGGTTTCCTAACGATGTTATCATTCACCGATATTGACCAGTAGCGATAAAACAATTCACACAAAGAAGTGAGGGTGCGACTGGGAATTGAACCCGGAACTTTATATTTCAAAGGTATGGCTGATACCGCTGCGCCATTGCTGCTAACGCCACCGCAATTGTTTTTATAATAGATTAAATAAACAAAAATAATAAACCACAATACCCTCCATAAAATATAAATATATATTATTTCGATAACCACTCATTCAATAAGGAGCCGAATAACAAAACATTGAGAAACAAACAAATCTTTCACTCCTTCACACATACTCCATCATTGTCTCGAAACAATCAAGAGTGTTCCTCAGGGACGTATCCTAGCACCAATCGTTCAATCGGAACAACATTAGCTATGTGACTAATCTGTCGGGACTGGAGACAATCAAACTTGCACATGTGAACTTGTTAAGAAGATTTATCTCATTCTAAAACTTACCTTGATATGAAATCATATGCAGTATCATAAGGTAATATTTTCTTAAATTTACGCAAATATCACACTTCGAAATAAGATTATTTTAGTTTATTTTAGATTTTAAATCCCGACGTTTCAAAGTCTTTTCAGACTTCATAGTCACGGGTGGACTGGGGTATTTGACGTTCAAACTTATTAATCACAATTATTACTGATTACATACAAACATTATGTTATTTAAGTTGCGTTCATATCTTACTAATCTTACTTTATCGGCCATTACAATGTAAATCATTCCAAAATGAAACATCATTCACGAAAACATTTTATATCACCCCTTTACTAATATTCAATACGAAATAAATAATCTTATAATCTGTTATTTATCGCAAAATAGGATTATGTTGATACAAAATATATTTTGTGGACTAACTTTGCACCCCTGCTTACCCTAAAATGACACGTGCAAGATGATCTGAGACACGTGGCTACAATCACAAAAGTTTTATTGAGGTAATAGGTTCGATTGATAACCATTTAGCACCTAATCTGTCAAATACGTTGCATTGTTCATAAAGTTAAATTGTACAAAACCATGCTACTAAAGGAGAGGTCAAAAGTGGTATAGAACTTTGAACACCAATGTGATATATCTCATTGGAAAGCTTATTTAATAAGCTGTTAGAATTTAACTAAACACGAAATTTTGGAGCACCCATTTTTGTAAAAATCTAAAAAATGTAATAGAAAACAAAACGCACATTACCTTTAATTATCCGTGTCCTAAGCAGTATAAATATTGCAATCACGTCAATAATCGCATTCTATTAGAGTACTTTTTTCTTGTAATAGTATTCTAGCTGCAGTTTAATGTAATTATGACGAAAAATATTTGTTATCTTATTAGTGTAATAACAAAACACATCGAAAAAAATATAGTTACGGGAAACGTCATCATGTCATTGTCATTGATCAGTTTGATTGACAGCGATCTAAATCATTTTAATTTTTTTGGTTGCTCAATTGTCATTTGGCCATGGGGTTGCCAATTGCAATAATCATAATATTGCATTAAGGATTCTTATTTTCAATTTCGATTTTTAAAAAAACGGGAGGGTTTAAAATTATTTTAAATACACCAAAAAATTTAATTAATTATGCTCTATTAACCTATGTAACTCAGATTGCTGTTCAAATTTACAATTATTTTAATCCCAGGCTCTATACATTTTTTGAACGTCTCCTTTGATTCGTGACTACTCTCAGGTTTTGCAAGTTGTCACTCAAAATGAAAATATCGTCATTCTAGATATTTTTCAATCATTTTTAAAAAGACATGCATAAATATATCGAACTCTTTAAGCTCTATCGAGTTTAATACGTCTTGTATTTGCAGGTGAGGATCTGGTAGGATCTGATGGAATCTTCTATGGTTTAGTATCATAATCGACCTAAAATTCGAACCTAAGCCCTCTAAGAATCAAGTTACGCTTGTATTAGGCTACGAGTCAATTCATGTTATTTCTCAATTAACTGGTAATGCGGTATGAAATATAGCTTATCTCAAAGTTCAAAATGTTTCCCCTGAAGGCAACACTTCATCAATCTTAGTAACAGGCAGACCCGTCAGTGACATCTTATTAACTACAAAAACTAGCAAAAATGTTCAATAAATCAGCAGCGCAATTCTAGCTAAAGAAATAAGAGATAAATAAATTGAAAATATTTAAACATTTATTTTACTACGTACAAATAGAAAAAGCAAAACAAGATGTAGGTACTCGATAAATTATTAAAAAGATAAAAGTTTGGTAGGATTCATATACAGGTGAAATAGTTCTCAAACCACACCAACATTATAGAAAGTAGGTAATAATCAAATTATTTTAGCTGACTCACTATGAGTAGGTAACTTATGATACATAGAAAAACATTCCAAAAAAACATACATTTTCGTGAAAGGTGCCCGTAGCTTACGAATCACTTTCATTGTGGCAAGAAGACAAATTATAGGCTGGGGATCTTATTCTTTATTGCACGCACATTTTTACTAGTATTACTATTATATTTATACATTCTGTGCTGTAAGTAAAGAAAAATAATAAGTCACAGCATTGATTATGCGTTCAACTAATTTCTACTATCTAATATTAAAGGCAAATAGCCACAGGTATCCACCAACCCGCACTATATACCAACCCGCATTTGACCAGCGTGTGTGGATTAAGGCCTAAACTCTCTCAACTCATAAAATAATTGAGAGAAGACCCGTGCCCAGCAGTAGGACACTGAATAGGGTTGAAATGAGCCAGCGAAGCCTTAGTAGCCTTTTTTATTCATGAATAAAAAATAAAAAAACGACAGACAATCTTTGCAAGATCTGAAAAGAGCCGAATGTAAAAAGCCTCTCCGCAGAATGGGTTCATTGATGTGCTTTAGAAGCACAGCTATGTTCTGCAGTGAGGAAGTCTGATGATGATTATGTAAGATATAGGTACACATTACATTTAATTCTGCTTATAAAAAAAAACTATTCATCATCTTCAATACCACATTAAAACTGTGATGAAAATTCATACCACCTATACAACAATCCTACGAAAAATACCTATTCCTAATAGTATTTAAAAAAAATCTCATTAACTGGACGCGTAAAATAAATGGAACAGATTTTCATTGAAAGCAAACGAATGGGCAAAAAATGGCTTAAACCTGACAAATGGTTTTCCTTTAACGTCTGCGCCCATCTTATTATCGTTACCCACTACCGAACAGAACTCATTTGGATCTTCTTTTAACTTTCCTAGATAAATCTAGCTATTTTATTTCCAACCTTATTTATAACAACGTAAGCTCGGTTTCACAATAACTACTTCTAGAGTATTAGCTATTATTTAAGTTATAGGAGATAAGTTTTTATTTTCATCACGTTTAAGCTCAATTTTGTTTGTAATATCCTCGAGTATGATATCAATTTGAGGAGAAGCGTCTGTGTTAATAGCATTATTCGCAATCTCATCTATACAGTCGGGGGTTAGGCCGACTATATATGAAGTATAATTTTTTATGCGACATATAAAACATATTTATTGCAATCATAATCGTTTCAGTTTCTCTACTACCATGTTTGGGTAAGATAGATAGAGGATAATGAGAGAAAAACTTTTTAAGTGTATGTGTATGACTTAGTTTTTTATACTAGCAACTCGTATTAGTCCATAGAATATATCCTAATGTAAAGTTTAATCCAAAAAACTGTTTTGATTATACAGGGTGTTTGGTGCATCGTTTGCCAAATTGAATTGGCCGAAAGAAGAGGTCATTTGCTATCGCTTCAGGCTCAAGTACTCATTTTTGGCCACACCGGTTTTTTTATTACAACTTTCTAATTTTTATTTTGAAAAAATCCAAAACTCAGCATTAAAGCTTAAATTAAAAAAAAAGTTTTAAGTGTAGTCGTCAAATTTCATTTTTATTTACATATGTACTGTTGTATGGCTCTATCAAATTTAAAATTACTTGCCAGTTACATCTAGTTTTTTTTTAATAAATCACAAAGTTTTTGGAAAAATAAAAAATGAACTTAAAACTCAACTTTAAATAGCTATAAAAAAAAAACTAAAAGCGATCGGGATCTTCGAATTATTTTAAAAAGTTCTCTAGTCTATCCCCTTTCCAACGGTATGCAATGTGTTTAAAAAATGTTTCAGTAAGTTCACTAATACGCTAAGTTTGTGTATCGGGACGCACCATCAAACTATTGCATATTCGGGATAAATAAGTGTTTTCGCGTAAACAATACATACGAAGCAGGTAAAGCCTGCTATCTCCCTCCTACACAGTAGAATTCATTATCTGTCTCTTTTTGTTATTGGGTTGGCCGCAAATTGGTTAAGTTTGTTAGTCGTTATTTGACTGTCTCTGAAAACTAACCCCTTGTTGTTGTTGTGTTATTTTCTGTTACTGTTATTTTCTGTTACTGTTAATTTCTGTTACTGTTATCTTTTCATTGAGTTTTGTGGGTGTTTGTGTTAACTTTCGTGATTTTTTTTGTGTTACAATATGGCTACATTCTCTAATGAAGAATACGCTGATATTTTGATGGCTTATGGAAGAGCCGATGGTGTTGCTCGCGAAGCACAAAGAATTTATCAGGAACGCTTTCCCAATAGACGATTGCCTTCCCGCCATACTTTCCAGAACACTTATCGACGCTTACGTGAGACTGGTAATTTGACTGCTAGTGAACCAAGAGGGATTGTAGTGCGTCATAATGTTGACGTAGATGAACAGATTCTGGCACTGTTTGAAGAAGATCCCACTAGAAGCATAAGAAATGTAGCTGCATTACTGGGAATTTCGATCTGGAAAGTATGGCGAGTACTTCGCCAAAATAACAAACATGCTTTCCATTACACTCCGGTGCAAGGTACGTAATTTTTAAATTAATAGACTCACAACCGTAGGCGCTAACGTAGATTGCGAACCCTTTCTAGCTTTACCGCGTACCCGACGCAGCAGCAGGTAGCGGCTTTGACGTCACTCTGCCAGATGTCATAAACCTTCAGCGGTCAGGCCATTGTCTTTTACATTGTACTGCCCGTACTTTTTACAAACAATAAAAAAAAATCTTGCGAGAAAGTAATGCATTCTTACGCGTATTTTATTTGTTGTAGGTCTCGAGAATCAAGACTTTGATAACCGTGTCCAGTTTTGTCGTTTTTTACTGCATTCAGACGTGGATAATCCGGTCTTTTTAAAAAGAATTCTGTGGACGGATGAGTCCAAATTTACTAAAGAGGGAATCCTCAATTTACATAACTTACACCACTGGACAGCAAAAGATCAAAACCCACGCGTAAAACGACAAAGGTCATTCCAGAGACGATTTAGTGTGAACGTTTGGGCAGGAGTCATTGCAAATCATGTAATTGGACCACACTACTTACCTGACAACCTGAACGGGGATAATTACTTAGAATTTCTGCAAACAGAGTTGCCCTTATTATTAGCTGATTTGCCAATTTTCAGTGAAGACAGGTCTTTTGTTTTCCAACATGACGGTTGTCCCGCTCATTGGAGAATAACCGTCAGGGAGTACTTGAATGATGCATTCCCGGACTCATGGATTGGGAGGGATGGCCCTATTCCTTGGCCTCCACGTTCTCCAGACTTAACTCCGTTGGATTTTTACGTCTGGGGACGGGCCAAAGAACTCGTCTACGCCACGGAAGTTGAGACAAGAGATGATTTAGTCCAACGCATTGAGGCGGCTTTCATGACGATCAAAGCAGAAATGCGTTTACGCACCACTACAGTTGAGATAAGACGAAGATGTCGCGCGTGCATACGCAATAGTGGTAGACAGTTTGAACAAGACTTGTAAGATTAGTATGTAATTAAATTACTTATTAATACATGATTATTTTTGTAATAATGTATTTTTTTTTCAATTTCGAGGAAAGTTCCCTATGTAAGAACGAGATAAGAGACTACGTAAGACGTGAGATAACAGTATCTATCTACTAATAGCATGTAATTTATGCGAAAACTAGTGTTTTAAACGTAATATCCAATATCAGCCTGATGTGTCTCGACTACACATTTAGCTAATTATTAAAGATATTAAAAGAGTTTTTTAACACATTACATACCGTTGGAAAGGGGACAGACTAGAGAACTTTTTAAAATAATTCGAAGATCCTGATCGCTTTTATTTTTTTTTTTATAGCTATTTAAAGTTGAGTTTTAAGTTCATTTTTTATTTTTCCAAAAACTTTGTGATTTATTAAAAAAAAACTAGATGTTACTTGCAAGTAATTTTAAATTTGATAGAGCCATACAACAGTACATATGTAAATAAAAATGAAATTTGAAGACTACACTTAAAACTTTTTTTTTAATTTAAGCTTTAATGCTGAGTTTTGGATTTTTTCAAAATAAAAATTAGAAAGTTGTAATAAAAAAACCGGTGTGGCCAAAAATGAGTACTTGAGCCTGAAGCGATAGCAAATGACCTCTTCTTTCAGCCAATTCAATTTGGCAAACGATGCACCAAACACCCTGTATATTAATAGCAGTTGTAGTTTATAATTCAATATCAACACAATTTATTCATACTTGAAAATACTGAGTACCTACAGAAAACTCTGGCAAGATCGGTTAATGGTGAAAATTTTGTTAACTGTACACGAGTAGCGAAATAAACCAGTTTTCAATATCGCTCTGCTATTGTCAAGCTGACCCTACCACAACTCAGTGCGCTCTCAATTCACAGCAGTTATTATTATCTTGACCTGGTGATTGAGCTCTCCTGCTCTCGATCGTCATAATGACCTCTGATTGGTTCATATAATTCAGACACGCCCCCTGCTCATCGCCTATTGGTCCGATTTTGCCACGCCTATCCATCTTCAACGCTCTGTTAAGGGTAGTTTAAAACCCCACTTATATATTTTTCACCCTTATGTTACTCGCATTCGTATTGTTGCCGTCGGATAGTACGCACGCGTCTTGTCCACATTGCCGCGAAATAAGTGTAAAAAGTTTTTACTTTTTGTGTTGTTAATTAAATGATCAAAGGATGACAATGGACGTTCAAAATAACTATCAGAACTATAAAGATAGGTCTCCTGACTCTAAAGAAACTAATTTAAATATTGAAAGTGCTCGAACTTCGCAAGTTAAACCAGATATGCAGTCAACTGTTTTAAGCCAGGCAAAGGCTTCCAAGAGATCATTCGATGTGGCGTTTTTGATGATGCCGGATGAGAAACTTCGGCAAAAACCACCAGAACGTCAGTTAAGAGTTTCCAAACAACTATTTCATAACGAAGAATGGGAACAAACACCGAAGAAATTGCCCGATGTCTACAAGCATCATGAGTATCCCAATGATAATACTGTTGATTTAAAAGACCAAGATGATGACAGAAGCTGTATTAACAACAACGTTTCGCCTAGTTTTGGCTCTGATATCAACATTGATGTCGGTACGGATGAGTACCCAAATAAAATTATGTATTGCAGTGATTCAGAAAATTCAGAGAAGTCACGAAGTCGCCCGAACTCTAACGAAAGTGCAGCTCGTCAGCCAAAATTTCTCCCAGAATATAAAAATAAAATTTTTGATGACCCCACATTAATAAGTATGCAGTCCAGAGCAAGATATGAGAAATATTTGGAGAAGCCCGACATGTCACCAAGGAGTGCGTTTACAAAAGTGTCTAACTTTACAATGAGGTCTCCTAATCCGTCTGTTAGTCCAGACAATCTTCTTTATCAAAATTCTGTAAGTCCGCCGCTTTCTGCGTCGAGCCCACCAATCAGCTCCTACAATAAAACATCTGCTTTTAATAATCTGCTGACACCAGCTCATCTTCTCAATGGCAACAATTTTTTCAAAGGTCAAAATATGCCGTCAACGTCACCTAACTTTCCAGATTCTGCTGGTCAACAACGGTCCGGATTTAGTAAAAATGTAGAATACCAAGAAAAAAATGACAGCAAAAATCCACAAATTTCACCGAACAAGTTAAATTTTCTCCCATTCCGACCAGAAATACCCTATCTCCAAGCTGGATCGTCGTACCCTTTTGGCGTTCAAAATTTTCACCCTCCGAATTCAGATTTTATGAAATTTCCTGTGCCGCAGAGAGAAACTGTCGCTCCTCTTATAGCTAACCCAGCCGCTGCTATTCTGAGTACTTTGTTACCGCCGACATTGGCTGCATTTTCTTTGCCGTCGCAAAACGTATGTGCTAAATGCAGCATCAGTTTCAGAATGACTTCTGACTTAGTTTATCACATGCGAACACATCACAAAAGTGAATCTACAGTCGATCCTAATAGAAGAAAGAGGGAGGAAAAGTTGAAATGTCCTGTTTGCAACGAAAGTTTTCGAGAAAGGCATCATTTGACGAGGCACATGACTGCGCACCAGGACAAAGAAGGTGATTTAGATGAAGTACCCTCTTCACAGAGTTATAATAAAAAGAACAAGCAATTCTATCCCCATAATGGCTCACTAATACATAAATAAACTACAGACACCGTACTAAGTGCCGATACGAGTAATTTGCAAACTATCAAATTAGCATTTAAAGCGAATACCAATGTAAAATGTTTTGGACTTTTAGATTTAAAAATTGATATGTCTTCAAATTTACACTAATGTAGTTATGTGTTGGCACGATTTTTGAAATTCTTGTATGTAAATTATAAATAAGGTATTATGTAAATTCCAGGTCTTCGTTAAGATATTAAAATTCGTTATTGTTATCACCTAATCAATGTGCAATATTAACTCTTAAGTATTTATTTTGTAAATATTGATAGAAGTAGATAATTACAAAGATTTAAAATTTAAAATTACCTTTTTATTTGTAACACTTACCCTATAAGGTGAGTTGCACCTACATAATTTGTGTAGATGGATACAGGAGGTGAGGAAATTGTATCTTTCATTTTTAAAAGGTGTCAAATTTTTTACTGTGTTAAAAAGGGGGTTTGTATTGGTGTACCAACTTTGAAACTTAAATTGTAGCTTATACGTGAACGAAATCTAACATTTATTCGAATGTTGATGATGATGTAGGGTTATTCATCTAAATTTACATACTTTTAAGTAAAACTACACAAAAATTTATAACTTCTATGATCCAAATGTATGTCTTTATAGAAATACAATCCATTCCACCAACAAGCATTTGACCAAGATTTGTGAATAAAGACCCAAACTTAAAAGGATAATAGTCGAGAGAAAATCCGTGCTCAGAAATGATACACTAAATGGTTGTTACCTCGCATTTAGTTTATATTTCTGAAAAAAAAAAATACGTGTCGTCGGTACTAAGAGATTGCTAATAGTGAATCCAATTATCTTGATAGCTTATAATTATTACAGTTCTCTTTCCCTACAATATGAATTTATCCGAATTCATAGAAGGGATGTGAAACATAAATTCTGTAACGAAGCAAAGCGTATCAAATTTATTCCTAAGGGTGACTTATACAGACATCAGAGTACCCCAGTCGGTGATTCGATTTAAAATAATGTCCTATTCAGTTATCTCCTTGTTCTAAATGGGGTAAATAGTGTTAGAAATCATGATTGATTGTTTTTGACTGCTGTTACTGTTGTGTATATTAACAGTGGTGGCCTCCTCAGATTTGATTTTAGCTTTTAGTTTTAACTTTTTTACATTAGAACATTTATTCGAAGGCAAGGCAAATACATGCTTAATTATTATTCAAACCTTTAGTTTACCATTCTATTAATATATTAATCTTGGATTTTCTTACATTGGAGTATGGATCAATTCAAAAGTAAAGTGGAGTCCTTGATTTTTTATTGTGTATTGCTTTTTACTTTTTTGTACATTGACACCTTTGAAGTAATTACATACCTCAATAAATATTATAACAATTGTAACTTTTGTCTACAAATGTCTTATTTTCTTAGATTAGAGAATGGATTAATTAAAAAATAAAGTTACATTAATAAATGTTTAGTCCATAGCTAAATAAATAGTTAACAGGAATCTATCTCCATTTATCTGAAAATACTTTTCCTTTAATCTATATTTTAACTCAGTTACATGTCAACCTAAATAAGATTATGGTTTTATAATACCAACATGACACAACTGATCAATAACCAACTCTCCCATAAAGGAACAGAGCGGAACCGATTCCCGTGACGGAATCTCATGAACAGTGCGTTTCCCATGTACTGCTTGTGAGTAGTACTAATGTAGGTTAGCTCGCGTCGTTGGGTGGACGGCTGTGGAGAATTGGATGGGAAGAATTAGGGTATTTTGATATTAAGGTAACATGATTTTGGTTGAACTATTACAAACTGCCTCGTTGGATGTACAGCGTGGTTGCAGCAAGTTAAATGGTCTCAAGATTAATTCCGATTTGACCTGTTCTAAATGTTACACCCTCGCTTAGTTTTAAACAAAATTAATCTTTAATACAAAAATCCTTTCTTAGACTTCGAAGTTATTATCTAAAAAAAATTAAACCATTTTGGAGTTTTATACTTACAAATATATTTAGCAATGATTTTTATAACATTTCTATGTACTTCTTTTGTTAAATTCGACCAGAGTTCTGTGTTTGTATGCAAAGTAGGTATGCTGTATGCAGTAATAGAACAAACTTGTGAGTAGATATGAGTAACTCTATAGAAGGAAAATTTGCATCTGTACTAGGTACAGTACCTTGCAAACTCAAACCAACGTCCCCATAACGCGGAACTCTTAAACCTCCAACTTAACACAAACACACATTTACACCGACTGTATAAGTTTACAAATGTGGAAACTTAAAGATTCACAGTGTAGAGGAATTAGTTGGAGAACAATTTTAGTTACTTTTAGGACAAAGTTAAATATCTTAATAATAGTTACAAACAAAGTAAGAAAACTCACAGCTTTCTTCTCAACTGAGATAATTATCTTAAATAGATAGATTTTAGGTAGGTACGTATTTTTTTAAGATACCTTATAGTTTATCTTAAAAGTTGAGAAGGTAGATCTTTTGACGTGACAACGTCTTATAAATTGGTTTGCCGGGTGACACTTCAAGAAACTGCGTTACGCTCCGCTCACGTTATGCGCTCACAATGAGAGAGCCCGCCTAAGAGCGAGAGAGACAGACATAAAAAGTGAAAGGCACGCGTCCCTTCCACTCGAGCACAGTTAGCCCGCCTAAGAGCGAGATTCTTTGTATAAATTAATGTTTTAAATATAATTCTTTGTATAAATAAATGTTTTAAATTGTTACTATTATTTCATCCTTCTTCCTATTATACGAATGAATATTCACATTAAAACTATTTTACCACTCAAAGTCGTTGTCACGTAAAACTTTCGCCCGTATACCGACTTTACAGGCAACCAATTTTTTCTGTTTAACGTAGATTTGACTTTAAGAAGAGGCGTAGCAGTGGCTTTATATCAGATGATGAAGATGATTTGATGAATTCTAATGCTGATTTATTTATTTGTTAGAAAATGTATCAGCAAAATGCCTGTAATTGTATTACTGATCTTGCTACACTACGCAATGCTCCTGTAAGTACGAGGAGAACAATATTTTTGTTCGTCCGCCGGAGCGTGAGTAATTCAATAGAAAATATTCATATTGGGGACAGTGTGCTCTCCACTTCACTGCTTAAACCATAAGCGCAGAGTTTAGATTTCATAACATTTCTAGATATTAACGATAAAGAAAAATACTGGAATTTTCGAATAGAAAATCTAAATCAAATATTTGTTCAGAAATTCTGCAACTACCTACTTAAAGCCACAGAGTGAAGGTTAAAAAATGGTCAGTAATTAAGTATCAAACATACAAAAAGGTTTTTTCTTGAAGATAAGCGAACGGCAAATAAGGCGAACTAAGTAATAACTCAAATGAATAAGCATTTATATAAACCATTCAAAATATAAGACGGTCATGCATAATCAATGCAAACGCAATATTTTCCACTCAAATAGTTACACAGAATCCCAAAAATAATAAATAATGTATTTTGCTGAACGCATTTACAAGATTACAATATTAGCGAACACGTCTTCTCGCTGCGTAGCCGTCATTACAAATGATAAATAGTCGGCACACTTCGATAATCAAATTCAAATTTGGAATCTGTTCTACCCTCGCGATTTTTTTTCAAAGCGAGGGAAATATTTCCAGCCAGCCTGTTTTGTATTGTGAGAAGATTGTGACTTTATTAACCGTGAACGAATGGTCTCTTTAACCGATTCACCACGGAGCCACGTGACCCGGAACCGATTATGGTTCCGTACCCGATTTGTATGTATTTGTATGTAAATCTGTGCGTGGGGCGATGAGATAACCGGGCGTGTTAGATAGGGATCTCCGTTATTGAATTAAGTGTTGGCGTTTAGTGATTGCTTTGATTGATTGCTATCTTTAATTCAATTTGTTCTTTATTTTCTTCTTTTAAAAACAAAACATTTCAACCTACACGCTACCGGTACATACAAATGCAAATCTTAACATATCTAAGTACCTATAAATTTTTAGGGTCTATGATGTCACTTATCTAATACCACGCAAGATATAATTGAATAAATCCTGAACCAGACCTGCAATGTTTCTTCAAAAATTATCAGGTAAACAAGACTTTTCGACAAGAACTGAGAAAGCGCGGCCGTCGACAACTCGTCAACAGGAAGATCTTTTAGTTCACTGGATGATTACAGAATTATCATCTGATCCACGAGTATCCAAAGGTTAAAATTTATTTCATTCACTAATATACCCTTCTTGTTATCGAAGATAAGGTTGAAAATAGCTACAACTCTTTGAAATCACATAATACGAAACAAAAACGTAAGTTACCTAATCTTAACTCAAACTAAGCTAATTATGAGGCTAATGTTTAACTAGTAAATACTCTAACTATTCTCTATAATGTGTAAAATATTTAATAGTTAAGTACTTTAGTGTAAGTACTTATTAGATAATTTTTTATTATTCATCTCATTACAAAATTAAATTTTAAATAAACAACAACAAATAAAAAGGCTTGTTCATTTCCTGAACTAGAGTAGTCCTTATTAACATTCGTTTGTTAAACAATAGCGTAACACAAGAAAAGCAATACAAACGCTTCTCAGACATAGGGTAAGCAACAATGTGACCGCTGAACAGACGGAAAACATTGGTCGCGCTCACCGCACTCATGATTTAACTGTAATTTTAATATTTAACAAAATATGTAACATAATACTACTTTCAAACACGCAGACTTATGGTAGCGTATTAAGTTAAATACAATTTCTAGAACATGACTTAAATTGTTTTAATTTTGAAACTAAATCCACCACTACATTGTTTTCTTTCCAATTCTTCTCATATACCACAATCATGAAAGAAACAGACAACTTTAGTTTCTGTTTCTAGGGTCACATCTACAGCCGCAAGTGAGCAGCTCAGGTTTTGAAACTCGCCTAAGTCCAGGGCTTCCTAAACAGTCTTATCTAAAGAAGTCTTTGGATTTCACATGAGTTTCATTAATTTTGTGATAAAAATTTTTCTCAATGTCATTGCATATTTTATTTTTGTTTTACTTAAAACTTTTGTAAAGGTACTCACTCATGTTTTTACAAAAATAAATTACCTTTATATGTAGCGGTGTAATCGGACAGACATGTTGAAATAAAACTACTTTTTAACGGATTTTATCGCGGTTTATTTTAGATTTTAGATCCCGACGTTTCAAAGTCTTTTCAGACTTCATGTTCACGGGTGGACTGAGATATTTGACGTCCAAAAATATTAATCACAATTATTACTGACTACCTTCAAACATTAATATTTAAGTTAAAAAGTAGTTTTATTTCAATGTGTGATATTCGCGTAAATCTAAGACAACACTACGGACAGACATGCTCGCCGTGTACACACAGAATGGAGAATAATAATATGTAATTCATTTCATACAAAGATTTCTATAGTCACGTTCAGGGCATTTCCCTTTACCACTATTCCTTCAAGTGTTACCTTTATCCCTTCCTTTGCCAAACTATTTTAAAATCTACCTTAAACTTATAAATCAGATCCTGGACCTTTTCTCAGGGTACCATCATTGTAACTATTGTTTGACAAAGGGTTCGAGGAACTACAACACACCGGGGCACCCATGAACTTACAATGCTGTATTTCGGGTTTTCCGTTCTATATCACTCTAAGTACCTATATTATTTCCTCCTTATTTGAATAGATTCAGGTAGAAAGTCTTATAATGAACACGTTTTCTCCTGCTTTGTTTACCGATGGCACCCTGTAAGAGCGTATTAATGAAACAAAAAGTATTTTACGCCTTGTATCTCAATTTGCACTAACAGAAAATGCAGGTTCTATAGATAAAGGGATACTTTACTTTTACGTAAAACATAAATCAATAGATTTTTCTCAAACTTCCACGTGTCAAACTCAGATCAAACTAATTTTGAGTAAATATGATGGCAGAAGAATACGTGTTAACTATTTCCACTCAGAATGAAAATTGTTACAACAATAATATACTTATTCAAATACTTATAATTTATTCTTAAATTTATCCTTATTTCTAGTAAAGCAAACTCGTAAAATGAAATTTCGTAGTTAATATTTTCACTGAATTAGCAGATGGTTGGCTCTGAGAGGAAGCAAGTCAAAATAAATCTGATTTATGGCTTCTTATTTACATTTTGTACACTGCATTAAAATATAGCGATGGAAAAATCCAAGCAACATTTATATTGTTTAAACCAACAAATCTTAGAAATTATTGGATTTAAGAACCGATATCTAAAAAATGTTATAGAAAGCAACTATGGAATTTGAACAATAATCATACAATGCTATACAGTATCATTCAAGCAGAATACCATTCAAGTCATAGAAAGGAATCTTGAAGAAGATCATGGATTAGCATCAAGTGAAACCAAACCATTGCTGTGATGAAGATTTTAAGCAGTGCAAAAAATACCTGTTAATTTCCCAATATAGGTGAGCTTTTGTAATGAGTTGGTAATATTTCGCAGGCAATTTATTAATAATGGTTCCCAAAATACCGAAACAATAACGTTGGTAGCGAAATAGCTAACGCTTGACAAAACTCCGCATCTATTTAGCATATGAATTAAATACGGTGAAATATGGTTTAAATTAATATGGATGTATGCCGTCGCGCAGAGCAGCATGATGAGTTCCACTTAGAACTGAGAGTTGCTTCCTATCACAAAATGTCAATTGTTAATACCATAACGAATTGGCAATTTCAAAGTGCACAATTTTAAAAACTGAGGACTGTAAGTAAACTGGTAATATAATTCTTTGGAAATAAAAAAAAAGATATTAAGTTTCTTCAAGTAAAGGAAACCTGGCGGTTTTAATTTAAAAGTTAGTTTATAAAATACCTATGCTATTTTCCCGTAGCAGGGCCGCATAGACAAATGACGTAGCGATGCGACAACTAAAGATCGAAACGAACCAAATGCATTAAATTGATACTCACCTTCAAAATTATTATTTATTATTTACATGAGAGTTCTTTTGCTGCTGAGTTCTATAGTGAGGAAGTCCTGCAGATGATTACGGCCCTCGCAATCGCGTCATAAATGTTGACTTAGTCAACAGTCCAATACTCAAAATCTTAGTTATTCGACAACGTTCTGAGCCGAGGTTCGTCCCCACATGAGGCCTTCAAAGTACTTGATCGATTGAATCGTCATCGGAAGGCTTCCCGAAAAATTACAGTGAACTAATAAAGGCCCTCCCAGCAAATTGAGTTAGGTCATCTGTAAAAAAAATACAATGAAGACAGAAACCTAATATTCAGTCATTCATTTCATTACACAAAAGATTGTGAGCAATTTACAGTCGCGGTTCTAAGTGGAACCAAACCGAAACTAAGTCGAAAATAAGCGGCCTTCGCGACAATATTCACTGAATACATTGAATATTTTGTCTTGCGCTGTATTATAAGCAACATCAACCTCGATCTATAGCATTTTATGAATATTTAGATAAAACTTATGTTTTAAACCTAAGACTGTATTTACCTAACCGATAGTTATTGTAAATACCGACGGGCCGGTGGCGTGGTCGGTAAGATACTTGCTTTTCATGCCGCAGGTCTTGGGTTCGATTCCCACCCGAGACAAACATTAATGACGAACATTTGTGTTTGTGTCGAGTCTGGGTGTAACTAGCTATTATAAGTATATATTTACAAAAGAAAAGTATTATATGTATAGTATACACCAGTTATCTGGTTTCCATAACACAAGCTCTGCTTAGCTAGGGACCAGATGACCGTGTGTATTGTCCCTGAGTATTTATTTTTTATTATTATTATTATAGTTATACTTGGTTAAATTAGTGTAGGCAAAGGTTATAGAGCGGCAATTGCTACAATCTAAACATACTTCCTTAACCTCGCTAATGTATAACATCTGGTCATACATGAACGGCGGCGGTTTCGACTGCTACGCACCTGTCCCTTTTGAAGGACGTCATTGTCGAGATCAGCGAATATCCTCCTAGGGCATCCTCTCCCAGCATCACTTTTCGTCAATTGTATATCATCAATCCTCTCCGCATATTCAAACCAAGTCTTTCAGGTTCAAGTTCCAGGTCAGGTTTAAGCATGTTTCTGTTATGTATTGATGTCTTTAGTGTATCTATGAATCTCACAATCAATTCTGTTCTAAATAAATAACTGAATTTTGTAGTTTTGTTGTGAATTTTAAGTAATAGTTGGTGATAGATAATATTTGTTTTTTTTTTATTACATACAAACAAATTAAACAGGTTTGATCTTTTGGCAACCTTGGCGCCTGGCGTCACACTGTGGGAATATGGACATTGCTGAAAATCAGTGCTGTGGGTCGCCTCTAATAGGCACTCACAGCGTGTACTGAGCAATGTCCATGTTTGGCACAAGTAGGTCACACCTACTCTTTGTTATTTATTTTATTTTTTCATTTGTGTTTTTTTTTCTCTTTCTATGTGTATTTTTTATCATTTTGATTTTGTGTGTCCTGTCTGTGTCAAGTAAATGTTTATTTCTTTCTTCTTTCTTCACCTTTGTCACTACATCGTCTTTCAGACCACAGCGATTTTTTTAGGTAGTTAATTCTTCAATCTGTCATTCAGAGTAACACCACACATACATCGTTGCTTTTTTACATGTGTTTTTATTTGTTATTTGATGTTGTATGTTCTGTCTGTGTCAAATAAATGTATTTTTCTATCTTTCTTTCAAATCAAACAGCTTATCCTTTTCGACGATTGACTGATTCGAGTTTGAAACCAATGCAATTAATTTGAAAATATTAAAAATAATTGTAAAACCTGACTACAAAAAAAAAATACAGCTCTAAAATACTCCCTCATTAACACACTTGAACCCACAACAAGTGTTCTTTTCAACACTGGGATTTTTAAGACGAGTCTAACGTCACCTCAACTGTCACAATTTATCTGGAAGAATTGAGGTAATAAAGAAGTTTACGTATATAACACACGAGAGAAATTAAACCCTACTTTAGCAGTAGTGTTAAAGAGAATATTTGGAATAGAAGCACTCTCGAACAGCTAATAACATCGATTCGCTAAAACGTAATAAATAAAAAACTCTCCAATTATATCGCCATCAATATATTACAGCTCCCGGTGCTCTATCAAATACACAATCTAGCTGAGCACATTCTTACTAATCTATAAATCAGCGATCAGACGATGAACATTTGACAACTAGTAATCATATTTTTATTTAAGGGAAAGTGTTACAGATCAACCTTAGAATATTTAACACAGGAAGTGTTATTGTGTGTGTTGTTTCTAGTACTAAATTGTTTCTGCCAGTTTTTGGGGGAGGCGAGATAAACACGTACAGCACACATGTAATAGTTAAAGCGTGTTTACAAATGCACACGTAAATAAAATTTACACACAAACACAAGACATGGACAGTTTAAGCATACATACATACAGTTCTTGTGTTAAATGTTCATTAAGTATTTTTAATATGTTTTTGAGATAGAGAAATTATGAGCAGTACAATTTATCTCAACACTAACATGTTGAGATAAATTGTACTGCTCATAATTTGCTTCAATATGGTTTTCTTTAAAAATTTCAGTCAGCTTTCATCTTCGCTTTTAGACCTGTATGTTAAATTTCAAAGCATTCGAAAATCTTCCCCTTAACACAAAGCACATCACCTATCTCTCCATACATCAAGCTAATGTGATATTCAATTTACGAGCCCAAATCGATTCTTAATGGATCACACACTAAACTCAATTTTATATCAAGCGCGAATTCGAAGGCCGTCACGGAGAAAAATTTAAAAGACTGTCGAAAAATTTAAAGGTATTTGAAGATCTGGTTCAAAATTTCGTTAAAAGTCTACTTAAGGATATTGTTTGATTTCGTAAACGTATATAGGTATTATTTGGAGAGTTGCACAGTTTTGTTCACTATTTGCTTCACTTTAACCCGTTTTAGTGTCCCATTGCTGGACACAGGTCTTCTCTCAACTTTAAGTTTAAATTAATAATTCTTAACTCATTTATGTCATAAATATTATCATAACTAGGTATTATTCACTTTGACTTTGAGGTAACCAACTTCCACAAAGTGGAGGTACGTGTAGTGACATGTCAAGCTTATAATACCCCTCTTTTTTTGCTAAGGGTTAAAATATATAGACACTTAGGTACCTACCAGTAGCGAAGAGTCCATACTGGCCTTTTCACATCGGTTTCCCTTCAGGGAATGGTCAATATCACACGTAGGTACTTAATAATGAAATAATATGTAACGCCTAAAAGTTTTAAATTAGGAGTTAGAAGAGATCCAGACAGTCTAGAAAAGCTAATTATTACTAGCTGCACCGAAGGAGAGAGGGGCAGGGGTAGATCGCCAACAAGATAGACACACACTGCGCAGGAAGTCACAAGAACCACATTACAAAGGTCCATCCAAATGGCGCAAGATAGGGTATGCTGGTGAAGGGTGGTTGAACAGATTACGCGCCACAACACGTCCCTCAGTCATAAGCAGAGGTCGGAGTAGGTAGATTTATATACTTGCGTCAAGATATTATAATATGGACATGTCATTTTATCCATAATGTGCGGAAAGTACTGGAAGAAGTTCCGGGATTGTAATTATGGAATAAAATAAAATAAAAAGCATACAGATCGTTTATTATATATAAAATCTAGTAAAAAATAAATATATAATTGATTGATTATCGTTTATTATATGAATGATTGATTGAATTCAATGAACAATTTATTTTTAATTAAACAAAAAGATAAATAAATTATTTTTAATCCTCATCGGATACAATTTCCTTAATTTGGCTTTCAACGTTAATGCCAAATAAAATAAAATACTGATTTCTTTCACCATTAGCTAACACTGGCAGCGTAGATTACTATTATTAATACGTTTGTCATCTTAAACTCGAATTCGTGCTAATTTCAAAATTCCGGAACAAATGTCACAATAAATATGAAGGTCCGGTATTTTGGAGTCATATCCATATTATTCCCTACGTTTGACATCAACGACGAGAAATCAATCTACCTACTCCGACCTCTGGTCATAAGGATACGACCAAGAAGAAGAAGAAGAAAAGTTATAAATAGCAACATAAATAAGTATCACATCAAGTGTAAGAACTATCGGAGACGGTAGTGAAGAGATATTATTTTCCTAAATAAGAACTTTCTTGCTCCGGCTTCTCTTTTTCAGACTTCCATCCTTCAACACTGGTACCTACTATACGTTACTGAAATCTGCATTTCCCATCAATATGTTTAACATTACGACCAGTAACTCACAGATAAAGCAGTCGTTTACTGAATGTATTTAGGTACTGTGCGCACATAAAACCACTCGGATGCAGATAGAGACGTAAAATATTGACAGGAACCCGCAAATATTGCGACGATATAAAATAAAATGCGATATGTTTGAACATGAAACGGTTATGTGTGTGTCACATGTGCTTTATATTTAAAGTTTTGTTTGTTTTCCTCGATTCCTTATTGATTTCCACGTTGCCTTCAAAATTTCACTATCTTACTTCCAATTACATACCTCCACAAATGTGACGGGCCGGTGGCGTGGTCGGTAAGATACTTGCTTTTCACGCCGCAGGTCGTGGGTTCGATTCCCACCCGAGACAAACATTAGTGATGAACATTTGTGTTTGTGTCGAGTCTGGGTGTAAATATCTATTATACGTATTTATTTACAAAAGAAAAGTATTCTAAGTATAGTATATACCAGTTATCTGTTTTCCATAACACAAGCTCTGCTTAGCTTGGGACCAGATGACCGTGTGTGTTAATGTCCCAAAATATTTATTTATTTATTTTATTTAATGTAATGGCGCCAATTAATATATTAAATACTTTGCTACTAACAAAGAGACTTTTGGATGTTATGACCAATTTTATATTGAGTTAATATACTAGTTAGGTACCTACTACTAATTAGAAATTAAAGAATTAAGAAGGGTATCTACTTACCTAAAACCATAAGACAAATACACTGAACATAACTAGTGTGTCTAATAAATCTTAATAAATAAGTAAAATATTTGACTAATTAATTTGACTAACTACATGGTAAATACATAATAATATATAGGTAGGTTAGCTAACTAGAATACCGAAAATCATTTCTTACAAAAATATCGCTCGCTGAGCTGAATCAAGCTGAGATAGGTAGTAAAGAAGGTCAATCACGATCTGTCCAACTATTAATTAGACAACTATTAATAAGAGAATTAGAGTAGAACTAGTACTAATTGTTCAAAATAAAAGGCAAGCAATGAAAAACACAATCGGAACGCAACTTAAATAATAATGTTTGTAGGTAGTCAGTAATAATTGTGATTAATAATTTTTAACGTCCAATACCTTAGTTCACCCGTGACTATGAAGTCTAAAAAGACTTTGATTCGGAATTTAAAATCTAAAATAAACGAAGATATGATCCAATAAAATATAGTTTTATTTCAATACAAGCCAACCATTTAAGCCCCGTACGAATTTGATCAATGATATAATAAAAATAATTGGAAGGTAAAGTTTTATAGAGGAAACAATAAGGGATGTTTAGTGTAGGGATAACGTGCCAAAAATTAAAAATACAAATCCATACTCATTGCCATCCGGAAAACACAATAGGTAACAGATAATTCATCCCCAACATAAAGGTACACCAAAAGCTTTTTTTCAGTACACAACGGACGGCCCAACGGAAGCGTCGAATCGTAAAGCCTGGCAATGAAATACTTCCATCTCTTTCTAAAGTGTAATGTAAAAAGGGATGGGTATAGTTTTAAAGCTGAAATTGAGAGTCACTGTTGAGTGGTTACAGGAAACAATACTCCATTCAGTGAATGAATAATTCTGCGCCATTGAGGAAGAAAATAAATTGATCTGGTGCAGTAGGTATTTTATGTCGGATATGCCTATTCTAACAATACCGTTCTCTTTACTAAACCATTCCGGTTCAATTCTTAGGTAAAAGGACATAGATCCTTAATTTCTTAATTAAGAAATATTATAATTTTCTTTTTTCTTCTCTTGTAATATTTTAGTAGTATTGTAAAGAAAGAGACTAGACTCCACAACAGAGGGAATCCTAGTGTGGAGGCTAGGATTCATAACTACGATTGTAAAGCTTTTTTGAAACAATAAATATATTTTAATTTTTTATTTATTTAGTTAACGGTATTTTATAATACATTGATTTTATAATATTTTATAATTTTATAATACGTTAATAATTCTACGTAGGACTATATAGATTTTGAGTAATTTAACTTTACCTTTCAATTGGAGAGATAAGGATTTTTTTACTGTATCACATACTGGCCACTATTTCCATAAAATTAGAAAAATATACCAATCTAAAAGATTTTTTTGAATTATAATTGTTTTTTTGATTATATAGAATAACAAATACAGAAAAAGTAGCCTAAAATTAAATAGCAGCAGTAAATATTAGGCTTTATATTTTCTGTGCCTAAACTGCAATATACTAAGATCAATTAAAATCATTTTCAATCACCTCTACGTTGAAGCTCCATCCATGCTACGATTATCAAATATTCGGTCCACACCGTCATTACCTTCCTATTCCGGCTGCGTCCGGTCCGATCGGAATTAGAATGGTACCGTTCCGATCATTAAGTGTTCCGGACCGGTGGCGACAGGCCAAATTGTCATCATCTCTTGTTTGCAAATGGCTATATATTATGGCCAAAAACAATAGCTTTACCGGGTTTTGAAGAGAAATGAAACCCAAAGGTAGTACAGACAAACAAGAGGTATGCTCCCACTTGTACTGTGTGAACTGCCAAGGTAGAACTCCCTGCCAACATCTTGACGCGCCAGTGGCGTGGTCGGTAAGATACTTGCTTTTTACGCCGCAGGTTATGGGTTCAATTTCGAGACAAACTTTAGTGATGAACATTTGTGTTTATGTCGAGTCTGGGTGTAAATATCTATTATAAATACATATTTACAAAAAAGAAAAGTATTATATGTATAGTTTAAACCATTTATCTGGTTTCCATAATACAAGCTCTGCTTAGCTTGGGACCAGATGACCGTGTGTGTTAATGTCCCAGAATATTTATTTATTTATTTATCTTTACTTCTTGATAGCTATAATCAGTCTGCCTTCCATACTCAAGAGCATCGCCATTAAGGTACTGTATAATCGCATTCTAACTTAGGTTATTTCATCGCTTAACATCAGGAAAGATTCAATGAGCGCAAAAACTGCTTTATTTTTTATTAAGAGCATTTAGTTGTTTTTAAGAGTCAGGAATCATTGGCGTAGCCGCTAAGAAAGGAAGTGATGCGACTTGCGACTGAAGAACAATCGATTGTTAAAATTAGTCCAATAATGTCGATTGAATCATTTTAGAGAGGTGCGTATTTAATTTCAATCAAATACAGAAGCAACTGTATTAGACTGCCTATTTATAACGCATTGGTTGTCTTATTTAGTTTCTTCTCTTAGACGGTGCTAATACAAATAAATAAATAAATATTCTGGGACATTAACACACACGGTCATCTATTCCCAAGCTAAGCAGAGCTTGTGTTATGGAAACCAGATAACTGTAATTTCTTTTGTAAATATATACTTATCTTCTAAATATATAGAAGAAGAAACTGACTGGCTGACATTTCAACGCAGAGCCCAAACCGCTGGGTCTGGAGACTCCAAATTTGGCACATAGGTTCCTTATGGGGTCTAGGGGTGCACTAAGAAAGGATTTTTCAAAACTCACCCTTTAAGGGGGTGAAACGGGGTTCCAAAGTTTGTATGGAGAAAAAATATTAGTGAGACCAATTTCGCGGGCGAAGCCGCGGGCGGAAACTAGTAATAGATATTTACACCTAGACACAACACAAACACAAATGTGTATCACTAATGTTTGTCTCGGGTGGGAATCGAACCCACGACCTGCGGCGTGAAAAGCAAGTATCTTACCGACCACGCCACTGGCCCGTATATATAATATAATATTTTATAGTTAGCCATATTAGTATTTTACGTCTAGCTGATACTTTGTTCCATGTTTTATAGAAATATTTACTTTTCTAGCAATCATCTCTATGTATATAAAAGTTAACTGGGGACAAAATATATTAACTGTGATAGAGACTTGAAAACGTCCAACCACATCTATCATAAATCATTAGACGGAATCAATATATTTTTTGTTTTTGTACCCTGAAAACATGACTATTACCTTATTATTTGAAATTCCCTTTTTAGATTGAAGCCTACATTTCACATCATACATACATCTTCTATTACCTATATAAAATTTCCATGTCACAATGTTTGTCACCGTACTCCTCCGAAACGGCTTTACCGATTTTTATCTAATTTTATATGCGTATTCTGTAGGTCTGAGAATCGGCTACTATCTTTGTTTCATACCCCTAAGTGATAAGGGATGTTCACCCGTAATTTTTTTTTAAATATTGGAAGAAATTTTTCGTTTTTGTTTTTATATAATGTGGCATTAAAAATACATACGTATTACATTAGTAATACGCGGTACGAAGTGCGCTGGGGCAGCTAATATTATTATAATCTTACGTATTATCTCTTGCATCAACCAAAATTAAGGGTACTTACACTCAATCTCCCTTTAAGCAATTATCTCATTCTACTCAGCAAAGTTAATCAGAATCCATAAACTTTTCAACCAGAGCCTCATTTACCCACAAATCACGAACAAAATTCAAACTAGATAAAAACAATATCATTGAACGGGACCCAACTCGGAACGGTTTCCGCAACTTTTCAGAGTCAAATGTTGAAGTTAATGACTTATGCTGTGAAATGTGAGTTCGGTTTAACTGTTACATTGGCTCCCCTTAAATTGTCTGTTTGCATCATAAGCTTAAAGTTGGAGGTATTTTATTTCTGTTCCTGGTTTCAAACATTTTTTTTAAATCTTAAAATAGGCTTGCGCTTGACCACAACTTGCCTGATGTGAAGCAATGATGCAGTCTACGATGGAACGCGCTTACTCAGTAAATACCGATTCACTCGTGACTTGACGACCGACAGACTATAGCTATCGGGAAACATAGATGCCAGCAGCGAATTCCACAATTTGGCAGTTCGTACAATGAAAGTGGAAGCAAAGCGCTTTGTGCGTACCCGTGGAATTTCCACCATATAACGGTGGCGCATAGCCGTACCTCTACTTGTCCGATGGAAGAACGGGGATGGGGGAATAAGATTGTGTAATTCCAACGCACACTCTCCGAAGTGTATCCGGTAAAAGGCCGAAGACTAGCAACTATGCGGCGATGCTCGAGGCTTGGCAATTTAGCCTTGACGAGGGATTTGTTGCCAACGAATACCTCGAACATGGTAACATTATCTTATCAATCTTTTTGTCTCAAAGTTGCTAATTAATAAAAGCAATTATTTGTTTATTAAGACGTGAATGATATTAATAACCTAAATTGTCATTACCTTATTGTGACATACAGTAAAATATTAATTACACACGGCCCTACATCAAGCTAAACATTACCAGTATAACCTGATCTCGCATTGTATAGGATTTCCGAACAACGAAATACAACAGTTTTAGAGAAATTACAACTTTTGAAATAAAACTACTTTTTAACGGATTTCATCGCGTTTTATTTTAGATTTTAGTTTCAAAGTCTTTTCAGACTTCATGTTAACGGGTGGACTGAGGTATTTGACGTCCAAAAATATTAATCACAATTATTATTACTGACTACTCCAAACATTAATATTTAAGTTGCGTTCCGATTTAAGCAAACTGAGCTCACAGAGTATTGAATTTTGAGTTGATTTTGCTTGGGTTTTGGTACAAGTAAATAATACGGAGGACTTTCTCAGTCATCGATAAGTAATATATATTTAGTACGTTTATTTGAATTAATAAAGTTTACAGTAAATAGAAATAAAACATATTGCCATTAAATTAATGCCCTCAGTCATGTTGTTACTTTTTTTTAAAATGAATGATTGGCTAAATAATCCGCAACATTAGGATTCACTGACTGTTAATATTTAGTCTTTTAAAAATGTTTAATAACAAATAAAATGAACAAATCTGCTCAAAAATTTACAGAATTTGTATTCCAATGTTTGTTATGTAGGTAAATTTGACGGGCCGGTGGCGTGGTCGGTAAGATACTTGCTCCTCAAATGTCGTAGGTCGTGGGTTCGATTCCCACCCAAGACAAACATTAATGATGAACATTTGTGTTTATGTTGAGTCTGGGTGTACCTAAATATATCTATTTTAAGAATATATTTACAAAAGAAAAGTATTATATGTATAGTATATACCAGTTATCTGGTTTCCATAACACAAGCTCTGCTTAGCATGGGACTAGATGATCGTGTGTGTCAAATCACTAAACCGATGTTTCCATAACGTTATGTCAACTATCTTTAGTTATTTAAAGAAAAAAATACAATAAGCTAACCACCTACTTTACTTATGTTGGTAGGACTTAAATCCGAACTATTGCAGTAGGCGGCGCGGCGGTTTCTTATCGAACGTTCAACGAATCAGTGAGCACGCGAGTTACGGCCGAGTGTTGCCGAAGTTTGGCGGGAAACATTACAAAATTCGAATCCGCTAAAAACTGTTAAGGGGTTGAGTTAGTAAAGCGTTAATTAAAGGTTAATGGCATTAATCAAGAAGGCATTATTTGAAAATAAAATATGAAAATAATTATGAAGGCTTTTGAAAGGTTTTAGAGTAAAAATATCAGGATTAGCGGACAACTCTAGGTAGGCGTGAATAATCGGGTAAGAAGACGGTAAGTATTTCAATAAAATAACTACGGTAAATATCACTTCACCCCGATCTCTCGATACCACAATCATTAATTCTACCAGTCAATTACAGATCGTTAAGATTACGTTGGATTATCGTAACGTACACCGAGCACGTTGTTGCATCTGCACTTCCCGACGACACAACGGTGCAACACACAGTGTCAGCCATTCTAAGATGGCCGCTTCACCGTGCCCGGTGTTCATTCGTTCGTTCATATTGACATTTTCGAGTGACAGTTGACTTCAAAGACGGACGCGATGACAGTATAAAATGACAGCTGATGCATTGAAAAGTAGATGTGCCAACAATTATTTAAATTCCTGTTTATTTAGAACTGAAATACAAAACAAATAAACACAGATAATAAATAACTGTTAATGTTGTAAAATATTAAAATAAGAGAAAGATGCTTAACTTAGGTACATCTAAAGAAGAGATAGGTAACTTTACCTTCTGTTTTTGGAACGAAGTTCCTTACGGCAGGTTTGGAGGGGATAGGGATTTTGCTGCACGACCGATCTGAAAAAAATGTGATAGTAAAACCGTAAGAAAAAAATGCGTGGAATAAAACCGTTAAATGAGACGCGTGTAGGCACGACAGTCGCATACACAAGCGAGTAGTGTTTATTACCTTTCTCTTTCTCCCTCTTTCTTTATTAGCCGAAGGAACTTCGTTCCTACCTGGTGTCCCACGACACCACATCATTTTTTTTTTAGTGAAGCAACATTGGTATCATAACTGAAACGCATACCTACCCCTGTATTATAAACGTTTTATAAGCTCATTATAGCTAAAATAGATTTATAATTTGATTGTTTTTCTTTCATCTTGATATCTATACTAGTAAGACAGAGACATAAGTCTATTTTAACTAAAGAATCTTCTAAGATTTTTAAGAATAAGATCAATAATATATAGATATGTACATAACTCTAAAGTAAAATTTTAAATAAAACCGCATCGAAATCAGTCCATTTGTTTTAGCGCTAACAGGCAATAATCTTGTACATAGATACACAGGTACACAGGTACACGTCGCGGTTGTGTCACCTATGGTTCCCGTGACACCCTGGCTAGGATGCGAGAAGGAACACCCGGGGGTTTTAGTTCGGGTAACCGGTATGGAGTCCCACATACCCCCCGCCCTGCGCCCATACAGGGCGGGGGGATCCATAATGATTTCTCCCCGGTAAACAAAAAAAAGGGTACACAGATGTACACTTAAAATTTATAACTCTCTTTTGTCGGTGGTTAAAAGCACGTAATAATAATACAGCGCCTTAATATCTCACACAAACTCATAATAGGGTTGATGTTGCTAATGGTAAAACAAAAGAACATCAAACGATTCTCCTTTATTTCATTTTAATGTACCTATATCAAAGGTGGGAAAGCATTTTCGTATGAAACATTCCACACGTGAAAACAAATCGAGTGTTCAAATGATTAGATGATATTCTAATGTGTTACGTTCTTCGGTGTACTTATAGATTTGCCTTTACCCTTCATCTTTTTATTTTTTACCTTGTCTTCAACACGAAAAACGTTTTCAAATATTATCTTGAACATGGTAAAATGTTTTCAAATCATTCAAAATTTTCAAAATCATTTCTTTCGTTCAATACATTTATTAAAAATTTAATGGTAGAAATAAAATAAAATTGATTGGAAATAGAATAAGCAAAATAGTTCGTACATTTTTAGTTTTTAAGATAGAATTTTAGAATTAGTTTATTTACTGTTAAATCACTGTGCCATCTCATTGTACCCATATTTGCGAAATAAAATATATTTATCTTTAACTCTTTATTTTATTATATTGTATGTAAATAAATGTATTCAAATTAAATCGTAATAGTGCAGATAGAATGTTCGTAGATTTATGTGCATTTTAACTTATTATCTTGACAGGATCATGATAGGATTCAAAAGCTATTCTCGTATTGACAATTCGTACTAAAGGTACCTACTGGTCTACACAGGTCTACACAGCCTTGATTTATATCATTTACCGGTTGGGTCCTTTTTTGACGTGATAACGCCAAAACCTCACGAGCGCGATCGCAGGTATAACGAGAGAGAGACGGACCGATCTCCCGTCTCATCTCGAGCGCTGCCAGTCATTCCGTGAAACTTGTCACGCGGAATCCTCACGAGCGGAGGCTGGCATAGCGTTCGAGTGAGTGGACCGATCTTCCGTCTCTCTCACTTATATCACCAATAAGACGTTATCACGTAAACATCTCGATCGTAAACCTACTTTACAAACAACCAATTTTTTGTATTAATTTGAATACTAATATTTAGGTAGGTAGGTACGCATTTACAGGAATAGTAAATGATGGCCTTTTAGTGTACCTAATATTCTTAGAAGCGGCTTATCCAATTTGAGCATTTCTTTCTAGATTAAGTACATAGATGAATGAAATAATTTATTGTTTATGTTGCATTATACGCACCACTTTGTCCTGTTTGTCTTGTCTGGGTGTAATTATTTGTATATATGTATATATTTACAAAATAAAAGTATTATAAGTATTATATTACAAGTTATCTGGTTTCCATAGTACAAGCTCTGCTTAGTTTGGAATCAGATGACCGTGTGTGTTAATGTCCCACTATATTACTTAAATCAGCTTCAAAATGCCATAAATCGTTAACTTTTAATTTATCATAAAATTTAAAATACCATGAAACTACGCACACTGCAAACATAACGTCTGATAAAGAAAATAATAATATATTAAATAATAAAAATATATACAATATGAGCTAACTAAAACTAACTTACAAATAAATAACATAATTAAAAATACTAAAATAGAATTAGATGATAAAAACGTTAAATTTTAAACTCCCTAATCAGGGAATTACAGGCCGACCGTTTAACTCGCGTATCGCCATCTGAGGTACAAAGTCATTAAACATTAATTAAAAATCATTAAGTACTATTTAACCACAGATAAAAGTAATGTAAGACTATTCGTCACTAATATCCGTATCGCTTGAATCATCATCACTGTCTGTGCAGCTTGAGGAGTCAGAATCTTGGCGATAGGCGATACGCGAGTTAAACGGTCGGCCTATAATCTACTCCTGACTGAGCCCGCTGCAACAACAAATGAAAAACAATGTTTAAATAATATTATTTTTAACATCACACATACATACCACGCCATTTAGTACCAAATTAAGCAATTATATTTGCTCGTGTTATGGTTATGTATACGGCTACACATCAATTTATACATTTCCAGTGAAAGCTGACCTCGTACGAAAATCTTATACAATGCCAGATCAGCTTATACTGGCTTAGCTTTAGCATTTTCTTATGTGTTATTTGTTTTGTTTACTTTGTTTTTGTTTGTTTCTTTCATGGTAAGTTCGTATCATTAGTTATTTTGACATTTAAGTTAACATTTAAACAATCATAAGAGTCACATTACGTATTTATAAAAGTACAGTGCTGTACATAAGACACCATCCGTTAGCAGCGGGAGGGCTCTGGTTACTTGTAATACAGGTTTATTTTATAAACCTAAATCAGGCACCAGTCTCTCACAAAGTTTTTCTAACGTGTATTTAGTAGCATAAGACATATCATTGTAACTTTGTCATAGAGAAAATAAATGAATTTATTTATTTATTATTTATCATTACTGGAACCAGCTTGATGTGTAGTCCTGTATATCTACTAGGAACTCATAATAATACCTAATATTTTTATTGGTGTCTTTAAGTAGGTACATAAACTGTTTCGAGACGAGACTGACGCAGAACAGACACGACAATAGTGAGCTCTAGCCCTCAGTAGTATTTAGAAAAACTGTCACAATGTTACAAAATAGAAAACAAAAAAATCTCCCTCAAATCAACCATTAACTTTGTACTGTACAGAGTTAAACGTTGTCTGTTTAATATTTATGAGTTTCGCAAAACGCATCACGGTGTGGTTTGGTTAATAGCGTTGTTTTTAAACGACTATTTGACGGGAGAGAAACCCTTTAGGCTATTATGGGGAGTTGTAGAGTCTGCAAAAAAAGGCAAGCAAGTGAATGCGCCTGAACTTATTTTTTGTTTTTTGTTCAGAGAAATTATCTTCAATAATAATTACAACTTTGATATGATTTTGCGAAAATCCGATAAGTAATTATTAATTAATCTAAATTAAAAATTAATGGTACACCCAGGTTAGCTAAGTACCATCTACTTTCAACCTAGCAAAGCGACGAATCATACAAGGATACATATTTATTTTAGCTGTGGCCGACTCTGGACTGTATCAAAGGTAGTACCAAAATTTTTAATCAGTCTCTACATGTTTCTCTAAGAGGGAAATTCAGAGACATTTTTATTTTGACTGTCGCTTCTCAATATATTTATGAAAAATTTATTGTATGTGCATAAAAATATTACGAAATTTAAAAAAATAAGCGACACACATAATTTGAATACTAGAAATAAGAACGATCTTGTAGTACATCATACTCGACTCCACAAAATCAGTAACTCTTTTATTTATTTATTTATTCTATGGGGCATTTTATGGGGCAGTGTATACGTTTCTACAATAAACTTCCAAATAATATTAGGGAAATGACCATTAGCAAATTTAAAATAACTATTAAATCTACGTTATGTAAGAAAGCGTATTATAAAATTTCAGACTATCTAACGGATGCAGTAACGTATTTGTATGTGTCATATTTATTTATTTTTAAGTGTTTATTTTTTGTTATTTTGTCAACGTTACTGGGTGCTAAACGGTAGCGTACCGCACAAACTACGTTACAGTCTCATCTTACAACAATATCACAATAGGTAACTGATTTACTGTAACAACTGACTTTAGAAAACACCATTAAATTGGTAACATTTATATTTTCAAGTGTATTGAAGTTAAAATAAGTTTGTAGATCATGTCATTGTGGTTAGTCTTGATAATTGGTTGCCATGGTTGGTGTTTTTATATGTTTTTTTCATTCATTCATTCATTCATTCATTCATTCATTCATTCATTCATTCATGTTTTTTTAGTATCTTAAAATGTTGGGAACGGGTCTTCTCTCGAATATCTTACGAGATGAGAGAGAGGCCTTTATCCACGCGTGCTGGCCAAGAGCGGGTTGCTGGAAGTCACATGACCTTGAATGATTAGTTCTTAGACATGTCGTAACATGCTGAATTTTTGTAAATCCTTATAAAATTCCACTAAAACAGTGCCTCATGGTATAATTGATCATGGTAAGTAGGATCAAAACGGATAAATTATTATCTCCGGGAAGTCATACTTATTGAGTGTCTGTTCTTTTTTATTAATTTATAAATATAAATTAATTAATAAATAAAATAATAATTATTATTATTTTTATTTATTTATTTTATTCTTTAAATACAAATGAATCCTTACTTCCTTACTAATATTATAAATGCAAAAGGAACTCAGTTTGTCTGTCTGTCGCGCTTTCACGCCAAAACTACTAAACCGATATAGATGAAATTTGGTATGTAGATAGTGTGAGACCCGGGAAAGGACATAGGATACTTTTTATCCGGCTGCGCAAAAAGAGGTTGATGGTCTAGCGCGATAACCGGCATACGCACGGTCGGAACCAAGGTTAGAAAGCTTGTAGGTATTTAAATAAATGAAACAGAAAGAAATAGCGAATCTGATAAATAAAACCTCTTTTGTATGACAGACACATGTTGGCACATTCTGAAAGAATTTTGGTTCACATTATAGCAAGGAGGTATTTACGAAGTAATATTACTATCGCCGTATTCATAAATGTGTTATATTACGGGCCGGTGGCGTGGTCGGTAAGATACTTGCTTTTCACGCCGCAGGTCGTGGGTTCGATTCCCACCCGAGACAAACATTTGTTTAAATATGTCTGTTTGTCTTGTGTCTGGGTGTAATTTATCTGTATTTAAGTATATATTTACAAAAGAAAAGTATTTTAAGTAGTATATTACCAGTTATCTGGTTTCCATAGTACAAGCTCTGCTTAGTTTGGGGTCAGATGACCGTGTGTGTTAATGTCCCACTATATTATATTATTATTATTATTATTATTATGCTCATTATAGCTAAAAAAAGGTTTATATTTCGTATTTCTTCGTCTATCATCTTGATATTTGTACTAGTAAGAAAGAGACAAAGTCCATTTTAACGAGTCTTAAAAGGTTTTTATGAATAAACCTAAGTTTATGAAATTATATGACACATTTGTCATTATTTCAACTGAAAATCATAAAATGTTATTCACGTTCACAAGACATCTAACTAAACTAGGTACGTATTTATAACTGGCAAAACAACACCCAAACAGTTGTTTAAGTTAAAATGGATTTGGTATTTGCATATTCCAATCTCACGGAGCCGGAGGCGGTTCAGTCCCAAATATTTGCGGTGAGTTAGGTACCCGAAATCTGTACCAAAAAAGTTACAACAGTGGTAGAGGACAGTAAAGTGTCAACAGCTTTAATGTCTCATTGCTGTTTTCGGTCATAATGTGTTCGGACCGAATCAAAATCAGACGCTAAATCTGACAGGTGACATCGCAGAGCTATGTAAGTTGAAGAGTGCTTGATAAAGGCAGTATACTTTTATATGTTATTACTAGCTTCCGTACGCGGCTTCGCCCGCGAAATTGATCTCACTAATCTTGTTTCTCCATACAAACTTTGAAACTTTGGAACCCCGTTTGACCCCCCTAAAGGGTGAGTTTTGAAAAATTCTTTCTTAGTGCACCCCTAGACCCCATAAGGAATCTATGTGCCAAATTTAGAGTCTTCAAACCCAGCGGTTTGGGCTCTGCGTTGATATGTCAGTCAGTCAGTTTCTTCTTTTATATAATTAGAAGAAGATGTACCAACTAACACAATTTTTTAAGAAAAACGTTACCTACAAATAAGTTTATAGTAGAAATTCCAAAATAAACGAATTATAATAAGTAATTATTTTGGGAATAGTCTTCAGACAACAGCTTTTATTTTTAGGATAATGTGTGTATAAATGAAAGGGAAAGGAAATACCCTAAAATCTTCAGCACGAATCACACAAAAGTAACTGCTAGTAACTATAAATGTAAGTCTACCTACACGCCGCCCGCCCTTAAGGCACCGCCCTACGCAATGATGGATGCCAATTAACCAGCTTTACATGGGTTTAGTTACATTTTATTGTGTATTTGCATAACAATTTACACGATTCAGTGTAACTACGCGTTTTACAGGGTGAAGAATTATTTTTGAATTTTTTTTTGTATCTACATAGTTGTAAATTACTTTAAATTAAATATTTAATTGAGCTTTTAACGGATTTTATTTATATTATTTATACATAATAATAATTAATAATTTTTAATAGTAATATTTGATTTTATTCGCGTAAATCTAAGACAATACTATGTGAGCCTGATTTAATTGAGATTGAGGACTTTATCTCTTTCCTACTAGTGTAAATATCAAGATGACAGACGAAGACAAACTATAGCTATAATGAGCTTATAAGCCATTTATGGATATGGGGGTAAGATTTTTCAGAATATTTAGGATTTCCCGTTTTGAACTCGGAACCTCGCGGTTTGTTAAGCACTGGACTAACGAGGCAGCTGTTGTTAATCATATATAACTTTATTATAATATGTGCAGTCATCCCCTAAACGTCTTTTCCTTATCAGTGACCGTAGCGATTTATATTTCATATTCGCGTCTGTAATGAAATGAGTTAGCACCCTCGTTTCATACGCACTGGAAGAAGGCACGCAGCGGTTTTGGGTAATTGACTGACTACCAGATTTTTATTACGTACCTATAAATTAAAGTAGGCAATACATAGAACATTTAAAAACAATAAATTATAATTTTTTTTATTTGTAATAATTACAAAGGAAACAATAATAACAATTAAAGAATAGAATACGATTTTCGTATATTTATTAAGACTACATTAATTAATAAGCTATATACTATGTACAATGTCTCTTTACACTCTCATAAATCTCGAAATAATCTCATCACTCTCTTAATGTCTTTAATAAAATCTTGAGTCAATAAAAAAATATTTTTTTTATTTAAAAAAAATATCATAGGAAAGAAAAATTGGCTTCTAAAATGTGATAGATAATATTTACTTAAATAAATTGACGCCGGTGCTAATATCCCACAAATTTTCGTTTTCAACTAAGTACTGTCTCCTAGTTTAACTCCTCTTTTTTTCAGCAGTCGCTAGTCTGTTAAAATGGGATATAAATTGATTTAGTAATCTTTATACAAGGTGTTCAGACCATCCATGTTCTCTGAGTATAACTAAACAGACCAGTTATAATCATACTTTCTGTGGATTCTTACTTTCTCTGCATCGCTGCAATAAACGTTTCACGTTCAAACGCCGAACCGCGTAACACAGTGCGTACAGCAACCATTAGCGAATGACAATATCACATCAATCATACCTAACCAATTCATTACCACCACTCCACGCAGATTGGCTGCGCGTAAGCAATACTTACCTACTAAATATTATTGAAATAGATTAGGTACTTAATATTGTCTTAGATTTACGCGAATATCACACATTGAAATAAAACTACTTTTTAACGGATTTTATCGCGGTTTATTTCAGATTTTTAGATCCCGACGTTTCAAAGTCTTTTCAGACTTCATGTTCACTGGTGGACTGAGGTATTTGACGTCCAAAAATATTAATCACAATTATTACTGACTACCTTCAAACATTAATATTTAAGTTGCGTTCCGATTTAAGCAAACTAAATATTAATATTTAAATTTATGGCTGTCCACCATTTTAAAATAAGTTATTTTTCTTTAATTATCTGTCACATATTGCTATCAGAAACCTTTTAATCCCAGATTTTCCCACTTTATATGACTTATAAGTCCTTATTAGCTATCTAGAACTTTATCAGCAAAACAGCGCCTTAATCTTAATATATATTATATAGTTTATATTCACAATAATAATTATAAACTTACCTAATTCACTAGTGGGATGCTTCCACCGCTAGTACTGTCGTCAAAACTTTACATTATACAAAAATTTTATATAGCCATTTATTTCAAAAATAAATATCTCCAACCTATAAATAAAAAAAACATACCTATTAGATAGATAATCTGTATAATATTCGCAATCTGTATTTGTATATGATGTTAATATTTTAAAGTGTCGTGTCGTGTAGTCTCTGCTCGGTACTGTCCGCATATTTCATGCGCCCGTCGGCGCGCCAACGCGGCCCTATTCTGGTAAAGATAGGTTACTGCTTTTGGAGTGATATCCGTAAACTTGAGTGAATTGATAGACGTAATGCTATTGTGTGATACTACACCTGATATTTAGTAATATTATCGATATTCGTCGAAAATATGGCCACAAGATCACTTAGTTAAAATAGGAGTGAGCTGGGCAATGGTGCCAAATGCGCAAGTAAATAGGTGAATTACACCTCTATTAAGCTTGTTGGCACATCTACTTCTTCATGCATCAGCTGTTATTTTATACTGTCATCGCGTCCGTCTTTGAAGTCATCTGTCACTCGAAAATGTCATTATGAACGAACGAATGAACACCGAGCACGGGTGAAGCGGCCATATTAGAATGGCTGACACTGTGTTGAACCGTTGTGGCGTCCGGTAGTGCAGATGCAATAACGTGCTCTGTGAACGTTACTATTTAATCCAACGTAATCTTAACGATCTGTAATTAACTGGTAGAATTCATGATTGTGCTATCGAGAGATGGAGGTGAAGTGATATTTGCCGTAGTTATTTTATTGAAATTCCGTCTCCTTACCCGATTATTCACGCCTACCTAAAGTTGTCTGCTAATCCTGATAATTTTTAGTCTAAAAACCTTTCAAAAGCCTTCAAGCTAATTTAATAGAAAACAGTGAAACGTCAAAAGGTACTTCTTAGATTTGTTCAATTGTAAATAATCCGGCAACACCACCTGTATCTGGACGATAACGACTGATTAGGTATTCTAAAGGATAGACCTTACACTTTGTAGAGAAATACAATCAGGACACGTTCAGTAACGTCACCTTTATTAGACAGATAATCTATAGAACATCTCACGTTTGAAAATGAATCTAGAGGAACACAAGGTTGTCTATGGAAAGTAGCAGCAACATCTATCTCATTTGACCTGAAACACAGAGCCTCTAAAGCCTAGCTCGGGCGCTAATCACGTCTTGTAACGAGATTTTGTACCTAAGTGTCCTTCATTTTTAGTGTCCTGCACCTCAAAATGAAAAGAACGGAACTGTTAGAGGATCATGATTAACGCTGCAAAACGACATTGACAAATTACACCTAAAAGACAGTACGCTAAATGCCTCAAATAAATACCGCTAAAGCGAATTATTTCATTTGTAACAACTATGTAAATCGCTTTAAGGGTATTGTTTTGAGGCATTTTGCTTCATAGCGTTTTAAATTCGATACATTTTGCTTTCTCGGCATATCGTACAAAATGCAATTTTTCAAACTCATTTTGTGGCGTAGGCAATATGATCATAACTATGTTTTCCGTTGACCTAGAGCTATGAAATTTAGCATTGAATACCGTTTTATACTACACCGAGAGTTCCGTTCTCCGTCCGAGTCCTACTCGCCCTTATTCGGTTCTTTTATTTAATACAACACTTTGTCGTTACAGAATAGTACTGCGCAGAACCGGCAGTTGCCATCATTTTGATTGAAATTTACTGCATCAGTGTGGGGCAGTATAAATAACGTTACTGCAATAAGCTTCTTCGTGATTAAAAGCCTTTGTTGTATTGTTTACGTATTGTTTTGACAGTTTAGTTGTGACATTATTTGAAACAATGATTACGGGCTTATCTGCCCACCTGACACTAAAGTGCAGAAATAGCCCTTGGATGATTTTTCGTTTTATTAGTGACACTGAAAGCGGGTTTCACAAGGTTTCTGCTGAATTAACTAATTTTTTTCTCGGACAATTTAGGTGGTTTTTATTAACAGTTTTACTCTTTTAAATCAAATTCTTAACTTTAAATGGCGTTTGCTCGCAATCGTTATTTTGAAGTTACTGCACTTTAGTGTCTAGTGGGCAGTTATACAAATACAAAAAAAAATACAAAAACGTTTATTGATCAAGAAATAAGTACATCGTTTTACATGGGACGGATTCTTCCTTTAAGCAAAATGCCTGTGTTGGAAGGATCCGCTCTTCATAATAAGTACAATACAAAATACAAAGTACAAAGTGTGTTTGCGTGCGTGCGTGCGCGCGCGTGGGTGTGTGTGTGTGCGTGTGTGTGCGTGTGTGTGTGTGTGTGTGTGTGTGTGTGTGTGTGTGTGTGTGTGTGTGTGTGTGTGTGTGTGTTTGTGTGTGTTTGTGTGTGTTTGTGTGTGTGTGTGTGTGTGTGTGTGTGTGTGTGTGTGTGTGTGTTGCTATCCTATTAACGCTTCAGTGTCCTCATAGGTTAAGGGTTTCAGCCATTCAGTAAGATTTTTCTTACAATCACAGTAATTTTTGGAAAATATTTGTATGTCTTTATTTACTCTGTTGTAAATGTTACAAGACCGCTTATTAAATTGAATACTTGCAAATCTGGTGAATGTTTTAGGAACTATTGCTACAGGTGCATTCCTTCTAGTTTTCTCTTTAGAGCTATTTACGTATGGTAATGTTTTATGTTTTTTCAGAACAGTTTTGATGATATATAATTTTCGAACAGAAACTAAGTCACTAATTTTATATAAATCTACCGTAGGAAATAATTTTCTTTTAAAGTACATTATTTTTATTAGTGAACGCTGTGCCCTTTCAAGATCTATGAACTTGGACTTGCACGCACCTCCCCAAACTGGGATGCAGTACATTAAGATAGATTGTACTAAGGCAATATATATCTGGTTTAAGATATTTTGGGGTGCTTTATTTAGCCGAGCTAATTTTGTTGGTGCGACATATCTTAAAGTTCTGAATATCCAGCTCAGTTTTCTGATTCTGTTTGCTACTTGTTCCAGATGTGGGTACCATGATAGCCTGTGATCTAATATTACTCCTAAGTATTTTGTTTGACTAACTCTTAGTATGTTAGGACAGTTACAATTATTACTATCGATACCGGTACATGAATGAACTTTAATGTTTAGATCATCTCTAGGTTGAGTCCGATTATTGATACTAAAGCATACGTAGTTGGTTTTAGCTGTGTTTAATGTAAAGTTATAACCTTTCAACATTGTTAGAGAAACTAATCAGCTAGAAATTTTATCTAAGCAACACTTTTTGATTGAATCATGCATTGACTGTCAAAAATTCAAAGTTATCTTGATTAAATATAGGTGTAGCTAGGATACTAAAGAAAAAAGAAAAAAAATAGCGATAATCGCAAAATATAGAAGGACAAATATCAGGAATATGATTATGGTGTTTGAATTGTTCATTCATCACGAAACTCTATTAATAATTCTATTATCAAGGGTGTGGCCAGGAGTATCTTGGAAAAACGCAGTAGAACGGGCTTATTTTTACTTTCATCGTATGAAATTAAAAAAATACACTAGATCAGCGGCATCAGGGCAGCTAGGGCAGGCAGCTAGAACGCTCAAACGTTTTTGGCATAATTATTACCGGAACCCGCTTTGATAGGTTTCCATAGTTTAAATTAAGTACCTAGTACTTAGTCCATTTTGATGAGGCAATTTTTTTTTATGCTGTCACCCGCTTTGCCTGGTGGGAAGTAGACGATCTTGCTATCCAACTACTCCTTTACCTTTCTGATTAAATTCGTGCGGGATCCAAAACAGTTTTAACCACGAATGAATCGGTATAGAAGGCAAGCGCGTCTCATCGTAGATAACATCATTGTTTAACATCAGGCAAATTGTAGTCAAGCGCAGGCCTATTTCAGGATAAAAATAATCCTGGGACTTGGCCGGGTTCAAATCCCGAGTCTCTTCAAGGCGCCGTTGTCGATCCTGGCTTACAGAAGTAGCAATACAGGGATTGCGGTGGAAGGCTAACTCAAAAAAAAATATTACGATTTCTAAGTTAAATAAACAGATGGTTTCACCATTTTTAAAGTAGCCTTCATTTTCTGATATTTTTTTAGCAGAATCACAAATATTTTGTTTGTAAAACAAATATTTGTTACAAAATATTGTTCCCCACGATCTATCACGTATGTTGTGCGGATAACTTTGAGTCACATATGTGACGCCTTCGACGTCACACTGCAATCTAGTAAATGGTTTTGTAGACTTAACTATGTTTAGACACGCACCGACTGTTTAGCGTATAAAGCAGGGTTTTCACCGCGAGCGGAGCGGACCCATTAAAGACACCGTTTAACACGCAAAAGTAAATGATATATTTATGTTTCCACCAACAAATAGTTGAGCAATGGGGCTAAAGAGTAGCAATGAATTCGTTGAGTTCTAAAGAGTAGAGCAACTGTAGCAAATTCATAATTGTTGGGTAAATGTCTAATATTCACATACACAGAGGCCGCTTCGGTAACCTGCTTTTCGTTTTAACTTTTTCGCAGTGGAAGTTGGGCATCCGATTCCAACCGCATCTTTTCAAAATTTTTCGAATGTACGAAAATTTTTATATGTAAAACGTGTATAATTTAGCCAGTATTAAACATCATACGTAAGCAAAGGTTTCAACTAAAAACATTTAACACGGGAAGTGTCATACGCAACTTCTATTACTAAATTGTTTTGGCCAGTTTTTGGAGGAGGCGAGGTAGACTCGTATAGCGCAATTTTACATACTCACGCACACGTACAAACAGTTGAAGAGTTATTAGAAATGCACACTGAAATAGAAGCTACACACAAACACAAAACATGTACACACTATAACAGTCTGGTTCAGACTGTTCATGTACCTCGGCAGAGAGGAACGCATTTCCTGGGTTAAAATATGTCCTAAGGAATTCAATATGTGTTTTATTTAATATCTATGTAAAAATATATGTATCAATTACCGCATTATCTTTAAAAAGTAATAACATGTATAGCGCTCGCAATTCTCTTGTTGCAAACAACTAAAATTTTGGTTATATTTCTGCAACCTATCCCTCAGTCGATTAAGGTTCCGGTCAGGACCGGACCGCGCGAACGCGAAATGCCCCCCGATCCCCTAAAAACCTAGAGTGTCCGGCAACGTCCTGAGCCGAGGTTCATCCCCACATGGGGAGCCCTCATGGCAGTTGCCACAGTACTTGATCGGTTCGACCGTCCTCGGACGGCTTACCGAAAAAGTCCGGTGAACCAATAGAGGCCCTTCAGGCTAATTGGGTTAGGTCATCAGCAAAAAAAAAAAAATGTGCAACCTATACAAGCAACAATTTAAGCAAATTTTGCGATTTCCGCGTCTCTTGTGACAACTAAATTGCTAGAAATATCTACCAATAGTGTACCTTCTAACCGGAGTAGACTTATCGATTTAATTTAATAATTCCACTTTGTTCAATAATCAATAATCAAATCATTTATTTCTCAGATTAAGGTGCATCGAGTTCTTAAAATTAATAAGTTCACATATTCCATTTCTGGAGTAGAAATATTTGTCAGTCAATTTCAATGAATTCATTATTTATTATAAACTAGCGACCCGCTCAAGCTTCGCACGCTAAACCTTCCTCTGGAAGAATCTATCTATTAAAGAATCTATCTATTAAAAAAAATTGCATCAAAATCCGTTGCGAAGTTTTAAAGATTTAAGCATACGTAGGGACAAAGGAACAGAAAAAGCGACTTTGTTTATACTATGTAGTGATTATTGTGAATGTCATTGTTCTCCTCTATACATTTGTAGGTTTATACAGGATCCTAGTGACAGGTCCACTACGCTGTCCAATTTAATTATGTATGTCTGTTTGTTGGCAGTTTTTAATATTTTTCTACTGAGTCGAACAGTTGCCAAAGATATGTCTCTAGCCAGTTCACATTTTGGCTGACATTACCTACCTACTGAGTTTAGACAGTATTTTAATCTCCGACCAGAAAAGGGTGTTATAAATTTGACGCTTGTATCTGACAAGTTTTGCTGCCGCGTAGCGCCAAAATAGATGAATCGATTTTAATATAGTTTTTGGAACGAAGTTCCTTATCGCGCGTTGTGAAAGGGGGTTAGACGGAAAAAACTCTTACGAAAAGTTGTCACGACACTTTTTGCTATAGTAAGCTATTGTAAGCTGTGCGGCGAGCGCATGTTTCTCTGTCTGTCTCTCTCTCTCTCTCTCTCTTGATTAAGTTTATCTTACATTATATTTGTTAATAATAAAAAAAATATTATTATAACTTTAAAAAAAAAATATTACAATTCCTTCACTAATTAATCGAAAGGAACTTCGTTCCTTCCGGGTGTCCCTTGACACCTCTCAAGTTTATTTTTGTTAATATAAAGTTCAGACAACCCCGGCAGTCGAGCAGTGTAAGCTATCCAATTGGGGCATACTGTGCCCGGGAGTTCGCGGGTCCGAATCCCTCCTCGGACAATCAAGTAACAACAAAAATTTGTTTCCGAGTCTGGTTGGTTGAGGGACTACCCTTCGTACCTACCTCGGAGAACACGTTAAGCTGTCAAGGCGGTCCCGGTTATCATTTAACACAATTCATCTATGACAATCGTTACATGTAGTCAGAAGCCTAATATAATCTGACACCTGGTCTAACCATTTTGGCTCCTGTTTCTCTATGGGTTTCGAGATTTGATGCAGTCGCTCAGTTAATAATTATTAAATGAGCGACTGCATCAAATCTCGAAACCCATTTAAAACCTATTGAAATTTTACTATAATTATAGTAAAATTACAATAGGTTTTAAATTTCATTAAAATCGGTTTAGTGGTTATCAGTGGGAAAGGGTGGTTGTCTGAAAAAGGGAAGCCGGAGCAAAAATGTTCTTACATATGAAACTAATATCAGTCTCTTCACTACCGTCACCGATTCGTACACTTGATGTTATACTTATTTTTGTTGCTATTGAAAACTTTTAGGCGTTATTTAATATATTATTAAGTATATGTGATCCCATCGGTTTCCCTTTAGGGAATGCTATTGACCATTCCCAAACCGATGGGAATCGGCTTGTATGGACTCTTCGCCAATGGTGGTTATGGAGATATGTGGTAACAAACACTTATTTTCGCATCCTACTTAATATTATAAACGCGAAATTTTGTGAAAATGTATGGATTTTTTTTACTCTTTCACACAAAAACTACTACACGGAATTGGATGAAATTTAGCACAGAGATAGATTATGGTCCGGATTAACACTATGCTACTTTTTATCCCAATAAGTGTCACGCGTTAATATTATAAACTACCCGGAAACTATTATAGAAGATCTTTTTCGTAGTTGTGGTATTCAACCGGACTGACAAAAAGAAGAACAAGAAATATTTTTGCACAATAAACGAAATATGTACGACAAAAAGCTAGCGACGTATAAATCAGAGAAAATATACAAATAACCATCATTCCGACGACATAATGCGAAACAGTTTGTCGCCAGCGACACGGCCAATAACTAAACAGTTTAGATAAACTATCCTGGACGCAACGCTACCAGGATGTATATAAAAGTATATCTGGCAAAATATTTCATTAGAAAGAAAGAAATATGAAGAAGAGACCTCCACACATCCATACGCTCATCTTTATACATAAAAATCCCTATTTCCCTTTTTCACGCCATCACGCGTGAACGGCTGAACCGATCTCGCTAATTATTTTTTCAAAATATTCTTTGAAGTACGAATATGGTTCTTACGCGGGGAAAAATTAAAAAAACAACTCCTTCGAAACGGCTTGACCGATTTTTATGAAATCTTAAATACATATCTATATTTGGTAGGTAGGTCTAAAAATCGGTCGTAATCTATTTTCGGACCCGGTCGTTATAAAATACCTACTTTTAATTCAATATGCAAATTAAAGTTTACTTAATTGAGGTAAATCTTCGTAGATCCTTGTGAATTTGGTACAATATGTAGAAACAATTTCACGTAAAAGCTTGTCTATATCCGTATGTTACCGAACTGTGTCCGAAATACAACGCCGCCTCTAAGTAATTGCATTAAAGAAACGCGGTTAGAAGTAGGCAAATCTGAAGAAATTTATATATAAAAGAATGGGCTAGAATGAATATTTAAGTTTAAGAAGAGAGTTTAGTTGAGAGGTTTTTAAATGCTTTAAAACCATGAAAACCTAATAAATTAATTTTACAAACAAATAAAGAAAGTGTGTATTTTTTTTAGAGTTATTTCACTATCAGGGGCAAATATAAAAATAATAATAAAAAACAAAAGTAAAAAAAAAGAAACGAAAAAAATAAAAATACACAAAAATGAAAAGACTTTGAAACGTCGGGATATAAAATCTAAAATAAACCGCGATATAATCCGTTATGTAGGTAGTTATATTTCAAGTTTATTTATAATACTCATCGGGTATTATATTTTAAATCGAGCCTTGCAATGACATTATTTCTGTAAAGAAAAGGCTTAGCAATATTTTGTCCAAAACCGGGAATATTGTTGCCTTACTAACCAAAAGCAATTCAGCTGCGATTTTTTGGTTTAGTTTGTAAACTTCATTAACTTTTGTAGATAATTTAACCATTCTATCACTAGCCAAGCTATGTTCAATTACTCTAAAGATTTGGACTTAACCCGCCATCACAATCCTGCCACTGTATTGCTACTCCTGTAAGCTATCAGTGTTGTGGGTCGCCTCTAGTAGGCACTCACAGCGTTTACTGAGCAATGTCCATGTTCGACACTGATAGGTCACACTTACTCTTGTTTTTAATTTTTTTTTCTTCTTTTACAGTTTCTATTTATGTTTTTTGAAGTGATAACTTCTTTAGCGGCGTTGAGCACTTTTTCTGTAATGGGTATAAAATCTTAAACTCGCGTCAGAACACGTGACCTGATCGAAAAAGCGTAAGACGGATGACGTTATATAAATTGTCATGTTTGTGTACGATAGCGCAATAAATGAATATTGTATTCTACCACTTAAATGATAGTACTTTTATACTGATAAAGCAATTGGTGCAAAATTATTCCCTAACCATTCCAAAATATCAAACATGCTCAACGTTAATAATCAAGTTTTCACTTCTGCCGGCACTCCCGGAGTGCAACCCGTCTTTTTTTTCCTTTTCTATGTGTTTATTTTTTATCATTTGATTTTGTTTGTCCTGTCTTTGTCAAATTATTGTTTTTCTTTCTTTTCTTTCTAAGCTAAGAATTGAATCCGGCCAAGTTCCGGGACACCTGGTCTTGGATTCCGCACGAATTGAATGAGAGAGATAATACGAGTCGGAAAATTGGATTGTCCACGTCCCTCCAGGCAGTTACAGGCTCTATTTTCTTCTTTGTCAACCCTTTTAGTGTCCCACCGCTAGGCACGGGTCTTCTCTCAACTACCTTACGAGTTGAGAGAGTTTAGGCCACACACACGCTTGCTAAGTGCGGGTTGGTGGATGTCTCATGTCCTTGAATGAGTAGTTCTTAGACATACTGAACAGCGGTGATGAAACAATTAACACTTAGATGTGAGCACGACTGGGAGTCGGACCCAAGAACTTCTATTCCTTAGGCCCGCCTAGGCCCGTACCGCTACGCCACCGCTGCGCCAGAGTTTATTCTCTAAAGATATATTAAAACTGAAAATTCAGCTACTTAGTATTGTAACATTTTCCGAAAGATGTATATTGTGAATGGAGGGTACTTAAAACCCGTCGCAAACAAGTACGCACATCGAAGTGCCGATTCGGTTCCGGGCCATGGGGCGAAAGGGGCCACCCTTCCGGTACACCGCGCCGCGTATGTAAATGTAACGACCCCATATCAACTTGTTTATATGATTTAATGCGACGAAGTTCAGTTTCAACAGTTCTGATATGTTTATTACTTACGTATTCATATTTTTTTTTCTATTTTAACATATCGAAATGGTGCCAAAACCTAGTAGAAAGCAGAAATACCAAATATAACGTCATTTTTTTCTAATTTTTCAACATTATAGGATACAATAAGGGTTATAACCACAGACACGCTTGTAAATAAATATCAGGAATGTATTTTTAACGTTTTCTAATTAATAAGAATAGATTTTCTCATAATAATATGAGCTGCCTGTCTTAAGTTTACCTTGTCTCAGAGACCACATTTAACCTTCGAAACTGCGCCCAATTTCTTAACGTGAACGTGAACTTCTAAGCCTACCTGGTACAACAGAGTTTGAAGTAGTATTGTCTTAGATTTACGCGAATATCACACATTGAAATAAAACTACTTTTTAACGGATTTTATCGCGGTTTATTTTAGATTTTAGATCCCGACGTTTCGTTTCGTTTTTCGTTTCGTCGTCGTCGTCGTCGTTTTTTCGTCTCTTTTCCACCCGTGAACATGAAGTCTGAAAAGACTTTGAAACGTCGGGATCTAAAATCTAAAATAAACCGCGATAAAATCCGTTAAAAAGTAGTTTTATTTCAGAGTTTGAAGTAGTATAGTATTATATTATCTGTGGTTTAAAGTAAGGAAGTAATTCTTTATTGCTTTTGATTGAGCATAAAAAAATTGGTAAAGTACATTAAATAAAGTAACAAAAATGTACCCGTTTGGAGCATACAATATTTAATCTTTTTTTTCTGAAATTAACTTGCTACAACTTGCCTGATGAAGCAATGATGTAGTCTACGATGGAATGAGAGAAAGAGAGAGAGAGAGAGAAGAAGAAGAAAGATGGTGGCAGTGGAATGAGCCTCCATATGGTTAAAAAATATTAAAGGAGCAACAATTCCGACCCACTCTCTTTATGATGTCACCAGACATCGCACCGAAACACGGCAAGGCCGCTTGGTGGAGCGGCTTTGTTTAGAGGGTGGTCACTAACCACGGCTGATGCCTACCACCAGTTGATTGTCACCTGATTTGCTCCACCCGGGGACCACGTGTGGGGATTCAATTAAAGGTGTACACCCACGGGCGAAGGTGACTCCGCCATAACGGAACAAAAAAAAAATTTCAACCCACCCTCTTAAAAGGTGTCAGCAGACACTATCGTTATTTAGTTTATTTTATTTGGATCACCAACAAATGATACACAATAATTAAATAAGTAGTTTGTACAAAGATTGGACAGTTGTGTTAATTAAGCATTTCCTCAGATTTACGCGAATATCACACATTGATATAACTATTTAAAAACTGCGATAAAATCTGTTATAAAATAGTTTTATTTCAATGTTGTTCAATGGTGTTCATCTAATTATATAAAAGAAGAAACTGACTGACTGACATATCAACGCAGAGCCCAAACCGCTGGGTCTGGAGACTCCAAATTTGGCACATAGGTTCCTTATGGAGTCTAGGGGTGCACTAAGAAAGGATTTTTCAAAACTCACCCTTTAAGGGGGTGAAACGGGGTTCCAAAGTTTGTATGGAGAAACAAGATTAGTGAGATCAATTTCGCGGGCGAAGCCGAGGGCGGAAGCTAGTTTAGTTATAAGTAACCACAGCTAACAGGAAAGAATTGGAATTGCCATTTGTTGATGATACCGAAATATAAAATGATCTCACTTCAACCCTTTTTAGTGTCCCATTGCTGGGCACAGGTCTTCTCTCAACTATATTATGAGTTGAGAGAGTTTAGGCCTTAACCCACACACGCTGGCCAAGTGCGGGTTGGTAGATGCCACATGTCCTCGAATGATTAGTTCTTAGACATGCCGATTTCCTCACGATGTTTTCCTTCACCGATGTTGAGCACCGGAGATGAAACAATTCACACAAAGATGTGTGGGCAGGACCAGTATTCGAACCCGCGACCGCCCGTACCGCTGCATCACCGCTGCTCTTAAAATTTTGATTTGTGAGTTAAGAAATCCTTAATTCTGAACAATTCATAAATCCCGAAGAGGAAATTAAGATTACAGCTTTGTTGGCGCACGCACGTGTTCTCTATAATATCCTGGGGATTCCCGGATTTTTTTTATCCTATAATAGGCTTGCGCTTGACCACAACTTGCATGATGTGGAGCAATGTTGCAGTCTACGATAGAACACACTTACCCAATAAATACCGATTCACGTGACTTGAAGACAGGTAGATTATAGCTATCGGGAAACAGAGATGCCGGCAACGAATTCCACAACTCGGCAGTTCGCACAATAAAAGTGGGAGCAAAGCGCTTTGTGTGTGCCCGTGGAATACAGTTATACTGCTGTGTTACTTAAGTAGACCATGTAAAGCGGTCGGTCCTGCGCCCGGTCTTTCACCGGTCGTCGGTTAGTCCGTCTCACTGGACTATGATAGATACTGGATAGTGAAGGGAATAGAATATGCACTTCCTTAAGCGCATACTTTTGCACTACAGACATATCCGGCTATTTCTAACGAGTTGAGAGAGTTTAGACCTTAATCCACACGACAGGCCAATTGCGGGTTGGTGCATATCACTTGTCCTCGTATGAATAATTCTTAGACACGATTCCTCACAATGTTTTCTTTTACCGATACCGAGCTGAACTGACTGGAGATAGATTCCGCGACTTTATATTAAAGCCAGATCCGCACTCGGCGACTTTATTTTATTGTTTACAAAGCATGTTAAAACTAAGTAGACCATAATAAAAACAAAATACGATCGAGCGGTCCATCCAATATGGCGGGCCCTTCCCAATACGTAAGTTACGTACATATTACGGTGGACCTCTGTCCATTTTTATCAAGCACACTGTTTGTACATAGATAAAAATAGATTACTAGATAAGCTACTATGCGTTTCAAATAAGAATACTAGACTGGAATGGGCAGCAACTTCACATTTTTTAATACAGTGAACAAAAATGTTTGTGCGATATAATAATCACATGTAGACGAAAAAAAATTGGTTGCCTGTAAATTCGGTATACGGGCGAAAGTTTTACGTGACAACGACTTTGAGTGGTAAAATAATTTTAATGTGAATATTCATTCGTATAGTAGGAAGAAGGATGAAACATAGTTGAGTGGGAGAGAGACGCAAGGCATTCGGCGGGCCTCTCTCTCGTTCGGTGACTCATCGTAACGTTACCGAGCGTTACACTTTTTCATAAGTGCCTCCCAGCCGCAACCTAATTTAAGACGTTGTCACGTCAAAATGCATATATCTTATTGCCGATCGAGTAAGATTAGACATTTAGAGTGGAATATTTAGGTACGAACAAATTTTATTAACTTCCGACGGCAAAAATCATGTACGTTTGCCCAGCACGGCCCCTCAGAATTTGCATTTATGGTTTACACCATTGCAATGTACTCGCCTCTAGCAGTATATGTACCGATTTCTTTTTCAATGTACCTCTATACTTTTGAAGAAATATGCAAAAAAAGGTGGCCGTGCCAGCCAAACGCTTTCAGCACGGCCCCCCATGTAACTTGAATAATACATACCGTATTAACAAATGTCTATAACTCAAGAAATGTACTCTATTAATACGTTATATGTGCCGCAACAGTTATTGTGAATTCATAATAACAAATAATATATAGATGTGGATAAGGGGCCGTGCTGGAAAAAATCATTTTAAGAAATATCTAAAAAAGACAAAACATACTTAGCCAAAAACTATTAAAAAATAATTGAAGTTTAGCAAGTAACATATGTACCGCATTGATTTCTCATACAACTTGTTATATTGTGAAAAATAAATCTATTTAAGTTCATTCAGCACGGCCCTCTATAGTTGCCTATATCTTTTTAAATAAGCCGTGTATGTTTACAAAATTCGACTTCCTGAATAATATATAGGAGTACATTCCTTTCAACTAAATTGCAATTCTGCTGTATCAATACTTTAGAAGATAAATTCAATCTAAAATATACATACATTAAAACTGATGGGGTGACCATGATTTCATATATTTGGTAGGTAGGTACATAAATGTTCTATATTTATGTACTTATATTAATTAAATTATGTGACTACATTGAAATAAACATTCTTTTTACCCGACTGTACCAGAAGGACGGTAAGGTTTTTCGAGTGAATGAATGTAGATATGTAGCAACCTTCATTTCTTTGGCACGCTTTGTAGTCTAAACGGCTTTATTAATTTCAACTTGAGAGATGTCGTTATATTTGTCTTAATTGTGAGAATGACACAGGGTAGGTATAGGTACCCATCAAAAACATTAAAAATAAAAATAACTGATTCTTGGCGTCAAGTAATTAATCGTTTTCTTTTCCTCAAAGCCTATCTAGTGGGATAATATATTAAATAAACGAATTTCTAAGTGGACTAGCTTTAACTTACGGTTCGGCTCGCGTGGTAGAAATAAAAAATATATAAAGCGTGCTTATAACCTTCCCCTAGAAAAAACACAACTTATAATATGTTTAAATAAATGTTATTCAGAATGAGAAATGCTAAAAAAAACAAAATATTCAATGTTTCTCAAAGTTTAAAATTTGTCCGCTATTGGGTAATTTATTTAAATAATTATGTGTTTATTCATTACATCTTAAAAAATAATCATTAAGTATAACAATATATTATCAGTTAATTTTGTCGTGTGCGATCGCTATTAGTTCACTGACGCTACCGTAATTTTTAATGTGGCGCTGGTGTCGCGGTTACTTCATGTTGCGCTTGAGTGTTTATTGACAGTCACATCTCTACGCGCATAACAGACAGTAGTAAATATAAATACTGCTCAAATAATATGAATAATGGGTCGTGTGTTTGTGCAGTGAATTCTATTTCAAGGACGAAAATGGATTGTTAAAATAAACGGGTAAGTAAGTTTTAAGTTATAATATAATTTATTTGTATTTAAAAAATAGATTTGATGTAAGTATATCTAGGTAAGTGCATGTAGGAATTGAACTTGACCCTAAAGAAGATTGCGTAAATATTAAAGTTACACGTTGTATGCACATAAGATAATGCAAAGCACATTAAATCAGTATGCTAGATTTATTTAATGTTATTTAAAAATACCAAAATGTATGAAGCACCTGCTTACGACACAAATCTTTGCAAATTTTCTTTTTTTACAAATCTTTGCATGAGTAGTAGACATGCGCATAACAGTGCATCGAAAGTCAATGCCATATGATATGCACCGGTTCCAAAGTACATCAACTTTTGATATGCACTTTAGTACATATCAACCGGCCATGAGGGCGGTCGATAAATACGATTTATACACTATGCACTGCGGTTGATAATAGCAACCGCAGTATATAATATATACTGCGATTAATAGTACATAGGGCATACCCATGTCACTTACAGACATGTGTATACACTATGCAGAACATCACTTCTTGAGATATAAACTGTAACGCAATGGAATAGGGTTCATTTTAACTTGTTGTGGCTAAGCTATGCTTCGGTCTCATTCACTCTCATTATAATTTGTATTAGCTGTCGCGGGTAATGCGTTTCACGTCAGAGTTGGCGAGCCATACATATTACATGCACTCTTTCTCTCACTCATTGCCCGTGTGATACGAACGAATGCGATGCCATAGTCAATGCGGTGTATAGTACATATCTCAATATCTCGGGCAATGCGAGTGAATGTATACACTGCTCAGTGAATATGTACTTTGTGATATCAACCGCAGTGCATATCCATGTCTAATGAGTAGTTCTATTATTAATTATTTCTTACATTAAATTTATTTTGCTAACCATAATATATGATAGCAAACTGTGTAATGAGCCTACGATTATTATGTTACCTTACATAATTAATCATAGTTTTTGTTTAATTGTGTTCTGTTCATTTACAAGCAAAACCCAAGAGTGCTTCGTAGTTATATAAAAGAAAATACTTGTGTATCTAGTAGTATTAAGCCTTTACAATTATTAGGAGTTACATTTCTGTTGATTTTACGCCCAGAGTCCATAGAAATTTACCTACCATCTTTTAAAATTTTAAGGAACTCTTCAATATAGTGGAAATATACCTACTTTACCCACTATACATATATAGAGTAGGTAAATGTGACACGCATAAGTTGAGATATACAATTTTCGGACGCTATTTTAAACTTAAAGCGGCCCGTTGGCAGCATCGTTCATTCATTCAGCATTTTTCACTTAAGAATTGGTGTAATCATACTGAGCAGTAATTATAAAAAATGTTGAATAATTAGGGTATCAAAAATAATTATCACTTTATATTAACCGTTATTTATTAATATATTTAGTAAATAAATAGGTAGCAAAATTATATATAAATCTAAAAAGAAGTTACGTAATTCACTATAAATATTTGTACAGATTTTTTTTTCTTCAGATTGATACAATTAATGGTGAGGATGGGCAAGAAAAGTGATGTAGCATTAGATGTACAGAAACAACTATTTATGAAAAATCGACATCAGCTCAAAGGACCGAAATATGATAGAAATGTGTACCAGAAACTAGCTGAAGAGCTTAATTATGCTATGTCTCCGAAAGCATTGTACCTAAGTTATAAAAGAAATTTTCTGGACACTAATGACCTCACACCGGAGCCAACAAAAATTGATGACAAACTAGGAAACATTAGTGTTGGAACGACACCTTTGAATTCGTCTAAGAAATCGACACCTTTGCCTGAATCATCCGAACATAGTAAAAACGAAGATAGAAATAGAGTTATTTTTAAATTTCCTGTGGATATTCACGAGTGGAAAAAAATACAGCCAATACGCAGCACTTTTCGACGAAACGATAAAAAGAAGCCATACCTGAGATATGAAACATACAAAACCATTGAACGCGTATCTGTGATTTTTTAAGATTTTTAAGCTCTGTAGTGTTATTGAGACATAGGTTGTTATTCCATGTAAACGAACTAATTTGTGAAATGTAATGAATCTGTGATTTTATTGTAATGTATGATTTTTAAGACTTTAAGCTATGTAGTCTTAGCGACACTAACTTGACACTTGTACGATTATCGACCTATTATGTATAAGTACCTAGTTATCGTTTATATAGTTTACCATATTGTTGATTTGTTTATTTTAATAAAGATTTACTCAATTTAAGCAGTATTTTTTATCCTATTTTCATGTAGAATCATGGTCACCCCATCAGTTTTAATGTATGTATATTTTAGATTGAATTTATCTTCTAAAGTATTGATACAGCAGAATTGCAATTTAGTTGAAAGGAATGTACTCCTATATATTATTCAGGAAGTCGAATTTTGTAAACATACACGGCTTATTTAAAAAGATATAGGCAACTATAGAGGGCCGTGCTGAATGAACTTAAATAGATTTATTTTTCACAATATAACAAGTTGTATGAGAAATCAATGCGGTACATATGTTACTTGCTAAACTTCAATTATTTTTTAATAGTTTTTGGCTAAGTATGTTTTGTCTTTTTTTAGATATTTCTTAAAATGATTTTTTCCAGCACGGTCCCTTATCCACATCTATATATTATTTGTTATTATGAATTCACAATAACTGTTGCGGCACATATAACGTATTAATAGAGTACATTTCTTGAGTTATAGACATTTGTTAATACGGTATGTATTATTCAAGTTACATGGGGGGCCGTGCTGAAAGCGTTTGGCTGGCACGGCCACCTTTTTTTGCATATTTCTTCAAAAGTATAGAGGTACATTGAAAAAGAAATCGGTACATATACTGCTAGAGGCGAGTACATTGCAATGGTGTACACCATAAATGCAAATTCTGAGGGGCCGTGCTGGGCAAACGTACATCAAAAATCAGGGTTATATGTTTAAACCTGTGTTTTTATCCGTGTTTGAATTTGTGTACATGTATCCTAGCGCGTAAATTTACTTAGGTATGTAGCTACATCACTTTCAGATCAGATCACTTTTCCATACATTTCAAAATAATATTATTGTCTGTGGTTTGATATTTTGTGCTGGCGCTACTTTTGCTTGGTTTTTGGTAAGATGTTAGCCGCGAGTCCAGTCCTATTCTTATTTGAAACGCATAGTAGTTGGGCATGATATACAATATAGGTCTCGTGGGTGACGACGCCGCTAAATTAATTTATGTGTAACCAATGTACTAATTTAAAGAAAAATATACAGATTTAAAGATATTACTCCTGTTTTCTGTTAAATGTGTGCGTCAAAAAGTCTGATTGCTCGATCCGGGAATAGATCCCAGTAATACACAAGCAAAAATATTACCTAAACTTAAGTAAACTTTCCATGATCTATACATCTATGTAGCTCTTCGTAGTTACCTTTTAGCTTCGGGCGGTAAGGTAATAGGTAGGCGGGCTCGGGGCGTAAAACTGTACTACGGACATCATTCTCCGCTTGAATATGGTAATAACATATTTTAGGTTGGTACACCGTTTCTATGGCTACCGAGTTATGTTAAGGAAATGGATAAAAGAAACTACAGGCAGTGACGTTAGACTCATCTATAATATAAAAATGAATCGCAAAATGTGTTGGTAAGCGCATAACTCGGGAACGACTGAAGAAACTTTCGCTAATTCTTTTTTTAGAATACTTCGTTGAAGTACGAGGATGGTTCTTACGCAGAGAAAAATTAAAAAAAGAACAAATTTCACCGAAACAGCTTGACCGATTATTATGAAAACTTATATATATGTTCAATAGCTCTGAGCTGGCACTGCTTTACCGGGCAGGACGACGTCTGCGGGATCCGCTAGTTTAAAATAATAATAATATTCTGGGACATTAACACACACGCTCATCTGATCCCATACTAAGCAGAGCTTGTGTTATGGAAACTGATCTGATATATACTGTAAATGATATTTAATAATGTTTGTTAGTCAGCAATAATTATGATTAATAATTTTGGACGTCAAACACCTCAGTTCACCCGTGACCATGAAGTCTGAAAAGACTTAGAAACGTCGGGATTTAAAAATAGTTTTATTCGCGTAAATCTAAGAAAATATTAACTTAACGTACCCTTAACACTAAGGGCCAAATGATACCATGCTTAATTTGGGACTAGGTGGCGCTGTGTGTATTTGTGCAAATATTCTTACTAAACTAGTAGGTTAACTTAACTTAAACTAGTACTGGCTTCCGCCCGCGGCTTCGACCGCGAAATTGATCTCACAAATCTTGTTTATCCATACAAACTTAGGAACCACGTTTCACCTCCTTAAAGGGTGAGTTTTGAAAAATCCTTTCTTAGTGCACCCCTAGACCCCATAAGGTGACCCTTAAGTGCCAAATTTGGAGTCTCCAGACCAAGCGGTTTGGGCTCTGCGTTGATATATCAGTCAGTCAGTTTCTTCTTTTATATATTTAGATTATACTGTAAAACTATGTACCTGTCTGCTTCGCAAGCATTTGCTAGTCTTATTTTTTGTATGTAATAAAACCCGAATGTGAATAAAAACATGTTTTAAAATGAATTTCAAAAATAATTTGAAATACAGATGTGCACACATGTGACTTGTGGGAGACAGGAATGAATTTATACAAAAAATTAACTGAACGCCTACAATTTATAGTAACCTTAAGTATGTACCTAAAAGTTATTGTGTTAAACGTTGCTGTGATTCTTATTTAAGGCGTTGCGCCGAACCAGTACCTATTGGCAAAAGTAGCCGTCGATTTGCTGGATTGACGATCTGTGCAAATTGGTTGATCGGCCGTGGACGGTGCTTTTGGAGAATTCTATGTCCTGGAGAGCACTACCATAAGATGATGATGGTAAATATTTAAATGTAACAAAATGTAAATGTCTGTTTGTTTTTCCAGATATTTTTCCAGGCAACTTGGTACTAGCATCCAATAATCCGTCAGAAAAACCAAAATTCGAAACTCAATGTCAATATATAGGCTGATTACAATTTTACATTTTTATATAACGATTATAGTATTATTTTTTATTCTGAAATAGGCTTGCGCTTGACTACAACTTGCCTGGTGTTAAGTAATGATATAGTCTACGATGGGACGCGCCTGCCTAATACACCGATTAACTCGAGATTACGTAATCAATACTTTTATTTGGCTCTTTACGCACCTGTTCTCTGACTCACGCATCTTGTGACGTATGCACTTGAAATAAATTTTATGTAAGTACTATTTTCTTAAATTTACGCGAATATCACACATTGAAATAGAACTATTTTACAACGGATTTTATCGCGGTTAACTTTACATTTTAAATCTCGACGTTTCAAAGTCTTTTCAGACCTCATGGTTCTCAGGTATTGGTTGGAGCCTTTTTGAGTATGTTCACACACTGCAGATATCGTGAAACGTTGATCTGAATGGTCAGGTATGTGTTATTTTACACGGCTACCATTGTGCAATGGGAATAATAATAATAATACTTTATTGACAAAAAGTTTACAGTGTACACAGTAACATCACATATTATGGTAAATTTTCTAATAGGTACAATTTAAGTGACTTTGCTTCCCAAACTAGGGGACCTGTATTTAGGTGACATTCATCACCTGCCTACATTTTGGGTACAAAAGTGGTACCAAAAATAAATTGTAAAATTTTCAAACACCCTGTACATAAACTATTGTTTATCCAAAAAATGTTCACAAACAAAATGTCCAACAAAATTATTTCAGTCAATAAATCTGGTTGATACGCAACGGAATCAGATTCGCGATGTCGGCCCGTATCTGTTCAAGTTTTGTGATAAATACACGGAGAATCTGCATAACTCCCGTTCTGGCGGCGGTGGGGCGCGGATGTTGGGAGTGATGATTTAACTATAGATGTGGCATTTGGTTTTAGGGTTTACTAACATTGCGTATCAATCAACGAAATTTACACTACCCCTCTGCCGTTTGTAAGTCTTGCCACCCCTCAAAATCAAAATCAAAATATGCTTTATTTTTTTTGAGATGCGAGTCTACATAAAAATAGTCCAATTTATTTTCCTACCGTGCAGTGAATGACTGGCAACTACTGAGAAACACTGCCAAAAAACTAAGTAGGCTTTTTTCTTTTTTAAATGAAGTACTTACATCTATTACATTTTGTTTGTTCAGTGTGTCTACCTACCTGCCTACGGTATGCAGTTAAAGAAAGAAAACACATTTAAAAAATAAAAACTAATGTGTTTTTTTATTATTCTGCGATAGGCTGGCACATGACTATAACTTGCCTGATGTTAAACAATGATGTAGTCTACGATGGAACGCGCCAGCCTAGTATACCGATTCACTCGTGATAACGAATGATTATCGGTGAGAAGGTGGCAGAATGAGCCTCCATATGGCAAGAAACCTTAAAGTAGTAACAATTCCGACCCACCCTCTCTGCACATCGCACCGGAACACGGCATGGCCGCTTGGTGGTGCAGCTTTGTTTTTTATCTCTAATAGACAAGGCAATTTTTTTCGACATTTGTCTACTAGAAATGAATTTCTAAAGCACGCAAATATCGAAAAAAATGGTAGATGTCATTAAAAAACAAAAGTAATCGCCAGTTTTGTTAGGCAAATCTCTTCTAGAGATAAATGTCTTAATGAATCGGGGCCCAGGTCAGATTACAGGGTATTTATAAATTATTCTAAGAGGAAATTATGAAGATGTTATAAATACATCTAGTGCTAACACCTGGGTGGATAATTATCTATTACATATTTATTTTATATAATAAATAATTAAGTAGTACGCTGTTTATTTATCCGTTCCTATAGGCCGACCGTTTAACTCGCGTATCGCCATCTGAGGTACAAAGTCATAAAACATTAATTAAATCTCTTAAAGAACTATTTAACCATAGATAAAAGTAATGTAGGACTATTCGTCACTAATACCCATATCGCTTGAATCATCATCACTGTCTGTGCAGCTTGAGGAGTCAGAATCTTGGCGATAGGCGATACGCTTTTTTTTTTGCTGATGACCTAACCCAATTAGCCTGAAGGGCCTCTATTGGTTCACCGGACTTTTTCGGTGAGCCGTCCGAGGACGGTCGAACCGAGGCGATACGCGAGTTAAACGGTCTATATAAAGTACCAATAACACAAGCAAATATTAATTGCTTAATTTGGGACTAGATGGCGCTGTATGTATGTTTAAAATATTATTATTATTAATAATTAAAACCATTGGAGTTCTCAGTGCCATAATTCAAGGTTTCAGGATTCAAGAAAACTGTTTACTGAATAGTCTATTCGTGGTAGCGTGTTGGTCATTACATTCATACAAAAATATATACCTCCTCCATTAAATAAACTGCTCTACTCCTTGGTCTCTCCACATCCACTCGGGTGAACATAAGACATTGTGTGCTGCCACACTTCCTGCGTTCCTCTCGCTAGAACAACTGTTTGTTTGCTTGTAACCTTATATGTATGTATGTGTTAGATTATTATTTGCATATTTACTATGTAATATAAATAATAATAAAATAAATATTCTGGGACATTAACACACACGGTCACCTAGCCCCAAGCTAAGCAGAGCTTGTGTTATGGAAACCAGATAACTGGTATATTATACTATACATATAATACTTTTCTTTTGTAAATACTTATATACTTATAATAGATATTTACACCCAGACTCGACACAAACACAAATGTTCATCACTAATGTTTGTCTCGGGTGGGAATCGAACCCACGACCTGCGGCGTGAAAAGCAAGTATCTTACCGACCACGCCACCGCGCCGGCCCGTTGACTATTCATGTCACTTACTTTTGGTACCTTTTAGTACAATACATATTAGTACAATATATATTTTATCTTATACTAATATTATAAAGAGGCAAGATTTGATTTATTGTTTGTTTGTTAAGAATAAGTTCCAAAACTACTTGACCGATTTTAAAAATTATTTCACTATTACAAAACTACATCTTTTCTGAGTAACACAGGCTATAATATATGCTAAAATATATTAGGGACCCGTATGAAAAATTCGATAATGTTACCCAAGGTGTGAAAAACTAACGAAATAAATCATTATATCGCGTACGCTGCGGAAACTATTGACATTAGAACAACGAGATACTACAGTTTTATAGAGTACATAAATATCTACAAAAATGGCGGTACCATGTACTTAACTAATATAGTTTACATCACAATAACTACTTTTTCATTATAAAATTCGCAATTGTAACGCAGCGCCGGTACAAACTAGACCACATTATGCGTACCTTGGTATTAAACTATATAAATAAATAAATATTCTGGGACATTAACACACACGGTCATCTGGTCCCAAGCTAAGCAGAGCTTGTGTTATGGAAACCAGATAACTGGTATATACTATACATATTTTATAATACTTTTTTTTTGTAAATATATTTATATACTTATAATAGATATTTACACCCAGACTCGACACAAACACAAATGTTCATCACAAATGTTTGTCTCGGGTGGGAATCGAACCCACGACCTGCGGCGTGAAAAGCAAGTATCTTACCGAACACGCCACCGGCCTGTCAAAAAAATCAAAATCTATCTATCTAAATAACCCGCTTTATAATCAAGTTATACCAGCACATGTCAATTAGTTTTCGAATTATTTAAATCGGACAAACCATTCAAAAGTTATCATGAGTAACTTTAATAGTTATCGAAATTAAAATTTAAGAAACAGAGCGGTCTATGACTTTCAATAATGGATTTAACCCCCGAAAAAAAGAAGGGTGTATATGTCTGAGGCGTGCATCTGTATTTTCTGTATCTGTGTATAAGTTTGTTACCACGAAGCGCGGATGGACCGATTTAAATGCGATTCTTTTAATAGAAAGCCAATCTTTATGGAACCCCCGCCCCGTGTGGACGCAGGGCAGGGGTATGTGTGACTCCCAAAGGGTACCCAGGTTCCCTGGTGTTTTGCAGCGCATTTACACCAGGGGGTTGCGGGAACTATATGTGACACAGCCGCAACCATTAACGAGGTTGAGTGCTCTAAGCATGGAAAATCTGATAAGAGTGTATTGAAATTTTTAATTATTCAAATTTTGTCTAATACCGATGTCTACCCGTGCGAAGCCGGGGCGGGCCACTAGTGTTGTAACAACCTATCAACCCAACTTTTTTAAAATTCTGTCTGTTTCTCTTCAACCCTTTTTAGTGTCCCACAGCTGGGCACGGGTCTTCTATCAACTATCTTAAAGTTGAGAGAGTTTAGGCTTTTGTCCAAACAAGCTAGCCAAGTGCGGTTTGGTGGATGTCACATGCCCTCGAATGATAAATTATTGCTTCTTAGACATTCTGGTTTCTTCACGATGTTTTCTTTAACCCATATTGAGTAGCGGTGATGAAACAATTCACACAAAGATGTGTGGGCACGACTGAGAATCGACACCGCGACTTATATTTCTATATTCTCGCTTCTGTTTTGAGGGCTTTTCATCTTATTCCGTGGGACCTTCAATCTAAATCCCCGTGACCATGAAGTCTGAAAAGACTGAAACGTCGGGATCTAAACTAAACTGCGGTAAAATCCCTACTAAAATTGTAAATGCGAAAGTAACTCTGTCTGTCTGTCTGTTATGCTTTCGCGCTTAAACTACTGAACCGATTTGGATGAAATTAGGTTTAGGGGTAGTTTGAGACCCGAGAAAGAACATAGGATAGTTTTTATCCGACTGCGCAGAAAGAAGGTAATGTTTTGGCGCGATAACCAACATACACGCGGGCGAAGCCGCTGTCGGAAAGCTAGTGAGTTATAGTAAAGTAGTTTTATTTCTTGGTATTATTTTGTTCAAGATTATTATTTTCTTTTATAAACTCAATATGACGGCGTAAGTGAGATTGTGCATAAATTGAATCGCTACTGACCCTCGCCTTGGGTCTTGGGATGAGTTTATAATGGGATCGACGTATTTTCGTTATTTTTAGGGTTCCGTACCTCAAAAGGAAAAAACGGAACCCTTATAGGATCACTTTGTTGTCCGTCTGTCTGTCCGTCCGTCTGTCAAGACCCTTTTTCTCAGGAACGCGTGGAGGTATGAAGCTGAAATTTATATCAATTACTCAGGTCTACTGTCCCTTGAAGCTGTGAAAAAATCAAACTTCTAAGCCAACGCAATTAAAAGATACAGCCGTTTATGCCGCAAATTTTCGACACTTGCAAGGGAATCAAAACCTACAGGGTGCTTCCCGTGAACTCAGAATCTTGAAATTTGGTACGAAGCAACGTCTTATAGCATAGATAAAGGAAAAATTACGAAAACCATAAATTTTTAGTTACATCACATAATATATATTTTTTTAATAATTTTAAACTTACTACCCATTTCCTCATAAACGCGTAGAGGTATTAAATTGAAATTCATACCAAATACTCAGGTCTATAATACCTTTAAGCTGTAACAAAATCAAACTTCTATGTCAACGCAATCAAAAGAAACAGCAATTTAAGCTGCATATTTTGAAACTCGCAAGTACTCGCAAGGGAATCAAAACCTAAAGGGTACTTCCAGTCGACCTAGAATCTTGAAATTTGGCATGAAGCAACGTTTTATAGCACACATAAAGGAAAAATTCCGAAAACCTTAAATTTTTAGTTACATTACAAAATATATATTTTTTAATAAATATAAACTTATTACTTTTTTCCTCATGAACGCGTAGAGCTATCAAGTTGAAATTCATATCAAATACTTAGATCTAATTGCCTTTAACCCTTGAAAAAAAAAATTCTAAGTCAACGCAAAAACGCAAAACGCAAAAGTACAACCATTGATACCGCATATTTTGAAACTCGCAACTACACGCAAGGGAATTAAAACCTAATAGTGACTAAAAACTTAGTAAATAAATAACTTTAATAAAAGAACTTTCGCAAGTCTGCTGCAAGGCTAGTATAAGTGTTTCAGTTATATTATAGATAAATGATATGTGTTAATATAAAATAAAGGATTACTTAAACGATAAAGAGATCTTTGTCTTAAAATGCTCCTCCATCTTTCCCCATTGTAATGTTATGAATTTCATTTTGCAATAAAAATACCATAGTTATGACTCGATTGTCGTAATGAACGAACTTTGTAAACCTTGCAGGTTTGTACGGAACCCTCGGTGCGCGAGTCCGACTCGCACTTGACCGGTTTTTTTTTATTACTCAGCAAACAACCTGAGAAGTAAATATTTAGGTTCGAGTCCCTGGCAAATACATCTATGGAACGTAAGTTTGCTTTTCTGTTACTCTGCCCGCTCACGGCTGATTTTTCCACCGATTTTTGAATTCAAGGTAACGTGACCAACTCAGGTCATAAAATCAGTCATAGAAAACATAAAAAGGCACTCCTATTGATAAAAACATCTTTGTGTTCATTTTTTTATCGCCGCTGCTCAATATCGGTGAAGGAAAACATCGTGAGAAAACCGACATGTCTAAGAACTAACAATAGAGGACATGTGATATCCATCAACCCGCACTTGGCCAGCGTGTGTAGATTAAGGCCTAAACTAGGGCATCATAGGAAGTAAACCTTAGGCTTGTGCATAGTCCTTGGGCCTAAACTCTCTCCTCTTAAGATACTTTAGAGAAGACCCGTGCCCAGCTGTGGGACACTAATAAGGTTGAAGGGGTATCCGCGTAATCGAGCGTCCATAGGCTATACAAACCAAGAAGCAATTAAAATTATTCAGATACTTTTTAATAGGTAATATAGAGTAGGTACCAACTACTTACCTCCATCTTTCCCCACAAAACGGAGTCTTAAAACCCTTTCTGTTATCAGCTCAAAGATATTTTGTACCACTCTCGTATTCAGAAGGTGTTGCCAGTCGTTACTCGCGACAATATAGATGTTTAAGTGGGCATTTAATATTTTATTAGCAAGATTCGCGAGAACACGCTCTTTAGTAGGGTTGTCGAACTTAGCTAGTCTCTTTTTTGATGTTCCATATGTCAAAAACAAATTGGAACTCTTTTGTCATGAGTTCGCAAAAAAGTGTTTAATATATGTAAGATTCTTGATTTTCATTTGCATTCATTGCCCATGTAGACATTTGTGTGGTTGACCTTGAGTCTGGTTGTAATTATCTATATTTAAGTATGTATTTACAAACGAAAAATATATTACCAGTTATCTGGTTTCTATAGTACAAGCTCTGCTTAGTTTGGGATCAGATGGCTGTGTGTCTTAATATCCCAGTGTATTATAATTTATTATATTATTATTATAGGTGTTTGTTTTACTTTAAGTGTAACAAACACCTATTCTAAATATTTCTTCCATATACAGGATGGACAGCCGTGGATCAAACGCAAACGATCAGGGCAGTAGTACTCGGTGGCAAAGTTAAGTTTTTTTTTGTGTTTTTAAACAAAATATCAAAATTTGTAATAAATGGTTATTTAGAGTAAAATGGGTACCTATTTTAGAACAATAAATTACATTTAATTGCTTCTAAGACGAGTGAGATCACTATAAAAGTGCATATTAGTATTATATTATCTGTGATATAAGGCAATAGATACCATGATTTATGAGCATTAGCACCTTTATATAAACCTTCAATTTTTGCTAAAAATGTATTGTAAATTTAGAAGCTTACTGTAAAAAAAATGTATTACTAAAAAAATACCCCTCCACAGAAACAACTTGCTTATTTAATGACGATTGAAACGATGTACAACATGTAGCTATTTGTAGCTAAAAATTTTTTGTTTATTTTTTTTCGTTGTAAGGTCAAAACTCAAATAGATCATGGAAAGTTGCTCACAAAATCAGTCATAAAAACGGTCGTTACCTACCCATAAGTATTGTTTCAGTAGGTACCATAGAGTAGGTATTTTTGTATAGTGTGAGGTGCCAGCCCTAGTAATGAAGAAGCGCTTGTGTTATCATGATCACGTGCCGCGGATCGCGCTCGCGCCATGCATATTCCTCGCCTTAAACCTTATCGTTTTATATAAATTAATTGCGCGGAACAGAGATTTTGCTTGATTCTACGTTCTATGTTCTAAGGTTAGGCTATGAGAACAGCGGGTTTATTTAGAAATTTAGGAACGCTTCGCACCCAGCGGAAAGCCAAGAGGAGGATCAAGAAAGAAGCTGTATAAATGACTTTTAATTTAAATTTAATAACCCTCAATGCGTATTTTGTAGCTAAGAACCATTCCTATCCTTCCAGCTTTCAAATAAAAAACCAAGTTGCAATCGACCCATCTGTTTAGACGTTATTGTGCTCAATGTGCTCAAACTCTTTGGATTGGGTAATCATTCATATGGAGCCTCATTCCACTGCCACCTTCCTGCCGAGTCATTCGAAATCACAGCGGATCGGTATATTGGGCGGGCGCGACCAATCGCAGACTACATGATGGCTTGACATCAGACAAGTTGTAGTCAAGCGCAAGCCTATTGCAGAATAGAAAAAAATTGGGTAGTTAATCCAAGTTATGTATTGGATTTCAAAAAAGAGGTTTCGTGTATATTTGTAAAGATACCTGTGAAAGTCTGTTGAAATTAATGGATTGAATCTCTTGCGGCTTTTTTATTTGAAGATTGGTTTTTAAGTTTATGGTATGGCGGGATTAGTATCACAAATCACTTTGCAAACATAGTCCTCACGCCCTCAGACTAGATGGAATGACGATCGAAGGTGGCTACAGTCCATCAAATCTAAGAAGTAGGTACCGTTTGACGTTTCACTGTTTTCTATTAAATTAGCTTTATAGATGCGTAATTCACACTATTTTTATTAGCTTTCATGTAAAATAATTGAATTATGAAGCTAGCTATTATTATTTTAACATAACATAAACAATTTTCATACAAAAAATAAAATTCTAAATGTACTACGTTTAGAACTGTCAAACGGTACTTCTTAGATTTGATGGACTGTAGTAAGCTGAATGAGTTTAGCCGTTCAATGGCGTGCATTATGAAATGAAAAAGACTATTTTTCGTGACGCGAGTCTACTTAAAAATAGTCCAATTAATAGACTGGCAACTATTGAGGAACACTGCCAAAGATTCAGCTGTTCTTTTTTTTCTTTTATAATAAAATACATATATTTATTACATTTTGTTTAGTGAGTTGTATTAGAGAGACAATTCCAATCGTTTTTATCCGATATATAGTTTAAAACTGCATAATATGCTTTATTTATTTTATTGTATAATTCTAAATTTGCTTATAGTCATTTTTATAATATTATTTGGAAAATTATTGTTGAAACGTATTCATTATTACAATTAAAACTATTCCAGATAGTATTGTCTTAGATTTACGCGAATATCACACATTGAAATAAAACAATTAATCAACTCAGAATTCAAGACACTGTGAGCTCAGTTTGCTTAAATCTTAATATTAACTTAAATATTAATGTTTGAAGGTAGTCAGTAATAAGTGTGATTAATATTTTTGGACGTCAAATACCTCAGTCCACCCGTGAACATGAAGTCTTAAAAGAGTTTGAAACGTCGGGATCTAAAATCTAAAATAAACCGCGATAAAATCCGTTAAAAAGTAGTTTTATTTCAATGCACTATTCAAGATATTAGCCATCAACGATTTAAAAAATGTATGTGCAAAGCAATAAAGCAATCTAAACGGCTAATAAACAAAAAACCGTTACAGTAGATCCCACTCACAGCAATATCGCATTTTGTTATAGAATAGTTCCCCAGGGACGTTATAACTGGCCAATGATTATTTTGTTTCAAACCAGAGGGTGGATTGAGAGGCCTATTCGAGGCCTATAAGCAAAAGAAAAAAATAATGTGACATTTTTATATTTTTTTGACTGACCATATACGCCACCAGCGTAGTGATTAGTGACCCTGACTGGTACGCCGAAGGTCGTGGGTTTGATTCCCACCCAGGAGAAATTATTGTGTGATGTGCATGATTGTTTGTTCTGTGTCTGGGTGTAATTTATCTATATTAAGTTATGTATTTACAAAAATATGTATTTAATTAGTACCTACCTATATCCGTTCCTGTACCCATAAAACTAGCAAATATAATTGCTTAATTAGGAACTACACGGCGCTGTGTGTATGTGTGAAAATATTATTAACAAGCAGATTACGAATTTACGGGCCTCGACTTAGAAATATAAGGTTAATTCTTAGACGCAGGTTTCTCACGATTTTCTCTTTCACCGATATTGATCAGCGGAAATAAAACTATTCTCACAAATATGTGTTAGGCTCGACCGTCTGGGATCGAACCCGCGACCATATATTTCAAAGGCGAGGCCGCTATTTTTTTTATTGACGTGACAACGTCTTATAAATTGGTTTGCCGGGTGACACTTCAAGAGACTGCGTTACGCTCCGCTCACGTTATGCGCTCACAATGAGAGCGAGTGAGAGGCACGCGTCCCTTCCACTCGGGCATGGTTAGCCCGCCTAAGAGCGAGAGAGACAGACATAAAAAGTGAAAGGCACGCGTCCCTTCCACTCGAGCACAGTTAGCCCGCCTAAGAGCGAGATTCTTTGTATAAATTAATGATTTAAATATAATTCTTTGTATAAATAAATGTTTTAAATTGTTACTATTATTTCATCCTTCTTCCTACTATACGAATGAATATTCACATTAAAATTATTTTACCACTCAAAGTCGTTGTCACGTAAAACTTTCGCCCGTATACCGACTTTACAGGCAACCAATTTTTTTTTTATAATAGGTTTGCGCTTGACCATAACTTGCCTGATGTGAAGCAAAGTTGCAGACTACGATGAAACGCGCTTACCCAATAAATACGGATACACTCGTGACTTGCAGACAAGCAGGCTATAGCTATCGGGAAACAAAGATGCCGGCAACGAATTCCACAACTTGGCAGTTCGCACAGTAAAAGTGGAAGCAAAGTGCTTTGTGCGTGCGTATACCTACGTTAATATCAACTTATTAACATAGGTACCCTTAATGTTAAGTATCAGCCACCCATCCAACTCCAGAATACGCCTCCCTCCCTCTTAAGATGCCCATAAACATGTTTTTCTCGCAATAAAAATGATAAATCATCTACTTTTTATATGGTCAATCAGTAGAAACAGTGTTTTTCTATTGGCTGATAAAATCTATGGAGTTTGAGGAAATGTCAATGGGGTAATAAGAAACTCGCTTTGTGATTAATGGTGTTATGATAACACGTTTATTTGTCAATTACTTTTTGTGGCTAAGAAAACTGTTAAAAGTATAATATAGAACTCACGCTTGTTTTACTTTCTTTTACCCGAAGGTACCCACATGGGTAATATCACCCACATTTTGCCGGATATTACCTACCTAAGTCCGAAACATAGCCATATAATAGGTACTCTGCAAGAGGAGGTGGTGTGAACTAGTGTTGTAACGGAGGCCTTCTTAACGAAGGCGGAGGCGGATGCGAAAACGATGAGTTTCACTTCCGCGGATGCGGAGGTGAAAGTGGATGTAAATAAAATAGTAATTTAAGGTTCAAAAGTTTTTATTTCAAACTGGCTGACCCGACAGACTTCGTACTGCCTCAGTCGATTGCTGTTTTTAGGGGTTTCCCGGCAATTATTCAATATTTCTCACCTTTTAAACCTTCCCTAGACCTCCACGAACATTTCAAGACCAAGATAAGATAAATCCGTTCAGCCCTTTTCGAGTTTTAGCGAGACTAACGAACAGCAATTGATTTTTATGTATATATAGAAGATACATAACACATAAGTAAACATTTAAAACAAAAAGTAAAAATTTTAAGTTAACTTTTTTGTAATCAAAATTAGTAATCAAAATTAAGGAGAGGTAAAAATTTCGCGACGCGAGCTCACGGCTGTTGGAGGCAAGCGTCGCTCGCGCGGTATTGCTCTATGATTACGTAAATAAAACTCCGTTATAACTCCGCAAAAATTGTGCGGAGGCGGAAGCGGAGGCGAAGGTACGATTTCTTGCGGAACTTCCCCAGTAACGAAGGCGGAGGCGAAGTTCCGTTACAACCCTAGTGTGAACCCTACCCAGTGTTAAACTAGAAGTAGGTACGGTGAACGGAGAAATATGTAAAGTGTCAGGATGGTATTTTATATTAATTAACCCACTTATTTATGCCAAATCGGTGAGTAGTTACTACCTAATAGCTATCGTATAAAGAGTAACCCCCAGATTACCCTACCTACCCAATATTAAACTATTATGGGTTCTTAGGGGATTCAGTAAGTAAAACTATGATAAAAGGTGGATTAGCCGCGCACACGACCGCTCTACTTGCGTCTCGTAATTTGATCTACTGATTCGCTATGACCGACAACAACTCGGATTAGGATACCCAAGACCACTGCGGCAGTTGCCATGTGTACCATTACTAATTTACTTATCGAAGTGGGTCACAGAAGCTCGTTCACTTTTGAAGGAGTTGTGAAACGCCTAGTTAACAACACACGTGACCAGAAGGCTGGTTTGTATCTCGGGCTAAAGATCAGTATTCCCATCCAACGCGGTAATGCTGCTAGCCTTTGGGGTACGTTCCCGGAAGATAACGATGCGGAAGAATTTTTTGACGCATTAGTTTAGGTTAATATAAGGTCAGTGTTGAGTTTCTTATTCTTTTTTTTTATCCTGAAAATAGGCCTGCGCTTCACTACAACTTGCCTGATGTTAAGCAAAGATGTAGTCTGCGATGGGACGCGCCTGCCCTCTATTCCGATTTATTCGTGGTTACGAATAAAATAAAATAGCCATTGCATTAACTTACATTTGAATGATTAGCAACTGGAAATTTTGTGGAGCAGCTTGTTTGTAAACAAAGGCCTCCTCTAAAGATTTCTTCATATTTCAGTCTCTTATTAAACGGGTTCATACCGGACCAGTGATTTTCTTGAAGTCATCTCCCATCTTTTGGTATGTCGGCCTCTTTTTCTTTGCTATCTCTTGGATTCTATTCTGTTACTACCTTAGTTCATTCAACATGGTATATTCCGTCCAACGTCATTTAAGCTGTCTGTTGGCTGTGTGTGCATTTTCAAATTTGTTCTCTTTTTAACTTTGCTCTATCCTTTCTTTTCATACTTAAAACACTTTTTTCGTTTGCATATTGGCTGTAGTGGATCTGTAGGTATATCCCTAACCAGATAAGTATACATTTGCAAGGGTAAAAGTTCAATAAATAACCCAGGCCATTCTGCTAGGCCAGCTTACGTTATGCCTTATTAACTATGCGACGAAAACAATCGATGAGTTATAACCTACAACCAACCATCGCAAATAAACCTTATATCATATTATTTACGATGTCAGATAATGTTAGATACTTTGTTCTCGTGGTAAAGGTGGAGTGGATACTTAAACCTAATATAATAAATATTTTAGGACTTTAACACACACGGTCATCTGGTCCCAAGCTAAGCAGAGCTTGTGTTAAAGAAACCAAATAACTGGTATATACCATACTTAAATTACTTTTCTTTTGTAAATATATACTTGAAATAGAGGTTCGAGGTAAACAGACATGTTTATCACACAAATATCTGTCTCTAGTGGGAATCGAACCCACGACCTGTGACGTGAAAAGCAAGAACTTTACCAACCACGCCCTCGGCCCGTCATAAGTATGTAGATTGAATTGACAAAGTAAAAAGGATTTAGTAACAGCCCTTTGGTGTCACGCTGCCCCCCACGGGTATTCCCTCAACTGTCATAAGAACTTTAGGCCTTAACCTTTACACGCTGGACAACTCCGGATTGGTGGATGTCCTCGAATGTATAATCTTAAAACTTTCTGTTACTCTTGCGATGGTATTTCACTGCTACTGATTTCGATTCTAACAACCTCAACAACCAACCCCCTGATTCTGGACTAGTGCTGAGAAAATTAGTATCTTCTCAATACTCTTTTTGGTCCGGTGCAGAAGCCCTCAGTATAAACTCAAGAACATGCAGTCTCAACGTAACTATTGTGAAATGATTTTTAGTTACGAATCATAAGGATATGGGACAATGTCCGTAAGAGGACAAAAGGCTTGAAGCGCTCCAACAAGCGCGGCTTAGTCACAGTCATCATCAGCTGTCCAGCAGCGGCGGCTGCAAAACAGTGAAATTTGCATTTGTCGCTATCAAAAATCTCTATAGTATTTTCTTAGATTTACGCGAATAACAAAATCAACTCAGAATTCAAGACACTGAACTCAGTTTGCTTAAATCGGAACGCAACTTAAATAATACTGTTTGTAGATAGGCAGTAATAATTGTGATTAATAATTTTAACCGTCAAATACCTCAGTCCACCCGTGACTATGAAGTCTGAAAAGACTTTGAAACGGCAGGATCTAGAATCTAAAATTAAACCGTGATAAAATCCGTTATTAAATAGTTTTATTTAAAAAATCTCTAAACTCACATTTCCTGAAATCTTACAAATAAAAATCATCTCAAATAACTACCTATACCAACATAAAATTATGACACCCATAAAAATAGCGGCAGTTACAAACAGAACACTCCATGTTTTTCTCACAACGAAAACATTTAACTGAATTTATTCGTTCCAAACAAAACTAGTTAAACAAAACGATACAATAAGTCCCTCCAATAAACAGACAACAAAAATTAAGTACACAACTCCTATACAGAAATACTATATTTTATTATTCAACCCCTATAATGTTTTAGCGTTTTCCATCTAAGAATTTGTGTCAAATATTTGGTCAAAATATTCAGTGGAACGGAACACTGTTTGGAATATTGGCGCGTGTTGGTAAAACAGTTTGCATTATGGCGTTGGAATTGGCGCCAAGTTTTCATGATCATGGTTTTATTAACCAATATTGGTTGACGGAATTCGGCTGTGGAGGGTTTTACCACCCTTTGTTAAATAAAGACTTAATCTTGATTTAAAGTGGCTTTGCCAAGTAACCTACCTATATGAATGAAATTCGATATTTAATAAGAAAGAAGGAAAATTCCTACTGCCTATGTAATAAACTTATAGCCTGGCCACGGGACACGATGTCGGGCGACGCGTTTAGCGATTTCATTGTTCATTGCGTATTTACTTCAGCAGTGCCTAGAGATAAGTGAACACGAAAGGGCAATGAATTGCAAAATCGCCAGTCGCACCGCCCAATGCCGTGTCGCGTGGCCAGGCTGTTAGTCTGTCTGTTACGCTGTCACCTCTCTTTACATTTGATGTAGAGACAGTCTGCGACGCGGGGAAGGACATTGGATAATTTTAGGCACAGAAACGCTTGAATCAAAGGTTTCTTGTTTTTCTAATTTAAGTTTGACCCTTGTCGGTACGCTAATGAAACTCTTTCTACCTGGCTCGATCTAGAGCAGCCTCTTTCACCTCCCTACACGACTTTACACCAACAAGCAAACATAATTGCTTAATTTGGTACTAGATGGCGCTGTATGTGTGTGAAAATATTATTATTAATATTACCTTTCCTTTTATCGTTCCCGTTAAGACGTTAGTAGGTGTTAGTAGTTCCGTATGAGATGGTCTATCAACCTGTTCTACATAAGCTACCGAAGGTTACGTGTTATCAACATTCCTCTTTATTCCGATACGTTTTCTTACATTACAATTTTTTTAATTCTGAATTAGGCCTGAGCAGCGGTGGCGCAGTGAGCAATAGTGGCGCTGCGTTGCGGGCCTAGTCTTAGATTAAAACATCGTAAGAAAACCGGCATGTCTATGAACTAATCATTAGAGGACATGTGACATTTATTTTTTATTTTTCGATAGACTGGCGCTTGACTACAACTTGCCTGATGTTAAGCAATAATGTAGCCTGCGATGGAACGCGAGTTTTACATTTTGTGATACTTTTGATGTGAGAGTCTATTTTTTATTTTTATTAAAAGTAACTTCATCATTAACATTTTCAGCCTGGGGCCGTCAGCTGGACAGAGGCCTCCCCTTTAGAATGCCCAGCGATCAGTTGCCGGCTGTTGGCATCCATCGAGTTCTCGCAACTATAACTATGTCATCAGTCCACCTCGTGGCGGGCCGGCCGACACTGCGGCGACCCTTACGTGGTCTCCACTGAACAACCATTATTTTCTCCATTTTTTCCTCCATTCCAGCGGGTTTTTTATTCTTCGATAGGCTGGCGCTTCACTACAACTTGCCTGATGCTAAGCAATGATGAACGCGCCAGCCTAGTATACAGATTCACTGGAATGATTATCGGTGAGAAGGTGGCTGTGGAATGAGGCCTCATATGGTTAGAAATCTTAAAGGAGCCACAATTCCGACTCACCCTCTCTACATAGTGTCACCAGACATCGCACCGGAACACGGCAAGACCGCTTGGCGGTGCGGCTGTGTCTGGTAGGTGGTCACTAACCACGGCCGAAGCCTACCACCAGTTGATTATCACCTGATTTGCACCACCCGGGAACCACGTGTAGGAATTCAATTAAAGGACGAAGGTTACTCGGCTCGGTTATCGGTTCTACAAGTTACCAAACAGAAACTGATTTTAAGAAATTATGAACCCAAACCAAGATTTAACCACCGTTAAGTAATGGTATAACCGGCCACCAGTTCCCTTGAGAGCAGCAGTTAGCCGCAGCGTCGCCTCTTGATTGGGATCGTCATAAACCGATTCTACTGGCTGAAGGCACAGCGAGGGGAAATTCATATAACCAGTAATCGTAGGTACCTACGTTTTTTAAATTTAAGTTTAAAGATTGAGTTGGATTAAGAGCGTTTACGCGTAGCGCGAGACATCAAGTGTAGGTAATTCAATGGAAAATATTACGCACACTAAAGCACGCAGCAGTGTGCACGGTGCTAGCACGATGTCTTGCGTTATAGTCAACTAACCCATTTTGATCCGTTCGAGTGTAATGGCTAGTGTTCGAAAAAAGTACTGATGAAAAGTACAAATGATTTAAAGTTATAATAATTTTGATACATTAATCTTTTTAAAAGTTTTTTTTTTGCAATATTGTTGTTACCGAAAATTTGTTTATTGCTAGTTTGCAATATCCAATTTTCAGACATGTAACTAATATGAATATTTTTGTCCATTCATATCTTACCTTCGTCGGTAGTCGGTACTAACAGGTATACCTACGTAATAAGTCACAAATTAAAATCGTATAGTGATAGTTCCAATTATTTCCACATTTATTTACAAACTAAAATAAAGTAAACAATATATAAAGTAAATAAATAAACTAAACATTAAGAAGGCTCGTGAAGGTAATACGAGTATGTCAGGATTAACAGCCATCTATAGGTACGCACGGTGTGGCAAAGCTGTGCTAAAGTTCAGATTTAACAATCATTCCACCATCCTTCAGAGTCCTACTGCTGGACACAGGCGTCCCACTGCTAGACACAAGTGTCCCACTCCTGGACACAGGTGTCCCAGTCACTACTGCTGGATACATGTGTCCCACCGCTAGACACAAGTGTCCCATCCATCCCAAGAGCTGAGAGAATCCAGGCCCTCAACCCAAACACGTCGCCCAGCGTGGACCGGCAGGCGGACGCCACATACTCCAGAATGACCAGCTCCCGGACAGGCCGGCTGCCCCACGATGCTCTCCTCCACCGACACTGAGCAGCGGCAACGAAACAACTCGCACACAGATAACGGGCACGAACGGGCAATTTTTTTATTTTTTACTTTATATTATTAAAGCAGTTTGGTTATTTCAAGCTCCTCAGACCTGGGGCCTCCTAAGGCCGTGGGCCCGCGGAATGTTGCCAGTTTTGCCACCTTATACACAACAACGCCACAACCCACGGTCGTGCAGTCTCAGTAGTAGTCTCAGCGGCAGTGTCCCGCCTGATCTACGCGGGACATCCCGCCCGACACATAAAATCGGGACGTCTGGCAACGCTGATGGGCATATTTATATAAAACCACCATTGTTATCAAAATATATTTTCTTCAACATTAGAATATGTAATAATAAAAAACCTGTATCCCATATTTATTTGAGGTCTTAAAATTACTTATATAGAAAGATTCAAAAATAAGCTTTAAACGTGTAGTTTTAAAATTGCCGAACGTATTAGAAAATATTTGAACTAATTGTAAATTGGTTCAATAGCGCAGTCGTGAAAAATTAACAGACAGAGAGGGTTACTTTTGCATTTATATAATACTAGCGACACGCCCCGGCTTCGCACGGGTGCAATGCTGATACTAAATATATTGAGGTATATTTACAAAATGTCCTTTTATTTTTGCCAATAGACAAAAGAAACAGCATAACTCGCGCGCGGCCGGGCCGGTACCGCCGCACCGGATATCATATCTGTAATATCTTCGGAAATATTCATTTAAATTATGGGCTGTAAAGGGCCATATTGATCTATATTAAATAGACAATGTATTTAAGGTACATAATTAGATAAGGATTAATGAAAAATTGCTTAAAATCGCTTCGTAAAAAAGCCATTACTTTTGGTTGAAAGTAAAAGATATTGTGGTTATTGTGGGTAATCCTTAAGAGATAGACATACCATCACGGACTTTCTTGTTGACCTTTTTAAGGTGTGCAATACTGTAATACATTATTTTGATATATTTCGTAGAGTTTAGCCAGCGTTTGAAATGTAAGCACAAAAAATGCGTTAATTTACGACATCGCATCAGAAACATCTAAAATTATCAGTGTTTTTCTGCTATATTATGCATGTATTATAGATAAACCTTCCTCTTGAATCACTCTTTAAGATAAAAAAAATCGCATGAAAATCGGTTGCGTAGTTTTAAAGATTTAAGCGCACATAGGGATATAAGGGACAGGAATGCGGCTTTGTTTTATACTATGTAGTGATTAGGATTATGTGTGTTTTCATGTGTGTACTCACTAATAAACGATGTACAAGTTGTAAATATCTTTTGTATGTTTTGTCTCTGTCACATAATTTAAAATTGTCATACGGGAGAAAAGGGCAAAACATAAAATAACTATTCACTTAAATAAATTTGTTATTATTATTATCATACATATTTTATTAGTCAGAGGGTTAGTCCAAAGTGAGGTTAAGATCTGGATTACCATCCTTTTAGCTCTTGCTTTCACCATACTTTCCAAATTTTTGAATTTTCGTTTCTTTGATACAAACGACTTCGTTTATTTCCCATTATAACTGAAATTATAATTAATTGTCAATTCAAAAATATAGTCAATCATTAAAAAACAGTAATAAAATATTTAACTTACCAAAGTACCAAGAGTTTTCGAGCGCACTTTATACGTACAATATTATTGTATGCACAACAAAGGTCAACACAGGTCAAATCAGAGCGCCGAGCGATACGTCCTCTCGCTGAAACGCCAGACGGCGGACTAATTTGACACGATTTGCCGACGCGGTTTTATAGTCATTTTAAAATATTTTTAATAAAATAACTATTACAAATTTGTTAAAATTTCAAAGTGTATGTTTTGAAGCAGATGTTTTTTTAATGTGTTATGCTACTTTTACATCAAATTGAGTAAGTTAAGTCGTTAAAAAAGTCATTTCAATTTCTTAATTTTTCATATTCTTTGTAATTTTATTTCTTGTTGTAGGATACCAAAATCTATAAATGTTCTCAATTATTTAAATGCTTAAGGATCTTTGCAATTGGTCAAAAAAAATTTCCAACTAGTTCTGTAAATGGTTTTGTAGATGAGTAGCTTCGAAACTGATGTCTACAGCGAAATTATGAAAACCTCTGTTAGGTTATCTTAATATAGTGTACAAATACTACATTAATCTAAATATTTTCTCAATTATATTAAATGATGAAGAAATTCCCCATGTTTATTGGTAATTTTCATATTTTTACGAAAAGCGGTTGCAGTGTTTAGTAGGTTTGAAAAGTACACTTTTCGAGCCGGACGGCGTAAACGCTCTTAATAGGTAATGGTTTGCTGTCTGGGTGTAATTTATCAATAAAATCTAGCCGTGCAAGAATTTTTCAAATCGGTCGAGTAGTTGCTCAGATTAGCTTGTTCAACCAAACGAACAAACATTTCAGCTTAATAATTAATATAGACTTTTAAATAGATTGGTAAAGGTAATAATATACAAGTATTTACAAAAAAGCAGTTTATAATATCAGTTCCTACTACCCTACTAGAAGAAAATATTATAGAAAACAATTGATCAATTTGATACTAGATGGCGCTGTGTATGTATGAGAATATTATTATTTTTATTAATAGGTACCTAATACTATAATTAGGTATAAATGTAACTTTACGTACATAGGTACACCTAATAAATCTATTTAGAACCGAAATGAAAGTTAGTTGGGCCTGGTTGTGTATCTTATTGTTAGTTTATTGCAATAAAGGGTCGGCAACGCGTAAGTGATACCTACCTCTGGTGTTGCAAGCATCCTTAAGCTACAATGACCGCTAAACATCAGGTGTGGCTGCTTGTTTACCAACTTAGTACTTACCCAGAAGGTACCTACAAAAAAATTGGTTGCCTGTAAATTCGGTATACGGGCGAAAGTTTTACGTGACAACGACTTTGAGTGGTAAAATAATTTTAATGTGAATATTCATTCGTATAGTAGGAAGAAGGATGAAACATAGTTGAGTGGGAGAGAGACGCAAGGCATTCGGCGGGCCTCTCTCTCGTTCGGTGACTCATCGTAACGTTACCGAGCGTTACACTTTTTCATAAGTGCCTCCCAGCCGCAACCTAATTTAAGACGTTGTCACGTCAAAAATAATGAAGATTTTCACTATATAGCATAAAACAAAGTCGCTTTCCTGTCCCATAAAACCCTATGTATACTTAAATCTTTAAAACTACGGAACTGATTTGCATGCGGTTTTTTTTGTCATATAGAGTGTTTCAAGAGGAAGGTTTATGTATATAGTACATGCTTAATATAGTAGAAAAACACTGATAATTTTAGAGGTTTCTGATGCGAAGATTTTTAAACTAATAAAATAAATCTATCGAAACCTATTTACGTGGCCACTAGGAATTTAGTGCCATTTATTTTGAAAACATTGTGGAAAACATTTTCTTTTGTTTATGTTGTTGCTATCTAATACTACTAACGCCATCTGTTTCATTTTCTTGTATTTATTTAATAGCGCCCTCTATTGGAATTGCATGTAACTAATACACCATCGGTCTTACTGAGTAACATAGTAGTTTTAATTAAGGCCGTATAGATGGCACTCATTGAAATACAACAAAAATAATTTAAGTTCAAATAATCCTTAAATTCGTTACTAACACAGTTAAATAATACTATACTAGGCACTAATATTATAAATGTAAAAGTAGCCCTGTCTGTTTGTCGCGCTTACACGCCAAAAATACTGAACAGATTTCGATGAAATTTGTTATAAAGTATAGTTAAAGTAAAATATAAAAATCCATTATTCGAGTGATATATTGTGATTGTGAAATAAAGGGATCTGCTAAATATACCACGGACCAAATACAGTTTGATCAAATATTGTATGAAATTGTCATAATAATTGTCGAAAGTTGGTGGGGGACCAGAGATCATAACTAATTTTGATTTGTTCCTTCAAGTTATTTTCCTTGATTTTATATGACACTAGCGGCCCGCCCCAGCTTCGCCCGGGTAGCTTCAGCCCACTCAACAATTCACAAAAAATGTGATAAATAAAGAACCGCTCAACCGATATTGTGTAAACTTCACATAAACTATCTACTAAATAGTCCGAACAATGCCTAAACATTTGGTTTAAATAGGTAAGCCCATTTTTGAGTAATAAAATTACAACGAAAAGTGGCATTGATTTTTATATATAGATAAATAGAATAATAAAAATACAAAATACACATAAACATCTAACATTTAATAAACTTCTCCAATATTTTAACATATTGACACATAAGTTCGATACAGTTACTTAAAATAACATTTTGTTCTACATCTCTAAATTTTTCTATAGAATTTTTTATAATTACTAACTTATTCCTAGCTAATGGTGTTATAATATCATTTAAATTCCTATCATTAGAGCATATCGCCGCTGAGTATATAAGCCTACTTACATTACTAGTATGATCATAGTAATATTTAACCACCATTAACAAACCATACAAATTAAAACTTAGTCCTTTAAAATCAATATACAAATCTGTATTTAAACTATGACTATTTATAAATGCGATCTGTTCTTGAGACAATTTTATTGATACCGATTTTAAAAATACAATAATTTCTTCAAAACCAAACGACACATAATCTAAATCGTTATCCGGTAAAAAGAAACCGTATTCCGTGATTAATTTTAAATTATGGCTGTCTCCGTAGCAGATAAATACTTGTGAATATGGCTCAAAATCATTTTTAGTGTATATGGAAAAGTTTACATCGGAAAATACCTCTTCACTTAATTGATTTATTTTTACACTATTTATATTGCTACTAATTAGTAATTTGGTCTCATTCCTTGCATTAGGACTATGGTTTATCATATCTAAATAGGGACATAGAGATATTTTTGTATTATCATTAATAAGATTTACAATGGAATTGTCGATATTTTTTAAATCTACTATTTTTGTTAAGTCCATGAACACACATCTTGTGTTCACTGTAAAATAGGCCCATTCATAGAGAGCTAGACAAAATGACTTTTTAAAATCATGTATATTAATATCGTTACTCAAATTATTTCCTAAAATGCTTTCAAAAACTGTATAAGAGGAACGTATAATATCTTTTTGCTTAGAAATCACAGAAATAATGCTACTATCTATATTACATTTCACTTCATCTGGTAAAAAGTATGGAACAGTATAATTATCAGGTAAACTTTTTAAATAAATATACCATTTTGATTTTTTGCCTTGGAGTTTTAAAAATGTGAGGTAAAATGCCATTAACGCCTGAAAGGAGACAGCTTGCTTGTATACTACTAAACAGTCTATAGAATTCTCAAAAAATATTCTGGAAAATGTGTTATCCAACAGTATAGTAGTCACATTTATGGTCAAATTGAGGGGAAGGTTAATTAATTCTTCACCACTATTAATTTTCTTTTTTGTGAGCACACCGCGTCCAGTATCATTAAACACAGCCAGGATCAGCTTGTTATTCCTCCGTATCCCATTTTTGGCAAGCCAGGAGTTTAATAAAACAATTTCATTATTATCATTAGATGTGAAAAAATTACGCGGTTTCTTGTGCTTCCTTTTTCTTCGAGTGCGCCCCATGGCTGTAGTTTAGACATTTATTATGTGGCATAAACTTCATGTAAGAACTTCCAATTATTTTCAATTAGTTCTTCACGAACATGTAAAACATGAATTGTTTATTGATTGTTGTTGTTTTTTTTACTGATGTTGGTTATCAAAGTCATTATTGTTAGTACTTTGACACCTGACACTGACATTTTAAGACAATGACGTTTACTAACTCCTACAGTTAATTCAATTTAATGTCTAAACTCTGAGTCTAAACTCAGAATACACATCGTTTCATAATCATATTTTTGTTTTTTATCTGCTAGCATAGTTTTTATCTGCTCGCAATTTCTTTGTCATAATGTTGATGTAATGCTTGCGTACGTTTTTTGTTAGTAAAATGGTATTCCAAAATTAAAGAAAAATAGAGATGTTACCATACGTACCTACAGTACCCACCTTAAAATCCATTACAGTTAACAGCCCATTAGTAAGTTGTCGACCTGTTAATATTTTCTATAATAAAATATGCAATCTTCCGCGTCCGTATACTCTTTGATCGCAAGTTATTATTAGACTCTGCTCCAGATTTTTTAAACACATTATTAGTGGCCTTTAGAGGCCCAGTCGCGAAAGTAGTCCAATTTCAATAATTAATGACAGATTTATTGACGGAATTACTTAACTAGAACGTATAACACGTAATATGGGGTAAAACTTTGAGGTGCTTGTATGATATTGGGTTTTATTTTCCAATTTAGTTCCAGGTAGAGCCAAATAGGTAGGTACATACCTAAGTTTGCATTTAATTTAATATATTGACTTAATATGTCTAAAACTAAGAATTGTGATGAATGGCAATAGGTTTGTCCGTCACGGTTCATCACTTCTACTCTTTTTTAGTATCCCACAGCTGGGCGCGGGTCTTCTTTTAAATATCTTACGAGTTGAGAGTTGTTGGATGTTACACGTCCTCGAATCATTAGTTTAATATTACCGGTTTCCTCTCGATGTTTTCCTTCACCGGTATTGGGCAGCGGTGATGAAACAATTTACTCAAAGATGTGTGGGCACGACCGGGGATCGAACCAGCGACCTTGTTTTTCAAATGCGAGGACGATACCGCTACGGCACTGTGTTCGTAACAGGACATAGACATAGCCGGCGAAATGCGGGATATTCACCTCTGTCTGTCTTTGGGTAATAGCGCCATGTTAAAATAACATTTTTTTTTTAAAAGTGTCGTAAAGGTTGATGAGTTTAAATCTAGAGCAAAATATTGGTCGCAGGTCTCGTTAGGTGCGAGGGGACCACACCGGCGCGGCGCGGGCGCAGCTCTGTAATATGAGCGTGCGCACAACAACCTGGGTACTTTATTACTTCACCAAAAGAGATTTTAAGGATTATTTTTTACCGACTTCAAAAGTAGGAGACATTTTAATGTTTTTAGCGGAAGAATTTTGTATTTTTGAGGATTGTCAACACAAAACTTAGTAATTTATGTATTTTTTGGATTTTTAAAATAAATCATTGTACAAGAAATATACCATTTTAACTTTCCTGAGATTCAGGAAGTAGGAGCATCAAGATGTCGGGACCAAGTCCCCGATTTGAAATGTTTGTGCTACATATGTGCTATTTGTATCCCGAACCAGACATTTGTAACTCTAAAGGTAAAATAAATGTCAAGATCTTTCTGATCCAGCCAATTTGACGTCAAAGTGGCGGGATTTTGTGAAAGCGCTACTCAGGTACCTAATTTATACCCGTAGACTTAGCGCTAGACACCAAGAACTGCTTCAAATCGACTTTCGTAACACAATTTTATTATTTTCATTAAATCAAAGACTATTCGTCTTAGTATTAATTATTAAGTTTTTTTTTTTCTAGAGAATACTAACGAAACCCATTGTATTTGTAAACATTATGTATGTTAAAAAAATTATTTCCTACTAATGGAAATTGGTAATTTATTTTATTATAAGTAATTTATTTTGGTTTATTTTTTATTTTACTTTATTTCGATCACCAACAAATGATATTAAGTAAGTAGGTTTGAACAATTCGTGTTAGGTATCACGTCTCGTTTTCAAAATCATAGTCCCGTTTACCGAGCACAGTAATAAAGTCCCTTGATATTTTTTCAACTTTATTTCCATCGGTCTGTGCCTCCAAAATTGAGTTGTTCGCCTTTCGCGGACTTTTTGTAGTTGTTTTATTTTTTTTACATTTTTGTTAACCGGCGGTCGACGGTAATCACTTGTATGTTTATTTATTAACCGATTTTGAAAGCCAATGATATAAGTATTAAGCGACCCGCCCAGACTTCGAACAGGTGCAAATCGGCATCAGCAAGATGATTAATTTATATGTATGCATTGTAATCAATTTAAATATGGGTACAGCCTGAAATAAATGACAATTAATGTTTTATATATTTTATCAAATTTTATTTTTTAGTCCATCTTTTTATCAAAAAATATTGGAGCTATTATTATTTAAACTTATTCTGGGTAGGTACAGTCAGCAGCAAGTTAAACATATTCAATATTTAATTTAAAAAGCTTTAAAAAATACGAAACGCCTTCAATGTTTTAACAATAATTCGAAAACCACTCCACCGATTTTGATAAAATTTAAATGGGATGATCTGGAAATTATACCCTCTGAAACAAAAAAAGAATCATCAAAATCGGTCCACAGGTGGCGGGATTGTCGCGTAACATACATACTTACAAAAAAACATAGAGTCGAATTGAAAAACCCTTTTTTTTAAGTCGGATGAAAACATGTTAAAGAATTCAGATTAGAAGAGAACTTGAAATTTTTATTAACCCCAACGCATATACTTTTTAGTTATGAATCATGTCTGTCACTCCAACAGCTTATTCAAATATAAAAATTACATCAAAATCAATTCATTCGCATAGCCACTAGGTGGCAACAAACTTGGAACACATTTTATGTCGCGGGTTTAAAAAATATATTTTTTAATAACTACCTAACAAACTTTTGCTACTATTCCCATAGGTCACAGGCACTGCGTGACTTCCGACAAACGGTGAAACGTCTAAAAAAACTGTCAATGAGACGTGATCGTAGGGGTGTGCGAACGCTATTATACGGGTAGAATTTATATTTAATCCGTTTTAAATAGGCCAAGACACGTTTTGGGTTCTACATTGGTTTCGGCCTTTTAAGTTGAATTTCTTCAGAGGCGAAGAGCCGATTGGAATCGGCTTGTATGGAACAAGCCGATTCCAATCGGCTTTCCTTTAGGAATTGATTAATATTGTTTCACTTCAACCCTTTTTAGTGTCCCACTGCTGGGCACGGGTCTTCTCTCACTCATAAGATAGTTGAGAGAGTTTAGGCCTTAATCCACACACGCTGGCCAAGTGCGGGTTGGTGGATGTCACGTGTCCTCGAATTATTAGTTCTTAGACATGCCGGTTTCCTCACGATGTTTTCCTTCACCGATATTGAGCAGCGGAGATGAAACAATTCACACAAAGATGTGTGGGCACGACCAGGATTCGGACCCGCGACCTTATTTTTCTAAGGCGAGGCCCGTACCGCTGCGCCACCGCTGCTCGTTTACTTCATTATAATTATATGACGCCTGAGTTATAAATAGCTACAAAAATGAGTACCTGTAATGAGTGAATGTTCAGAGACAAAAAAATCATGGTTCGGGGGCAAAAACTACCCGTAGCATATTAATTCTGACTTAAGAATTTTTTACTGTTAATGTTTCATATACTTGGGGCATAATAGGTGTTGTATGTAACTTAACTCATTATGACTGCAAAAAAAATCAATGCTCTGAAAATTGATACCCCTGGGCTGTCCCATCGACATTTTTATACTGAAACGCAATTTTTTCACGAATAATATTCGGAAATTTAGGAATTTTTGTAATCTATCTGGATGAATCGTAACATAAGTATTATGTGCCAGAAAACAAGATTTTCGAATATTGTTGGAGCATATTGTTCTAAGAACTATTTAATTGATTTTTAATTCATAGACTGATTTAGAAGTTTATTTTGTTTGTTTTTTAGTAATAATTACTGACCTTAATTAGGACAAAATGGCAAATGGAACCAAATGACTTGTTAGTTTAAATTAGAATAACACGTAAAATTAAAAAAAAAATAGTTTAATTTTGATTTCCTTGTCACTATTTACTCACTTTACATAATTATACTTGTCTTCACTACTTTAAAAAAATGGCGACTGACAATTGAAAACTAATGAAATCGCCACTTTTTCTACATTAATTGTCTTAGATAAATGTCTAAAGCACGAGAATCAGTCTTCTGCCCTTCACGTAATTCTTGACGTGCCGTTGCGGTGCAGTTGTGGTGCAGTTGTGGTGCAGTTGTGGTGCAGTTGTGGTGCAGTTGTGGTGCAGTTGTGGTGCAGTTGCGGTGCAGTTGCAATTAAGTTTTCTTTTTAGTGCAAAATGGTATTCTTATAATTGTTTAGCTGACATATCTAATCTCACGTGACGCGAACATCAAGTTCGCGTGCGAGATGGCGAGCGTATCTGACAGCGGTTTTCAAAACTACGAGAGTACGAAAAAGGCTGTTTTGATCGCAACTTAATTGCAACTGAACTTATTTACTTACTGGGTACGTGAACTAGCTTATTGGTCTTTAAGCATTGTGGCAGGAGTGACGTAGTTCGATGTAGTTTCCCAAATGTTCCTTAATTCAGCTGCATCTTTATGGCGTCCCTCTCAAAGTTGGGTTTGGAACGAAGTTTCTTTTACGGGTACGGTTGTATATCATATTTTCTAAAATTTACGCGAATATCACATACTGAAATAAAACTAGGTTCCTACTTTGTAACGATTTTCCCGACGTTTCAAAGTTTTCTCAGGCTTCATGGACACTTTTCTCTCCATGTATTAAATATATCTAAAAAATCACATCGCTAACCTAGCTATAAAATATAATAAAGATTTGATGTTTTCACGGAAACTAAGCAATACCAGGTACATTAATCACAATTTTAGTGAATCAACCGATTTATATAAGATTTGTCATTTTGTGTTCTGTGGTTATGACGCAGAGTATTCTACAAAGTGGTTGGTAATGTTGGTAAAGATAGACTTTACATCTTCGTCATCATCATCATCGTTTCCCTTGTCTTTTTCCCATTTCTATTGATGTCGGCTTCCAGTCTAACCTTATGTGGCTAGCTACCAGAATTATACGAGCGACTGCCATCAGACCTCGAAACCACTAGGGAACTAGTAGCAGAGATGATTAGACAAGGTATCAGATTATATTAGGCTTCTGACTACCTATATCAATTGCCATTGACAACTGGCACCGACGGCTTAACGTGCTCTTCGAGGCACGGAGAGTAGTCCCTCAACCAACCAGATACGAAAACGAATCTAATTGTTATTACACAAAGATTGTCCGGGCGGGAATAGAACCCGCGTACTCCCGGGCACGGTATAGCCCAATCGGACGGCTTACACCTCTCGACTACCGAGGTCGTCTTTAACAACTCGGTACTAAATCAAACTATAATAGTTAAATAGGTACCTACCTATGTTTAAGTATTCTAAAAATAAAAATTAGATAACATCGTTAGGTTAGCTACCTTGGTGGTCTAGTGGTATGCGTGTTGGCTTATTAACCGCCCCGGGTTCGATTTCCAGTCGTGCCCACATATCTTTGAGTGAATTATAGTTTCACCGGTGCTCAATATCTGTGAAGGAAAACATCCTAAGAAAACCGGTAGATCTAGGAACTAATCATTCGAGGACTTGTGACATTCACCGACCCGCAATTGGCAAGTGTGTGGATTAAGGCCTAAAAACTCTCTCAACTCGTAAAATAGTTGAGAGAGAGAAGACCCGTGAAGTAAAACCTATCAAGTTGGTTTCAAATTAAGGATTTTAAAAGGAGATTGTTTAAATGTCACTAAGAATAATAAGCAGTTTTTAAAAGCAGAAGTTTGTTAAAAAATCGCTGATCGTACAGATGTCACAATTAAAAGGCGCAAGCGTTTTTTAAACTTTTTAACTGACAAAAATCAATTGCCTTTCCATAGTAATGAATAGGTAGGTGCAATAGATGATGTGTCGCGGTAGTGTCACGTATGGTTCCCGTGACACCCTGGCTAGGATGCGAGAAGGAACACCCGGGGGGGTTTTAGTTCGGTTAACCAGTATGGAGTCCCATATACCCCGCTCTGCGCCCATACAGGGCGGGCGGATCCATAAAGATTTCGCCCCGGTAAACAAAAAAAAAATTGCAATAGATGATAATGGAACAAAAAAAAAGCATATTCTAGTCTTGTTTTAAATTTTTAAAATATTTTAATATAGCTGCTTATATCCTTTACTGGTTTTCATTTCACGATGAAGATAGATACTGTCATAATTTCTTACTCTTTGGATTTATATTTAAAAAAAAATCTTGACGCACCCAAAGCGAAGCGGGGATGACGGCTAGTTGGAGATAATAAAAGACAAACAATACATACGAACTGTGTCTCCATAGAGGCTGTGGCGCGTCCCAGCTCCATTCGATGCAAATTCTCACATCGGCCGTTTTATACCGCTGTCCAAGTGTGAAACTGAAGCGTTATTACTATATAGAAAAACAAACACAGAAAAACAAAGAAAATATTATAAATAAATAAAATAATAAATATTCTGGGACATTAACACACACGGTCATCTGGTCCCAAGCTAAGCAAAGCTTGTGTTATGGAAACCAGATAACTGGTATATACTATTCATATAATACTTTTCTTTTGTAAATTTATACTATTATCAGATATTTACACCCAGACTCGATACAAACACAAATGTTCATTACTAACGTTCGTCTCGGGTGGGAATCGAACCCACGACCTGCGGCTTGAAAAATAAGTATCTTACCGACCACGCCACCGGCCCGTTAAAGCGAAGTGCAGTTTTTTAGAATCTTATGTTATGTATACCCAAATATAATATCTTAATATATATATTTCTTGTGTGCGTGTGTATGTGACTGAACTCCTCCTAAACGACTGGACCGATTTTGATGAAATTTTTTGTGTGTGTTCAAGGGGATCTGGGAATGGTTTAGATTCACAATTTTGTCCGCTGGCGGTACGAAGTTCGCTGGGGCAGCTAGTTAAATTATAAATAATAAAATAATATATAAAAATAAGTTTATTGAACTTAATGGCATATACATGAGCTAGTTACAATAGTAAGCTAAATATAATTACTTATTGCAATATTTTTATATTTAAAATCTATCTATAATCTACGAGTATGTCTATGTACTATGTATATCAGACCAATAACTACTAAGTTCTACAGGAGAGGTGTCGGTTAGCCTGAAGTAGATTATTAAATAACCTGTGTTTCAGGCCAGCTCTCTAACTATTTTAAATTAAGCCAAAATGATACTAAACACACCTTAATTGCTAGTTTCCACAACAGGATACAAAAATGCCTAACTAATTATGTTAAAAAATAAACTATATCGGAATTTCTAGTAATTTTTCTGTGTAACTTATAAAATCTATATTTTATACAATGTTTATACGCCTTATGGTAAAACATGGCGTACTCGTTCATTTTATATGTCACCACCTTAATGAATCCCATGTTTGTGACCAATAAATGAATTATAAATTACTTATAAACTAAAAAAAATGTTGTATCTTATAGGAAAATATTAATTACTCGACTAAATTTTATTCTATTTTGTGTCTTGGCCACATATATCAATTCACATATACAATGTTTTAATAAGGGTAAAGAAAGACATATTAAGAAATAACACTTAAAAGTAATTCAATGTTGTGGGACATACTTCATAATTTAGTTGACAAACAAACATACAACTCATCTGTTTGCAAGCGGACACCGGAGCCAGTGTAGGTATTCCTATTTTGAAGAGCCTCATGCTGCAGCTGTAGTCTCTTGGTAAATCATTTTAGAACAGTTAAAACAGTATGACAAACACTTCAGATGCATAAAAACTAAAGTAAAGATTGAGATTGAGAGGCTTTTAATTTTAGACAAAGATCACATCATCACCCCAACTCTTCAGTGTACCAATGCTAGGCACGGGTCTTCTCTCAAGTATCTTACAAGTTCAGATAGTTTAGGCCTTAATCCACACACGCAGGCCAAGTTGGGGATGTCACAAATCCTCGAATGATAAGTTCTTAGCCATACCGATTTTCACCGATATTGAGCAGCGAAGATGAAACGATTAACACAAAGATGTCACGACTGGCATGCGAACCCGCGACCTTATATACTGCCACCGCTGTCCAGACAAATATATAAGATCGCTTTTGCCTATAGATTAAACCAGGTCCTCAGGTATGTAAAGAATGTAATATTCGCTTCTACGGTGTAAGGGCCGACTTTAAATAGCTTTGGACGAGTGAAGGATTATGGGGTCGCTCTACCACGTACGGTGTGTGAACGGATTTAAAACGTGGTAATTATGCTGATACACTATTGATACCGAGTGTTATTGTGTTTTGTTAAATATTTATTTATATATTATCTGTCTGTGACAATAAAGGCTGTTGATACGAAAGTGATTACCAAGCCAAAATAATAATCAAATCTACAAACAACTAAAGTTTCTATTAAATGTACCTTACATAATAAAACGTTTGTTTTTAGTATAATAAAAAAAATCTAAATGTATAAAAGAAGAAACTGACTGACTGACTGACATATCAACGCAGAGCCCAAACCGCTGGGTCTGGAGACTCCAAATTTGGCACATAGGTACCTTATGGGATCTAGGGGTGCACTACGAAAGGATTTTTCTAAACTCACCCTTTAAAGGGGTGAAACTCTAAGTATATTTCTTTTACAGCAAAAAATTACGTATACAGAATTGAATTAATATAAAATCTTTACTTGGACTACACAGATGTGTTACAACATCTGATGTGTATTAACTAATAATTACAAGTCTATAAAACCAGCCAGTTCATCAAGAATAAAGCAACTTAATGAGCCTTGGACCATCTAGACTACAGCAAATACACGCAAGAACAGGACGGAGATATAAACAAGGAAAGCTCGATGGATTAATCTACGGAATCTGTTTCCCACGCCTTCTAGTAGAGGTGACAGTAGGCTTTCGATTATATTGCGAATATTCATGGGAAATAAGGAACACATGTGTTTTAGACCTACAAAACTAAAATTATATTTATAGATGAAATTATGAATATGAGGAGGCTATAAAGGTTCAAAAACATTAAAATAAAATAGATTTATATAAAATTAAAATATAAAGTTTAGACCAGACAACAGCAATAAGCTTGATTAGTACCTACGTTGGTTATTCTTTAAATATCTAATGTAAATAAAATAAATTTATAGAATAAATAATCTAAACTATTTGATAAATTAACAATATACTTATTATATTACATATAAAATTACGTTGGTTATAATATCTTTTTTTTTATCTAGTCACAGTGATACTCTGAGATTGGAATACTACCTACTGCTTATAATAAATAATATATACAATAATATATAAAATGTTATAATATTTTCATACATAGGTACATATAACGACATCAAGTCCTGACCGTTAGCAAGCAATTTATTATATTTGCTTATAATATGGGTACTAGGAACTGAATATACTAAATTTTTTGTATATACGTAACAAACAAACATGCTCATTACAAAAAAAATTGTCCTGGGTGGGAATTGAACCCACGTCCTCCGACTTAGCAGTCAGGGTTACTAACTACTACGCCACCAGGCCAGTCAAATCTGACCTTTAAATGCTTACATCGAATTAAAACTGACGAACCCAAATATTCTCATCAATTAACAACTACCTAACTAATGAATATAAAATCGATACACAACTCGCAGCATCATCTTAAACAGATTAAATTTTGGCTGGGCTCATAAATCGAATAAAAAATCGATAATATATTCGCTATCGATAATTCTCATCGAACTCGGTAGCCCACCAACGCACACAAGTGTAAATTGCTTGGTCGAACGACAACGGACAATGGCGGTGGGTGGTCGCACTTAGTCGTTTCCAGCTTTGCCCAATTTGAGCATTTCACTGCTACGTATGGGAAAGTTTAGGTTTTATACCTCATGTATTAATTATTTTTTTGCTCATTTAGATTTCTACCAGCTTTCAGACCGCGGATCCACCCACGCGTTTGTCGTTTATCGCGCTAAATCACTAACCTCATTATGCGCAGTCGGATAAAAACTATTTAACATCCTTCCTAACGTCTCAAACTATCTCCATACTAAATTACATCCAAATAGGTTCAGTAACTTCAGCGTGAAACCGCGACAGACGGATAGAAGAAGAAGTTTCTTTCGCATTTATAATATTAAGTACTACCTGACCCGGCAGACTTCGTACTGTCTCAATCGACTGCTGTTTTTAGGGTGTTCCCGGCAATTATTCGAATTTTTCTCACCTTTTCAACCTTCCTTAGACCTCCACGAACATTTCAAGACCAAGCTAACATAAATCCGTTTAACCGTTCTCGAGTTTTAGCGAGACTAGAACAACAATTGATTTTTATATTTAATTAAGTAAGGATTATAATATCTCCTTCGTACCTGTAAGGCCTCTGCCTCGAATATTGCGGGCAGCGGGGCGGCAGCGGCGGCGGCGCGGGAGCGGCAGGATCAAATGCGTAAAACCAAATGGACCGACCCTGGAAAACAGCGGCGCGGGAGCGGGCAACGAGCGGTGCACTCCAGTCAAGCGGTGACCGCTCGCGCGTCTGCATAGTAGTGTTGTGTGTGCTATTTATTTTTGTGACGTGTCGAAATGTCCTCGGACATGCTGGGGGAAATTAGTTCAGACATTTCGTTCGCGAATAAAAGCAAATATCTCGACGACACAAACACGAACACAACACTACGCCACTATAATGCCGCGCGACCTGCCCGCTGCTTTCGAGAACGGGTCTGCGTTGCCCGCCCCACTCCCGCGCCGCCGCCGCTGCCGCCCCGCTGCACGCAAGATTCGAGGCAGAGGCCTAAGACGGGCCGGTGGTGGCGTGGTCGGTAAATATTTATTATAAGTATATATTTACAAAAGAAAAGTATTATATGTATAGTATATACCAGTCATCTGGTTTCCATAACACAAGCTCTGCTTAGCTTGGGACCAGATGACCGTGTGTGTTAATGTTCCAGAATATTTATTTATTTATTTATCTAACTAGTCAGGTTAGACTGACCGCCATAGCATGCTCTACTTACTCTATTTAAATACATTAGAGACTTCACTACGAGATATCCACGTTAAGCAGTGGACTACAAACGCTAATAATTATTATGATTTAGATATATTTATCGATATAATCGTTAAATTCAGATGTCTGTAACTACTCGTTAAATTGCAACCGTCACAGCCATATAGCACATTACGAGCTAAATAAAATCGTCGATTAAATACCCCATAATGTTAGCTACCCTAGATACAGAGCTAATAGATGTGACATAGAATTCAAGTACGCTTTCACACTTCCTGCTATCACTTCAACCCTTTTTAGTGTCCTACAGCTGGGCACGGTTCTTCTCTTAACTACCTCACGAGTTGAGAGACTTTAGGCCTTAATCCACACATGCTGGTCAAGTGCGAGTTTGATGTTTTCCTTCACCGATATTCAGCAGCGGCGATGAAACTTCAACTCTCAACTATCTTACGAGTTGAGAGAGTTCAAGCCTTAATGGCAGGCCTTGTCATATGTCCTTGAATGATTAATTGATTGTTAGACATGCCGGTTTCCTCACGATGTTTTCGTTCACCGATATTGAGCAGAGGCGATAAAACTATTCACACAAAGATGTGTGGGCACGACCGGTATCGAACCTGCGACCTTATATTTCTAAGGCGAGGCCCGTACCGCAGCGCCACCGCTGCTGTCACTTCCACATATGAACCCTATACTAGAAATAAAAATTAAATGTATCTAAATTACTAAATAAATAGGCACTCTTTCACTTTACGTTGGTAATTTTAGGTAATTGACTTTAAACATGATAACTAACGTTTAAATTAATATGTTTCGTTTTTTCTTTCGGCATTAGTGAGTTTTGAGTAGGTACAAATTGACAATAACCCGGAGGAGATAGCAGAAGCAAATGTATTGTCTTCATTTTGCAATGATCTTAACCGGCTAAAAACCTGTCTCATCCCGATGCAGCTATATTAATTCCCCCCCCCCCCCCCCCCTTTGTTTGTTCAATGTTTATACCACATCTAGTTCCTATACATCGTTGTCTAGACACGAGGGTCCCGTCTCTTCGGCGACTGTACGCAACGGAAGGCGCCACGGAGGCTGTCACGCCGTCTGCGCCGTTTGCGCAACTATTAAATTCCACTTCCCATCAAAATCTATTTTGCTATCGTCTACATAAAATATACCATAGTTTATGGAACCTTTTACGCTGTGTATTTACAGCGTTCTTACGCTGTGATATTACGCACTTATTCTTTGCCAATCTGCTTTTATCAGAGTGGTCGTGGCTACATTGAGTCACCTTCGTCCGTGGGAGTGCACCATTTATTTGAATCCCCACACGTGGTACCCGGGTGGTGCAAATCAAGTGACAATCAACTGGTAATTATGTTTACTGGTAATTAACTGGTGGTAGGCTTCGGCCGTGGTTAGTGACCATCCATCAGACAAAGCCGCACCGCCAAGCGGCCTTGCCGTGTTCCTGTGCGATGTCTGGTGACACCATTTATGAGGGTGGGTCAAATTGCTACTCCTTTATGGTTTCAACCTTAAGGAGCCTCATTTCACTGCCACCTTCTTACCGAAAATCATTCTCACGAGTGAACATACATTACATTGGGTACATTGGGCTGTCGCGTCCCATCGTAGACTAAATCATTGCTTAACATCAGGTAAGTTGTAGTCAAGCGCCAGCCTGTTTAAGAATAAAAAAAAACACATTGGTCGTCACAATCATGTACTTTTTTACAACGGAGAATGTATTACACATTCCCCGTCTTTTTGCAGAGAACTAGGAAGGGATATGTGGGACTCGATTAGGGCAACGACACTCCTTAGTGTGCAGGTCGAAGGCGACCTACGCGGGGCCATACCCACTTAACTCCACTGTCTCCAGCAACCATGCACAGATAAGGGATTACGGGATCCATAAAGACACAACCGCATCCCCACAAGTTGGAGCTCAACGACGCGAGCTGATTCGTGTTGTTATGTCCCGGGAGGTTTTCGGGACTCTTCAACGGCGAAACTGCGCAATGCAGGGCGCTGAATTCCTCAATATCACACCCCGCTGGTCACCTTTGCCACGTGATCTGGTTCCCTCCATCTTTTTTTGCACAACCAGCGCTATTTTAATTCACTCAAAAGAGTTGTAAGTACGATTGGGGTTCGAACCCGCGACATTATATAAAAAAGGCGAGCCCAATATTGGAAATCTCTCGAAATCATGAGTAAATCGATAAACTGGGTAAGCGCATTCCATTGTAAACCACATCATTGTTAACATCAAGCAACTTGTGGTCAAGCCATTTCTAGAGTAGAAAAAACAAAACTGCTACACCTAGATTTATTATTATTAATTCATACTTAAACTACTTAGTTATGAATTGTATCATCAGCAACCCCTATTGTTCCATTGTCTGTTATCTTTACTGCAAATCTACCCTCTTATGTCCAGTAGACCGGATCAGCTCACCACTTGACAGCACACGATATAATTGTGCTGCAATTATCTTTGTTTGTTTATTAATTTGTTGCAGAATTTATTTAACGTCTGAATTTTACGACTTATTTACGCTTGGGGTTTCTTTAATGCCTCAGAGACATTATCGTCGTCATCATCATTAACATATTTTAGCAAAGCACACCACTGAGCATGATCTGCGGCTACTCTCATCCAACTCTTACCCGCCAACATGCAGAAATCATCACTCCACCTATAGGCCGACTGTTTAACTCGCGTATCGCCATCTGAGGTACAAAGTCATAAAACATTAATTAAATCTCATAAAGAACTGTTTAACCACAGATAAAAATAATGTAAGACTATTTGTCACTAATATATTATCCATATCGCTAAAATCATCATCACTGTCTGTGCAGCATGAGGAGTCAGAATCTTGGCGATAGGCGATACACGAGTTAAACGGTCTATCTATAGTCCGAGGGCGTGCTACGTTTGCCAATTCGTGGTCTCCACTCAAGAACTCGTTTACCCCAACGGTATTGGTTCTGCGGCAGATATGACCAGCCTACTGCCACTTCAGCTCACCGACCCAGTGTGCTATGTCGATTACTCTGGTTCTCTGTCGGATCACTTCATTCCGTATTCGATCCTTCAGAGAATCTCCCAGACTTCCTTTCCATAGCTCGCCAGACTTTAAATTTATGGACCAGCTCTATTGTTGTATCCATGTTTTGGCTTCGTATGTCATAAAGGGTAGTACGCGCAGATTGCAGACTTTCTTCTTAAGACTTTGTAGAACCCTCTAACTCAGACAGATAAAAACCTAACACAAATATCTATAAATAACTGGAACGATAAAGGTGCATTTTTTTACGGGTGGCCTAACCCAATTTGCCGGAAGAGCCTTTACTAGTTCACCAGACTTTCGGTGAGCCGTCCGAAGACGGTCAAAACGATCAAGTACTCCGACAACTGACTAAAGGGCTTCCCATGTGGGGACGAACCTTAGAATCTTACAACTTTAGATATAGCGCAAATTCGTTAATCAAATCAATCATTTATTCCATTCTACAATGTGTTTACTTATGTGTTTGCTGTATTAAAGCGTAGTCGATTCCCGGGTCGAGTAGACTTTTCTGTTAGTTATAACTATAAAATCTTAGTTGCAGCTAATACTTTAAAATTGCCTATTGAAAATGGACTAAGCACCACGGGTAATGTAATCTAAGGGGACCTATCGGAGCTGATTTCAGTTATAATTAATTTTGGCAAAATCGTTTGAACAGACGGAAATTACGAGTAATACCGGTAGTAACAAGATATTGATACAAATACGTACATACGTCATCATATTTGATGTCGCAGTTAAATGGAATGGCGCAGGTAACGTATGAGATAAGGCATTCACTACAACTCCTCCGAAAAGTTACTCATTACAATAGTCAGCGAAAAGTAGGTGACATTTACCTCTGTCTACACCCTCAGGTAAAGTAGGTGTGAGCGCTATTTTTAGGTAACTACTAAATCACAGGAAAAAAACAATACATTTTTTATGTTTAACCCTCATCATGGAGACTATGGGTTCTAATTAAAATACCTCTTCGTTAATCCCAAACACGGATGAGATAGGTATTCCAAAAAATATGGTTTCGCAACTTAGGTGGTATATTTTTTTAGAAATAAGTTCTAGAATTCTTTCGTACCCACCTAGACCTAGATTTATGTTGTTATAACGTTTACGTGCAATCAATAGGTGAATCATTGACTAACTATACCGGTAGGAACTATAATGGTAGGTATACTATAACGGTAGGAAAAGAAATTGGACTATTTTTAAGTAGACTCGCATCTCGAAAAAAATAAAGCATATTTTCATTTCATTTCATTTCATAACTCGAGTTTTTTTTTCGTGGAGCTAGTCGAGAAAAAAGACTTTATAATATACTTAAACAATTGTAGTTGAAAGAAAAGAAAAGAAAAGAAAAAAGAAAAACATTTATTTGACAACGACAGGACACACAAAATTAAATGATAAAAAAGAAACACATAGAAAGAGAAAAAAAAAACAAATGAAAAAGAAAAAAAAATTAAAAACAAGAGTAAGTGTGACCTATCAGTGTCAAACATGGACATTGCTCAGTAAACCTGTGAGTGCCTACTAGAGGCGACCCACAACACTGATTTTCAGCAATGTCCATATTCCCACAGTGTGACGCCAGGCGCCAAGGTTGCCAAAAAATCAAACCTGCATAATTTGTTTGTGAAACAATAAACATGTATTTTAAATAAAGCAAATATAATTATCAATCAGTGTTGCCAGTTGCAGCTCGAAGATAGGATTTCTGCCTGGTGAACGGTTAAAGGCTCGCCCCCTGTATACAGGGAGACTTTTTTATCACTGTCCAAATTTAAATATTATAATCTTTGGATAAAATAATGAAATACGTGTCTTTTCTTTTAGTACTGATTAGAACAAAATTCACCAACAAAAACATCTTACCGACCACGCCACCGGCCCGTCATTGATTAAAATATCTACAGAAAGTGGTTAAATAGGTACATTCACTTCACTTCAACCCTATTTTTTCATTACGTGGCATTACAAATACATTCAACCCTAAATTAAGACGTTTCTATCACATAGGCCGACTGTTTAACTCGCGTATCGCCTATCGCCAAGATTCTGACTCCGCAAGCTGTACAGACAGTGATGATGATTCAAGCGATATGGATATTAGTGACGAATAGTCTTACATTACTTTTATCTGTGGTTAAATAGTTCTTTAAAGAGATTTAATTAATGTTTAATGACTTTGTACCTCAGATGACGATACGCGAGTTAAACGGTCGACCTATAACCCCTATAAGGTGAGTGATACGCGGTACGAAGTTCGCTGGGGCAGCTAGTCCTACAGCATTGCATATCGCTACACCTCTATAACACCAAATAAGAACAGAAGTTGGATTTCATCCGTTTTATTAAGTAGGTGCTCATATTAATTAGCAAAACGTTCCCATGTTTACATAGCACTCGGTAATTTACGATCTCATTGTGGTGACACACAACGAAATGCTGGTATTAACACAAAATGCATAAAATGGATAAAAATAAAAATTGGCAAAATACTAAGGGTGTGCGTGGGAGCGGATTGATCATGTATTGTGGTGAGCAAAGAAAATATATAATCACAATGTTAAGGTTTCCGCACATTACAATATGACAACGTTAAATAAACTTCACTTTGCAAACTGCATTGTCTTAGATTTACGCGAATATCACACATTGAAATAAAATTACTTTTTTTTTCACTTTCCAAATTGTTCTAAGTAATTAAATAATATAATAAATCACCCGACGTAGGTATATAAAATAAAACACTTATAGTAATGACATTAAAAAATATATTTAAATTTTTAATAGACAAATGTTACTATTTAATTAATAACTTTTGATATTTGACACTAAATTCAAATTGGATCAACACCACACATAGGAGTTGACTATTATACTATTAATAAAAATATAAAAAAATATTAAATTGACCATTATTGTAATTAATTATGTTTTAATTTAATTTTGTAACACCGTTAGAATCATCTGCAAGAATGCTTTTGATGCTGACTTTGGTTATGTGATACTTTGAACGATCAAATCGTTTAAAAGTATATTATAAACTGCGTGCAGAACCCACAGCGTTCAATAGACGCTAGACGCAGAGATAGAATAATTACGCTCGCCTAACTCTATGTCTTACTAGCTTCCGCCCGCGGCTTCGCCTGCGGAATTGATCTCACTAATCTTGTTTCTCTATACAAACTTTGGAACCCCGTTTCACCCCCTTAAAGGGTGAGTTTAGAAAAATCCTTTCTTAGTGCACCCCTAGACCCCATAAGGAACCTATGTGCCAAATTTGGAGTCTCCAGACCCAGCGGTTTGGGCTCTGCGTTGATATGTCAGTCAGACAGTCAGTCATTCAGTCAGTTTCTTCTTTTATATATTTAGATCACTACATAGTGTCCGGTTGCAAGCCAATTTTGATTGGTTCGCTCAAGGACAAGAACATAAACGAACCAATAAAAATTAGCTATTTTCCCCTATACCTCGCCAACTTTTGATGATTACAATTTCATACAATATTCCAATAAAGTGGAGTCTAGACGGTATCTAGTCGGTGGGAAATGAATACAGTTCAGGTGTTCCCGGACTTGACTGCTAACAGGGTTTTTTTAGTATCCAGAGTCTCTTTACAGACAATTTTTACTGACAGGTGTAGAAGGGGGGAAATATGTATACTGATCCAAGCTGGATCATAATACCCAGATCGTGGTCTATTGCACGCTTCAGAAGCGGCCTGTGTTTATCGTAACGGACAAATATTAACGCACTCATTTTTAATTTGGCTTTAATAAGGACAATTTGAATATTACAAATTTGGATATTGTGAGTGTAGGATTAATTAATTGTTAGTTAATATGGTCTTTCGCTAGATCAATCTGCTTGCGACCACGACCGATGCAACCCGTATTGAAAAGCAAAGCAAAATTTAAGGTGACCGTGTTATTTACCTGTTATGAGAAATGTTAATAAAGCAACAGACAATATTACTTTCGCATTTATAATATTAGTAAAGATGACCATCATAATTTAAAATTGAAAATTCAACCCCAATGATTGTGAATTTCAGATGTCAGATCTGGATTAAAAGTATATATATGGCTCAGGCGTTCCATCGTTTTAATGTGCAGTGTCCTTTATGTGGTGACTCAGGCATTGTCTTTTAAGTTGTTTTTAAAATACATTGAGGACGTGGTAGAAATTAGAATTCCCCTTGATACAATTGAATTCAAGGAGACCGTTGCGATAAGGTTGAATGTCCACATCACGCTGGGGTTACCAGTGTAGAGAATGGAGAAGCAGGAGCATATTCCTGCTAAGCGAAGTTACTTCCTGGCCTGGCGGTTCCTACTATTTTGCATTTTTAACATAAATGAAATTTCAGAGTATTTATGACCCTGTTTTTATTTTATAGTAATTCATAATTCATAATTCATTTATTGTTCATAAACATAGGGTTCAATAAGATGGTGACATATGAAATGGACGAGTACGCCATGTTTTACCTTATGGCGTATGAACATTATAGTTAAAATATAGATTTTAACTATAAAATATATAGTAACAATAACATTATTAAAATTTGTTATTTATATAAAATATAATAAAATAAATAAACTAATACTAGAATTCTAATCTTAAAAACTAGATACGGCATAATAAAATTCCTCCGAATCGAGGCTTTGGGGGAATCTGCCTAGAAGGCTGGCAGCATTGCCACATTGTATAGTTAGTTTTAATTTCATGTTGTACCTTTTAAACCTACCTAAACCTAATAACAATTAATGACTAATTTTTTTTCCATCATTAGTCTTGAAAGTTTCCTTCCTTACGTTATCATTAGTTACCTAGATATTCTTAGAATTAAAGCTTTATTCCACTTTCACACAATCAAGATGATGACTGTTCCGCTTGCTTAACTCTGGATGTTATCGCCAGTAATTAGATCGTCTGTGAGAGGCGATGCATGGCAACGCTGTAGAAATTATCCTTACATTACAGACAATTGTAGGTTGCTGTTTTATTTAATGAAAAAATATTTCATTTAAAATCTATAGGTAAGTAGGTGTAAGTAAAAAAAAATGTTAATGTTATTAATGTTTGAAGGTAGTCAGTAATAATTGTGATTAATATTTTTGGACGTCAAATATCTCAGTCCACCCGTGAACATGAAGTCTGAAAAGACTTTGAAACGTCGGGATCTAAAATCTAAAATAAACCGCGATAAAATCCGATAAAAAGTAGTTTTATTTCAATGTGTGATATTCGCGTAAATCTAAGACAATACTAAGTAAAAACAAGTAAAGGACAAGACACAATTCAGCTATTATCAGTACTTATACTTAGTGCGAGACGTCAATACGAGAAAAGTTTTACTACTATATACTACGATGAACCTGTCAACACACTAAGTTATAGTCTAAGATCCGAAGTAAAATCGACCTTCATCGATCTGTTTAATGGATAAAAATTATTTTTTAAGTAATTTAGTAGGTAAGTATCTTAAAAATTATAAAAAAAAGTTTGCCTGAAAATTCCTGGCCAGGCTATAATTATTTAAAAGATAAAAATCACTTTTTTTTATTTGTACCGATGAGTATTTTGTATTTTTTTTATCAGTACTCTATCAACTCTTAAAATCCTATCTAAAAGCTCAGACTAATTATAAAAGAATTCTTATGTTTTTACACAAAAAAAAAGTTTTTTTTTATTCTTCGATAGGCTGCCGCTTGACTGCAACTTGCCTGATGTTAAACAATGATGTAGTCTACGATGGAATTTGCCAGCCCAGTGTACTGATTCACTTGTGATTACGAATGATTATCGGTGAGAAGGTGGCAGTGGAATGAGCCTCCTTAAGATTAGAAACCATAAAGGAGCAACAATTCCGACCCACCCATGGTATCATCAGACATCGCACCGGAACACGGCACGGCCGCCAACTTAAGTGCCTCTTAGCTAACTTGAGAACAGACGGACAGTCGGACGATTGGCGGAATTATAAGAGTTCCTAGTTTACAACAGAATCCGTCCATTAATTTAAGCGCTAAAATACCACAATCCTATAAAGATACACAGGTCTATGTCATAGAGGCCTAAAAAGCTTGCGAAACTAAACTACTCAAGGCATTTATGCCTTGAACAGTTTAGTATAAAAGGTTTAAGTACCTAGGTAGTTTAAGTATAAGTACCTACCTACTGCAAAAATAATTTATTGAATCTAAAAAGTATAATAATAATAATAATAATATTGTGGGACATTAACACACACGGTTATGTGGTCCCAAGCTAAGCAGAGTTTGTGTTATGGAAACCAGATAACTGGTATATACTATACATATAATACTTTTCTTTTGTAAATAAATACTTATAATAGATATTTACACCCAGACTCGACACAAACACAAATGTTCATCACCAATGTTTGTCTCGGGTGGGAATCGAACCTACGACCTGCGGCGTGAAAACCAAGTATCTTACCGACCACGCCACCGGTCCGTCAAAAAAAAAACAAATAACAAAATTGTAATTTTAGTTATTTGTGAATTAGTTAGTCTAGTGACTATGCCGTCTATGTAAAAGGCTAGGGTTCACCTTCGTCTTGGAGTGCACTTATAATCTAAAATCCCACACGTCCACTGGTGGTGCAAATCACGTGACAATAAACTGGATGTAGTCAGTGGTTAGTGACCACCCACCAAATAAAGCCAAGCGGCCTTGCTGTGTTCCAGTGCGATGTCTGGTGACACTATTTGATAGAGCAGGCCCGAAATGGTGCTCCGTTATAGATTGTTGTTAATTTATGTGTAAAAAATGGTATCTCATTCCACTGCCAATCTGCCTAATCACGAGTGAATCGGTATATTGGGTAGCCGCGTTCCATCGTAGACCACATAATTGCTTAACTCAGAAAAGTTGTGGTCAAGCGCTAGCCTATTTAAGAACATAAAAAACTTATCAACAAATAATAATTATGTTAAAGAACTGTTATCATCAAAGAATAATTATGGTACGTACCTATAAGTACTCAAAATCTCTCAAATGCTCTGAATCCTGATATGGCTAAGAAACGTAGTGAAAATAGACGTCACAAGTCACATGTTGAGAGCACGTCCCCTACTATTGGAGGTTATGTCGAATAGAACTCGAATTAGAAACAATTTATAACGGTTCGGTGTCGTTGAATATGTTTATAACCATACCGTTGTCAGAGTAGGTTCCTACTTCCTAATGATTTTATGAAAACTAAATTTCAAGTTTAGTATCCTCTTTATTGAGTGAGTATTTGTATGGATTATTTTAGTTATATAAATTTAGTATTTCTTAAATTTTAAGCAAATAAACTCAAGTAAAGTCCCTCTGCAAGATGCGGTCGTTTATAAAATTGACTGTGAGTGAATCATAGAAATCCGCGTAAAAGAACATATAGTTGAATATCAACGCTCGACGAAGTCTGCAGTGTGTGAACATACCCAAAAAGGCTTCAACCATTACCTAAGATTTGATAAAACACTGTTACTTGTCAAAGAACACCGGTTCCTGCTAAGATCGATTCGCGAGGCCATTGAAATTAAAAGAAAACATCCTAATTTCAACAGTGAAAATGGACTGCTTGGGACCCAGTGTTTAATTTATTTGTACCCGAACCCAGGAAAAGTCCACTCAGAATTCAGGACACTGTGAGCTCAGTTTGATTAAATCGGAACGCAACTTAAATAATACATATATAGTCAGTAATATTTGTGATTAATAAGTTTGCACGTCAAATACCGTGACAATGAAGTCTGAAAAGACTTTAAAACTTCAGCGATAAAATTCATTAAATAATAGTTTTATTATATAAAATTGTCGCTAAAGGCACTATAGCTTAACTTAAACTACACAAAAAGAGTAGTTTAGGTACACAGGGCTACATATCAAGCTATACAAATTCAGTTCTCTTCTATACGAGGGCGACACTGATAGTTTTTAGAACTGGCCACTTTTAAAGAATATAAAAAAATAAGTTTAAATTTTGAAAATAGAACTGATTGCCAATATTATTGAGTACTTATTTCATTCGTTCAGAGATCAGCCTATACTGGAAATGCATAGCTTGCATGCAGATGTGTAGACGTGTGAAAAAATAAAATAATTAATAAATACATAATAACAATACTCGGTAAATCATCACTCTATTCGATCGAGTTACGATTGAATTAAAGTCGATATTTGATAGTAATCCTAGTAGTAGCCGGAGTTATATTTACTCTGGGGCGTGAGAGAAATAAACCAAACGCGACCTACCGAGTGGATACTTTGGCGCCGAAGTGTGCACCGGTTCACTATTCGATAGTTCGTAGATTATTCACTGACGAAGTTCATATCTGCCGACGAACCGACAACTTTTAAGGGTAAACGAGATCTTGAGTTGAGACCGCGGATTGGCAAACGTAGCGTACGTCGTCCTCAGACTAGGTGGAGTGACGATCTCTGTAAGCTCAGTAGTGTGTTTAGAAAAGGCCTGATGATGATGATGATGCTCAGCTGTTCAGCTATCGAAAGTTGTGTCTACTCCTAGCACCAGTTCGTAGATACGAAAAAAGTTCTAGAAAACTATGTGGACTTGTTAAAATGCGTTTGTAATTATTTTTCATTTAAAAACGTTCGAAATGAAACGGTAGAAATAGAATAAATTAAAAATAAAATTAATTAATCTAATAATAAATTAATGAAACAATAATTTAAATAATAATTTTAATTTAATATACAGGTAAGTACGTGATGGTTTTAGAAAAACACAATTTTTCTTACTTCCGTATATTCAATTTTTTTTTCTAATTGACAATTTGTGCTAAGTTTACAAGTCAATGTAGTATAGTCTACCCCCCGTATTTATAAACGTCTTAGCTCATTATAGCTAAAATAGGTTTATAATTCGTTTGTCTTTGTCTGTCATCTTGACATTTATACTAGTAAGAATGAGAGAAAGTCCATTTTAACTAAAGCGTCTTATAAGATTTTTATGAATCGTAAGAGTAGCGTGACCCATCAGTGTCAAACATGAACATTGCTCAGTAAACGCTGTAAGCACCTACCAGAGGCAACCCACAACACTGATTTTCAGCAATGTAGGGTTGCTATTATTATTGCTGTTATTAAACTTGCAATTTTATTATATGTACTTAGAGAATCTCAGTTGCAGCTCAAAGTTTGAAATTGTGTATAAACAACAATAGGCTCGCTCCCTATTACGTATGGGACCTAAGATAACAAACACTGGTGAGAAGTGGGTGATATTCGCGTCTGCCTACCCCTTCGGGTATTAAAGGCGAGATGTTATGTATGTATATAAATTGTAACTATCTGAATAAAAAAATAAAAAGTAAAAATCCACTAAAAAATCTATTAAAAAGCCTCGATAAAATCCGTTACAGTCCATCAAATCTAAGAAGTACCGTTTGACAGTTCTAAACGTAGTACATTTAGAATTTTATTTTTTTAATGAAAATTGTTTATGTTATGTTAAAATAAAAATAGCTTCATAATTTAATTATTTTATAGGAAAGCTAATAAAAATAGTGTGAATTACGCCTCTATAAATCTAATTTAATAGAAAACCGTGAAACGTCAAACGGTACTTCTTAGATTTGATGGACTGTAGTAGTTTAATCCAAATATCTGAATAAAAATTACTTACTTATGAGTTTCCACCCCGTAAAAGGTCTAGTACCGGTGGCGCAGCGGACGGTGAAGGAAAACATCGTGAGGAAACCGGCATGTCTAAAAACTAAACATTCGAAGACGTATGACATCCGCCAACCCGCACTTGGCCAGCGTGTGGATTAAGGCCGAAACTCTCTCAACTCATAAGATGTTTGAGAGAAGACCCGTGCCCAACAGTAGGACACTAAAAAGGGTTGAAGTGATGAAAAGTAGGTACCTATTGAAATTTTATTTTTTTCGGAATGTTATTAAAAGCTGTCCTGATTCTCAGTAGCTTCACCAAGTATCACAGCCTCTTAAATCAAACATGGAGCGGTCATCAGCACGATCGTTATCAGTAGGTCGATAAATAAAATATATTTATTTATGCGGTAACATTATGCGGGCGAAATTATGACAATTTAAACAATTACATGGTTAACGAGAAACTGCGGCACTGAGGGTGGCCGAACGGTTATGTAGAGCAAGTTGCTCTACCATTACAAAAACTAAACACGTTTTATTTTCTTAGATTTACACGAATATAAATAAAATTGATATAAAACTATTTTATAACGGACTGAAATAAAATTATTTTATAACGGATTTTATCGCGGTTTATTTTAGATTTTAGATCCCGACGTTTCAAAGTCAGACTTCATGGTCACGGATGGACTGATATGACATCCAAAATTATTAATCACAATTATTACTGACCACATACAAACATTATTATTTAAGTTGTGTTCCGATTTAAGCAAACTGAGCTCACGGTGTCTTGAATTCTGAGTTGATTTTGCTTGGGTTTTGGTACAAGTAAATTAAGTAGTGGGCCCCAAGAAGGTACTCGTAGTATATTCCAAACCTTGTGATTAAAATTTTTAATCTAGGTATACCTGACTTACATATAAATTATAGTACGGAGACTAGATCCCACAGTCGAACTACTTACGTGGTTTTGTGGGACACATATTTTAATTTATAATGTTAACCAATGTGATGATAATAATAAATAATAAATAAAAAATAACCATTTTCTTTGTTAAAATAAGGATATTTTTTAATTTCAATAGCTTAATACACACATTTTATTTTTAATCCCCGACAACATAATATAAGACACAAGAGAACTATACATTTTTCTGAATATGTATTTATATTCAAGGTGGAAATCGTCACCACGCCAAAACTCAAGAGCCTCGCGGTTATTAAACGCTAACCTTTGGACCACCGAAGCAGATTTTAATGTAGAGCCCTTTACATACCGTAACCAGTCGTCAAATGTGGCCGTTTCGCGCGCCCACCGACATTATAATTTATTTTGTCATTTTTGTATTAAGATAACTTGGTACCGCTGGCAGTGGCACTCGGTAATGAAGACATCGAATTTCTACCATCTGGGCCATTTACGTGGATTGACGACCTGTTTTAGTGGTTCTTACATTAATTGTGTTACGACGTTTAAGAAATACCTTAACGGTATCTTGATTTAAAGGGTTCGCCGAAATCGATTTATTAACCTACTTTAAAAAATGAGGTATTCAACTCCAATATTTATACAGAGTTATTTAAAACACCAGCAACCTCTTAGGAGTAGGTATATAGCTGATATCATGCATCAACTTTTGAATAGAATAGAATAGAATAGAATACAATTTATATGCTTAGAATGTAGGTACATTAAATATGTTTTTTTTTAATTAATTTCCAGAAAAAAATACAAAAAATACAATATTTAGATACCCCGCTAAACTGTAAAACAGTTTGTTGGCGAAAGAGGCGCTCTTGTTAAATTATTATTTTATATAAAAGTATATTATATTGAAATATATATATATATATATATATATATATATATATATATATATATATATATATATATATATATATATATACATACTTACATATACATATACATACACACACATATATTTATAATCTTATGTAATATCTTGCTAAAATGATGGTATATATTGTGTTTTAAACATCTCATTTTTAGTGTTTTCTTTAAGGTTGGTTATTCCTTTCTGTGTACTTCTGATAAAATCAATTTCATCAGAAGAAGAAGAATTATTCTATGCGTGTGAGCCGTATACATTCTGCCTTAAATTTTAATTTGCATGCAATTAAATTTTATTTTTTTGGCTTAAAATTCAATGACTAGGTATGTTAATGATAATCTTTACTACTTATGACCATTTCGATAAATTCTCTTAAAATTAAATTAGTGTAGGTGATTTTAAAAATATTTATTATTTATTTAATATTACAGACAGAGTAGTAAGCATGTCAATTTGGATGGTCCTAGAAATTGAAAGATACATATTCGGGTACATATTTTTGTTCGACGACTTTTGATAATTTGACAATTTCTTTTTTCATACATACCTAACTACTTAATATTAGTTTGTTTTCCCGCTTGAATCTTTATCTAAACTATGAAGGGACTGTGAATACATACTGCCTACAAGCCTTGCGGACACTTAATATAAACCAGATGGTTATCTGGAGTAGTTGGTGAATTTTTAATATTAGGGAAATGACTATTAACAAATTTAAAATGACTATAAAATCTACGTTATGTAAGAAAGCGTATTATAAAATTTCAGACTTTCTAACGGATAAAAACGCTTGGAATTAAGTCGCTCTAATTCAACACAATAAACAAACAAAATTTAATAGATATAAGTACTTCATTTAAAAAAGAAAAAAAGCCTACTGAGTTTTTTGGCAGTGTTTCTCAGTAGTTGCCAGTCATTCACTGCACGGTAGGAAAATAAATTGGACTATTTTTAAGTAGACTGGCGTCTCAAATAAATAAAGCATATTTTCATTTTCATTTTGTATGGAGCGCAAGCACGCGTTAGTCACGTAACTTGTCATGTATTGAGTTATGTCAAAACTCGTAGAACAAAAGTTGTCGTTTATGGTGTCAGCTATCTACTCCTACGAGGTTGCTGGTGTTTTAAGATAACCCTGTACACCTATTTTTGAGGTAAAAACAGAATCCTTATAGGATCAGGCAACCCTTATAGGGTAGAGCTGTGACAGATGGACAGATAGACACTTTAACTATTTTTAGTATCCCACAGGTGGGCATGGGTCTTCTCTCAACCATCTTATGAGTTGAGAGAGTTTAGGCCTTAATCCACACACGCTGGCCAAGTGCGGGTTGGTGGATGTCACATGTCCTCGAATGATTTGTTCTAAGACATGCCGGTTTCCTCACGATGTTTTCCTTCACCGATATTTAGCAGCGGATATGAAACAATTCACAGAAAGATGTGTAGGCATGAAAAGTATTCGAACCCGCGACCTGGCCCGTACCGCTGCGCCACCGCTGCTGTACTTTACATTAATGTAAATAAATTTTATTATTATTATGATCTATTTGCCGTGTAGCGTCTAACGGATGGACCGACATTTCACTACTGAAGTGATATTGATGGTTTTAGCTAAAAAATATGCACCATGGGCATCATGGGTTACTGGGTAGGTACATTGTTATTTATGTTATTTATTTTTTTTTTTAACTTGAAATAGGCTTGCGCTTGACCACAACTTGCCTGATGTGAAACAATGATGCAGTCTACGATGGAACGCGCTTACCCAGTAAATACCGATTCACTCGTGACTTGAAGACCGGCAGATTGTAGCAATCGGGAAACATAGATGCCGGCAGCGAGTTCCACAATTTGGCAGTTCGCACAATGAAAGTGGAAGCAAAGCGCTTTGTGCGTACCCGTGGAATTTCCACCATATAACGGTGGCGCATACCTCTACTTGTCCGATGGAAGAACGTGTAATTCCAACGCACACTCTCCGTAGTGTATCCGGTAAAAGACCGAAAGACCAGCAACTATGCGGTGATGCACGAGGCTTTGCAATTTAGCCTTTTAGCCTTGTGTTATTTATATTGTTAATGTTAATTAAGTAAAGTTTATAGCTCCTGTTACCCACCTTAAATAATTTACCAACTTTTTGGTATATTGTATATTATGATAAGATAAATTCTTTAAGTTAGATGTGGTTGCCTGTAAGTGAGAGAGCACCTGGATAGTTTTCTTGTATTTGTTAATTAGCTTGTATGTGTATCTCTTGTTGGTAATCCTTAAATAAATAAATTAAATTATATTTTACTTTGCACTTCAGTGATTATTAAAACATTGTTTGCCTTTTAAGCCTGAAACACAGGGCAACCTAGTTAAGGCGAATGTATTATACACTACCTATTATGAAATAAACCTGTACTCTAACATATTGACTGTAACTACTTACTTAAAGAATAAACTTTGCTTACTTTACTTAATTTAGGAACTTATAACAGGAATAAATTTAAAACCAGCTTACCTAAATTAATGAGTCATCATTCCCCTTGCCTTTTTTCCCATTTCTGTTGGGGTCGGCTCCTAGTCTAACCTGATGCGACTAGCTACCAGAATTATACGAGCGGCTACCATCAGACCTCGAAACCCGTAGGGAACCAGTAACCGAGATGGTTAGAACAGGTGTCAGATTATATTGGCTTCTGACTACACATATCGATTGTCATAGATGTGTTAAATGACAACCGGGACCGACGGCTTAACGTACTCTCCGAGGCACGGAGGGTAGTCCCTCAACCAACCAGACACCGAAACAAATCTTTGTTGCTACACAAATATTGTCCGGGGCGGGAATCGAACCCGTGACCTCCTGGGCACAGTATAGTCCAATCGGACGGCTTACACCGCTCGACTTCCGAGGTCGTCACCTAAATTAATGAGTACCTGCAATATAAATCCCTAACACCTGTAGACAGTTAACATCATTAAGTAAAACTAACAATTGTAGTTAATTACCAAACAGATGTGTAACTTTGCCCTTTGTTATTTAGCAACAAAGGATTCTAGAACAATGTATTGAACCTTTGGTATTTATCACCTAGAACTCTAAGCCTTTCTTCGAACTTACTTAAGGTACTTACCGACATCACTTCAACCCCTTTTAGTGTCCCACAGCTGGGCACAGGTCTTCTCTCAACTATTTTACGATGTGAGAGCTGGCCAAGTGCGGGTTAGTGGATGTAACAAATCCTCGTGTGTTCATAGGGACGTCTTCTTTCAATGATATTGAGAAGCGGAGTTGAAACGATTCACACAACGATGTGTGGGTATGACCGAGAATCAAACCCGTTACCTTATTTTTCAAAGGCGAGGCCGATACCGCTGCGCCACCTATGTTTACCGGCATTAACTCCCATAAGTAGGTGCCTATAGCACCTTTAGGTATAGAACTTATAAATTCCTTCCTGTCAGCTGTATTTCGTGTACGGTAGCCAGCTATGGCAACAGGAGATAATTATCATTGTTCAAAAGTGTTTGTGCAAAACACAGGTGCACTGGCTATTCTTTCCGCTCCTAAAGTACTGGGGAAGGCTAAGTCTACAGGATCGGTGTGATACAAGGCACAGAATCGACTGCTTAACATACTCTCCGAGAACAGTTTTAATAATGGAATCCTAATAGTGAAAATTAAAAACCAAAAAGTTCAGACACCTAAACAACGCCAACCTCATTGGTCAAAGTTACAACCCAGCCTGCTTTTCCAATTAATAAATAAAATAATTAAATGAAAATACGAGTAATTCAATTTTTAGTGATTGTGTTTTGGTATAAGTTTAAGAATTTAAATTAAATTATATATGATTAATTAAGTTTAATATTATATAATTGTCACATACATATTTTATACAAAACAAATACGTACTAATTCTACTAAATAAAATAAAATAGAGTTCGATGTTTTTTCGTAAAATTTAAGTAACATTATACTTAATTATGATTTGCCCGTACGTGCATATAACAGGAACCTATGTAGGTCACCTGTCTAACTAGGGAGAAAGGGCCATGGTGTGAGATAATTACCCGTTTTTTTATGTTTCGTTAGTTTTTTATTCAATACCTATACTATGGTAAGTAGAAGAAGTAGGCTAGATTATCTTCTTTAAATATAAAATATAAAGTTGTAAACTGACTGACTGACCTATTAACAACTCAAACTGCTGGGTCTAGCTAGAGCCTCCTAAGTTGTTTTGCATTCCTATCCAAGATGGCGGATTTCAAATCTGTCCTGCATTTTTGTGTGCAATTGAAAACTTTTAGGCGTTACATAATATATTAAGTCCGTGTGATATTGTCAATTTTCTAAAGGAAAGCCGATGGGAATCGGCTTGTATCGACTCTTTACCACTGGTACCTAGTTAAGCCAAGAAAGCGTATTTAAATAGAAGGTATCAGCGCGACGTTCTAAAGTCACTGCCTCCTAAAAATGTTTGGAAAAAGGTGTACATGATAATGTAGAGCAGCAGAAATATAAAGTCGCGGGTTCGATCCTCAGTCGTGTTCACATCACTGTGGAAATCGGCATGTCCACCAACCTCCTCTTTGCCAGTGTGGATTAAGGCCAAAACTCTCGCAGCTCGTTAGATAGTTGAGAGAAGACCCGTGATGAAAGGCTATATTTTGTCTCTGTAATATATTCCTTTCCATACATCACGCAGACGAAAGTATAAGATTTCTGTCAATGTCAATTGCTTGTATTTACATCTCAATTTAAACGTTACTCTATTTACTTTAACACCGACATCTGGTATTGTAAACTGTTCTCAACAAAAAGACAATAATATTATGTATGTAACAAATTACAGGTAAGGCCGCGTTCACACCGACGCACGTGCTTCTCTCAATGGTTTGCGACAAAGGTAAGTTCCGGCCACCCGGGCCTTACTTTTTGTGAGTTATAAAAAATATTTATCTCGAAACTCTTTGGGTTAGGGGTTCCGTAGATAAATTTATTTAAAATTGTAGTGTAGGTTATGCATCCTATTAATTTAACGATTGTGGGATTATGTTTTAGGTACAATTAAATATGGTAGGAAGCCGATTCCAATCGGCTTCCCTTTAGGAATTGATTAATATCGTTTATTTACTTGAAGTTATAAATCGCCTAAGACTTTTAAATAGCACCAAAAATAAGTACCTATAATGTGAAGATGGTAGTGACGGAATTTAAGATATAATATTTTTTTTAAGTATGAACGTTTTTACACCGGCTTCCCTTTTACACATACCAAACAATAATCTCTTAATTTTGGTAAGGTTACATTTTATACGTAATTGCATGGTTTTGCAGTCTTGTATTTATTCGTGTTAGTCTACTAAAATTGGCTCAAAAATTTATTTATTTGTAAAAAAAAAAATTGTACCAAAACAAAAACAAACCAGATTAAATTAAATTAAATTTCCGCAATTCGTTGTCAATTATGCTCCTATTTTGCGTAGTGGTCTTGTGTAGCCCAGCAGCTCCAGGAGTAATCCTAGCAGAATCATCACATTGTCGACGGCTTCCTGAAGCGATCTTCTCGTATTGTCAGTCCCGGACAGCATGTGATCACGTGGACAGCAGTTTCTTCTGTCTCCAAAAAATATAGAAATAAATAAAATATAAAACGTGTAATCCACGTCATATTTAACAAGCTATATTTTGATAAAACACCTTACCGAAGCACTTTGAACATTGTTACAAAATAAGTAGCAAACTACCTACTTACGTTAAAATATTCAAACGACCCACGGATCTCTAAACGGATCGGTCATTCATAGCAATTATGAATGAACTAAACTACCTGGCAGAGGTACCGAATCTATAGTCTTTATTTTTTTTCTTTCCGGATACGCGGATGTGAGGCAATGACACCGTTAGGTCTCAATCATTCATTTCTGTGGGAACTTACTATTTCGAATTCCTGGTACAAAAAGTTTGTCTAAGCGTTTATGAAAGTCCCATACTTTCATTACTACGTACCTATATTTGGTTCTTGTATGAATTTTTGAGGAGATTTTGATAACTAGTACAATATTTGAATACGGTAGTAGGTACCTATTAATTAATAAAACTGAACAACTAAGTACGTAACACACTTTCTCAAATCTATGTTCTACGGTAGAGGTCTGAGCTACGAGCCGACTACGCGCTACAGTCGTAGCAGCTACGAGCGAAAGTCACGTTAGTTGAAAATCAGTGCTACAGCTGACACAACCACGGGCCTACGCTATACTACCGTCGACTACTACTGTCTAGTGTGTGGGAAGTCACTTTTCACGAGACTTTGCGTTAGGAATACCTCTCGTACATATAACCAAGATGTAGAGTAGTTTTAATTTATTATTACTTAGCAGTCTAAGTAAGTAATAATAAGACTGTTGTCACATTGTCTTTTATTTCATCATGATAAATAATAGATATATATCGGACATCCCCGAACTACGAAATATTGTTTTAATGGCCACGTGTCTATCAGTAGAGCCATTTGTGATCTAATCTACCCGACACGCGGGGTTCGTGCCCATTGAAAGTTAATTCGCCATAAACGGTTAATAATATCATGAAGGCGCAAGAAGTCACCCCTAGGCGAGGGCGGGGGCGCGCACCCCGAGCGCACCGCTAATCAAACAATCACCCCGGCCGCGGCACCCACTAATTACATATAACGAGCGCAAATTAATCATCGAAGGAGATAAACGCGTGGCGCGCGGCGGGTCGGGCCGCGGGCCGCGACTATTTCGGTGTGGGCGGGAGTGATTCAGCCGCGCGCGGGGCCCCGGGCGGCTCGGCGCTCGCGCTCGGCAGTCGCTCGGCGGCCGCTCTCGGGACCGGTGCGTACTGCGTACAGTGTGAGTGGTGCCGCGCGATGGCGCGATGAGGAGCGCGCTGTGGGCCGCGCTGTGGCTGTGCGCCGGGCTGGGCTGCAGCGTGGCGGCGGGCGCGCGCCGCTACTGCGAGCGCGCCGACGTGGCGTGGCGCGCCTACCGCGCGCCCGCCGCCTTCGAGGCGCGCGTCGTGTCGCTGGCACCCGCCGCCGCCACGCTGCAGGTGCGCGCCGTGCTGCGGCGCCAGGCGCGCTGGCCGCGCGACGACGCGCTCGTGCGCCTCGAGCTGCCGCCCGCCGCCGCGCTCGACTGCGCCGGCCGGTTCGAAGTGCCCCTCAGGAACAGAAGGAACTATATCGTGTTCGCGGAGCGCCGCGGCCACGCGGCCGTCGCGCTCGGCCCGCCCCTCCGGAGGACCGGCAAGCTCGTCAAGCGGATCCGCGCCGTCTACAAACCTGGATACAGTGAGTGGCCCGTGTTATCTCCCACTCACATGGAACTTGAGGACGTGCGAGGTGCTTTAAACAGTTCATCCAGGAACAGCCGATGGTGACTCGGTCCATATTGATGTTTCAGTATTTTTAACCCGAAAGTTCAGTCAGATTCCATGTGGTGTGCATGCCTACCTGAGTCGGATCGAATTCGTTTATAATTACACGTGCGTCTGCGCATAGAATATAATCCGCGAATAGGCATCTACTGTTAACAAATATGCGATGGCAGCAGGTGTATCGTCGGAACGAGTAGCCATTATGAGTCCATTTTAGGCTCACAAGTGAATAGTGGTCGGGACTAACGCTCGCCGCAAAACATAGTACGGCGTGCGTACAAACGCAACCTCATTTATGCACCCCTTATAAACGGTCAGGTGGCTAGGACGAACATGGAGCCTTGCACTCGAATTATACTAAGAACATTCATTAGACAAGCTCACTTGAGGTCGTTAACACGAACTAGTTAATGAAGTTTAAATTACGAACTTTTCAAAAAATTCGTCTTTCTGCAAATTATAGTTTGTTAAATATCACATTCAACAAACGACAGCTTAGCAGTTAGCATAGAGAATTATGAATATTTCCAGTCCCATAAAACAGATTTTCACACAGCAAATCCTTGACACATTTTGTTTATGTAACGAAAACGAGGTGTAGCTTCAAAAAATTACGAAACCGGATTGCAATTAATTTTTAAAGTAGAACATAATAACAAAGAATATTCGAATAGCCCGAAAAATTATGAAAATACAATATTTCTGGGTAAGATCGAATACAAATAATCGCCTTTCAGCTTTCATTTATTAACATATAGTTTAAGAGCTATTGTCGATTGAGTATTCTCCATTTTTGTGAGCTTTTTAACTTTTCGTAGAACCTTTTCTTTATCTTTTACTATAGTTTTATCTATCTGTTAAATTTAGAAAAACATTTTCATGTTATTCCATTTACAATCGTTAATTGTTAAGTTCGGAAGAATTAGGTATTGCACTTGTATATTTGTCTACATATTGTTCAATATAACTTTCTTTAGTTTTAATCGAACCAAATTTTTCACTTCTTTTGCCCATTTGGTCATTTGTATCTTCGTTTGGCACTAGTACCGGCTATGGTTTCGCCCGTGTGGTATTTAGTGGGATAAAAAGTATGTGCCTATGTGTTAATCCAGATCTTAATCTACCTCTGTGACAAATTTAATTCCATTCTTACAAACTTTCGTAATCATAATATAAGTCATTCACATATTTCGAGAAACTTTCACATACGACATATTTTACTATAATCTATTTATGTAGAGTTGAACTTCTCATAAACTATTGATCCTTATAGCTTTATCGCCTTTCCTAAGCTTTTTGCTTGATTTAATATTCCATTTTTACTTTTTTCATTGACATTTTAGAGTAATTCTCAAGCAACTTTAAGTATCTGTTATTAACAATTTATCATACGATTACCGGTGACATGAAACGCGAACTATATCAATCAAATAATGATAAACTGATGATCCGTTGCGCTCAATGGATGACGTCATCGCACGCTCTAGTTGAGACATGTTAATACCAGTCTTATGGAAATCATTGACTGTTTTTTGTTTTTACTGTAGGTCACCTATCTATCTTCCAATTTTAGAGATCAATAAACCACACCATCCATATTCAATCTAAGTTCAGACCATTGGCGTTCCCTCCTCGACCGAACTGGATACTTCTGATGACATCCAGCTAACCACGTGTACCAGATCGACTACCTATTGGTATCTTAGCATTGATCCGATCAATCGATTTTCATAACTGCCTAAGTTTAAATCATAAATCTATTTTGCGTCTCAGATTCTAGATTTCTTTTGTCGATGAAAACCGAGCAACAAGGAATATTAAACAAACACCGAAAGTCATTCGTAATCACGAGTGAATCGGTACATTGGGCTGGCGCGTCCCATCGTAGACTACATCAGTGCCATCAGGTAAGTTGTAGTCAAGGGCCAGCCTAATCAAGAATAAAAAAAAATTATAGTAATAATAAGATACTGGGACATTAACACACACGGTCATCTGATCCCATACTAAACAACAGATTGGTGATATACTATACTACTACTTTCCTTTTGTCAATACATACTTAAAATAGATAATAACACACCCAGACTCAAGACCAACAGCCATGTTCATCACACAAATGTCTGTCTCGGGTGAGAATCGAACCCACGACCACGCCACCGACCCGTCAAATAATAAATGATTCAATCCATTAATAGAAAGAACCGAATAAGAAATCTAGTGAAATAGTAAAATCATAATAAAACTCAAAGTCATATTAAAAACAGCTCAAACCCAGACTGATACTGATGTAAACTAGTAAAGACAAAAATTAACTCATAATTTTTTCGTCTAAATACACGTTACACACCGTTCCGCCATGACACACAACAACGGGGGCTATGCTCCGCTGGCTCCTCTGTCCTATTACGTATTACCATACGTTAGATTATTATATTTTATGATAACCGCCACCTTGCTAAACATGCAAGTCTTAAGAAAGATAAAAATTATATCCAATTTCAATTAACAATGTACGTAAAGCAAAATTTTTAATTTTCATGTAGCACTAACTAGGAATGGAATCGCTCTACTTATAAAATGTATCAAGGACTTCTTATGTGTTACGATGGACTACAGGTTCTGATATTACTAAAAAATTGGTTGCCTGTAAAGTCGGTATACGGGCGAAAGTTTTACGTGACAACGACTTTGAGTGGTAAAATAATTTTAATGTGAATATTCATTCGTATAGTAGGAAGAAGGATGAAATAATAGTAACAATTTAAAACATTTATTTATACAAAGAATTATATTTAAAACATTATGTCACTTTCACTTTTTATGTCTGTCTCTCTCGCTCTTAGGCGGGCTAACCATGCCCGAGTGGAAGGGACGCGTGCCTCTCACTCGCTCTCATTGTGAGCGCATAACGTGAGCGGAGCGTAACGCAGTTTCTTGAAGTGTCACCCGGCAAACCAATTTATAAGACGTTGTCACGTCAAAAAATATTGATCAGACCATATTAGGTACGGTAAATAGGTAAACGGTTCTTATGTCATATGCATAAGTCAGAACAACATCTGCATTAACCAAAATAATATGAGCAACATCATTTTGCAAATTTAAATTTAACTACTGATGAGTTTTTGTGAAGTTTTCACTATCAACTTACTGGTAGGTACTGTTAATTTCGGAGAGTAACTATCAAGTAGCACATTGTTCATATCAACTTATTTATTATTCTTTGCTAATTCCTTCTGTATTTGGGAGAAACAGATGTTTCGATTTTCCAACTTTTCCTAATCTTTCTGAATTAATTCGTGTGTTATCCAAAGTAGTTTAGGTGTCCCGGAACTTAGTTGGGTTTAAAAGCTGTGAGTCTCTACCCGTGGTTGTCGATCTGTATATTTACAGAAGTTGCAGTGGTGAGTTTAGTAGTAGGTAAATATGCTATTTACTATTTCGTCAAAGATAAAAATTAATCTCAGAATGTTAACATTTTTCATTTTTATAAAACGATTTTAGTACATCAACGACTATTAGAAACCGACATAAACGGCTTTTACGAAGTTTATTTTAACAGTCTGAATTTTGTACAAAGGTTTCTATTTTGTGCTGCCTCGGTTATTATTGCTAAGTACCTAATTTAATTCGGTATTAAATTAAGGATTAGGTTTTTACCTATACTTTTTAATGATAATTTTCGGGAAAATGTTAATATCTCTAGGAAAAATATTTATATTTATTTTTACTTCGGATTTGTTCCTAAAAATTGTAGCTCTTATCCCTTAGACAAAACGGGTTGTGAATTTTGATGTAGCGAGGTTTTTAACGTCAACCATGGTTTCAATATGAAGGTATGTATGTCGTATACTAACCCAGATTTTTATAGTGAATTAGTTTCTAGGTAGATAGTAGGTACTAATTAGTTATTATAATTTCACGGTTCGCGGCATCAAAACAATCTTGATTTTGTCAGTGTGGTTCTTCAAAAGCCATGACCGACGCTAGTAAGTCAAATTAAGTAACACTAAACTTCTGCAGTCACTATAGCATAGCAAAAATAGTTGATGGGGCCCATGGCACGATGGTCCGATGACAATAGTGGATCGATCCATAAGCACGGTGGCCTCGCAATTAACGCGTATATCCGCACCCGCCCCGATTGTAGGAACTCCATATTCTTTTAACTTTAAATCTAAATTCTGTAAAAAATTGAACTGCTCGGGATCCCCAGAATTTGATCATATTAAAAACTATTCACGCTTGGAAACTAGTTTAGTAGCTTAGATATTATTTGTTTACACGAACCAGCAGCACAAGCTTGATATCGTAGCTTAAAAAACTGGCCTCGTGTAATCCGGACAGAATAGAGTTTTTCAAAATTGTAACTAATAATTAAGTAGGCATATCTAAACAAATCCCATGTAAATCAAAATAAAATAATTTTGTTTTATTATTAGATAAATTCGTCTAAAAATAAACATAATAATTAATAACAAAAGTTTATACGCAGACCTAAATAGGTAAATAGGTCTGTAAATAGGTCAATTTTATAACCTTAGTTTGGAATCCAGTACTTGCACAAACAGATAACTACATTATTCAATCGTATATGTTTAACAGAAAGATAAAGAAAAGCAAGGGCTACCTGGAGGCGTTTTCATTACTTTTATCCATGACATAAGTTATGTAGCGTGCGAATCATCACATCATTAATTTACTCTAGGTACCTATGGTCATTATAACTTCTTATTAGAAATACGAGACAATATAAAAATATTTCGAGTATGTAAGTAAGGAGTTTTAGATGTTAAGTACCTTCAAATTAGTAATTAGCGAAATAATTAAAAATTACACAATTTTTTTGCATTAATATTGTATTAATTAAATATTTGAAAGTTTAGGTATACCTACAGCAAAAATATTACATTGATATTTTGTTGCTTATTTAAAATTAAATTACTTATCTTACCTTATCAAACGGAGCTGGTAAACCCAGAACACTTTGACCCAGTGGGATCTTTTAAACTCTAATTGGTAATAAGAATTATTATCGATTATAATTTGGGATATTTACCGTCATCACACGTACCTAGGGTGGGACAGTACAGGACGGCCGAGTACTCGAGTATTAACATAGGTTCGCTATGTTTTTACGACCGAGTACTCGGCCGAGAGCCCCTTTTGCTTGGTACGTGTAATCAAGGTATAAGTCTATTTTATAGTTATCATTTATATAATTCTAATTAGACTTACATAATAGTTACTAGTACCGCCAGAGACTTCACTCGCGTAGCCTAAATTTTATATTATGCCTATTAGTGCAAAGATTTTTCGAATCGAACCAGGAGTTTCTGATTAGCTCTTTCAACCAAACAAACTATTGATTGTTTAACTCGAGATCATAATAAGAAATCTTGCTATTAATAAACATGCAAAAGATTGTAAAGATTGGGATGAAATTTGGCACACAAATAGATTATAGTATAGAATAGCATATATACAGGCGGACGTAACCTCTTAGATATTAAATAAGTTTGCATTTAACTATGTATTAGTTTTAGGTATGTAAGCTACGTGTTAGCTATGTATGCCATTTAGATATTTTGGAACCCTGGAATTGTCTCACAATATATTGTTAGCGTGGGGTCCCTACTCCTCACATTAATTGTATGTCGTTGGTTGCTTAACCCACGTAATGAACAGCTGTAATGAAAATGCATCAGATGCGTTAAGTTACAAGATCCAATCGATATTCTGACATAACGTGTACTTAAAGGTCAATGAGACAAAAAATTAAATTAGGCGGTAGGTCGCATCTGTAGCGTAGTACTTATATACCCCGGTACCTACTTTTGACTTATAACTTAAACGGATTTTGAAGTAAAACATCGTCAGAACTAATCTTTGGTCGGTAGGTCTAAAATTGATGTAATTCTGTACAGTATCGGTTCGTGATTCAAAATAGTATGATGTAATTAATTCAAAGAAATCTTACTTAAAGAATCAGAGAATATTCATAATTACTCTCACTATGTACGATTATGTATGTACCACATGTACAATTAGTAAATAATAGATAGGTTACAAATAAACATAAAACAAATCCCTGAAAATCATTCTAATATCCACGTTATATAACATGAAAAGAATTATTTTCTCCATTTGACTGGAGAAGCTCTGTTAACGACAGCCCGGACCGATATATCGAAATTGTGGAATTTTTATATGTCACATAACTTTGTCTAGGCATGTCTGTGATTCCAATTAGACGGCGGGCCGTCTGTTGGTTTTCACGCGTACATTGATGTTTTTTATCAGTTTTATATTCGGAATTCGGATAGTCTAGTCAGCAACCGCCTACAGACCACAAAGATTTTTCTATAAACTTACTATTTTCTTGTTTATGCAAATGACAGAATCTTCATGTCTGTTTTAAGAAACGAGATTAAGTACTTTTGAAGAATCGGTTTATTCATCATCATCATCTTTATCAGCCTATTCTAGGCCTCTCCTAAAGCACGCCACTGAGCACGATCCGCCGCTTTACTCACTCATTCAATTTTTGCCGACCGCCCTGCTGAGATCGTCCTACCTGGGTTCATTTCCAAATTCGTGGTCTCTACTCAAGAACTCGTTTACCCCAGCGGTTGTCAGTTCTGCGATAGATATGACCGGCCCACTGCCACTTCAGCTTTCCGGTGGACTATGTCGCTTACATTAGTTTTCTGTCGGATTCTCTCTCACCTAGGTAGGTTACGTCAAAGTCCTTTAAGATGTGTTTCAGCTTGGAAAGGACATTTATTATCAAACTTGGACTTAGGTAGCTGAAACGATCTCTCTAATTGCCCTGAGAAGCTTCTGTCCAATTAATCCAATAATCCCAATTGACATGTTCAACAGCAGTATTTATTACACCGCATATAAGTAGTTATGTCTTAATTCTGCACAATTTGATAACGATTAGATGTATATGTATTCGCTGTAAAATTGCAATAGGTTCAGGTTTTTTATTTCTCTAATAGACTTGTGTTGGCCACTTTGCCTGTAGTTAAGTGGTGACGTGGTTTGCGATGGATTGCGCTTACTTAATAAATGCCAAATTACTCGTTCATTCAATTTACAACACGACTTAGGTATCCTTAGGAAGAGTTGTAACCTTGTACCCTAGCTCTACTGCTGTGTAAGGCTCCTAGACAAAGTCGCATAGCGAAGAGATAGCGAAAGATGGAAAAGATCAAAATGTATGGGTCTCAAATTCACTTTAAAAAAATCACGTGATAATCTTATGTCAATCACATACAATTTTTTCTATTCCATCTTTCTTCACCGCTTCGCTATGTCACTTGTCTAGGGGCCTAGGTCTTCTCTCTACTACTTACCTAACTTAAAAATTGAGAGTTTATCTAATACTTAATCTCAACACGCTAATAAATGTGTAGGGGCTTCATAATTTCGTGGGTTAAGTTTAGGCATTTTAGTCAAGGACGGTCTGCAAAAAACTTAGCGACTCTGACGTGACGTATTTTCACAGTCATTTAATTGAGCCATTAAGGCTATTACAATTATCTTAATAACTATATATTATTTCTAGCTCGTTAACTTTACTTTTTACTAATCAAAGATTAACATAACTGACAAAATGTAGGTAATTTTTAATTTTTACAAGCATTTACTGTACTAAGTATAATTTTTGGAACTGGTAACAGTCAGTTTGAACTAATTTGATTTATAGGATGTGATGTCCCTCAGTTCGGTGTATCTCTTGACACAGACCTCCAACTGCTTCCACTGCACTATATCGCCTCCTGGTCCAGTAAGGTCCCAATACATTTTTTTTGCTGATGACCTAACCCAATCGGCCGGTAGGGCCTCTATGGGTTCACCGGACTTTTTCGGTGAGCCGTCCGAGGACGGTCGAACCGATCAAATACTGTGGCAACTGCCATGAGGGCTCCCCATGTGGGGACGAACCTCGGCTCAGAGCGTTGCCGGACTCTAGATTTTTAGGGGATCGGGGGGCATTTCGCGTTCGCGTGGTCCGGTCCTGGCCGGAACCGTAATCGACTGAGGGTAAGGTCCCAATGTAAGACAGAAATCGTCTTCCTACCTTTTTATTGAGCTTCCCCGCTGTGTGATTCCGTATCTTGGGTACCAGAGTGTTACCTGCTTACTCCATTTGCATGCGACCTGTTCTCCTCCATATAAGTTGGTCGATTCGAGTGAGTATGTTGGCAACTTTGGTTCTTTTTCTTATTTTGTTTAAACTGATGCTGTCTTGCCAACATGCTTCTCTCCATTGCCCGCTGACACTTAGCTAGTTTTTTTTCTATGGGTCTGAGTAAAGGACCATGTCTCATATCCGTAAGTCATGCATGAGACTGTTTGAATGTTTTTCGGCGTCTATAGTGCATCTCCGTAAAATTTCTGCTTAGTTTGGGATCAGATGGCTGTGTGTGAATAACGTTCCAGGATATTATTATTTATATGAATTCCCCGTATACGTAAGTCGCTTGAAATATTGAAATCATCTGAAGAGAACCTATGAGTAGTACCAGGGTCTTTCAAACTCTTCTATGAAATAAAACTATTTTATAACGGATTTAATTGCGGTTAATTTTAGATTTTAAATCCCGAAGGCGTTTCAGTATTTTTTCTTTGAAAGGTCGGGATTTAAAATCTAACATAAACCGCGATAAAATCCGTTATAAAATAGTTTTATTTCAATGCCTGATATTCGCGTAAATTTTAGAAAATACTAATTCGTCCATATTCTATTTTAATTCATTTCTTCACAAATAATATAAGAATAAATAAATTAATATTCTGCACACATATTTGGTCCCATAATAAACAGAGCTTGTGTCATTAAAATCAGATAACTGATGTTCTATTCATATACTACTTACTTTTCTTTTGTAAATATAAACTTATAATATGTAGATATCTAGACCCAGACGCAAGACACAGTCGTGTTCATCACACTGATGTCTGTGTTGGGTGGGAATCGAACGAAAGACTTGCGGTGTGTTAAGTAAGTGTTTTACCAACTACGCAACGCCACGCAACGGCCCATCAATTGAAATTTAATACCATAAAATATGTGTTAAAAGAAAAATAATTACCATGGTGGATTATCTTTTGATCTAAAAGATAACAAGAATTATTTTAACATTTTTTTTATTTAAGATTAGGCAGTTATTAAATATTCCTGTCACTAAATAAGTCGATGATAAACATCATCAAGTCTTAGAAGTCAGGCAAATCCGTTCAAAAGGTGATCTGTTCAAAGTCCAAGATGGCGATGGTAACGGGCCTCGACCCAGCCACTATGTGTGGCAGACGATGTCGCAAAAAGTGGACTTGGCAATACTTGGACATTGCCTTAATCGTTGATAACGATTATAAGCGGACTTACTTGATGTGTTATCAAAAGGCTGTAGTATTTCAAACACTGTGTTAAGTTTTGATCCTACTACTAATATAGGTAACAATATTACGGTCTCATTCATAAAAATCTTATAAGCCTCTATAGTTCAAATGGATTTTGTCTCTTTCTTACTAGTAAAAATGTCTAGTCTAGACAAATGAATAAGAAGGACGACAACATATGAGAAATTGTATTTTAATTAGACCGTTTATAAGATAAAAAAAATAAATTAGGCACTTAAGTTTGCTTTATCATATCATTGATATAAATAATATTAAAATATTCAATTTAATTCTATTTATTTATTCATAAACAATTAATACATTGTGTCTGAATACTGTACTTAAAAAAACTAAAAATAAATAAATATAATTAACCATAACATTACATTCAAAAAATTAAAAAATAAAATAAAATCAAACATCACATTACATTCACTAACAAGAAGATAAAGATGTAAAACATATCAAGGAAAAGTACATTAAAAAATAATAACAAATATTAATGAAAATGTCAAGAGTGTATTATTATTTATTAAAATTTAAAATCATCTAAAAAATAATAGCATCCTTCTAACAGGAGCTTTTTTAATTTGCTTTTAAATAACGCAAAAGTTAAGGTGGGAGTGAGCTACCTCATATCTACTATATAAAAATAAGTCAGGTTTTCCTTCCTGACGCTTTAACTCCGGAACGCACTAACCGATTTCTACAATTTTGCATACGTTGGAAAGGTCTCGGGCTCCGTGAGGTTTATAGCAAAGAAAATTCAGGAAAAATTTCAACAGAAAAGCGGGAAAATGTTACATAAAACGAAGCCATCTGGTGGCGAAACGGATTTCGCCGGGTTTGCTAGTCTCTGTATGAAACTTACCTAGGTATTACCGTTATCACACTATCACAAAAAAAATTATCCACGTGTCCAATATTTTTAATTTATATATCTCTGACGAACAAAACAAAAAAAATGGATAGCTAAGTATTATAAACCTATTTAAGCTATTACGACCTCAAAAGATTTATGAATAAGGGGGTAAAGAATTTAATAAAATCCGCGACATGGGAACTATAAAGATCACTTCTGCTTTTGAATAATACTTTATTTAAAAGCAGAAGTGATATAGTATCTATTGTCTTAGATTTACGCGAATATCACAAATTGAAATAAAACTAATTTTTAACGGATTTTATCGCGGTTTATTTTAGATTTTAGATCCCGACGTTTCAAAGTCTTTTCAGATTTCATGATCACGGGTGGTGAAAAGACTTTGAAACGTCGGGATCTAAAATCTAAAATAAACCGCGATAAAATCCGTTCAAAATTAGTTTTATTTCAAAGCAGAAGTGATAGTTGTTCATAGTTAATGGAATCTTTCCATAGTACAAGCTCTGCTTAGTACCTACAGGATCAGATGGCCGTGTGTGTTAATGTCTCACTATATTATTATTATTAATCTGCTTCAAGCATTTCCTTCAAGCTCCATTGCAGTTAGAGACGGGAATAAAAATACTCCAATCATTAAGTAATCGTTAACAGTTGCAGTTTTAAAATAGCACTGTTTTAAGTAAATAAGTATTAAACGAGGTTAATAGGCTCGTGGTGAGCCACCGATCGTCGGCTTTCTTTATTGTACCAAAATATACAATTACTATACACCAGAGGCCACATATCAATACATTTAGGTAAGATGAGATAGATTATAGACTAATTTTTTTATCCTGAAATAGGCCTGCGCTTGACTACAACTTGCTTGATGTTAATGATGTAGTCTTCGATGGGACGCGCCTGCCTGATATACCGATTCATTTGTGGTTACGAATGAATTTCGATGAGAAGGTGGCATTGGAATGATGCTCCTTATGGTGAAGCTTCAAAAGCCACATTATTCACTCAATATCATTATCAAATAGAAACTCTTTCTTAAGGAAATTATTTAGATTTGATTTAAAAAGCTGCCTGTCTCTCAAAAATATCTTTAACAAGGACGTTGTGCTGGAAGAACATCTTTGAAAAACATATTTTCATACTCGACTTGTTGGGATTTATCCCATAGATCATTTTCAAGTGTTTGTTTGTGATTTCAACAAGAAAAAACTCTAGGTCAATTTCTTTTTCATTATTCTGTTCATAAATTTCGTTCACGCGCCAACAATGTGTTGTTCAAATTCACTGTGGATATTTAACTTGGATCAGTAACCATAATTAAGTGATTAAGTCTTGGAAATGAATTAAATTAAAATGTTACTTTCTCACAAATATTTTAATATCACCTTTAAATTTCATTGGAACCGCCTCATTCCATGCATCCAAACTTTTTCTTTATTATTGTCGAAAAGGAAGCGAGTCGTTGAGTGATATGCGACATGTGACCATACACAAAAACCTAAAGGACACAAGCCCACCTGAGAGCACATTTCAAAAATAAACTTTAATCTGGAAACTACAAGATCGAATTTAAAAGGGACAGGTTAGCGGGAGCTCGGTCTCTGAACTCCTAAAATAATATTCATTTCGAGCCACTTCACGTGTTACGCAACATGGAGTTATAATTAAAGCTAGGACAAAGTTTAAAGGCGATCTTAACGCGAATCGAACACGTCAAAGAAGTCTAAAACACCAGGAACTAGAATAATCAACTTATGTTCTGAAATAAAACCTATTGAAAAGAATAAAATAATGGTTTAATAGGCTAACGTAAGAATAGAAATATAAAATAGACAGGATTTAACTGTCTTAGATGCGATATAAGAATAAGTACCTCTGTCCTGAATAAGTACCATGATTACGAAGTGCATAAATATTTTTGTAGAGCAATTTGCAATGTCCTCCCAAATGCACAAGTCAATAAAACAAACTAACATTAGGTACCATGTAATGCGTAAAAGGAAAACACTTTATCTCGCAAATGAATACTTAAATCCACTTGTTATTCCAAACAGGTAAACAGAGGTGTCAATCAGGTTAAATTGATTATCAAACTGCAGACATTCTAGACTTTGTCGGTAGTGGTGATGAAGTAAACAGGCTTAATGTTATAGGATATTCAAAATTTTAATTTACAAGCCAAGTAAAAAGTAGTTACGTGAGATGTAATTCATTGTCATTCTAATGCCCTAAGAAGTGAATTCGCTAATTACCAGATCAAAGAGATGTAGGAGGACCAGAGGAGTTGAAAAACTAAATAATTGATATTCATAAAGGCATTCTAACCCGTGGTCTCCACTGAAGAACCCCAACATAAATTTCAGAATAAACAACTTAAATATTACCGGTATACTAAGACCTTCCAATAAACTAAACTTCCTCAACAGTAAACAATATATAGTTTCCGCCAATATCCATATGCAATTACATTTATATAAACAGCACACGTACGAACAGATTGTGCGATCTGGTGCCACGCCATAACAGTCCAGGGTTTTTCTATCCGCTCGAAACCTTCCAACCAATCCTTTTTAGAGACTTCAAAAAAATGTTTGTTAGAGAAGGCTGTTTTAAACATTTTCCTCAACCACCTTATTGCCATTAGAACTCTTGATAGTGGGACGATTATTTTTTATTTGTTTTTGTAATTATGCTTTAGTAATAGCCACCATCTACTAGACGAAGATATGTTGCTAAATGACCCAGATGTGTTCCACCGTGCTGCGTGGTAAAGTCATAAATAGGATCAAGTCTGCTGGTGAACTGTCTGTACCCCAATCAACTGCTATGCCATTAGCACTAAACTTACTGACTGCACCTGTACCATCATTTCTATTGCCACTTACTTAGGTATCAAACTACTTTACTAGAGAAGAGAAAGAGCTAGTTTCTATAAAATCGTTAAGGAGTAAAAGCACAACCAGGACAGTTAAACCAAGGGTGGGCTGCGTCTGCGCGTCATTAGCGACCACCCGGCCGTAATGAGCGCGTGCACCTGTGTGCGTAATCGAGTACTAAACATGTACTTTATTATGTAATTTTAAACTATGAACAGTTCCTACTCATAGTTCCGTAGTGCTGTTTAGAATAATGCTTTACCTACAAACATTCGTCTTTGAATTCAATAAGGATGCAATTTTTAATATCACGATTTTCACAATATTCTATTCAGGATTAACGTTGCATAATTATATTTAACTATCCTCGTCCTGGAAACCAGTATTGGAGTTAACATGGCCTCGCTGTTCGAAGATCGAAAATTTGGACATTGTGAGTGTCTTAGTATTGGCTCTGTAACTATAGTTAATTTCTATTTCAAAAGTTGGTGGTTTTAGCGTGTGGTGCTAGTGTGGCATAGACTTTCACTTCAACCCTTTTTAGTGTCCCACTCCTGAGCACGGCTCCTCTCTCAACTATCTTACGAGTTGGCAGAGTTTAGGCCTTCATACACACACGCCGGCCAAGTGCGGGTTGGTGGATGTCACATGTCCTCAAACGATTAGTTCTTAGACATACCGGTTTCCTCACGATGTTTTCCTTCACCGATATTGAGCAGCGGCAATGTAACAATTCACAGAAAGATGTGTGGGCGCGACTGGGAATCGAACCCGCGACTTTATATTTCTAAGGCGAGGCCCGTACCGCTGCGCCACCGCTGCTCAGGCGTAGGCCTTATAGTTACCTAAATAACAAAAACGTTCCAGTCCCCGGGACCAAAATTTTTTAGACCTTTGTGGTCACCTGTTTGTGTCGCTATTCGCGTTAAAATGATAAAGATAAAGATAAAGATCATTTATTTGCTATAACATGTGTAGAAATAATATTCAGGTGTTAAAAAAAATATATAGCAGGCCCAACATGTTTGGTCTATTTTCAGACATGCAAATTTCATAAAAAAATAAAATAATTAAAATAGAACTATGTCAAAAATTAAAATGTCAATCATAAATCATGTCAATAAAATTTATGTCATATTTGAATCTATCGATGAGAAAATTAATCAATAAAAATCGAAGAATAAAATTATTAAAAATAAATTACTATTAAATTATTACAATTATTCATTCATAAATTCATTAATTGTATAATAACATTTTGATAATAACATTTGTTTTAGTTTAAGTTTGAATACATTTAAATTAAGTTCCTTAAATGAATTAGGCAGTTTATTAAAGATTTTTGGTGCCATATAGGGTATGCTTTTTCTCATCAGTGCTGTTTTTGCAGTGGGCATACACAGAGTTTTACTATACAAATCTCGCCTATTGCGAACAATCATATCTGACAGTTTAGGGAACAAGTGTGGATTAGTTTTAACAAACACTGCTGCTTCATATATGTACAGGCTCGGTAAAGTCAAAAATTACAAAATATGGCTTACAGGAATCTGTGACTTGCAGACCGAACATAGCCCTAATACATCGCTTTTGTAGTTTGAAAGCAGTTTCTTTCTCAACAGAGTTGCCCCAGAAAATGATGCCATACCTCAATACAGACTCTATGAGCCCATGGTATGCAATTAATAATGCAGATGTATCCACTATGCGAGAGAGTTTATATAGTGCATATGAACGGCTACTTATTTTTTTAGCTAGATTTTCGATATGTCCCTTCCAGTTTAGTTTGGCATCAATAGTTAATCCTAGAAATTTAGCATTGTCTACATTACTAACAAGCATTTCTCCATATGTAATATTTAGTTGTGTATTTGGTAGTCTTTGGTTAAAATGCATGATTTGTGTTTTTTCTATATTTATTTTTAAATTATTGTTATTCATCCAATTAATTATTAGGCTAAGTGCATTGTTAATATCGCATTCATATTGGTCCAAAGTATTACAAGCTACTGTTAATGTACTGTCATCAGCAAATAAATTCATAGGCTGGTTAACCGATCTGGGTAGGTCATTAATGTAGACAATGAACAACAGAGGGCCTAGTACACTGCCTTGTGGGACACCGTACGCAACTGCTCGTTTTTCTGAGGTCGTTGTAACTTCTCTCTTTGATTTAAAATCGACTCCTGTTAACTGAGTGTATTGTTTCCTGTTAGTCATATATGATGCTATCAGATTGAGTACATTGCCTCGTATGCCGTAACGTTCAAGCTTATTTTTCAGTATATTGTGATCTACATGATCAAACGCTTGCGTCATGTCACAGTATACTGCACAGACAGGGTTCCTCTTATCCATGTTTAATAATGTTCTATTTAGGAAATCATAAATAGCCACATTTGTAGACATATTCTGTCTAAAACCTTTTTGTTCTTTACAAATGATATCATTTTTTTCTAAGTAACCATTTATTTCCCGATGTATGTACTTCTCAAAAACTTTCGAAAAGATTGGTATAAGGGCTATAGGTCTATAATTTGACATTATGTCCTTTTCGTTTTTCTTATGTATTGGCTTAATTATGGAAATTTTTAATCTTTCAGGAAACGTACCTTGACTTATACATAGATTTATAATGTAACTTAGATGGTGACATATAAATTTACCTACCAATTTTATGATTTTTGTAGTGATTCCATCATACCCAACACTTTTAGTATTTCTCAAGTTTCTTATTATATTGAAAATATCCAGTGGCGTACTAGGGGCCATGAACATAGAGTTATTCCTGTTGGGTATAACAGTTGCAGCGTGTATGCCCGCATCGGGCAGCGGCTGGACTTTGTCTACGAAATAGTCATTGAAACTTTTCGCAATTAGTTTGGTGTCATTTATAGTTTTGTCATTTAATTGTATTTTATTTATAGATTCTTTGGGTAAATTGAATTTATTATTGTTAATTATTTGCCATGTTGATTTCATTTTATTGTCAGAAGATTTTATTTTATGAACATTTTGAATTCTTTTTGTTAGGTTTATAATTTTTTTAAATAGTTTTGCATAGTGGGTATATGTCATTTTCTTCGATGGCGAAGGTTTTATTCTGCTAGCCCACAAAAGTTCCCTCTTTTTTTTACTACATATTTTAATGCCACGGGAAATCCATTTGGGTTTTTTAGTAGCTGTTATAGTAGTAACCTTTGATGGAAAGCAAAGTCTATACATGAGATCAAATTGGTCAAAGAATAAGTTAAATGCTGTATTAGCGTCGTCAGTTTCATAAAGTTCTTTAAATGTCAGACTACTAATATATTTTTTAAATTTATTTGTATTCTCTATTGAGTAGTCTCGTTGTTCTATTCGCCATTTTTGTAAGATATACGAATATTTGACTGGGCATTTCAATAATTGTGCTGTATGATCTGACAATGCTAGTTCCAATATGTCTGCATGCCAACATTTTTCAAAGTTATGAGCAAAATTGTCATTCAGCTCAGTTTAAGAACGTACGTACTTAGAACACACTTCGGACTTCGTATCATACAAACGATACATGCTCGACATATTGCATAACTTCTGACCGGATTACATCTTGTTTCAGTAAATTTTACCACGTGCAAATGTCGAGGGCGGTCACGAGACTTCATTTATAAGCGTAAGCGATTATTGCAGAATCGTTTTGTTAAAAAAAATTGGTTGCCTGTAAAGTCGGTATACGGGCGAAAGTTTTACGTGACAACGACTTTGAGTGGTAAAATAATTTTAATGTGAATATTCATTCGTATAGTAGGAAGAAGGATGAAATCTGTCTCTCTCGCTCTTAGGCGGGCTAACCATGCCCGAGTGGAAGGGACGCGTGCCTCTCACTCGCTCTCATTGTGAGCGCATAACGTGAGCGGAGCGTAACGCAGTTTCTTGAAGTGTCACCGGCAAACCAATTTGTAAGACGTTGTCACGTCAAAAGAGTATTTTTGGCGTAGCTCCCAAAGTCTATAATAAACTACCAGATAACTTAAAAAATATGCCCCTACTTATGTTTAAGAAAATTCATGACTCACTATTGATTGAGAAATTTAATGTTATACACTTTATTCATCGATGTGTTTATGACTTTATGAAGGATACATTTTAATATTGACTGAGCAAAGAAACTTGAATTTTTTAACTGTAATTGTAATTCAATCCAGACCCAAGGAGGAGGCGTCGCGGTAGACCAAGAAGGAGATGGCGGGGCGAAATAGATAAATTCTTAGATAATTGGATGGAGGTGACACAAGACCGCGATGCCTGGAAGGTGTTAGGGGAGGCTTTTGCCCAGCAGTGGGATGATCCGGGCTAATAATAATAATAATAAAATAATAAATAATTGTAATTATTAGTTTAGTAATTATTATATATTTTTCTTATAAAATGTTACGTTTTATTTTCTTAAACTAATAATTTAATTATGATAAGTTTCTTGTAGTTTATTTGCTTTTTTTATTTTTTATTTTGCATTTAATGTAATATTTGTACGCCTTCACGGCAAAACATAGCGCCAATTTTAATGTTTACCTAACACCTTTATTTACTCACACACCTATGATCTACAAATAAATATTATCCCGCGCACACCTCTTTTTAGGTCGTAGGTCACCTCTTTTTGCGCAGTCGGATAAAAACTATCCTATGTCCTTCCCCGGGTCTCATACCATACCAAATTTTATCCAAATCGGAAAGTGCAGTACCTAGTTTTGGCGTGAAACCACGACAGACAAAGTTACTTTCGCATTTAATAGGTTAATTACGATTAGGTAAATTATTTAACATTAGTATAAAACAAAGCGATGCGGATTCATATCTAAAACTTCCTGGTCACTAGGAAAAACAGTTTTCACTATTTTTAGCTTATTGTCAGATGAAGTTGTTAATGTTTGCATTTAAAAATTATTTGTAAAACTTTCATGAGACTAAAAAGTAATAAAAAAAAGGTAGTTTTATTTCAATGTGTGATATTCGCGTAAATCTAAGACAATACTACAGTCCATCAAATCTAAGAAGTACCGTTTGACAGTTCTAAACATTTAGAATTTTATTTTTTGTATGAAAATTGTTAATGTTATGGTAAAATAAAAATAGCTTCATAATTATTTTACAGGAAACCTAATAAAAATAGTGTGAATTACGCCTGTATAAAGCTAATTTATTAGAAAACAGTGAAACGTCAAACGGTACCTCTTAGATTTGATGGACTGTAACTTTCGTGAGTTTTTAAGCCACGTATTAGTTCAGAATATCTTTTTAATAGGTACCTATTTCTTCGACTTCTATTTTCTACCTCTCTCCTATTACGAATACAAGAAATGGAGACGAATGAACGAACGAGTAAAACAGATTTTTTAGTATTTTTTAGAATAAAACAAAAGCATTGTCAATTTTAATGACATATAAATCAGTATTTTTTAACTGATCTCTATCGGCTTTTAACTTAAATGTGGGCGATTCGTATGACATTTAGAATTAATTGCAGGGCGCGGCAAACTGGTGAAAATGCCGACCGAAATAATGAAATGTCGACGAAAGTGCAATCTCGTTGTAATTAGGGGTTATTTTGACAACCAAACTAGACATCGTGAATTTTTTTTTTGGTAAAAATACTACAAATTTGGTTATTGCCTATCTTGATAGTAGGTACTTTTTTTGGGACTTAACCCACCACTGAAGTCCCGCCATTGTTACTCCTGTAAGCCAGGATCGACAACGGCGCAGTTAAGAGACTCTGGATTTTAATAGTAGGTACTGTATTGACTTTTAACCACTTACAGCCTTATTCATAAAAAAGTTATGACTTTTTAGTTAAAATGGACTTTGTTTCTTTCTTACCAGTAGAAATGTCAAGATGACAGACAAAGACCAACGAATTATAAACCTATTTTAGCTATAATGAGCTTAAAATACGTTTATAATTACTGGGGCTATACTTTAAATTTGATTTATTATATGTTTCAATTCTTATTTCACCCTTTTCTTAACTTCAACATTTTTTAAGTCGGATTATTTTTTTAAATTCGAACTAAATAAATAATTGTTTTAAGTTTTGTATTCATTTAAAAAAAGAGTGACATAAATGTGAATTGCTGTCAAGTGTGCGATTGTAAGTAGTTTACTAGCTTTCCGCCCGCGGCTTCGCCCGCGCGAATATGTCGGTTATCGCGCTAAACTTTTAACTTATTTTTCCTGGGTCTCTAACTATAACCATTCCAAATTTCATCTAAAATGGTTAAGTAGTTTTTTTTTACTTTCGTATTTATAATATTAGTAAGGATTAAATTAGCCTTTTTTCTTTTCAGACATGATTCCATAATTTATTTACATATTATAATACAAAATCTCCCGCCACATCTGTATGTACGTAAGTATGATACATAACCGTGCACTTTTTACCTATAGAAATTCATGAGAAAGTTTTGTATGTTCCACCTCTGCTATCAGTGTAAAGACAGGGCGGGTAGCTAGTATGTGGTCGTAGCCATATCTTAGAATTCATCACTTCAAGATGTGGCCATGACATACATAGTACCTACCTAGTGAATATTTACCTGTATCAATCAATTTACCTATTTTACCACACCCATACATACAATCAAACAATCATCTAAAGAGGTGATATAAATTCTAACAATATCCCATTTCAGTTGTCAGTTATATGTAGAGCAACAGTTGTCGGCAACAGTTGCCGGCAACATCAGTAAGTATTGACAAATAAACGCACGTATTTATATGAAAGATTAATGTGTTAATGTCCTAGTGTGTCTATATACGCTAGATTGATCTGACGGGTATTGCGCCTGATTGGTCCAAGTCACACGCGTTGTCAGTGAGCAGCGGTGGCGCTCGAATTCGAATCCTGGTCGTGCCTACACATCTTTGTGTGAATTGTTTGATCTCCGCTGATCGATATCGGCGAAGGAAAACATCGTGAGGAAATCGGAATGCCTAAGAATTAATCATGCAAGGACATGTGACTTCCACCAACCTGCACTTGGCCAGTGTGTGTGGATTAAGGCCTAAACTCTCTTAACTCATAAGATAGTCGAAAGAAGACCCGTGCCCGGCCCATTCAGTTTTAAATATTAATTGTTTTCAATCAAATAATCAATGCAAAACAGCCATAGCAGATATTAATACAAATGTTTAACAGGGTAACCCCCTTATTAATAAACGTCTTTTAAGGTAAAATGGGTTTTTAATTCTTTGTCTAGAAAAAGACATGTTGACATTTATACTAGTAAGAAAGAGACGCAATCCATTTAAACTAATAGAGGCTTATAAGATTTTTACCAGTGAGACCGGAAGTTTTTACTGAATCGAACGAAACCTTACATAAGACTATTATTTAATTGAGGAAGAGAGTGGAACGTCCAACTTGACTAAATTATTTAATGAACAAATTATATCGGCTTAAGAGATACTATTTATACTCAATTTTTTTTCTAGTAACTTTTTATGTAACATAATAAGTAGTCACAAACTAGGTGTTTGTGGCTAATTCTCCTCCCTGCATTGCACAGGTCCGCCGTCGAAGAGTCCCGAAACCCCTCCCGGGATATAACAACACATAGGAGCTCACCTCGGTGAGCTCCCACTGGCGGGGTGGCGGTTGTCTTTATGGATCCCGTGGTTGCTGGAGTCGGTGAAGTTTAGTGGGTATGGCCCCGCCCAGGTCGCCTTCGACCTGCGTTTCAAGGGGTGGCTGCAGCCTTAAACGCAACATATCCTAGTCCTGCCTAGTCCTCTGCAAAAAGGCGGGGTATGCGTCATGCATTCTCCATCATAAAAAAAGTTGTTTGTGGCTACATAATATGCCTAACCTAAAACTAGAATTTTTTTTATACACTAGGGAAGAACGTCAGAGATCTTTTAAAAAAACTTTGTTCAACTCGAGTCAGTACTTTATCAAGAAAATCCTCTTACATCTTTTAACTTGGACTTTACATTTCCAGTCGAGGTCATAATTACATATTAGGCTGTGGACAGACTATGACGCGCTAACTGCATTACTAGTTCAACGGCTACTTGTAACTAGGGTTCGGTTAAACAGTTCTTGATAAGTGTTGATGCAAAGGAATGCAGGTTATTGGTTTTAGACTAAGTACTACGCGGAAAATGGTACTTATGTACTAGATGCTACTGCAGTACGTTCTAACATTGATGAATACTTGTCTACTACTAACAGAATTCACTAACAGTACGATTATTAGTATGTACGATTGCACACTTCTATTTGTAACCTATATCTAAAATATAAAACAGACTGCAGAAACATGCATTCAGTTCCAGATTAGTGCATAAACACATCTATTATGATGTCGAAAATAGAATGTCGATGTCTAATCGATTAGAAAGAAATTTCTATAAGTACATTTTTAAGTAGTTATAAATGTAAATTCAAGGTATCGAATTCAATCTTTAGTTCCATCAATATCTAGAGAATCTTATGATAATATAAACAAGGATCCTAAAAGCATAAGGATCAGACTACAATGATCAATCACCTACATAACAGACTGTTTAAATCCATCGTAAGAGATATGGGCTTAAAACTTTTTCTAAGCGACATTACCTATTGTTAGAAAAAGAAATCACAAACATCATTGGCAACGACTACAAGGGCAAGGTAAATGTAAATCCGATAAATTAATACTCCATTTCTCGGTAGCAATGGCGCCACTTGTTGGCATCTATTTTACAAGTGTGTGAATCATTATCTGTGAAACAAGCTTCGGAGAACTCTTCGATGCTAAGAGAGAAATAGGATTAAGAGAAAATCCGTTGTGCCTATATCGATAGGTACACGTATGTAATGCACAGTATCTACATATGAGATAGAGGCAGCAAAATCGTGAGACATATTCTTGAAGAAAAAAGGGGGATTTGTTTGAGTGCATAATTTTTTGGCAGATTCTGTCTGGATTCGAAAAACTCTTTTTGTAGCTACCTACAGGTTTAGTAGCTATGGTATTTGTTTAGGATAAAAGTATCACACATGACGAAATAACACTGCAATAGCAATCGCTAGTACCTAACTCATACAACACTGTCACACAGTTCACATAAATATTAAAAGTATTCCTTTGATATAAACTTATTCTTGAATTCTATTATTACTCTGTGAAAACGGTGAAGCTTGTTCTTCCATTAAATAACTGTAAATATTGTTTCGTTTGAAATTCCCGTTAATAGCGGACAGTTTGTGTGATTCTAGAAATTATCTGACATCTAGACTTCACAACACGCCAGACTAAACACGCGGTCCTATTTGAGTAAACACACTGAAGGGAATTTCTCGTTGCGTACGCTGTCTTGGGCTATAAAGATACTACTGTAGCGATTATGCCAAAGCTATTGGTTTAAGTCTTTTACACAGTTTTTAGTAGTTACCAATGTTGCTACTCGCCTTCACTTCAAAGGGAGAAAAGTTCTAAAATATTATTGAAGTAGCATTTTTAAAATAGGTAACATGACTTCTGTCTGAGATAAATAATAGGTATTGGAAAAATATTATACAATCAAACTTAAGTAATTTTAATACAAAATTAATTAATTGTTGATCCTAATTGAAACATTAAAGTAAATATACCAAGCAATAAATTAATAGTTAACATCAAACCAAAACAAAATGGTCTTTTGTTTACCAACTACAAACGAAACTTATAATATCGATGTTGGTGCGGGTGTTCCTAGAAATTTTCCGCAACATCCCGGCGCCATGATATTGTAAAGAAATAAACAATCTATGGACCAATTTCACTAGATAAAAAGTGTTCAACTAAACGCTGTTTTAGAATTTATTAGTGTAACTGAATTATAATTCTTAATTTTACTTGTATGAAATATCCCCAAAAGTATTTCCAAGAGTGACGGTACGAGAGAGGCCAGCGTCAAAAAATGTTTCTAATTGTAACACCCCTTTATTAGCTTTGGGTACTTATATGTTTGTAACGAAATCTTTAAACGCGATTTTTACTCACTCTAAAACGTCAGATTCATCTGAAATTTTGCACACTTGTCAAGGACCGATGTGAGTAGATATTATTAAGATTGTTTTTATAGTTTTGACCCGTTATCCTAATCGGAATCATCATCAACACTATCCAGTAGATTTATATCGTGTTTAAGCGTGTTTTTCCAAAAAAATACTAATCCATTTCAGTTCACTGACGAAAACATGTAACTACCGATGACTGGTCATCGTCTACAAAGTAGTCCACCGTTGGAAATAGTAATTATATTCTATCTTCGATCAGTATCTTTATTTCTACTTACTCATTTGCGTTGTATTATTACATTCCTATTATCATGGTCTTCTTTATAGATGGTTTCAAATTTTTAAGCTTCGATAGTAAAACTTGTGAGCTAATGAATTCAAAAGAATATTGGATTATAAAAATATCTTTAAATATTTTATTGATCGTCTAGTAACATATTTATAGACCGCCAAGTGATACGGTTACTACACTCAAAAGCTTACTCTGACATACATAAAATTTCTATGATTAATGTTTACAACAAGATAATATTCAAAATTATTTTGTTCTGTTAAAACGCGTTGAAAGATAAAAATTTATTTACTCACAGCTAGATGTCGTGAATATTTATGAATTTGTAAGTGTTATTACTGTTGTAGTAGTTACACCATTTAGATACATAAGAAATCATTTAAATGTAAGTATGGTTTTAACGCCAATGATTTTCTTATACTTTTGAGCATTCATAAAATTATCATAACCTAATTAGTATCTATGGACAATATAATAAACAGAATGCCATTCTAATAGAACCACTAGGTATAGAAAATACGAGGTCCTGTGAAATGACCAAAAATTTTTTGTCAAATTTTTACTTTTCAACCAACGTTTGGCAAAAACATCACTTGACATCTCATTATTATACAACAAAACATTGTATAAACAAAATAACATTTGATAAACATTCATTTCTTAAATATAACATTACCTACCTACCTACATTTCCGAAACAAACAGCTTTTGAAATGAATGCTTTACGAAACGGAGGTAGTAAGTAGGTAGTTAAACCCAATTTTTTTAACGTGTATCGGTCGATCATTAGGGAACTGAAAAATACTGATAGATTCTAGTTAAAATCATAATTCAGTTTAAGTTTTTGAATAGATGAAGTTCTACAGAGGATTGCTTATTCCGGAAACCCAATCAATGCTGAGCACTTCATCAGCTGTGAAGGAGCTGTTTAAGAAAAGCAGCCGCCAACAGCACACGCAGCAAGCTGACCCAAAATGTTGCTATTATAATTATGCAGACGTTAAATTTAATTTCAATAATTTTGTATTGACTGCACGCACTGTCGCCAGCTTTTTTCAGCATCCTACCTTACCTTTAGGTTGTATGTCTCCAACTACGCAACGAAAAGTTATTTCCAAACATTTAACCTCGATAAATATAGACTACTAAATTCAAATGGCATATTGTAACTAAGTTCTTCGTTACCTTGATCATGATGGAATAGAAACATAATATTATTCGGCGTGAGATTCAGTATTCGCGGAATCCCGAAGCCACAATACGTTGACCCGTTTGTTTACATTGAGTAGATCAGACCCATTTTTAAATGAGAAACATCGTAGTTTTATATATAAGCTTGATAGTCTAGACTACTTTTACAGTGAACCAGATCTTTGCGTAATAATGTCAAAAAGTATCGTAAAGATACAACTGTAACATTTTACTTTAGTTCACCATGAAGTTCAACCCAGAGTTTCGAAAACGCTTCCTACTTAAAGATGTAGGCAGTAGGCGAATATTACCATCATTTTCAAATACGAATTCTAACTCTAAAAACGGCTAATGCTACAATTACTCTTTTGTTACACTCTAAGAACCAGCAAATAAATTATTTGTTTAAGTTTTATTTTATAAAAATGATTTATTTTTATGAAAGCTAGCACATAATTCATTACAATTAGAGCATCTAATAAAACTATCCCCCTTTTGTTTATAGATTTTTTGGGAAGTAGGTTAGTAGAGAATATGTTATAGCGCTATCAAAGTTATTTACAATTATATAGCTATCTAATGAACGTGATCAGTAAATAATAAATAATATTTAATTAAAAAACTTTATGCTCGTTAAACAATAAGTCATAATAATATATTTCAATGACAAAGAGAATAATTATGATTTCTCTAGTCTATGTATAGCGCAGACGTTATTTACCTATCTATTTAAATAAACAAAATTAACCCATAAATTAAAATAATTGAACATTATAAAACTATTAATTTAAACTACTTTTATTAAGTAACCGAAAAAACAGTAAACAATAGAAGAACTTGATTGTTGGACGATTAGACATGATATGTAATTAATTTTAAATATCCATAGGTACTTTTTATTATACAAATTTATAGGAAACTAGCGGACCCGGCAGACGTCGTTCTTCCCGGTAAAGCAGTGCCATCTACCGGGTCTCAGACCTACCGAATATAACCAATAATAAATGATAAGTATCTAACCCGGTTTTCGGCAATTCTTCGCTTTCTAATTTTTTTTCTTTGCGTAAGAACCATCCTCGTACTTAAAGGAATATTAAAAAAAAAGAATTAGCGAAATCGGTCCAGCCGTTCACGCGTGATATCGTGACAACGGAAAACGGGTTTCATTTTTATATATATAGATTATAATAGAATAATATGAAGCTTAATAACGTGGGAACCAAACCAAATCAGCAACAGAAAAATGTGATACAACCCTGATCGGTAATAATGCAAGCACATACTATGACCAAATGGATTTACCATACTGCATAAAGTCATCAGCACTTACATTAAGCATTATTGCGTCTTATAATGTGTAAGGTCACAACTATAGGCATGATTTTTCTTAGGAATGGAAACAAAGGACATAAATCATTGCATTTAAATTGTCGTTTGTTCGCTTGTATACCTGGATGATGTAATTTTGAACAACAGAGCTTAATAAGCTATTTAGCGGCACTTATCGATATGATAGATCATTGTCAACATTGACTTTTTAATGACTAGCTTATACGTGGTAATGTTTACCACATCTGTCCTGATGCCCCCATTGACGAGAGACGCAATTTATAGCCAAGAGTCCACGCTAACACTGTAGAGTTACTCACAATTGCACGTAATGTTAAACTTGAGATTGTTACAGAAAAGATTGTTGAAAGTACTATTGTTTAAGTGTATGTTATACGTAGGTATATGCAGGCCACTATTATAAATAATAAAATAATAATAATAAATAAATATTCTGGGACATTAACACACACGGTCATCTGGTCCCAAGCTAAGCAGAGCTTGTGTTATGGAAACCAGATAACTGGTATATACTATACATATAATACTTTTCTTTTGTAAATATATACATATAATAGATATTTACACCCAGACTCGACACAAACAGAAATGTTCATCACTAATGTTTGTCTCGGGTGGGAATCGAACCCACGACCTGCGGCGTGAAAAGCAAGTATCTTACCGACCACGCCACCGGCCCGTATTATCCCTGGCACACGTAGGTGAGCAGTAGCAAAATTGTTAGCAATTGCCGTTAAATCTTATAAATCGACCGTTTAACCTTTTCTCAACCTTCGCCTAGTTTAAAGGCGTGTCATACATCACACTTCGAAATTACCCTGTATTATCTTGTTAACGTTTTATCGAATCATTTATCTTTCCTCCGATTTGAATAAAGTGCGATCATCAAAGAGTCTTCTGGTTTTATTTAAGTATTTACCTGTTAATGTGAATCATTTGCATTTTGAATCGTAGTGAAAATCACACGTATTATTATGTACTTTCCTACTTTTGTTAGGCTCTCTTTGTGTATTCCCATCTCTGATTGTTGATTACTTCTTTCCTATCAGGTAATAGTTTGCCGGACTCAACTACCCATTAAGCAATTTTCATTGAAGTGATCTGTTTTCCAGTTTTATGAAAAAATTCAGGTATCTGTTCATACGGTTTTAATCAAATCTCTTTCTAATAATATTAGTCAGCAAGATGCGATCACAAATAAACAAAAAGCAATAGCAAGTACAAATTCAACAATAGATGAGTTACTCACCGCGCGAATGACTTGTTACAAATATTATTAGATTCAGTTGGTTCTAGTTTTAGATGCGTTTGTGTATTTATAGATAAGCATGTTACTTCAGATGTATGCTGTTCAACTGAGCAAACTGTATCGGGGAAATAGAAATCGATATTATTGCTAGAAAATTTGATTACAAACGATTTTTCAATGACAGGGGATAAAGAATTCCTAAACTCGAAGTAAGTATTTTGAAGATAACAAAACATCGTATTAAAAGAATTAATATGGAAATATTATCACCAGCGGCGACTTCATGCATTGTGCGATAGGCATAAAAAAATCAGACGACTTTAAGTAGACTGACGTTAAAAACAATTATATGACTTTGAAAGTATATAGAAAATACCCAAACAGCGTCTTGAACATAAGTTATTCATGAACTTATCAGGTCTACCCAAAATATTCTTACCATCTTAAAAGTTTTGGTAGAATGTTGGCAGTAAGGCAGTTTAAATATTTAGACAATAGTTTACCATATTTCCTCAATTCTCTTAATCACATTTGTAAAGCAGCTGAGATTTATTTTGGCAGTTTCTACTATGTTTGCCCACAACACGTCATAGATAAATCATTAAGTCTTCAGCATGAGCCTAAATCTTATCTTTTATACACTCACCGGTTCTGACGCATTATTTAGTCTGACACCTACTCTATAAAGTCGGCATGCTAGGCAGAAAATTTTGAAAAATATTGATTCACGGAAATAGCTATTGATTTGAGTGCAACAAACTCTACCGATGCGTTGCTTGAAAAATATATTACATAATGGATTTGGATATCAAAAAAATAATAATACAGTTGTAACTATTAATATAATGGATAATCTTCGAATTGCGGTGACAATCGCAGCTTTATTAGCGACCACGATTATGTCTTTGTTAATAGCAATAGCGTCATTCGAATTATTATATATATTTTTCTCGTTTAAGATACTTTAATAAGTTTTATACGTTTCTTAGCTACGTGATTTTACAAAGTTAAAACAATACAAAACACTATAAGACTAATATAAAGAAGAATATAAAGTTAAGAAAAAATATAAATACATATATAAGTAAATAGTTTTCTATTTTTGCAGATAGGTATATCTGCAGAAATAGAAAACTATGGCAGTCAAAAGTAAATAGTTATTATATTGATAGGACTAACCATTTAGTGCCAGTTATGTAACAAATATAACTTTCGACATTCAAATTTGTGTGAAGACTTTTTTCTCGAAAAATACTTCGCAAAGAACCTTAAATACGCTTTTGTTTGATGAAACCTTAGAAATCTTTGTTTATATTTCAATTAGAATTAATAATAAATTGATACAAAGTGCATTGCATGGAAATACTTACACTCCTACACTTATTGGAAAAGTTTTCAATATCGTATACACCTAAATGGCCATCTGTTTCACCTACGCGATCAAAAACCAGGAATTCACCTTGGCTTAGTTCATAAATTTCGGCACAAAAAAGGCAAATCACCACCTATCTTTGTATGCATACTGGTAAATCAATTGATACGATTTCAATGTAGTAGGACTACCGTCTTGTACGCCATCAGGTAAATATTAAAACACTTAAACCCCCACGCACTTGAGTTACGTGCTGATCAAAGAATACGCACCTATAGAAACACTCGTAACGCAATCACCACGTGTGAAGTCGATAAACTAACACTTTTGGCTGATTTATCATTTGCTCCTATATTTAAGCGAAATAAAGAGAAAGAAAACTAAATATACAAACCTCAGAATAAATTATACAAAGTTAATTGTATAAATGACATTAGTGTAGTAGGTAGCTAAATAATTATGAAAAATTATGCCAAACGCAAAAATGTTACAATGGAAATAAACACAAAATTTGCATAAAACTACTTAAAAGTAATGTTCTAATTATAATAACTTAATCTTACTTAAAGTGCAATTAAGACATTTTTTGTTGTTGTTAACATTTCATAATAAAACACTAGCCGAAACATCGTGCGGAAACCAACAAATCTAAAATTACTTTACTAATCATTTGAGGACATGTGACATCCACCAAATTGAAACGCACTTGGCCAGCGTGTGTGGATTAAGGCCTAAACTATCTCAATTCGTCCCCAGTAGTGGGACACTAGCCGGTTGAAGTGATGTAGGTGTGACACTAGCCGGTTGTCTTTGCTTTTCTTTGGGTGCAATATAATTTCATAATTGTATATTGACAATATTAGTTTAATTGGTCACCAATATTGATAATATAAACATCATGACAACAGTGTAGCACAAATTGCTAAACATAATATTAATAACTAGCTTCCGCCCGCGGCTTCGCCCGCGAAGTTGATCTCACTAATCTTGTTTCTCCATACAAACTTTGGAACCCCGTTTCACCCCCTTAAAGGGTGAGTTTTGAAAAATATAAAGTATAGTATAGTATATATAGTGCACCTTTCTTAGTGCACCTCTAGACTCCATAAGGAACCTATGTGCCAAATTTGGAGTCTCCAGACCCAGCGGTTTGGGCTCTGCGTTGATATGTGTCAGTCAGTTTCTTCTTTTATATATTTAGAAGATCGATTTAATTATTACCTTGTAATATACGTCTGGTTAAGTAGACCTATACAGTTCTTAATGAAAATTGTTGCAAATACAAAAGAATTCCCTTGCGAGATGGCACAATCGAGTTTATAGGTGGCTAGGTGGCAATGGGCCGCCCATATTATCCGTAGTAGCGTATATTATTTTGATTAAAACGAATTCTAGAGAGGAGGCTACAGATAAGCAAACTGCATGAGCCCTTCGACTATATGGACTGACTTTGGCTGTGTTGGTAGCTAGTAAATTTCCTTATGTGAGTTATTATTCATTATAAGCGTTCCTCATAAATCTCTCCATATATAGTTAAAAACCGCATGAAAATATGACATGATGCTGAAAATATCAAATATGATATACAAAAAAACAGACGCAGCGAGGGTCTATGTTTTATAATAATTAGTATTAATATCTGAAGGTGTTTTACTCTAATCTGTATTTCAAAAGCATGGTAGGCATCTTGTTGTTTGTCGCTATCCATCGCCGCTAATTGAGACAGGTATAGGGTATAGCGTCTACTGCAGCTAGACTGGAATAGGCTGCTAATGATGTATATATTATTAGGTATTTCACTAAATATATTCTTATACAAGTTAACAATCGATATAACAAAGCTCCTCACTTGCACTATTGGCACAAAAAGTGCGGCGCCACGCTCCGCTGCATTGACTATCGATTTCGTTCAGCTACACGCTAATGATTTGCTTCAAGAAAAACTAATAAATTGGAAATAGAAACAAAAGGCTTTGTTAAGATATTTCGAGTTCATTCTATTGCTAGTAGGTTTAGATCTAGACTTTTTTTTATTCTAAAATGGACCTGCGCTTGACTACAACTTCACAGATGTTATTCAATGATGTAGTCTATTATGGGACGCGCCTGCTCACTATACCGATACACTTGTGATAACGAATGATTTTCGGTGAGAAGGTGGCAGTAGAATGAGGCCATAAAGAAGCACGGCAAGGCCGATTGGATGTGCAGTTATGTCTGGTGGGAGGTCACTAACCACGGCCAAAGCCTACCACCAGTGGTAGTAGTTAGCTTTGTAGCCGGTTTTGTGGAGAAGAATAATGTTATCTACAATAAATACAAACCATACGTGACATTGAAGTTTAGGGTCATCAAGATTACAAAAACCGAGATAATAAGTTTTTAATTCAAGTGGCAATGTCGGAAGGCTTGCAAAGTTGCAACTATGCGTGAGAAATTATTTCTAAATGCAAATTAATGATACAGATATTTCTGCAGAAATTATTTGATAGGCTATAGAATTTCTGACCACTATGACGTCAACTTACCTAATGTTACTTTGTAAAAATTGCAATTCCAAACAATAGTGAGAATCTAGTTCTTAAAACGGAATTGGATATAAAACATTTAATCTCACGGGGTTCATGTTTTGCGGTGAATAAATTAGTAATTTAGAAATACCCACTTTTGTCTGAACTTCGACGGAATTTAAGTATTTAATTCACCAAGGTCGATTTTTTCAAACATTTCCTGATAGTGACCTCCTCATTGACCTTTAAGTACTTAATCAAACATTGAAGTAAAATATTGTTTTTAGTAGTTTTTTTCTATTATTCAAAAACTAGTGAGTAAATATTAATCACGCAGTGGGATCTTGGTCTACATTAGTGTAGCGCCACCACCGGCGAGTAATTAGTGACGTCCCACTGACTCGGCGGCTAGTCACGGTCGTTGCTGTCGAAAAAATAGCAGTCACAACACCAACGACGATATAGATTAACGTAGTGATGCGACATGTGACGTTTGAGAACATAAGATAGATTGTAAACGATTGGTTGGAAACATTCGACAAACTTAATAAATAAATAATTTTGGTTTGTAATGATAAATCAAGAATACCTATTAAAAGGTTTTGTGTTATTTTTAAAGATAACCAGAAAATTGACGACAAAAACGACGAAAGTTTTTAGTTATAGCTTAAATTTTTAATTTTATTTAGCGTGAAAATTATTTAAACGAAACAAAATAAAGTTCTTTAATTTACAGAAAAGGGTAATTGTGTAAGTAAATAGGAAAAATTAGTGCCCGCCGCAACACTAATTTTGTATGTTTAATAAATAGTATTAACGTTGGTAGCGTTGTTTATAAAAACCGTTAATGGTTGATTTTCAATAGCAGTATTTTACCTTTACATGATATAGTGAAAATTTTTAAAAGTAAAGTAATTGTATATTCAGATGATTGGCATTGTTCATGCCGTGTTGTTTACACAATGAGTCATATTAATTTGAAAATAACTATGTTGCTGTCGGTAACATTTAGTGCGAGTAATAAAATCTTTATTGTAGTAAAAACAAACATTTAACAATCGTCTAAGTATAATAGACATTAACTCTAATTTAAACAGTGATCATCAATCGATAACAGTTTTCAACAATCAAGTACCGCTCTTGAGTTTCAATTGCTGACAGTACTTCACTATCTATGTATGAGCGATTGCTACTATACGAAGTGCCATAGACTAAATTAAATACAGACGTTAAATTATATAAAACACTTTAAATAATCAAATTGACCGCAACATAAAAGTGTTATGTATGAGTTATGAGCTATCAAACATCTTGAGTAATCAAATAAAGTCTGTCTAAATATTATAAGAAAGGTCGTAAATTAAGTAATAACATTTTAGGAGCGGGTGTTTGGACTTTCGTGATGCAGTATCGGTTCATTAAGCACTGATTTCAGTAAAGAATACAACACCTTTATAAATGTTTAGTTAGCTTTCGATAATGATTAAAACATTGTGATGTGCTGTAAGGATAAAGTTACTATTCCAGATCGAACTGCCAACTGCAAGTGCCGATATCAATCGCAGCCGGCCATACAACAAAAATAAATAAATTTGATTTGCATGTCAGTCAATAATTTGTTCGGCCAGCTGCACGTGCTGTTGCAGGCAGTTACAGTTGCCAGCTAGATTTAGAATAGTACCTTTAGTGTACCTACCACCATATACCCGTCACTGCTATTCATATAAGCTAGAATCGCTAGAGAAGTACATAAAGGGCCATGAGTTTGACAAAAAAGAAATTAGTGTCGGAAACCCTAAACTGTCTTGGATTTCGCACGATTTTTATCATAGAGATAAATTACACTGTTCACTTTTCCATTAAATCTCATGAACAATCTATATGCACAAACGTACCTACTCCTATTTGTCAAACACGCGAAGAATACCTACTACCAAATTTTATTAAACTAACACAAATTAAAAGCATCAAAGACGATCCCATTAGCCGAAGTCGTTACAACCGACGGAGATTTACACAATTGGTGTAAAACAAACAAAAATACTTCCCCATAGAAGCCGTAAACGTCTTTAATCAGTCGCCCCGAGGACGGTTTATAGTAGGCACTAAAGTCGCGATGTGCGAGTTCGCTGAACTTTTATGGGTCATTTGGATGTTTTATTTTGGAAACAAAATAGATTGTGGTGCCAATCTATTGTACACAAAGATATAGGCAGGATAATCAATACCGCTAAGAAGTTATCGAGACGTTACATGTAATATAGTCCAAGGAAGTGGAAGGGAAGGACTTGGGATTATGACATGGGGTAACACAAACTGACACACGATAGGCATCATGTCAAAAGAACTTTAAAACAAATTACAATTTAAAATAAAATTCTAAACACTTACCTTATATCTCATGAAGACGAAGACGAAAGGACGATGTAGTATTCCCCACAATTCACTTAACGGTTAGCTAAAATAATACTTAAAGGAAATCAGTTAATCAAGTGATAATATTACATAACAATGATCATCTACATCAGCAAAATTTCCGGAACTCAATAAAGATAAGAAGCAAAAGGAGAAGTCGTATCAAATGAATGAAATAGAGCAGAAGATCTAGTGCACCTAAGTATTATATGGTAGCCACTTGACAAATGGGATACTACATTAATGTTTGATATAGAATCTACAAAGAGATTTGTGCTATACTGAGCAATCATTAAAAAGTGGTTATGTCACTAGTCACTACTCGATATGTCGAAATTCTAGTAAACAGTAAAAACATGACATCAAATTTATTAATTTACAAAACTAATAAGTATATGCAAGTTGTAAATCATCTCATCAAAATTAAAGTATACTTTGCATAATTTACAATTTCCCACATGTTTAGATTGGCATCAGCCGCCAGCCGTATACTTTATTGACGTACTGTAATCTCTGTACTGTGACGAGGTATCGTATTAACAAGATAAATGGTTGTATGACACAATGCGATTTCCTGTCTGTCGGATGTCTAGACTGTAAACATTATGTATATTCAAAACAATGTAAGTAGCGATGTGAATTGAAGGAAATTAGATTCGTCCATTGAAAACTGGAGTCTCACGTTACGCAGATTATGAGGCATACCCAGTTTGATTGAGTGAAAAGTCCATTGACTGTATAGAACTATAGGAGGCCATAAAGGAGGTTGCGCTGTTGGTGATCGTTGAAGAGAAACAGAACCAGAGTTAGCCGGAGCTGATAGAACCGAACTAGGACTTGCTTAGGTCGCCTTAATAAGCCATGTAGTAATCAAAACATCTACTTTTAAAGAACTGAAATTAATGCAGTCGTTAAAGATGAGTCCAATGAAAGGACCGACAGTAAATACACGCAACCCAAAAGTCTAGCTAGAGATCTAATTGTAGTGAAACATTGGTTAAACAAACCGTAGGTGTTTATACATCACAAGAAGACTTCGGTCATTAAAAGTAATTTTCACTGTACTAAATTCTCTATTTTTTATTACCAACGTCAAATATAACCATAGGTAAGAAGGTAGGTTTATAGAATGGTGATGTTCTTGTAACAATTTTGGAACATCTATGCCCTTGATTCGCGGCTACCTTCAATAGCTACAAAACATTTGAAAGTAACAAGATAGCTAGCGAACAAATCTCTTCCACGTATACCATTGAACATTAAACAGTGTTTTCGAGTAACATTGCCAATAGTAATTAGTCAGTAGATAGGTCAAGGCTGTGTTCAATCGTTTTGCCAACAAATAAAGTTACATTGAATATTGTTAGATTTTTTACATTATAAGCATTTAGATTTATTTAATTTAGCTTTCCGTTCGCTCTTTTTGCGTAGTTATCTAAAAACCACCGTGTCCCCCGACCCCAAACTATCTTTATACAAAATTTCATCCAAGTTCAGTAGCTTATGCGTAAAAGCGTAACAGACGGACAGAAACTTTCACATTTATAACATTAGTAAGGATTAAACACCATAGATAAAGGGGTATGTAATGGCAAAAATCAGTAAGCGGCAGACCCGTAGTCACTTCACTAATCCAGGTAAGCCATACGTATTCGTATAATTCCTAGCTTACGTCGTAATATTTAGAAAAAAATAATATTAATCTATACTAATATTATAAAGCTGTAGAGTTTGTTTGTTTGTTTGTTTGAACGCGCTAATCTCAGAAACTACTGGTCCGATTTGCAAAATTCTTGCACTGTTAGATAGCCCATTTGTTGAGGAAGGCTATAGGCTACTTTTTGTCCCACTGCTGGGCATGATATTTAGTTCACGCGGGCGTAGCCGCGGCGGTAAGCTAGTGCATAATATCTCCTCTATTTTGGAACAAAGTTGTTTTGCGGCTTTTTAGTAGAGCGACGGTGCAGATATCGTCATTTCTCTCGGTCTGTTTCTATTATGTGTACAGTGTTTTGTGTGCGTGAGCGTGAGAGTATTGAAATTCGAGCAGCAAAGATTGTGAGTATTGTTTTTTTACAATTAAATATGATTTAAATTTATTTATTGTTGCAATTTACAAGGTGTTTATTATTGTCATTAGATACTGCAATGTAAAAATGTTCCTCCCTGACCGCTTACGCATGTATGGCTTTTAATGGATCGCAACTTAGTTCCCGCTAAAAAAAGGGCTAGAAAGCATCCCAAGAAAGCACATCAGTGCACCTCGCTAGGATAAAACGTGTGTCTACGTGGTTTGTCTGAATAATCGTGATTTAAATAATAATCATGTTGAAATAAAACTACTTTTTAACGGATTTAATTTAGATTTTAGATCCCGACGTTTCAAAGTCTTTTCAGACTTCATGTTCACGGATGGACTGAGGTATTTGACGTCCAAAAATATTAATCACAATTATTACTGACTACCTTCAAACATTAATATTTAAGTTGCGTTCCGATTTAAGCAAACTGAGCTCACAGTGTCCGTTAAAAAGTAGTTTTATTTCAATGTGTGATATTCGCGTAAATCTAAGACAATGATAATTATGTTGCCAAATGTCTAAGTCCCTATAGGAATTTATGCGTAAAAATTTATTAAACATAAAAAGTATTTGCGTTCCCATAAAGTGTCATGTTTGTTGGTAAATTGTCTAATATTCAGATTTTAATACTTAATTATTATTCGTGTGCCAATTCTAAGTTCGCTTAGAATTTTATGCGTAAACATTTAGTAAACTTAAAAAATAACCGCATACTCAAAAATTACCATAATTACGCAAGTAATAAAACTTCAATTCGATCCAAATCAAATAGCATCTTACTAGGTATCTTTAAGAAGTTCAAATAAAACAAGGGGTCATGTGAGATTAAGTAATTAAACATTAAAAATCACACTAGAATAACCATTCCAAAGATAAAAAAAAACACCAAATCATAATTTGTTAGTCCGTTTGCATGTTTACGTGGGAACTGCTGATACACAATGGTGACTGGCTAACGCCGGTTTGCACTGGTTAGAGCTAATTATGTCGGTTGTACGATGCTTAGAGACTAGTTTACATGTATCTGTTGGTTTGGATGCGTTTCTATAGTATATAAAACAAAATACAATGTCAATCCCACGCTGATTATCATACCACACCATATATCTTACGGTAGAACTGCTCTATAAATTGTAAGCGGCTCAGCGAGATTTGCAAAGGGCTTTATGTGATGCTAGCTTTCCGACAGCGGCTTCGCCCGAGTTTATGTCGGTTATCGCGCCAAAACATTACCTTCTTTTTGCGCAGTCGGATAAAAACTATCCTATGTCCTTTCTCGGGTCTCAAACTACCTCAATACCCAATTTCATCCAAATCGGTTCAGTAGTTTAAGCGGGAAAGCGTAACAGACAGACAGAGTTACTTTCGCATTTATAATATTAGCAGGGATAGTTGTCTCGTTGTTTCCCTGAAAGATCGAATAGATAGAGGATTAGATTAATCGAATAGCCTGCTTAGTAGTGAAGTTGCAATGGGATTGCCACATATTGATTCTTCACCATTACATACTACTCCTTTATCTATGGTATTTAATCCTTGATTTTAGAGAATTTGACATAAATAATGGGTTTCATTAAGACTGACAAGTCTTTGTATAGTAAACACATGAAATGAAATGAAATGAAAATATGCTTTTTTTTAAGACGCGAGTGTACCTATATAAAATTAGTCCAATTTCTTTTCCCACCGTGCAGTGAATGACTGGCAACTACTGAGAAAACTCGGTAGGTTTTTTTTTCTTTTTTAAATGAAGTACTTACTTAAATCTATTACATTTTGTTTGATTATTGTGTTGAATTAGAGCGACATAATTCCAAGCGTTTTTATCTGTTAGATAGTCGGAAATTTTATAAGATCTAAGTACGCTTTCTTACATAACGTAGACACATAACTAGTAGGTAAGTATAATTAGTTATAGAATTTTATGTTGACTATAAATTATCTTAATTCAGATGCATTATATTTTGTTTAGGGACTTGAAATTTTTAATCTGTAATGAATTCTTATTATTATTATTCTTATTATACACAAAACACTTATTTAAACAATTATAAATAGGAAACAATAATGTACAAATAATCATAAAAAAGAAATATATATAATAATAATATAATAAATAAATAATAGATAGGTATTACAATTCTTTATTTATTTTATTAATTATGTCAATATTTTGTAATGCTACAACAGTGGCAGAATATAGCGGAACTTAATTAAAATGTTAACATCAGATTGCACCTAATATTCACAAAATAAATGAATTGGACTGAATCCTTACTAATATTATAAATGGGAAAGTAAATCTCTCTGTCTGCATCGCTTTCACGCCAAAACTACAAAGCCGATTCAGATGAAATTTGGCATGGAGTTAGTTCAAGACCCAGAGAAAAACATAGGACAGTTTTCATCCGACTGGGCGAAAAGAGGGTACTGGTTAATCGCGATAACTGACATACATCATACAAAAAAACAAATTATCATAAAGTTCAAGTAATACGAATAAGCAAAACGAAAATATAAGCTTTGTATTTTTCTTTCTAATAAACAATCTTAAATCTACTAAACCGAGTGCTACATTATCAGTTCCTATCACCGAATAGCATTTAGGCTTTAATTTAAGTAGACTATACGCCGACGCAATGCGGTTATCTTCTACCCAAAACGTAGCGAAGGTGATATGAATAAATCAACAAAAACAGTTTTTTGAATAGAAGATGGCTAGTCGTTATACGTTCGCTAGTAGTTAGTATTAGGATGCGCAAGCGCCAGGGGGCGTGGCCTCCGCTGCCACCTGGCGGCCTACTTGTGAACTGTAAATTTGGTGGGCTGGTTTACGTTTGTTTATTTACGGTCTAACGAAGTGAATATAATTAAAAATCAAGTGTTTTTAAAATATCAGAAATGTATTCTACCTTCCTTATTAATCAAGGCAGGAACATAACTATTAGCTTTTATAAATAACTAGCGGACCCCGCGGACGTCGTCCTGCCCGGTAAAGCAGTGCCACCTGCCGGGTCCGAAAACAGAATACGACCTATAAGATTTAATAAAAATCCGTCAAGCTGTTTCGAAGGAATTTTTTTAATTTTTCTCTGCGTAAAAACCATCCACGTACTTCAAGGAATATTCTAAAAAAAGAATTAGCGAAATCGGTTCAGCCGTTCTCGAGTTATGCGCTTATCAACACATTTTGCGATTCATTTTTATATTATAGATAAATGTTTAATTTAAATAACGTAATAAACTGTTACAATAATTTAATAACAAACATTTATTGCTTATTTACAAAATAAAATTATCATAATTAAACGCTTTTTAAGTTTAAACCATAAAAGTCAGTTATCTTACCTACCTAATTATGACATCAGGCGCGATCTCGCTGCGTTTAGCGGCGCGTGCGCAGCTGCCTTAACATCTGCCGCACGCGACTAACAGCGTGGATCATTGTATCTTTTGAGTTATTGAAAGCTTTTACAGTATTTATTAAGACATATAACATTTCTACTTCTAAATATAAAAATGTGGTATTAATTTATAAATTGATTGTAAATATTTATTAATATTGTTAGTTAAAGATAATGCTTAATTCCTAAATCTAACTGCAGGTTGGTGTGCTTATTTTCATGTTTTCGATGGGCCTAAGTAGACAATTTCCGTACCTAAATGGTATCTGCCTATAAATATGGGTTGCTTAAAATAATTTTATTATTGCCAGACATTCACTGCACGGAAGAAAAAGAAACTGGACTATTTTTAAGCAGAATCGCGTCTCAAAATAGGTGTTTTAATTTCACTTCAATAAAGCATCAATGTCGCTGAATTATTTCATCGCCGCTGCTCAATATCGGTGAAGGAAAACATCGTTAGGAAAGAACCGGCATGTCTAAGAACTAATCATTCGAGGACATATGACATCCACCAACCCGCACTTGGCCAGCGTTTGTGGATGAAGGCCTAAACTCTTTCAATTCTTAAGATAGGTAGGTAGTTGAGAGAAGACTTGTGTATTGAAATAAAACTACTTTTAACGGATTTTTTAGAAGACTTGTGCCTAGCAGTGAGTCACTAAAAGGGTTGACGACGGATTCATCACTTAATCACTAGCACTATGAACCTTAATATGATAGAACTAAGTCCGTCGCCGCGTCTGTCTGTATGTATCTTCGCAATGACTCCAAAAATTACTTGCTCACCGGAATTAATGAACATTGCGGGCAGAGTTTCATGAAGACACCTCTGCTGTCTGTAATTTCGGAGAGGTTTGCTAGATTACCAAAAATGTCACATTATAATAATTTAGTGGTTAAGTACACACGACTGCACATCAAGCTATTCATTTCCAATATAAACTAATCTCGCATTCCCGCACAACGAGAAGTCAGCTTATACAGGATATGTAGGAGCTGGGCTTTTGGGGCTGAGTCACCTTCGTCCGTGGGTGTATACCTTTAATTGAATCTCCACACGTGGTCCCCGGGTGGTGCGAATCAGGTGACAATCAACTGGTGGTAGGCTTCGGCCGTGGTTCGTGACCACCCACCAGACAAAGCCGCACCGCCAAGCGGCCTTGCCGTGTTCCGGTGCGATGTCTGGTGACACCATGCAGTGAGGGTGGGTCGGAATTGTTGCTCCTTTAAGGTTTCTAACCTTAAGGAGGCTCATTCCACTGCCACCTTCTCACCGATAATCATTCGTAATCACGAGTGAATCGGTATACTGGGCTGGCGCGTTCCATCGTGGACTACATAATTGCTTAACATCAGGCAAGTTGTAGTCAAGCGCCAGCCTATCGCAGAATAAAAAAAAGCCGTGTGGCACAGTTCAAATCGCAATATAAAAAGAAGTTAAACCTAGCGACCTGTATCAAATAATTTAGGAACTTACTAAGACATAGGAGTTTTCAAAAAAAAAATTAGCGTTAGCTATTCTCGGCTATTCTGTTAAGGCCACAGACCCTGTAAAAAGTTTAATAATAGCGCATATAAAATGTACGAACATACACATCAAAGTAAAAACGTGTGGGTTAAAATACGTACCTATTGCAAAATGGGATCATAACACATTCTTCTAATGTTTTATGTCCAGCCCACATCCTTTTGTTTTACAGAAATTTTCAGTACCCAAAATAGCTTAACTAGATAATCAATTGCAAATAGTAAAACAAAACTTCATTTAAATTATCATTTTTACATTTTGTTTATCATAAATATCACGAACATTTTGACAGATTTTAGAGTTAGAATTTTTCATACAAATTTGAACTTATATTTTTGAAACTTTTTCCAAATTTTCTTAATCCAAGGGCCACTTTTTGCTGCGTACATTGGCACCAAGTTTTTAACTTGTTAATATTTCTAGTATTTTCTACACACTTGAAAGTAAGTATATTGTAGCCTTAAATACGTTCTAACCCTAAAGAGCTAGTTCAAGAAGCTTACACATATACGTCATTTACTGCTAAGTAGAAAAGGAAATTGAACGTGTAGGTACGTTTCAAAAAACTACAATTATTTTAATTGTTGATTTTATACCCACTGCTTCTCTCATCATCAAAAATCCCAGCCCTTCAGAGATCACACATTAGCATGCGGCATCATGACTTACATAACAGACGAATTAAAGCTGCCTTACAACTTTGCCACTTCTTTTCAGGTAAACTGGCGTGAGGTAGGTACTTGTGTTTGTTTAATTTTACTAATACTTACTCATAATAGATCATATCCACTATGAGCTAGTCAGTTATTTTAGTTCGAGCGTTAGCTAGTCATAAACGATACTCGAAGGACCAACTGAAATATTCACGTAGTAGCTGTTGCTAGCATTTTAGCATGTGAGGTATTAGGGCAATAGGCGCAGAACATACAGAAAGAGTTCGTCCTGAGTTCTGTAACTTCTAGTTACAGACTTTCAGTCCTGTGGCAGAACTCTGAACTCCGTCTGCAGAACTCTGTTCATGTGTTAGGCGGTTTAGCAGCAAGTCCGGGTACCGTCAAGCAGTGTCAATAAACTTGGTTGGGCGGGCGTGGACGAAAATAGCGCGCGAGACGGCGCGTCTGTGTGGTACCGACAGAAAAGAAAATAGCGAAGGTGGAAGTGTCAATTATGCGAGCATTGCAGTTACATTTTATGCTAACTAGTTCCTGAAAGGAACGTTACTAATAATACTTTGACAAAACCTAAAATTAGTAAAGTTAGATAGGTACCGAAGTACAAACCAGACGTTATTCTGATTAAAATTAATATAGACAAGAATTGATTTAAAAAATCTCCTCAACAATTTAATTAAAAACACACCATACGTTAGATCAGATAATCAAAACTTTAGATATTATTGAAATAATTTATTTCGTAGAAACATTGTCAAGTTTTTTGCGAACCATACCGCGTTTCTTTCTTTTCCTCATAGTGCATTTGAATTGAGACATTACGTGCTTTCACAGACGTAGCGAGTGGGTGTCCGTTTACACAGTTTTACACGTATTCGTCGGTATACGACTTAAAACTAAGGACCATATCTCACAAGGGCATCAGTCACAGGTCACAGTGCAACAAGTCGCACTTCTTGATGCTCATTGGTAACGAGAAAAAACCTAAACGGGGGGACCATAGTGTTTTAGTGATAAGTTCTTAAGCTAAATTAATACATTTATTTTATATCTATGTGCCTGTAGAGTGTAAGCTGATAACAATGAAATGTTGATGTGAGATATTTCTTTGCAACAAACTTTAAGCCCTTTCCAAAATTCAACATGTCCAAATTGTATTTGTCAAATTTTTTAGTTCCAAATTTACTGCCTTATTGCACGGATTTTAGCAGAATCACTTTTGTAACAAAACCCGTTAATTGAAGAAAGCCACCCAAAAACTAATTGTTAAGTTATATAAAAATGCTTGTTTTAATTAAATCTCGAAACCACTTCGAAACCTGTGAAATTAGCACTGAAAACCATTCAGTTTTATTCAAAAACAAGTATCAGTTGGGCGGTTCCCAGTCGTTTAGAGAGGGCCACTTTATATTCGGTGTATGTAATTATGTCATCGTATTCGAGTGGATATTAATATAAAGAATCGGGTCACAACAATTTTCCGTAGAGGAAATTACTTAATAAACGTTCGGAATAAGTATACTCTTGTCATGAGCATTATTTAAGATGTCTACATATTAGCATGACCATTGATCAGTCACGGACCTCCTGCGTTGAAATATCTCTTCTGAAGTTGCTTTCAATAAAATTTAAGTCTTCAGAGTAGATTGACACTTAAATCTGGGTTATCAAAGCCAGGCGGTAAAAAGCAGTCAAAATGTGGAGCTATCGAAGGATGAAGAAAAGATGGAAGGAGCTTGCTGAATGTAAAAGATAATCGAAAAGATGTTGAGCTACGAGTATATGATATGATTGACATTTATCAAAAATATTTCAGGAGGCAAAGCAGAAAAAAGCGGTGAATGACAATTGGAGATAGAGAACCTACAAAGGGACAACAAACGCTATAGGGAATTTTGAAAGATGCTGCACCGATTGACAGTAGCTCTCAAGTATTTGATGATGATATATTGTGTTTCTTTCTTTTTTGAACTTGTTTATAATATTGACAAACTAAAAACACATTTAACTATGTTTTCTTGTATTTTGTTATCATAAGAGACGAGTCAATTAGTACACAGTCCGCACTACTTTGCCACTCGGTATTTTGCAACCAAAATACTTGTGGAACGAAAAAAGTCACTTGGTCTAAATATACTTCGTCTGGACGAGAGTTGAGAGCGTTCAACGGAATGGCTTCAGACGTAGGTACAGTTATGAATGGATTTATTGGTTATGTAAGGTTTTCAGTTATAGTAACTGATTTGTGGAAAGAATATAGAATAGACTAACGGTTATTATTTTTATAATTTCAATGAAAATACTGGCTCCGTCCAAGGTTCATACAGGGACAAAATATCCAAGTACCTAACAAACTACTTGTGAGTCAAATTTTAAGTAGTCAAGTAACTAAAATCCATCTTGACATTTTTTCCGTTTATAATAGGATATATTAGTAATGGATTTTATATAAAACTATATTTAAGAAAAACAAGACGATGACTTCCATTTTTCTTTTAATCTAACGGTGTTCACAATACATGGTATTTAGAAAAAGATAAGGGTGGAAATAATGAAGAACTTTACAATGGCCGAGATCTTTTTACTCCAGTAATAATACTCTCAAATACCAATAAATTCTTGAGGCTTAACATTCTGTTACTTTCGTTGGGTGACAATTAACCGCAACTATTTTTTTTGTCTGCAAGCTCAGTAGCTTGGGTTGGGCCCAGTGGCCCAGTTACATTTTTAGCTGTATGTCAAATATTTGTATTACTAAATTAATATAATACGATAGGATAGAATTAGGTTCTAGTATCAATAAGCACTACCTACTTCTACTAATTGTCTTCTATGATGATGAACGAATTCTCGGGGAACATTCTTAATTGTATTTGACGGTCCATGTAGTGATGTGTCTTTGCAAATGAAGTCAAGACGCGTCTTCCAAGTCCATGAAAAATAGATGACCAAAGGGCGCAGCGGATTAGCTTTTCAGTACCTACCTACTTTGCGATAGATCCAAAGATTCAAGTAAAACATTTAATGGTATTAGTAAACATTAATGATTACTTTTATTTAACCTCATCATCATACGCCTTGCCTTTTTCCCATTTCTATTGGGGTCGGCTCCTAGTCTAACCTGATGCTGCTAGCTACCAGAATTATATGAGCGACTGCCATCAGGCCTCGAAACCCATAGGGAACCAGTAGCCGAGATAGTTAGACCAGGTGTCAGATTATATTGGGTTCTGACTACATGTAACGATTGTCATAGATGTGTTAAATGACAACCGGGACAACTATTTATTTAACTGCTTACAGAAATTAATTACTTGAACCAATATCACGTTGTTCTGTGTTACCTAGGTAGTTATATTTTAGCACTACAAATCACAACATTTGTGTAACATTTACAGAATATGACTCAAACATTAGTTTTTTTAGTTTTGAATAAAGATGTTATTGCATCGTTGCGTCATCGTAGTCTAGTGATGGGCAGCTAGCTAGATATTTCTTGTGGAATTGTCTAGAAATATTAAACACTCTAATCCGATGACTTTTTTGCTTAACAACATGATACGCGTCACTAAATCTATGTGAAGTTGAAACGTTGCACAGTGTCACTTAATATTTCTTGCACTTTTATCATAATAGGTACCTACTTTCCAAATATTTGTGTACCTAAACGTCCGTACTCACAAACTTCTACGTTTCCATTCTTTGTAAGATAGGTTCATTACAGTGATACTCGTGCCAGTAAAATAGATATAAATCAAAACAATTATCACTAGTTTGTTTTAATAAAAAAAATCTTGAATCGTGCCAGTTATGTGCAGAGCTATCAATAATTTCTGTACAATGTCATAGCATCAAAGAACAGATAATATCTACATTAATGCCTGTTTCCAAAAATTAATAATACAAATTTTTTTGACACTATTTTTATTAACACATAACTTCATGTCTTACAGACGGCTTATTTGCCTAAATCACTTCAAGCCTTTTTAGTGTCCCACTGCTAGGCACGGGTCTTCTCTCAACTATCTTACTAGTTGAGAGAGTTCAGGCCTTAATCCACACACGCTGGCCAAGTGCGGGTTGGTGGATGTCACATGTCCTCGAATGATTAGTTCTTAGACATGCCGGTTTCCTCATGTTTTCCTTCACCCATATTGAGCAGCGGCGATGAAACAACTCACACAAAGATGTGTGGGCACGACTGGGATTCGAAACCGCGTCCTTATATTTCTAAGGCGAGGCCAGTACCACTGCGCCACCGCTGCTCCGTATTTGCCTGAATACTGCAACGCAATAAGGATGTTTTGATATTTAAACTGGCTGAAAAATATTTACCTACCATTCCACTCACATAAAAAAGATAAAAATAAATAATAAATTGAACGTAAACTTACTCTAGTTTTAGAATGAAAACAAAATGAATGAAGAGTTTCGGAGCAATTGATGCAGTTTGGCTATTTTCGTGTCAGTAATCCTTTTTATATGAGTAACAAGCTTAGCTGTTAACTAGTACAATTCAGGCTAGCTGTAGGTACCTATATTACTTTTTGAAGAAAGGCTAATACTTGATAATTTTAGGCGCTTTCGACGACATTAAATTATTTTTTATTGACTCTGATAGTACAGTTAACCTAGTTTCGGAGTCAGGGGTCCATTTTTTAGTGTAAAGTAAGTAGTCTCACCCATAATCTCTGTATATTCTCACCTTGCTGTCAATTTCTGTGTTGGGTTATGAATAAATGATTATTATTATTATTTGCCGATTTATATGATTTTATTAGTAGGTGTTACTTGCTTAGAAAAAAGATAGAGAAAACTATTGTAATTGACACATACGAATATTGTGTTTTTAAATGTAAGGAAGCCGCATCACTAACTTAGGAAAACTTCTTACAATAATTTCGCTTAAACTTCTGATTGGTATAGGTAGTAAAACACAAGGCAAACGTAAAAAGTGAAAATATAAACATCTCGCCTATATCGAAATCAAAACCAAACGTGTCAAAGTCTAGATTGTAAATTTTAGGATTGCAGTGTTTTATTTACAGCTCGTTGGTTCTGGCGCCGACTTTTTGACAGCCGGCTCCTTTGCCGATTCCAAGCTGTCAGAATCTAATTACCAAACTTGCGAATTTCTTTTACACCCACAATGCCCTCTATTATTAACACATCAGGGTCTATTCTTGTATGGCAAATTATCTGTGAAGTTGCAGTGATTATTATGGTTTTTGCTGCCCATTCTTTATAGTAGCGTCGGCATATTTTTTTCTGTTTTTATACCAAAATAGGGTGTTGGGGTCAGCGAGAAGACGGCGCCACAGTTTTTAAGATTGATGACCTGTTGTGATTCGACTCCTGGGTTGAATATATTGAAAACTAATTAGAATTTTTATTGTTACGTCTCAACCATCAGATTGGAGAGTTACGTTTACCAATTAAAAATTCGCTAAAAAATATTCACAAGTTATTCTAATAGGTAGAGGTACATACGTAGATCAGAGATGTACGTAGAGGTACATCAGATGTAAGTAGGACATCCTTTAAAAAGTTCCTTGGGTAGGTAGGTAGGTAGGTATACTTACTGAAATAAAATACACAAATTTTAGCAGCATTTAAGAACATTCAACAAAGTAATATATTAAAAGACAAATGTCGCAACTTTTGCAACTGATAAAAACAGAAAACAAACAGAGGCCTTCGCCATTTAGGAGCTGCGCGTACGCAAGTCGAACGCAACTTGTTCCCTCAGCGGCGCCTTAGCGGCTCAACAAAGGCTCCTCGGTATTTATGTAAATGGTCGAATTCCGAAAATGCCAGCAACCATCGACCAAAAACAATTGTGCGCAAAAAACCGTGGGAGGGAAAAGTTCGATTTGTGACTTTCACACATTGGATCGTGACGTAACTGTACATAATTCAATGGTATTTCTTATTTAAATGTTTTAAGAAACACAGCACCACATAAATATCAACCCGTTGTACAATGGACGACCTGAAGAAACAGATTAACCGAAAGCTTTTAATCCAAATGAATTAATTATATTATAAAGTTAAATCAACTGAAAATTCTAGAACGACACAAATAATAAAATAACCTCTAACAAAGACTTAAAGTATTACGTACAATGTCAAATTATTACAGAAGAATGCCATAAAATCAACAATCAACCATTAGGCACTAATGTTTCACAAAAAAATTTCGATGTCCACTTTTAGTTTCGCGAACCGACGCGGGCGCCAACAAGGACTAACGGGCTGCTTTTTGTATAACTAACTGTATCTCAATTTCATCCATTGCTTTTTCGACGTTTTGTTCTGTCTGAAGTTCGAAGATCCTCCTCTGATTTAGGGATTCAATGGTACACATTAAACGTTTTGTTAGATTTTTACTTCTACTATCATTGTATTTGAAGATTGAATTTAAAGTAAATAGCGTAAAACAGAATCTTTGTTTTCAAGGTGCAGCGCTTACACTAAAGAAAAAGTCATCAAAAAGTAGATGTTAGCAATTAAATGAACAATAATAATCATCATCTAAATTCAGTAAACATTTAAGTAGGTAGTACCTACGGGCTCTGTTAGGTATTTTTCTTTGAGACTAAACCCACCACCGGAATCCCACCTGTACGAGCCATGTCGTACATTTCTGCATTTATATTGCATTTTTCATGTCTTGTACATCAATTTACATTCAGTACTAATAAAGTATTCACCAGAGCTAGACGCTTTCATTTGACATTCTGGCATATGTCATTTAGTAAGTTATGTAAGAGCACCTGCTATTGGTCCTTCGAGCCGGATAAAACGTTACCAGCATATCCGATACCATTTATTCATCCTCGCTTCGAAGCTCGCTTTTATGCTGCTACTCCTGTAAGGCAATATCGACAGCGGCGGCGCCGTGAAGATCGAATTTGAACCCGGCCAAGTCCCGGGACACCTAAACTGTCTTGGTCTCTCTGGTGGTTAGGTATATCAATGGATAACTACATTTTTAGATGACAGTACCTCCCAACAAAACGGAGGGTTATGTGTATCTGTGCACAAGTGTTGTTTTCACGACATAGCGTCTTAACGGTTGGACTAATTTTTATTTGAAAAAAAAAAATACGTCCAAGGGTTACAACATTTTTGATTAGGAGGTATAAATTTTTAATCATTTTAAACATCAATTTTCAAAATAAGTAGACCGTGGAAATTGGATAAGTGATATTTTCTGTAAGAGGTCAGGAAACAAAGCTGCCGAAGTGTCAAGGTTTCCACCCACTTGACACATCACTCCGGCATCCATCTGAATGTAGGCCAACAAACACTATTTTGAATGAGATTTAAATATAGGTAATCTGTATGCTTCTACCACTTTCCGTCGTTTCACAATAATGTCGATTTTATCTTGTTTATCAATGTTTAATATTTTACTTCTTACCGTATATTCTAATGTTAAAATATCACATATTATTTTTGAGTATTCTGGCAATACACAAATTCTATCATTCAATAAAATTCACCCCTAAACCTTTAAAAAAATATTGTAGGTAATCATTATTAATAATGATTACTACAAAATAATTATGTTTACTAATACTATTTTTGGAAGAACTTTTAACTATTTGTTGCATTTAGGTAGTAGGTACATTTATTTTTTTGTTTTCAAAATTTTTTCGACCAGAAATACGTAAACAACAGCAATAATCACCTATGTTTTAAGTGGGCGTTCAAGTCTACACACGCGCGTTGTTACGCAAAAAACTATTTACTACAATATTTCACACCCGTGTGGGAGTGGAAAGACGTGAAAATTTTCAAAACTTTCCCCTTGGCAGTCATATTTGTAACCACAATATAATTTACCCTCAGTGGCCTTCTTGGGATCCCCGTTGACTTAAAATCTTGATAATAAAGCGACGCGACGATTTTTTAAAGATTCATACTCATCACTTCAACTCCCTTTTATTTTAGTGTCCCACTTCTGGGCACTGGTCTTCTCTCAACTATCTTATGAGTTGAGAGAGTTTAGGCTTTAATCCACGCACGCTGGCCAAGTGCGGGTTGGTGGATGTCACATGTCCTTGAATGATTAGTTCTTGGACATGCCGGTTTCCCCACGTTTTCCTTCACCGATATTGAGCAGCAGAGATGAAACAATTTAGACAAAGATGTGTGGGCACGACCAGGATTCGAACCCACGACCTTATTTTTCTAAGGCGAGGCCCGTACCGCTGTGCCACCGCTGCTCTCATTTATTCTTAATTCATACTCATATATTGTTAAATCATTTAAAAAGTCACAAATAACTACAATATTTAACAAAAACTGCATAATAGGTACATCAGTTTTTTTACCAATGTTCGTTTATTTAACAAAGCAGCATATCCAACTACTTAAATGGCAAACACTTCTTTGACTAAACATCAAGTAGTTAATTAATGTTAATCAAACTCAGTTAAATTTCACCCCAAAAACTCAGCATACCAAACCATTTACCGTTCTTTAAAAAAACTAGATTCCATTACTGTCCAAGGTTACCCCTTGCTAATCACATGACTCGTACAGTTAAAAAAATCGACCTCACAGACAGTTACGCCGTGCTGGCATCTCCCACGGCTGAGCCGATAGCAATCGCCTTAATTACTAGTCGATTAAGGCCGATTATGGAGACTACAATAAAAAATTCGGCCAACTGTTTAATTAGACCTTTGATGTCCCTAAATACAGTCGCTTCGGTTAAGACACGTCTTGAAGGCATCCTAACTGAATTTATATAAAAGAATGATCATAATATTGTTTGCAACAAAGTAATCTTCATTACACATAGCTGATTTAACGCTCAATAACTTATGAAAATTTGCATGCAACTCCAGAAGGACGATACATAAAAATTACAACAAATTCTTGATTAAACATGCAATATGAATGAAGAACATTTTATCGTAATTATCAGCGTCTGGGAATGAGTTAAAAGTTATAAAGGGTATAACATCAAAATTACATGGAACATTCCAGAAATGCTTGAAGTAGGTACCTAAATTAATTGGATCGAATGTGAAAATCCATATTGTGAGATATCATTAGACATTAAAATACAAACTACGAACTAGACTTATTTATTTATTTATTTAAAATCTCATCTAATACTGCTTTATTTTTCTCTGTGTTTACAGAATTCGCACATTTGCTGGTCCTATAGTAACAAATATCGTGATCTTAGTATAATATCAAACAGAAAAGCTCAGCATAGCTGTCAACATTTGCATCACTATAGTACCTAATACCTCTAATTATAGTAATAGTTGCCATGTTCACCTTTTAACCTACTTGTTACCTGTCTTTGGATTCCAATGCATTGTCACTGACTCTCATTTGTATTCTGTCCGTCTTTCATGACAAACCGCTGTGGTCTCAAGTGTTTCTATATTTTCTCTCAGGTTTCCTTCAACCGACTACATACATATCTCCCTTTCTTCATAATATGCCCAATCTATGTGGAAAACAAACACAGTAGGCTGATCTTTAGTTTAAACATACAATTTGAAGGTTTTTTGTAACAATCGTTTACTGTTTATATTGTGAATGCTTTGGCTTTTTGATTAATGCCGACTACTTATAATATTTGCCGATATGGTTGTTAGTTATTCTTCATGAAAGTTGTGTGTTATTTATTTGTACAATTGGTTGCTATAAATTCTTTGAATTCGATGACATCTGTATTAATACTGTTGCTCCCTGAAATCTATTGTTAGAACGTTAAAGATCTATCGATTATTCGCTCATTTTATGCGTTCTACGTAGATTGTATGTGATCAGTGAGTCAATACTTACTATGTTCTAAAATGATTATTTTTATTTAACAATATAGGTAATTTGTTAAATTTTATGTTTTAAATGTGATATGACTGTTTATGCGCGACGCAAGTAATTCAAGTAAATTAGGCCACGTACGTGAAATACACTAAATCGTGTTATTTATATCGCCAACGAAGCTACCAAACTTTCAATTAGATTTGACACCATATTTTGTGCAACTCAATCGTTCGATACAAGATTTACTGACATTAAAATGGAAATTGGATGACTCCAAAATTATCAAATAAATTGAAAAATAAAACGTTGATTGAACAATATAAATAAAATTCATTATCCATGACTATATGCTTTTATTTTAATAAAACAATACTGGACTGGGCCATTTTAACGTTAAAACATTTTATTTAGACGGATCACTACCGATTGCCTACTTTTTTTGAAAACTTACAGTTATGTGGTCTACCTAAATTTCTATAGGTAATTAGATTTTGCTGAAACTAATTTCATGGCGATTATCCGTTCCAACTACTTATATCGGAATTAATTGATTAGTAGGAGAAAGGCAGGTGTCTCATGGCACAAAATTAGTCTCATCCTGCGGCTTGCATAGCAACCTAAACGACCTTAGTAAAAGAGTCATCGAACCCTTGTGTTTCCTAAAACGGTTAATGTCCCGAAGGGTGCCAATTCGTGATATGTTTCGAGGACTTATGGACTGTATTTTTTATAAAACTAACTTTTACGGTTATCGTTGATATTTAGTTGAATGCGAAGAAAGTTTGTGGGAAATTATTAATACTTTTGAGCTATTACTTAAGTATACTAGAATATTGAGATGAGATCACGAAATAATTGTTAACACACACTATTGTAACCTACAAAAATTACTACCTACCACCAGATTTATATATCTCTAAATCCCAAATCATAGCTAGAAATCCCAAAAAGCCAAATTTTTGGTATCCCTACATACAAGGATCACGCGATCACAATCTAGACACAATAAAATTACTGGAATTAAGAAAAATGATGCGAGAACCAGCTACCACGCATGCCCTATAAATATTTAAATTGTAAAACGCCTTAAGCCGAGTATTGTTCATGAATTTAAAATATTTCGATTATTCCGGACCAAATTATTGAATGCGGTTATAATTTGTTGAACGAGCGCTTTAAGATTTGGAGCAAGAATTGCAGATAGGGTGAAACGTTTCAATCAACGAAATAAGGTTAAAGAATACCTGTAGGCTTTAAAATATTTTAGCTATGTAGACGATTTTACTATATTCGCTACTAACTAATAAACCACAAAATAATTAGAAATAAAGTTTTTATGGTTATGTCCTAAAAATATTGTAATTTTCTTTTGAATCCAAAAGACATGACCACAAATTTAAGCAGGTAGAATTGTGAAATAATTGAATGAGCATTAACATAAAATTACTTCTGTCTAACCCCTTAGGCTCCTCATCGGTTAAAATGAAGCATATCAAAAACGTTTTCAGGAATTTCAAATAACCAACCAATTTTAAGAATGTGCATGTCTAAAGCGGCCTAAATTATTCACAGTATCCTAGGTCATGGTAAAGCTTACAACAAATACCAATTTGCTTCTTGACCCACTCAAGGGGTAAAGTTATATATCATTATGAAAATTCGCAGTTCAAATTCATGCTCGCTCTTCTTAATTTCGAACTTGTGTTTTGAGTAGGTAATCCTTCCAAATTTGATAGGCCATTATATATCTAATCATGTGGTATTTTGGAGAGTCCTAAGCATATTTCATTGGAAAAGTTTAAATACATCGTCAAGAAACAAAGCGATTCTTTAAAAATAAGAAAAAATGTAAGCAAAAGAACACAGACAATAAATGGATACTTTTACTGACCATGGATGGGATATGGACTGGCTTATCGTATCCGCGCCATGTGGGGATGAACAAAAGATTATATTTATTTGCCGACTATAAGTACGTGTATGCAGAAACAGTAGGTATATGCAGCAAGTGTTATATAAATTCTAATGGTTTTCTAACCGAATATTTCTGATGCTTTTTGCTCTATTATTAATCAGTTTCTATAAATTACGCCTGTGTTTTAATGTGTTTTATTTAAAATTTAATTACCTATATTTTTCAAGTTTTCTAACTTATCTACTAAATTAGAAAAGTTCTTAAGAACTGTAAAGAAAAAAACTAAATGCGTGGACTGTCACGCGACAATTCGTCTGCGCAAGTAATAGCCATTTAAAAACAATTCTGCGGGGTTGCCTCGCGAGTGTAACTGTATATGGGTATGCAACGCCAAAGTGGGCGCTAACGAAAAAACCCGGCACTCGAGTCAAAAGGAAACCCGATTGTGGTAAAAAATGAAATCACCGCTGCGCTCTCGTAGCGTAGTAACCCCTCCTCCTCTCCCTTCCCGCGTGGCGCATCAGGCCATGCGCACTACGTGCCTTTATCGCTTGCTCTTGCGCATCGTAAACAAACATTTTGCAAGCAATCGCAGCTCCCAGTTTTTAGTAAAGTACCTATTTCTATTATTGTGTGTAGTGTATGGTGGATCATTTTTACATAGAAGCGTTGTTTTGCCATAGGCTAGTTTATTTTTTAACATGGAAATACGATTATAATAAATCTTTTATCGCAGTTATTAGTCACTTTGAGGATAAATGCCAAAGATGCAAGTAAGAAACATAATTAATAGAGTTGAAGTAATGCCAACTTTTCAGTATTTTAAAACTGAAAATTTATTTCACCTGAGACTTTGCTGACTAAGAATTATTGGTTAGGTACTTACACAGTGTGAGGTCTTTAATAATTTGTCTGCTTGGAAAATACAAGCTTATATTTAAGCTACTACTAATTGTATATACCTACTTACCTACTACAAAATACGTACCTACTTACATTTCCTTCACGACGAATTTTTCTTCCTACTGTTAGTGTTACTATTTACCTATCTTACCAATCATGATAAATGCGAAAGTTTGTACGATATAAGAATGATATTATGTTGGAACCCTTCCACGACAAAAGGGTATAAATAATACTCCCTACCTATACCGATGTGGGTGAAATTTTGCACTTACGTAAACAGTTTGTCATTTTAGTATTATTATTAACATAAATCAGGCGAAGTTCTTAGTGTTCTTACAGTAAAATCTACTTAAGCAGAAATAAGAATGGGAATGGCCGAATGGGATCAAGAATTACAGCACACATTGAAATTCAAGGAAAACCTGTGAATCAACGAACATTATTGAGATCGTAACCCCAAAAGTTTACGCACGATTCGTTTGATTTCAGTTGTTGCCATCCTATAAGTTAACTATTTTAAATTACAAGTCCTACGTAACATATAAATTGGGACAAGCCGAAGCATAGATTGAACATAACAATAAAAAGAAATTGAATTGAAATTATTAAGAATTGAAATTAATTAATTTTTTTTATTTCTTTTTTGTTGTGCACTTCTACCCTTTCCACAAGTTTTCTCTTCTAGAGGTTTGCTGGTAGAAAATTCATAATTGAATTAAGCTCGCCTGTGTACATTGTTGTTTCCTATTTATAATTGTATGTGTAAGTGTTTTGTGTACAATAAAGAATAAGAATAAGAATAAGAATTGAACATGTTTATTGCGAATCTACCTAGATTATTTGCAACCATGTCATTAAATAATTCTAATCAATATTAAATTTAGTAGGTATTGTGTGAAAAAATCATTTAAGTATACCTATAATATCTAATACCTTTAAACGAGCTATTCTTGTATATAATTGGAATCTCGGAATCGGCTTCAACGATTTTGATAAAATTTAGTATATATGGGGTTTCAAAAATGTCATTTAAAAAAAAATACCCAGCAAAGCTCGGTCATCCGGATATTAATATGTAATAATATAATATAGTGGGACATTAACACAAAATTAATAAAAAAGTATTAGTAAATTTACCAAAACTTTTTGACTTCTTACCGTGCAGTGATGGGTTTGGTCCGAAAAAAACTATTTTGTAACGCATACATTGGACTAATCGTTTGCCGACCAATAAAACTGTTATATCTAGAGGTTCAGATTCTTTCTACGTAAATTTCTCCCTCTGCCGCAGTGTCATCCAGGTGTTTCGCTGAGAAATCAGCAGCATCGGTTACTTTTACCTTCTAAAAATATTTATGTAAAACCTAATCATTTAATGATGTTGGAATGTAAATCAATTATTTATAATGTACTTAGATATACGTTCATATCTTCATTCTTTATCATTTAACATGATAAAAGCGTTATAAAAGCAAAAGTATATTAACTTCAAATTCATGCTCATCTTTTATTTAAAGGTAAATATAATGAAAAGCCACCGTTCATCCATTTCATGATTGAACGATGTTTTTTATTATGGAATTATTACTGAAGCACTTAAAATTTTACGAGTCCACGCGATCGACCACCGACGCATTCAATATGAATATAGGTACCTATAACGTCAACATGTCTAAACGGATAGATGTTATTTATATTCATTACTTTATTTGATTCCTTATAAGATGGTGGTCTCATTTTAAAAGGGTACCTAAAAAAACGAGTGGTCCTATATGGATTATTGCGATGAAATTACCTACTTCTATAGTTACAAAAACTACCAACACACCTAGTAAAAGACGGAGCACGAGCGGTTTCTAAAGGCAGCATAAGACGTTCTGGCTAGATGGGCTATGTCCAAATAGCAATGAACTAGTCTTACAATAATTATGAAAAAAATATTAAAACAATAAACTTTTTCAAGCAAAAAAGCAAGCGTATATAGCATAAGTAGATCAGACAAAAGAATAGCTGCAGACATAACCATTATAAAAAGGAATAGTGAAGCGAATACTTTTCCGTCAGTAATTGATAATGTTACGAATGCTATTTCTTCATAACCAATAAAAAAATCCAGAGTAGTAAATCAGAGATAAACTGAACATTCACACCCCATCATCCCGATGAAGATATAAACATGTTTTATGGAGACATAATGTGATTTCACGTTAAGAACACACACGATGCACAGTATGCGAAGATCAGGAGAATAATTTGCTGGCGATTTTATGCCATGGTGGGCAAAAAATGTAATCACAAAAGACAGGTTGTGTGAAGCATTAAATTAAGTTAGGATTGTAAATAGGTAGATACCTATGTTTGAAATTGTGTAGGTAATCCTACTAAGTACTATTAAAAACGCGAATGTTTGTTAAAATTATATTTGAAATCGTAATTTTTTAAAAGCTTGACTGCCACGATAAAATTCTCATAAGAATATTTTAACATCTTACACTCTCCTCATCAATACGTATAATTTATGGAATCGAAAATATCTATTCATAAATAATCTACAAACAAATAAACGTACTCAAAGCTACATCTATTGTGGCAGGAGAGTTAAAAATAAAAAGTAGTTTATTTTGAATCTGTCGGGCTGACTGCTTCGTCTTTAATTACCACTGGGTATATATATCGGGCGCTAAGCATGGCTCTCCTTAATTTCATTGCTGAATAAACAAATTGCTCTACAGCCTCTTTTAATTTGAATAACAAAGCAATCTAATAAAATTACTGCGAGCACCTATGTTGAAACAAAGTATACAGCGCCATCTGTTATTGGACAGTTGCAGTTGGAAGAAATAAAGCTTACAAGATTTTCCTATTATAGAATGAAATGTGCTTAAAAATGTATGATCATCAAGCGATTAGACATAATTAGGGTAGATATCTGTAGGTACATCGATATTGTTATTGAAATTGGAATGAAATTGTTATTGAAGAAATGTTTCAGCAGATGTTGTGTGTTTCATATATTCAATGTCTAATTTAGCGGTATCTATGAATCTTTGACCTCAAGCTCTACGATGGACAATTGTTCGTCACTCGTCCGTACAGTTGAGTCACTTGGATGACGGCCAGCCCGTCTCACCTGTGTTGTTCCAATTCAGCTTCCGTTCAGGATGTGGTCTCTGAGACTATTTATATTAGGTGACGATGTATTTGATTAGCTACAGTCTATGTTCGCAGACAATGTTTTATGTAATTATGAAGGTGCAGCTAATTACGTACCCTTGAAGTAACTCGAGGAACACTGTTGCATAAGCAATAGCAAAAACGACACGACTGTTGACTGATCGAAACACATTATCAGTTTGATTTTTGCTATTCCTGTCACGTGAAAAAAGGCGATAATCGGCCGTTTTTAACATTTGTTGTACAATCTGCCTCTTGGAGATTTCGACGTACCTCTTCTTATTGCAATTTGTATAGGCGAAAGTCACATTTCAAACTGCATTTTCAAATTTCTCGAAAACAAATGGGTAGGTACTACTTTAATTATTTGGTCATTGTCCGCTGTCTTTAAACACATTTACGTCAATGACTACGTTTCTATCCCCATTCATAAAATAAAACTACTGTTAAGTCCTTCCTACGTATCTTTACGAGTAAATGCGTGGGTGATAGAATTGGCAGATGCTTATCTCCATTCATAGGCTATCATGTACCATTGACTGAAAGTAAACTAAATGACGTAGCGTCTCGATTTTCATTCCCAATTTGGCAAATATATTCATTTAGAGAACAAACTATGTTCTATGTTTATACCTAAAATCGAATCTTTTGAATTAGTCTCATGAAGTCAAGCAGCATCCTATGAGATTTTTTCTCAACGTCTTATTATTTTCATTCTTTTAGGTTAAACAATTTGCGTGCGATGTTCTCACGTCGTTATAATGTCTGACGCCTACTTAAAGCAGTGTTGACAGGTGTTAATGCAGCTTTTTTGATCTTTTTAAACTTGGGAAGAACCTTCTTTCACTTCCCATATTCTATACATTTGCCTATAAATATTTTTATAGCAACAAAGGAATATTTAATGTATTCTCTGAACTATCAATCTAAACAAACCTTCAGAGTACCGCAAAAACTATTCGATAAAAGCGATCGAGGAATTGCCATCATAAATCTGGTGTGTCAAAGATATGAATGAAATAGTAAGTGGTGTAGGAGGATGAATGAATGACGTCATAATGGTGAACTCATAGTTGGTAAGGATTCAAGCCTCTCGTCCATTCATAGCGTGGGTGGGGCTAAATATTGATGCAGTATCTTTAACCTTATCTCTATTCAGTAACTGATATTGAATCCCTAAGAATTGTGTATAAAATTGTAAAATAATGTGAGAAGAAACAATCGCTTGCAATTTTTGCTTTACTTATACGAAAACTCAAATGGGAAATTCAACATAAATATGAATACGGTTATTACAAAATACAATATGTAACGCGGCTCTGAGCCAAATAACATTTGGTCATCATTTACATAACATTATTATACTCACAATAAACTTATCTCGCACCCTATAGGACACGGGAATGTGGAACTTTCGCAATCAAACCTATTTCCACCAGACGAATATGACACATCCTAAAGATATTATAGCAGAATGATTTACTACCGATGCTTCGTTTTTTCGCTTCACACACTGAAACACGGCCAATTTTTTTTCTGTCGCCCGTGGATGGGATGTTGTCCAAACGAATGACTCCCGTTTAGATAATACGAGTTTATTTCGGTTCTTACATATGTTACTCGTCACACAAAATAATAAGGCCATTGGCCTAATGACAGCAGCTTATTTTAGTGCGAGACTTTTGAAGGCGACTCGTTTTAAGTGGTCGTTGGGAGATATAGGGATTTTCCAATTTTCTCAGAGTACCGTGTTTTATTGTGTTTCGGGGAAAATTCTTCACGGTGGAAAACATTTATAGGTAGGTATGACCTACTTACTTGTGACCAAAAGACCTACTTCCAATCCAATAAAAGTAGATTTAGATTTCGCATTCGAGTCTGACTCCTTAATCAACTTATGAAGTTAAGGATAAGTTTTTATTTAACGTGTAATATTTCGTGGTTCTAATCTCATATTATCCCTTGTACCCAGGTAGTCCAGCGCGAGTAGAAGCAATGCAGAACGTGCGTACGACGCGCGGCAGCAGGGTGCGGCTAGAGTGCAAGGCGAGTGCACGGCCACCGCCACGGATATCGTGGTACAAAGACGGTAAACCCGTCGCTGATATTGCGTTAAGAAGATTCCGGGTGCAAAATTTCAGGTGAGGACCATCAAGTAAAAACAGATCAAACACACAAAATTTAAATCTAAAGTAGCTACAAAAATAATTTTATATGACATTTAATATGAGTCTAATTACATCGTTTTCAAATGTTTACCTATGCTATAGCAATGGCTCAGATGAGTGTGTTGATCTTGATCTGAAATGCAATCATGTTTGTTGATATCCAATAGACAGAATGTTGTCTTCGAACTAATGGGGCATGCGCATTCATATGGTGCCAACATTAATGTGCATACTACTCTGATTATACACTAATCACAACAGCAGACGACTGTCATTGACCGACCTGAAGTACTGGAAATTCTTCAGCTCACAATCACTGTATTGCAAACCTTAATGCATGTACTTAAGAGTCATTAGATGCGTTTGGTATTACAATGCAATTGTATGGAGTGATTATGATTAAACCGTCGTCGTCGCCATTTCATGGGTCGTTGAGTATTAGATGATTATTTAGATAATTTGCACAAGATGTCCCATTATGTCTTCAGATACCATAACTACCTATTTCGTTTTTGTTTTCTCATCTTGATCGATCAATCAAAATATTGTCTTATTCTGAATTTTGAAATTACTGGCAAGATTAGATGTTTATTTTTTTGCTTGTCTGAACAATTATTTTCTACATTTTCAGGAGGCGCTCGGTATTAGTTATAAGGCACGCGCGGTTAGAAGACTCCGCGTCGTATGAATGCAGAGCGCAAGGTGCAATAGGCCCACCAGCCATTGCTAGTGCAAATGTCAGTGTTCAAACACGGGTCACAACTGTGCCCGATGATTCAGGTGAATATTATCAAAATTCTGTATTTCATTTATATTTGTATGTAGGTAAGCTACTGCTGTGTCCACCTCTATAACCAATGTGCATGACTCAATGTGACCACGACCACTCTGACAAGAGCGGAACGACAAAGAAGAAGAAGCAACTGCTACCAGATATTTTGTTGGTAGCGATTAGTAAGAAGAAGTCGAATGGCAAGGCTCAATGTCAATACAAATAGACCTCAATCAATCATGTAATGTTTATAAACACAAAGATGAAACATGTCCCATGTTTACCGATACAATTCAGAGATACTGGGAAGTGCTTGGAACAAAACTGTTACTGCAAACTTTTACTGCTTGTTCTGCGAACGTTAACAATGTGTTTATAAAGGCAAATAGGGTAATGATCAGTTATATGGCACGCAATGCATTATTGTTATTGGTCACATATCGGTATTTAGTTCCCTATAAACTTTAAATCGAAGATGTAAAGAGAAAATACAAAAACTCATAGTTACTCATTTTTCCATTGCGTATCAAGTTAATGAAGATCTTTCTAATTATAATGCAACGTTATTATTAGAATACTTTACAAAACAAGTACCCAACGTTAAGCCATGTTTTGCTAAAGAAAATATTATTTTTTACAGTTTCATTGGGTTCACCGTGTCCGATGCCCGATCCATCGTCCTATTGCCTCAATGGAGGCACATGTTTGTTCTTCGAAATAGTTCAAGAGCAAGCTTGCAAGTAAGTTATTAGAAAATTTATTATCTCTAACTGACATTTCGTTTGATTATATTCATTATCAAATGTTATGTTAAAAATTTTATTAGGCAAGCTTAGTGAGAAATATTGCCACTTCACACTAGGTAGGTATCTACACTTTTATTGAATAATAATAATAGATGTTTAATGTATTGGTAATTTATTTAATTCCAGATGTCCAGAAGGCTTCAACGGTCAGCGTTGCGAGAATAAGGATATATCAAATAGGAGCAGTATGTCCCATTCATACACGTGTAAATTGGGCCTCTCAACAACGTATTATTGCTAGGAAATTGAACATATAACCCACCTCGTTCCAATAATGAATTTAAAATTAAAACACGACTTTCCAGCACACTGGCACAGGGCCCTTTACTATTAAAATAATTGAAGTATTTTTAATATTTCTTTTTCCCTTTTGACAATATTTAATTAAAGTTTTATAGCGCTCATAAATTACATAAATGAACCATGCTTTTATTATTTAAAGTTCTTTATTAATAATTTAGTTTTTATTGCTTCTGGCCCTAGCGGTAAGCCCAGTAGATGCATCGCGAATGCTCGTTAGTAATTTTATATCATTCGAAATACGAATTTTTGAAACACGACATTGCCCATGACTATTTAATTAAGTATTTTTAGTTGCCGGCCTAGTGCGTGGTCTTTGTAAATATTCTATTAACTTACATAAAATTAATTACGGTTCCTTTGAAATCACATTTTAACTTATTGACTTTATCCTGCTATATCGCTTATTAAATTTCATAAACCCGTAACTATAACTTCTAAAAGCTTTAAATTATTAGTAAATTAAATATATTAATAGCCCAGTGAGATTATAATCATGAATTTATGTATACTTTCCACTTTTGAACTGATTTTCTCTTAATAATTTATTAATCCAGTAGGTTTTTGATGATGCCTATACCTTAAGACTGGGAGTCAAGTCAATTCGTTAAAGTTGGTGCTTCAGAATTTGCGTGTTAAATTGTATTTAACGACGTACAATTTGAGATACCAACTTTATTGAAATGACTTTAACACCCGTAGGAATACAAGGCTTGTAAAAAGGGTTTATCGAGACGGAGTGTAGTTAAAAAAAAAGTGTCTAAAAATCATTGCCGTAAATACTAGCTTCTTTAGTTACTCTTTTTAAAACCTTTGATTCCTTGAAATAGGTTCTCTTATTGTAAGGTTTTGTCTTAAAATAAGCCAAAGGTAGGCCTACTCACTTCGTATCTAACTTGGTTAACCCTTTTCACGTAACCTTGTACTCCGTAGATATAAATAAAAACTTCTGGCTCAGGTAGTTAATAACTATTTAAAGCCCAGATATTCTTCTAATTATGAAGATGTAAATATTTTAAATATATTTGTAATATTTGCAATTATTATCGTTATTATTAATATAAGGATTGATAACTAGTAGCATGTAATGTTATGATAATGAGACTTGCAACTCGTGTACATATCTGTAGGGTAAGAGATATTTACTACAAACATTTTCACGACAATAGTAGAAGCTTACTTGCTATTTTCAGATAAAATTAATCTATTATGTAATTTTTTGGGAATACAATTTTGATTAAGTACGTATTGAAATGTTTCAAGATACAAAACTTAGGTACTAGGTGACAATTGCAGCCACGTATACCCACCTCCATAAAATGGATTGGTAGAAAGCATCCATAGAGCATTTAAAAACAAAAAAAAATCTATAAGTGCGATTATTTTGCAGAAGTGAATTATTTTGTTAATTAATAATGTCTAAAAAAGAAAGATAAGTTTTCCTGTAGACGCCAAACAAGAAAATATTACAGCATAAAGTAGAGCATCTTTTTTCTACCAATATGATTTTAAATGTAAATAATGGATTACAACAGCATTTAACAGGTAGTGGATTTAATATTTTGTATTAATTTTCTAATGTTGGATACTTTTACAATTTTATAAAAGACTTACACATAGCAAGTAGAGCCAAAATGAATAGTTAATAACTTACACAATTAGCCGGTCCGTTACATCACCTAGTCAGATATCAGTTTTAATATAGCTAGGTAGAAATTATTAATTAATTTATATGTAATTTACGAGTGTATCTAATTGGAAGAATGGTTGTGGATATAGCGATTTTTTCTTTTTTTTTTCTTTCTTTATGGGACCGAAACTTCACATTTTAAACGTACAGTTCTTGTTTTATTTAACTCTGTATAAAGTTTTTAGATAGGTAGCTATTTATATTATGTAATAAAAGTAGACAGCTACTGTTTATTTTAATGAAATTTTGACAATTTTAGAGCATTTATACGTCAAAAGTGGGATGGCGTCATTCGCTGAAACTTCCAATGCAGTAAATAGATAGATTCGTAGCAAGTTCATATTTGTATGACGTCATATCATTTTTGACTAGATTTTTGTATTCTCACAACAAATATTAAGATGCGATCACATGTAAAGTCGATGTAATGGATACCAAAATCACAATTAAAGAATGAGTGTTGGAATTAACAGAAAGGCGACAACGTTCTGCTTTTATTTTTATTTACGCTATCCTTTATTCCTTGGAACGAACGTGGAAAATTGAAAATCGAAAATGGTATGTATATTCAAAATTTGTTTTATGTCGTGCACTACGTTTAACATCCGCACTCATTTCAAAGAATTAAAAATTTAACTCTCTTCTTTACTGCAAACTTTTCGAGGTACTTTCAGCTACTAACGCTTTATACGTGGGTACTAATATAACAGGGCAAAGCATGCAGGATTCATGTGTATAAAATAAATAACTTAAGGTTAAAAAAACTTTCACATAAAACTTAGTATTTGTTGTGAGATAACAATAGCACATAGATCTAATATTGCATGCTTATGTGAGAAATGGAGCACACACTGAGGTACTTTTTATGAATTGTACAATAACATTACTTTTCCACAGATAAAGGCGAACCCCTGTGGTGACGAAGATACGATTGAACATCAAGGAATATCTGTTTTGACTAAAGATAAGACAAGGAGCATTCCAGCATCGTATTAAGTAAATTTTTAAACGCAAATAACTACTTATCTCATGATTGTGATAACTAGAGCAAGTTATTAGCTAAACGATATCACAAAAAGTTACTCATGACTTCGCCGGACTTTTTCGAAAGGCCGTTTAGAACAAATCAAATTAATCAAGTACTTCATAACTACCATGAGCGCTATCGAAGCAGAGACATACCTCGACTCAGTAACTCTATGTTTTAGAGATCGGTCTGTTATACCTACTTAAGGAAGCTGACTTATTCATACGATAGATGGCGCTAAATTGATATTTGTACATAATTTAAAGAATTCACAATCGGGGTTGAACTTAACAGCCCGATCCCCTAAATTTAGAATTATCCGGCAACGTCCTTAGCCGAGATTCGCACCACATGGTCAGCCCTAAAGGCAGTTGTCATAATAAGTACTTGATCGGTTGGACCGTCATCAGACGTCTCACCGAAAAAGTCCGGTGAACAAATAAAAGCTGCAAATTTTAAAAACGCTATAGAACTTATGAAGGCATAAAATATTATGTATAATCGTGTTGGCTTGATGCTGTGCCTTATGGTTTTATAGGACTGTCTATAAACCTGCCGAATATTTTTCAGTTTAGAAAAATGTTTTACAATTATGTATATTAGGTAAGTAGTATTTATTCATGAATACTTTTGTATGTACAATGTGGTGCTTATGACGTAATTTGTATACAAAATTATTCTAGTTCCTAATCAATATTGTGATAATAATGAGACTCGAATCTCGTACGATTTTGTCAACTCTTTATTGTATTTTGCGAATATCGAATACAAAACTCGTTATTGCGATACCTTTAGAACTGTAACTATTAACAAATGAATGAAAATAGAAACATCAATTTTAGTCGTACCTACGTATTTGTAAACTGTTTTTTTTTCTTATAAATAGGTACAGGACTAATTGTTGTAATTTGGTGTTCAAATTCCAGCAAAGAATATCTATTTCGCGGCCATTGTAGAATTGACATTTTACAACCCTGTTAATTCTTTAAAACATAAAGCATGATGGTAACATCTACCTAATAAATTGGAGAAATTGATTAGATATTATGACTATGAAACTAATCTATTAATTGAAATAAAATTTCCTTAAACGGTTTTTTACTAGTATTATAAGTTATCTTTTCATATCCCGGCGTTTCGGACGCATTACCTTTTCCATGGTCGCGGCCATAAAATCTGTTACAGTTAGTTTAATTTTCAATGTAAAAAATTACAAACTGAAATAACTATCTCGTCACAGAACGCAACCAACGCGTGCGGCAAGTGACTTCGACGCTATTTTGACGTTGTGCTCTGTTTTCAAATGTACTTATTGTCATAGGGTTTACCTAATATGAGAATGTTAAGTTATATTAACAGTGTACAGTATTATTTGCTGATTAGTTGTTATTTATTGTAGCTTGTAAATCTTATTTTGTAAGTGCTTTGTTACTTAATAAATGAAATGTGTATACAAATTATTCTTTAATTAATTTAGTGTCTTCATAAATCTAATCACAACCGAGAATTTATTCATCTAATCAGTTCGATTTCAGTTATTTTCACAATCATGATCACAATAATCAGCCTATTAAGCACGATCTGCGACTACTCATCTAGCTGTCCCCGGCGACCTTTCGAGATCGTCACACCACCTAATCTCATGGTACTCTACTCTATTTTATCCGATCTGTGTTCTCACTAAAGAGTTCCATACCCTCACCTCTACAATTACGGTAATTTAATGTGCCACAGAGGCTAGTGTTTCTAAGTTTGATAACCCTACATTTAGAAAACATGTATCGGTCATTTGGGGGCTGAGTAACCTCCGTCGGGTGCTTTAATTTAATCCCCACACGTGATACCCGGATGGTGCAAATCAGGAGACACTAAACTGGTGGTAGTCTTGGACCATGACCATACACCAGACAAAGCCGCACCGCTAAGCGGCCTTGCCATATTCGGTGCGATGTCTGGTGACACCAAGCAGAGAAGGTGGGTCGGAACAGTTGCTCGTTTATGATAACCATAGAGTTTCATTCCACTGCCACCTCCTCACCGAAAGTCATTCGTAATGACGTTTGAATATTATTAGAATATTCAGATTTAAAAAAGCATAATTTGTAAAGGAAAAATTAACACAAAACATTTTAGCGTATTCTGTATGTATTATACAACTAAATAACTATTACAAAAGCTAAACGAGTTACTACAAAACTATAAGGTATCGACTTAACTATAAGTACTTACAATCTACAAGAAATGCATGAATAATTTATTAATTAAGTTACAAGAAGTATTCTCTGATATTAGGAATGCATGCACCTACAAATTAAAACAGAAACCCTTTGCATCAGCTTGTTGCTTCACTGTCTGTTATTAGTCTCTGAGAGATTAATCTATGCTGAGAATAAGCATGAATTGAGGGAACTAGCACCTAGCAGTGGGCCTACTGGTACTGTGGGTACATCTGCCATAATCATACCAAAACCCAAATAAAAGAAAATAGGTATTTACTGACCGGCACACCATCTTCATGTTTACTGATACTTGCTACCAAGTGAAACCTTAATATGCTATACATCTAAATGCATTGGTCTTATTTATTTCTCTTAATAATTGAATTTTCATGGTAAAACTTCGCTTAAAATAATATTTACATTATGTAAAATCATGCCTTCAAACTAAAAGTATAAAACTTTAGCTGCTTAAAGTACATATTGACCACTTGTCCGTGATGTAATAGTAAAAACTGGTCCCAAAAATATAAATAAAAAGAGTTTTACATGCTTTGGTGCCGAAAACTATACTTAAATAATACTGGTAAAAAATTATGTTCACTCAAAACATTAAAACTGCTCTTAAAATAAATTAAGAAAGAAAAACTAATAAAATGAATACAAAATGTTGGAAATGGGGTATCAACAAGACATCAGGACCCCGATTCCAATGATGTTTACCATATTATGAGTGTTTAACACATTCAACGTCCAACGCCCCATATTTGGGTCACTGCGCAACGACCAGGTATGCACTATGGGTAATTTAGCAAAGGTAAGTAGTGAGTTAGTAGTGAGAGTTTATCTCAGTGCAAGTGTTATAGCACCTACTGAAATGAAATATCAAGTATTTCCAGTACAGCAGTACAAAGATTAAAGTAATATGTGGAACGCACAACGAGATGAAAACATTTTGTATGGGGATGTTTAACGTGTAAAAGCAATTGTCATTTCACTGAAAGGTAGGGACGTGAATGTATAAATTGTATAACCACATCCTTTCTTTGAACGGAATCATAAGGAATCATAATCACTTTAAACACTCATAATACAGCAGCAGTTGGTAATAACGCTGATTTTACTGAAACACCAATTAACAATCAACATTATTGTATCACCAACACAAAGTTAAGATCACTCGCTTAGTTTATAACTAACTACAGTCTCCATTTTATGTAAAGTTGTTGAAAAAGACTTGAGCTGTACATTTTGTGCATTCGCTATAGTGATGGGCTGCGCTTCTGCCCATTTTTCAGGCACGTCACAATCTGTTTTTGCATGGACAAGTACGTCAAATGAACATCTACAATCCAAAAACGGTAAATACGAAATAGTACCAGCTACCTGAAGCATTACATCTCGGATTTCTTGCTGAATTTTTTTTAGGTCTTTGCTACCAACAGTTCCGTTTTTTTCTTTTGATAATGCAGCGTCTCCATCTTCATATTGGATGTTGAAGTCCCAGCATTCAAGGACTTCTTTGTTTGCTACATTGAGTATGATGAGAGATAGCTTACTAATTTTTTTGTTGATTATCCATTCTGAAATAGGAGTAAAGTAAATTAAAGACAAGTTAATAAGAAAATAATTCTTATTGTAAAATAAAATTTTAAAATTATTGCAGTTATCTTTTGAGCTTGTTTATAACAAAAAAAATACAAATCATTTCTTACAATAAATGCACACTAAAACCTATACCGGTTTTAGTGTGCATTTATTGTAATATGTAGTTCTTTTATAGATAACTGCTTCTCCACCACGACTTCACCCGTTTGACGTAAATTTTATACTAAGCCTAGCTGTGGGACAAAAAGTAGCCTAAAACCTTCCTCATTATGGGTTATCTCACCGAGCAAGATATTTTAAAATCAGACCAGTAGTTCCTGAGATTAGCACATTCAAACAAACAAACTCTTCAGCTTTATAATATTAGTATAGATAAGATATTTGAAAACTTTGTTACTAAAACAATAAAAGTTTTTTATTTATTTCTCTGGAGAGCATAATTAAGTTTACCTTCACTTTGTGTCAGCAAGTTGGTAAGGAAATTCTTGATAAGAGGATCTACAGATATCCACAGAGTAATACCATATTGCTGTTCTGCTTTAAAGGTTTCTGGAGGGTATAAACCTCTTTGGAATAAGACTGAGTTAATGGCGAATTCTGAAAAAAAAATTGTATTAATACAAATTACTTTGTTCTTGTCCCTACTACGTGTTTAACTGGGACTTCAATACAAAAAAAAACATACTTTTATTTTCCGAGTATTTTTAGTATATAATCAAGCGGTTTCGATCAACTTAATAGGTGGGTAGGTTCGTGCAAAAGCTATGATGTGAGGTACATCATAACTATCGAGTTTAATAATATAATAGATGAGACAGCCCCAAAAAAAAAGGGTAAATTGGCCAAAAGAACTATGTTTTTTAAAAGATTTAGTTTTAGGTATATACTTACGCATATATTCACAAATAATTTGAGCGGAACCGCGAAGAGTGATGCAGTTTTTAGTTTGCTGCTGTGACATTTTGTTGTAAAAACTTTTAATTTGTTAAATTTAAAGTACTTGTTGGGAAAATATAAACTTTCAAACAAACAAAAGAATAAACAAAACAATCGAACTGAAAACCAAAAAAGGCAGTTTGGCGAACTGAACTGGCTGTTATTTTTAAAATCAATCTGACACCACATCTGACACTTTGTGTGTTGACAATTTTGACATGATAGCTGAATGTTACTACTATAAATAATTTAACCGATAGTTCTTTTTTTCCACATGTCCCAACCAATGATTACAATAACATTAGGTTACAAACAAATTATCAACATGTTAATTCATTCATGGCACACAAATCGACAGCAATAATACAAACAATTATGTGCATCTCTTGCTTTCAAGACATAGGTAAAAAGAGAAAAGTATTGATGTCATGTTTTCTAAAACAACTTTCTTTTTAGATAAACGCCGCGCGCCGCCGCCGTCCAGCCCATGGGTAAGTGTACGTAGTGTCATTTGATGAAGGGCTATAGCTCAAAATTTAGTAAAAAAGACCCCCTGATAACCTTTCACAAGAAAGTCATTAGAGCACTGAAATCTAAAGTGATAATAAAACATATCAATTCAATTCATTGTCCAAATGTGATTTGAACAATGAATTTAATGAATTGATCATGCATCTATGTTACGTAGGTAGTTAATGAATGCATTATAGTTATACATTTTGTTTGGTTTTTTTTAAAACTCTACTTCTAATATTCAAGAATTGTATTTCTATCGTCAAAATAACATCATAATTGGTTAAAAAATTGTAAGTCAAGAAAATATTGATAACTTACAGGAAAAAGTATTTGTATGCTCACTAGATTTTGAAGAATCTTCCAATAATAGAACTCACTTGATGAAGAGCCAGAGACAATTTTTTATTCTCACCACTTTAAAAATTTTGCTGGTTCCAGTGGACTTCTTGGAGCTAAATTAACTCGATATTCCATATACTAGACATTAACATTTTTGATAATAGATTTAACTGTGGAGGCGTTGCCGCTAAATTTCACGCACGAATTAACTGGATTTATTGTTAATTCATTGATAAATAAATTAATTGTGCGGTGACAAAAAAGTTAAGTTGGTCTCGATAAAATGAAACATTATCGATGTAACTTAACTTCTACAACGACGACGGTCATATTATAATATCTACTGCCTATTATTTATTAGGGTAAGTGAAAACAAGTCCTCCTTTGAGTTGATTTGGTTCTTTACTTTCGAAACCAGACATACCACAATAAATAGGGATTCACCCTATTTTTTATCATGCCACTGTAGACCTTCTGTGGACCCCTGGGGGTCATGCATCACTTAGGGAATCAATAGTGGAGTGGAGAGCTACTAAAGATTTTAGTGGTTTCGATTAATTAATCTATACCAATCTAAATTAATAGTGGCTGTCGGTCGTACTGCAAAACCTTTGACAGCACTACGGAATAGGCGGGGCCTACGTTACCTATAATTTTCTTTTTTGGTGTGCTCATAATTTTTTTTATCCTTAAATAGGCCTGCGCTTGACAACAACTTGCCTGATGTTAAACAATGATGTAGTCTACGATGGGACGCGCTGACGCGCATTCGTCCTCTATTTTTATTACAGTCATTGTCACATCTTCTATTTTGACATTTGACATAGTCAATCTGCCACCATGGCGGCCGCATTGCTGTCAACTAATAAATTAAATAAATTGTTAAAAAATAGAATAACAATATCTAAAACAGTAACCAGTTGGAATAAAGTTATTCTAAATAAGTCTAGGTCGGATTTGATACTTCAACAATGCGCTGTTACGAGTCATTACAGGGTATAACGTAGCTCACATCATTGCTTCAGTTTCAATTAGTTTTTGATTATTTTTGTGTTGTTATTAAGAAATTGGTGATGGCATTAGTTTCCTTTGTTTGTAGTCTTATTCTTCTTCAAGCCCAAGTGGAACAGGAAGTCCAGACACCGCGCGAAATGTTATGGCAGCAGTCTTATCAAACAAACCGAAATCTGGAAAAATACCTGTCGGTAAGTATCTATTGTACAAAAGTACTTAATAAATTAGCTATATAAAGGTCTAGCGATGCCAATAGTTCAGTTTAAGTAGTTGTAATATCTGCCGGAAGTGAGTTATGTAATGTTTTATTTGTGACCTTGTGATCCCATCTAATATTGACACAATTTGTTATCAGAGGTAATTAAGTCGGCATGAGTAAGCGATTTGTTTCAATGCAGAAGGCTAGTAGCCTCAGCAATGGACTATCACTGACTGCAATTTTTATCATATTGACTAGACTTGGTCATAATTTAAATGTCTGAAATTGTTGAAGATAGGTGTACTTTGTTACTAAGAGACTGCTTTACCAATAGCCTATATATGTAACTTATCAATAATAATAATAATATAATATATTGGGACATTAACACACAGTCATCTGCTGAGCTTGTACTGTGGAAACCAGATAACTGGTAATATACTACATATAATACTTTTCTTTTGTAAATATATACTTAAATATAGATAATTACACTCAGACACAAGACAAACATACATATTTAAACAAATGTTTGTCTCGGGTGGGAATCGAACCCATGAACTGCAGCGTGAAAAGCAAGTATCTCACCGACCACTCCACCGGCCCGTCAATAATAGCAATAGTTTCACAGGTTTCTGATAACTGTGACAGATAAACTTAAACACACTTATTTTTAAATGGTAGATAGCTTGAAGTGTCAGATAGGGGCCAAAAACATTATCAGCTGCTGGTAAAACCTGGTAAAAGACTCGCTAGCCTTATCAGGCTAATGATGTTGATGATTATACCTACAAGGTTGTATATAAAGTATTTGTAAATTTCAGTAGGTACCTATGTACTATACTACTTACTTATTATTCAGACACTTGGTCCTTATTATTTTATATAAATTAATGAAAAATAAAATAAAATCACATTAAATTAAATTGTAGAATTAAAAACAATTATCAAATTAATTTTAAATTTATGTGATGTTTTTTTGTTTTTTTTTTATGTGATGCTGGTTCTTAAGTTTTGCATTTGTACAGTTTGATTTAATCATTCCTAATTATTTCAGTTACATCCACACCTACCTTAGTTACAAAAATACTACATATGCTTTGTAATGATATAAAACCATAAAACATGTAATATTAACACATTGTTTGTTACCGAACTTAATCTGTTTGTTTGTTGAGTATCAGAATTTATATCATAAATATTGAAGTACATATCTTAATTTTAAAATGATGTGAACTAGTGGTTCCCAGTTAATTTTGTTTATGTACCACTCCAAAAAAATCTCAAATGTTCATACCCCTTATTTCAGGAATGGAAAATAAAAACCAGCAAATTCTGTGCAATCTTAAGTATCTTAGACTCCATTAACACAGACTGGCACTGAGAGAAAAGAGTTTTGATTAATTGTAAAGGTTGTTTTACATGTCATTTCTACAAACTTAACATGTTTAGTGTGAAACAAATAAGAGGAGCCGACTGGCTCCTTCTGACGATGTACAAAAAATATAAAGAAAAAAAAATTAAAAATAGTGCTCTTCCATCAAGTCTATGTTAAATGCTTATTTGAGCTGGTCAGTTTCAAGAATATAAGAATTAATAATTAATTAACATAACAATTTTACAAATAAAATTGCGCTGTCTGTGTGAAAAGAATAGTGCCAGCCGATGCTCTCTAAGCCAGTTTGTGTCAGCGGTCTCTGAGCAGATTGCTAAGCTAGATACTGCCCTGATTTGTATCACTAATTGGGAAACACTGATTTGAACTCTATGTAAAAATTTGGATAAACTACAAAAATAAACATTTTGCTAGTTATTTCACTTCATTGCATTAAATTTAATGTGTTAAATTCAGTTTGTTGCTTAATTTTCATACTTAGTAGTGAATTTAGTACTTTGCACTAAAAGCGAGTGTCACTGTCTAATTTATTTTGAAATCCTCTGTCGTCACTGTAGTCACAAACCTGCTATTATGTTTTGTTTGTTAAACAGACTATAATCTAAATAGACAATTCAAATCATGTATCAAACAAAATTCAGAAATTTAATTGTAGTACAAAACATGAATTATCTAATTCGATATAGTCTGTAATCTGTTACTAATACTTGGTTGGAACGCAGCTCTTGTTTCTCCTGCATCCCGCATGTGTCCTAAGCTTGATTCCTATCCCCATCCCTAAATATTCTCCATCCATAAGCTATCCTAATGATTTCCCATCCCTTAGGTATCCACAAAAGAGACTGCTTTCATCCAGGTGCCTCTGTTTTGTCCCGTGAAGATATAAATTTGGGGGATGCGAAGCCGGTGTCAGGTGTGGATATGATCAGAGGCATGGCGGAGTATGTTTGGCCTAAGGTAAGAACATCGATTTTTTTAGGTTATATATAAACTCTTTAGTAAGCTAAGAAGGTCTGTGGGATTATAGGAGTAGCAGGGGCAGGATTGCAGTGGTAGGTTAAGCCCCAAAAATGGGAAGGTAGAGAGTAAATTATTCTGACTATTGAAAAAAAAAATCTTCAACTCAATTATTCAACTATATATACTGTTACAGATTTGAATGGAATAAGATTGGCCCATTGACTTTATGCCTTGATAGTTAAGGGTGGTTGATGAGACGTGTCTATGATTTCCACCCAAGACAAATCTTTGTGCCATGAGCATGGTTGTTTGTTCTGTGCGTGGCTGTAATTTGTCTATAGTATGTATGTATTTACAAGGAAAGTATTTAGTATATCAGTTTCTAGTACTGTGTGATGGCATTGCGTGTGTGTGTGAAAGTATTAATGTTACCTGCTAAAACGGTATAGGTATTTTATATTCATTGATGCCCCTATATTCTGCTATAATTTCTTTCAATATGTTCGAAGGCACAGACTAAGCCATTTGTATTTTAAGCTATACTCTTTAAATTTAACTTTGTCATAGCCACATGTAGTCTGATAGGCCTAATGTTGCGTTTATTCACCCTCATACTACATTTATATTTGACTTTCAGGACAATCCGGTGATCAGAGAACGTGTGCGACTATCTCTAACGTTGTTATTTGGTGCAAAAATGATGAATGTGACTGTACCATTTCTATTCAAGTATGCTGTGGATGAAGTGAACTCAGTAGTTACAACACCAGCGGGTGACGCGTTACTTGGCATGGCCACTGTACCACAGGCATTAAGTACTACAGCATTTTGTTTGCTGGTTGGATGTGAGTTTTTTATATTAACATAATTATTCACTTATATTAACCAGCGGCGATAAAACAATTCACACAACTATGTGTGGGCACAACTGAAAATCGAACCCGACCTTATATTTCTAAGGAGAGCATGATACCGCTGCTCTTAATATTGGTGAAGGAAAACATCTTAAAACCAGCATGTCTAAGAACTAATTATTTGAAGACATGTGACATCCACCGACTTGCACTAGGCCAGCATCTGTTGATTAAGGCCTAAACCTTCTCGACTCATATTATAGTTGACCATCAGTGGGACACTAAAAAGGGTCGAAGAGAAGAGAGCATATTAATTAGAAAGTTTGTGTACTGCTTTAAATCAAATATGTATTTCAGATGGTATAGCCCGAGCAACAGCAGCTGGTTTCAATGAACTGAGGAACGCTGTGTTCGCAAAAGTAGCTCAGCATTCAATAAGAAAGTTGGCTTGTAATGTGTTTATGCATCTACATAATCTGGACCTCAGCTTCCATTTGGGTAGACAGACTGGTGCTTTATCCAAGGTAAGCATATAACATATACTCGTGACTTTTAATTACAATATTTTTTGCACTTGCTTCTTTCAAGCATTAATGATATAGAAAATTTCGCGCTCGCGGTTTCATCTAGGTACTCCTGTTGTATTGCGACCTTTACGTTTCAATGATTTTTATAGAATAATTTTTGCTTTATTAACATTTATCATCAGCGTGATGAGGGGCGGCAAATATCCACTTGGACCCATGCGACGAAAACCCACGGTACGCTACTGCATACATAATAATACAAAAAAAATTGTTGAGAGAAGACCCGTGCCCAGCAGTGGGACACTAAAAAGGGTTGAAGTGATGAAAGTGATGATATGGAAGCGGTTCTGCTTATGGCAGACTCGTGGAAGTGAGCTACGACCTTAATGCCTCTAATCATTAACGATTTAAGTAAACTAGTTTAACTAAAAAAAGTAAAATTTTCTTTACAGACTATAGACCGCGGTTCACGCGCTATTAATTTTGTACTATCCGCTATGGTGTTCAATGTGGTGCCAACTATATTTGAACTGACTCTGGTCTCGGCTATCCTCGGATTGAAGGGAGGGTTGGCATTTGCCGGTGAGTAAAACCTGTGTTGTGATTGTCTGCATGGTTTCTTAGCACTGTTTAGTTAGATATTACAAATTGGTTTTCATTTATTAGAGAGTTCAAAAAGAATTTTCAAATCTGTCTATATTAATGTACTAGCTTCCGCCCGCGGCTTCGCCCGCGTTGTGTTAGGATAAAAATTAGCCAAGTTACAGATCTTTAAGGAACCTTTATCATATTTTTTATTGGTCTTAAATCAGATCATGTTTGTTTCTTTTAATCGAAGACGTCTTACTCCATTTTGGAGAATTATTTTTTACCATTTAAGTCTTGTTAAAATCTTTAGTTCACCAAACTTTGTTAGGAATTTTAAAAGGGTTATTCCCATCGGAAACCAATTAGGGTTATTCCCTCTAGGCAACATCCCCAAGGAACCCGTTTTATATTAAATTATAAACAATTTTTTTTTTTACTTTTCCCGAACGTTTGTGAATACTTAAGAAATTCTACTCAAAACTATACCCCACACGGTATACCGGGTGGATAGGACCGTCCTCCACAAACTGATAGAGTGAAAATATACGGATTTCACTCTATCAGTTTGTGGAGGACGGACATACTGAGATGATTGGTACATGAAATTAGGTCAGAAACTTTGTGGATATTCACTAACCGTGTCTTGTTTTGTAAAATTAGACAGAATATATCGATACCTTAGAAACCATCAAAGAAAACCGCCAACCTTTCCACTATGAAGTTAGTCATTTCACGCATCGTTCCTCAAACTAAAGCATTGATGAATGTTTTATTTTAGCTTTCTTTCATTCAAATTAAGTTCCGCGTACAGAGTAGCAATTGTAAATGAAAAAAAAAAAAACAAATCAACATAATTTAAATAATTCGAAAAAAAAAAATCGTTGAAAAATCATTCTACTTAAGCAGTTAAGTACCTACACCCTCTCAATTTATCGGTTCGACGGTCCCCGGACGGCTCACCGAAAAAGTCTGGTGAACCAATAGAGGCCCTTCCGGCGATTGGGTTAAGTCATCAGCAAAAAAAACCCTCTCAATTTGTACACAGATACATAGATATACGTTTCAAACTTATTATATCCCTTTTTATGGGGGGTTAAAAACTCAACTTGATCGATTTATCTTCATTGGTTATTATTAACATAGCGCTCATTACTGTACCATCTGAAGATGAAGGCAGAGATGAATATCACCCACATTTTGTCGGCTATGTTTTAAGTCTCATACGTAAAATAAGGGTCAATTGACGTTTATCGGACACTTTACCGAACTTCGAGCTGATATCCTACAAATATTTATGTTTGGACCAACTACTGTCTAATCTACCGAATTAGCACGTACTTCAAATAACAGATGTAAAGAAACTAATTTTTAAATTTTATAACGCGGTCATTTTTTCTAAGAAGTTTTATTTTACATTTTTTTGTGATGCACCCCGTACTTTTCCCGAATTATTGTAAAACCTTATAAAATTCCACTACCAACGATACCCCGTACGGTATTTTTAATCATGGAAATAATAAAAACCTTCAACCCCTATGACAGACATTTAGTGGTTGATTTATAAAAAAAAGTAGCCTATGTTTGAACCATAGTTTTAAAATATATCCCTACAGTATTTCATCAAAATCGGTCCCGCAGTTTGGCTGTGAAAGTGTAAAGTAATAAAAACCTTCAACCCCTATTACAGACATTCAGGGGTTAATTTAAAAAAAAAAAGTAGCCTATGTTTGAACCATGGTTTTTAGCTATATCCTTAAAAAATTTCATCCATATCGGTCACGCAGTTTGGCTGTGAAAGTGTAAAGTAACAAAAACCTTCAACCCCTATGACCGACATTTAGGGGTTGATTTTTGAAAAAAAAAGTAGCCTATGTTTGTACCATAATTTTCAACTATATTCCTACAAAATTTCATCCATATCGATCCAGCAGTTTGACTGTGAAAGTGTAAAGTAATAAAAACCTTCAACCCCTATGACATACATTCACGGTTGATTCTGGAAATAAAAAGTAGCCTATGTTTCAACCAAAATTTTAAACTATATCTCTACAAAATTTCATCCACATCGGTCCAGCAGTTTGGCTGTGAAGGTGTAAATTAATAAAAACCTTCAACCCCTATGACAGACATTAAGGGGTTGGTTTTTTAAAAAAAATAAGTAGCCTATGTTTGAACCATAGTTTTAAACTATATCCCTAAAAAAATTCATCCATATCGGCCCAGCAGTTTGGCTGTAAAAGTGTAAAGTAATAATAACATTTAACCCCTATGACAGACATTTAGGGGTTGATTTATGAAAAAAAAAGTAGCCTATGTCTGAACCATAGTTTTAAACTATATCCCTACAAAATTTCATCAAAATCGGTCCCGCAGTTTAGCTGTGAAAGTGTAAAGCAATAAAAACCTTCAACCCCTATGACAGACATTCAGGGGTTGATTTTTGAAAAAAAAGTAGCTTATGTTTGAATCATAATTTTAAACTATATCTCTACAAAATTTCATCCATATCGGTCCAGCAGTTTGGCTGTGAAAGTGTAAATTAATAAAAAACTTCAACCCCTATGACAGACATTTAGGGGTTGATTTTTGAAAAAAAAAGTAGCCTATGTTTGAACCATGGTTTTTAAACTATATTCCTACAAAATTTCATCCATATCGGTCACGCAGTTTGGCTGTGAAAGTGTAAAGCAACAAAAACCTTCAACCCCTATGACAGACATTAAGGGGTTGGTTTTTTAAAAAAAAAGTAGCCTATGTTTGAACCATGGTTTTTAGCTATATCCTTAAAAAATTTCATCCATATCGGTCACGCAGTTTGGCTGTGAAAGTGTAAAGCAACAAAAACCTTCAACCCCTATGACCGACATTTAGGGGTTGATTTTTGAAAAAAAAAGTAGCCTATGTTTGAACCATGGTTTTAAACTATATCCCTACAAAATTTCATCAAAATCGGTCCAGCGGTTTGGCCGTGAAAGCGTAACAGACAGACAGACAGACAGACAGACAGACAGACAGACAGACAGACAGACAGACAGACTTTCGCATTTATAATATTAGTATGGATGTATGTATGTATTTTTTTTATCAAATTTCACAACATTACTATGCATTTCAAATAAGAATAGGACTGGACTCGCGGCTAACTTCATACCAAAAACCATGCAAAAGTAGCGCCAGCACAAAATGTCAAACCACAGACAATAATATTATTTTGAAATGTATGGAAAAGTGTTTTATGTAAACACTTTACTTAGGTATGTAGTTACAATGCAGCTACCTACCTAAGTAAATTTACCGGCTGGGATACCACAAACTTGTACAAAAATTCATATACACGGATAAAAACACAGGTTTTAACTTATAACTCCAATTTTTGTCGTCGGAAGTTAATAAAATTTGTTCGTACCTAAATATTCAACTCTAAATGTCCAATCTTACTCGAACGGCAATAAGATATATGCGTTTTTAATTTTTTTTCGTCTAGATTGATGATATCGCACAAACATTTTTGCTCACTGTACTAAAAAATGTGAAGTTGCTGCGCATTCCAGTCCAAGATGGCGGATTTCCAATCCTATTCTTATTTGAAACGCATAGTACAATATTTCACTGCCCCACAAAACTGTTTTTACAGTTCTGTGGGTGCACACATTCAGGATAACAATGGTTAAAACAGTGCGTGAAATTTTAACAAACTATATAATAGGTCGGTATAGGTGTACACTTATACAGTATTCAAACGGCTAAGTTAGAATTGTTTGAGTGATTTTACAAACTTATTTGTAATGTCCGTATCCCTTATGTCGGCTGGCAAGCTGTTAAGAAGACAAGTTATGCTCCAACAAAGATATTTATTTTTGATTTTTGTTAAAAATGAGCTTATACTCATAGTACACACTATAATAGTGTAAAATAAATAGTGTATTTTTATTGACGGGCCGGTGGCGTGGTCGGTAAGATGCTTGCTTTTCACGCTGCAGGTCGTGGGTTCGATTCCCACCCGAGACAAACATTTGTGATGAACATTTGTGTTTGTGTCGAGTCTGGATGTAAATATCTATTATAAGTAGGTATATATTTACAAAAGAAAAGTATTATATGTATAGTATATACCAGTTATCTGGTTTCTATAACACAAGCTCTGCTTAGCTTGGGACCAGATGACCGTGGGTGTTAATGCCCCAGAATATTTATTATTATTGTTTATTATTATTATTATTTATACTCCAGTGTTTTTAGTACCAATGACAATATCAAAATCAGATTACCGTGAGTGTCAATGTCCCAGAATATTAAATATTAATATTAAAGGTTTGTTTTAAGACAGACCTAAGTCAAGCAGTTGAGAAATTAACTTTTTAAACGCCCGTGTGATTAAAACATGCATATATTTTTTTTTCCATATTCACCCATTTCACATAAGTACCAATTTTGACGTGACAACGTCTTAAATTAGGTTGCGGCTGGGAGGCACTTATGAAAAAGTGTAACGCTCGGTAACGTTACGATGAGTCACCGAACGAGAGAGAGGCCCGCCGAATGCCTTGCGTCTCTCTCCCACTCAACTATGTTTCATCCTTCTTCCTACTATACGAATGAATATTCACATTAAAATTATTTTACCACTCAAAGTCGTTGTCACGTAAAACTTTCGCCCGTATACCGAATTTACAGGCAACCAATTTTTTTTATCAGAGCAGCGGTGGCGCAGTGGTGTTGACCAAGCCTTTGAAATAGGTCGCGGGTTCGATCCCCAGTCGTGCCCTCACATCTTAGTGTGAATTGTTATATCGCCGCTTCTCAATATCGGTGAAGGAAAACATCGTGATGAAACCGGTATGTCTAAGAACTAATAATTCGAGGACATGTGACATTCACCAACCCGCACTTGACCAGCGTGTGTGGATTAAGGCCTTAAACTCTCCATTAAAAATGGTTGAAGTGATACTACATCGATTCGTAAAATTTCACAGTCTCGTCAGAGGCAATTGATGTTTAACAATAGATTTCTATACTGTGTTAGACAAGCTTCGTATGTCTTTTCATAAACGCCTAAGTAATAGCAATAATGAGATTGTAGGTGCTATGTATCTTATGATTTACATATCTTATATTATTATTGTTATTAACCAAGCGGTTAAAAGGTTAAATAGGCCGATGCGATGATGAGTTTAGTTAGACTCAATATTCAACCTTAATTTTCAGGATTAGCATGGAGTTGTGTTGGTGTATACGCTCTATTCACACTCGCGATCACACAGTGGCGTACTAAGTTTCGTGTGTACATGAACAAGGCTGAGAACGAAGCGGGGAACAAGGCTATCGACTCGCTCATCAATTATGAAACTGTTAAGGTACCTATATAATATACCACCAGCTTGGGACCCAGTGCTTAATTTACTTGTACCAAAACCCAAGCAAAATCAACCCAGAATTCAGGACACTGTGAGCTCAGTTTGCTTAAATCGGAACGCAACTTAAATAATAACGTTTGTAGGTATTGAAATAAAACTACTTTTTAACGGATTTTATCGCGGTTTATTTTAGATTTTAGATCCCGACGTTTCGAAAGTCTTCCAGACTTCATGTTCACGGGTGGACTGAGGTATTTGACGTCCAAAAATATTAATCACAATTATTACTGACTACCTCCAAACATTAATATTTAAGTTGCGTTCCGATTTAAGCAAACTGAGCTCACAGTGTCTTGAATTCTGAGTTGATTTTGCTTGGGTTTTGGTACAAGTAAATTTCGCACTGGGTCCCAAGCTGGTGGTATATTTCAACCATTTTCTCTGTTAAAATTAGGATGTTTTTTTAATTTCAATAGCTTCGCGGATCATTCTTGGTAGGAACCGGTTTTCTTTGACAAGAACCTGTGTTTTATCAAATCTCAGGTAATGGTTGGGGCCTTTTGAGTATGTTCACACTGCAGATTTCGTCGAGCGTTGATGTTTTACGGCAGCTATGTGTTCTTTTACGCGGGTCCCTATACTTCTCTTTGTTTGTCCTATATATGTTTGTCCTGTAGGTAGTCAGTAATAATTGTGATTAATAATTTTGGACGTCAAATACCACAGTACGATTTTATTACATTGTGGAGATATTATTTTATGGTAATAAATCTTTTGTTTCAGTACTTTAACAACGAGAAATACGAACTTCAGAAATACGATGACAGTCTCAAACGTTACGAGAGTGCATCTCTGAAGACTGCTTCTAGCCTTGCATTACTGAACTTTGGCCAGCACGCGATATTCAGCGCTGGACTCAGCTGCATCATGATCATGGCAGCAAATGAAATCGCTAAAGGTAACTTTTAAATTGCGCAAGCGTTGTTTGTAGTCAATCCCTACTAATATTATAAATGCAAAAGTAACTCTTGTCTGTCTGTCTGTCTGTTACGCTTTCCCGCTTAAACTACTGAACCGATTTAGATGAAATTGGGTATGGAGGTAGTTTGAGACCCGAGAAAGGACATAGGATAGTTTTTATCCGACTGCGCAAAAAGAAGGTAATGTTTTGGCGCGATAACCGACATACACGCGGGCGAAGCCGCTGTTGGAAAACTAGTTCTCTATATATATTAACCTTGAAGATTAAAAAAAAAACAAACCTATGTCGCCGTTGTACTCCTCAGGTAACATGACAGTGGGTGATCTGGTGATGGTGAACGGACTGCTCTTCCAGCTGTCCATCCCCCTCGGGTTCTTGGGCTCAGTGTATAGAGAAGTAAGGCAGGCGCTAATCGACATGCAGACTATGTTCACACTCATGACTGTACAATCCAGAATCAAGGTTTGTACCTAATAACTATCAATTCTTATGGGGCTCAGTCACCTTCATCCATGGGATTGCACCTCTTATCTGAATTCCCACACGCGGTCCCCGGGTAGTGCAAATCAGGTGACAATCAACTGGTGGTAGGCTTTCGGTTAGTGACCACTCACCAGACAAAGCCGCACCGCCAAGCGGCCTTGCCGTGTTCCGGTGCGATGTCTGGTGACACCATGCAGAGAAGGTGGATCAGAATTGTTGCTTCGTTATGGTTTCTAAGCATATAGAGCGTTATTCCACTGCCATCTTATCACCGAAAATCATTCGTAATCACGAGCGAATCGGTATATTGGGCATGTGCGTTTCCTCGTAGACTACATCATTGTTTAATATCAGGCGAGTTGTAGACAACCGCAGATTTAAATACAAATAATTCTTTTTACAACAACAACACAAAACCGACTTCAATTGTAGGTACCTAGAATTATGCGTTTAGGGCAATTGCACTAATAATTTTGGAAGGCTGCGCGCTTAGCGTAAACAATGACGCTTCTTTCGACATAGCTCAATAACTACTGGTCAGATCTTGATCAAATTTAAATGGGACCACACGGAAGCATTTACTTGCCAACAAAAAAAGAATCATAGAAATCGGTTCACGTATAACAAAGATATTAGGTAACAAACATAAAAAAACATACAGTCGAATTGAGAACCTCCTTCTTTTTGAAGTCGGTTGAAAAATATATAAATTTTTGTTATTGCCCGACGTTATAGTTTTTACAACATTTATTTTCTTTTCCAGGAGAAAGTGAAAGCTCCAGCTCTTATAGTAGATCCTAAAACAGCAACAATAGACTTTAAAGACGTCAGCTTCAAGTATATAAACGGGAAGCCGATCTTCAACAACCTCACCTTTAGTATACCTGCTGGTAAGAAGATTGGTATCGTCGGCGGTTCTGGAAGTGGGTAAGGATTAAAACATTAAATAAAAATAAAAGAAAACATGCGCTGGCGCAGCGTTATCGGCATGAGCTTAGAAATATAAGGTCGCGGGTTCGATCCCCGGTCCACCGCTACTGAATATGGGTGAAGGATAAATACAGGTACATATGAAATGAAATGGAATGAAAATGAAAATGAAATGAAAATATGCTTTATTTTTTTCGAGACGCGAGACTTAAAAATAGTCCAATTTCTGTTCCTACCGTGCAGTGAATGACTGGCAACTACTGAGAAACACTGCCAAAAACTCAGTAGGCTCTTTTTCTTTTTTAAATGAAGTACTTATATCTATTACATTTTGTTTGATTATTGTGTTGAATTAGAGCGACTTAATTCCAAGCGTTTTTATCCGTTAGATGGTCTGAAATTTTATAATACGCTTTCTTACATAACGTAGATTTTATAATTATATTAAATTTGTTTATAATAATTTATTGAATTCTTATACATACAATATTTTTTATATTTAATATAATATTTTTTATATCCTACTTAATATTATAAATGCGAAAGTAAGTGTGTGTGTGTGTGAAGGTTTGTTACCGCGTATCTCCATAACCGCTTAACCGATTTTATTGAAATTTGAAATGTAGGTAGTGTATACCCTAGAATCGGACATAGGCTAATAATATTTCCAAAAATCATCCCCTAAGAGGGTTAAATAGAGGGGTGAAGTTTGTATGCAACTTTTTATTCCTTGGTCCTATTAATTTAAATTTCGGTATACATAAACCTTAAGACAAATAATGAGATACGGGTTTTTTATTTTTCCAAAATTACCCCTATGAGGTGTGGATAATGAGGATTATTGGTAAAAATTTAAGTTTCTCTGGATCTGTATAGTCTCAAGTCCGATTCACTCCAAATTTGGCACACATATACCTTAAAAGAAATCATGAAATACGTGTTTTTTATTTTTCCAAAACTGCCCCCGGTGGGGGTGTTAAATGAGTTTATTTGGAAAAATTAAATATTCCATAACTGTTTAGTCCTTGGTCCGATTTCCTTCAAATTTGGTATAAATAAAGCTCAAAACAAATAATGAAACACGTGTTTTTTATTTTTTAAATTTTTTTATCTTTATCCTAATACTACGCGGGTGAAGCATGAGAAATTATTCTGAGGGTGATTTTCTTCAAAGTTGATATCATAACTCCTTCGTAATTTTGATCTAAATTACTTTTTATTTTGACACAATGACATGTTTGATAACTCAATGCTACGAATAGAATTCGAAATTTAAATTCCATTTCATATAAGTATGGTCTAAGAGCTGTAGTATTTTTAAGAAAAGCCTATTGATTTATGGATATATCTATGGGCGCTTGACGATTTCAAAATGTTGCTTACACTTGTACACTACTGAACTAATTTTGTATGGAGATTGTTCGAGACCCGGGAAATGATAGTTTTATTCGACTGTGAAAAAAGGGATTAATGGTCTAGCGCGACAACCAACATCCGCGGGCGAAGCTTCGGGCGGAAAACTAGTAATATTATAAATGCGAATGTAAGTTTGTTTGTTACGCTTTCACGCAAAAACTACTGAACCGATTTGGATGAAATTGGGTATGGAGGTAGTTTGCGACCCGAGAAAGGACATAGGATAGTTTTTATCCGACTGCGCAAAAAGAAGGTAATGTTTTGGCGCGATCACCGACATACACGCGGGCGAAGCCGCGGGCGGAAAGCTAGTTTAATATAATTTCATTTTAAGTTTATTAACTAACCGTAGTTTCCCTTTCCCACTGCTAGGCACGGGTTTTCTCTCAACTATCTTACGACTTGAGAGAACACCCGTGCCCTGTTGTAGGACACTAAAAAGAGTTAAAGTAAGGCATAGCCAGATGTCTACTCAGATAAGACTGGCCGCTGTAGCAGGAAATAATATATCTGGGAGGGTATTATTTTTTAATGTATTTATTATTGTTTATCTAGCAAATCAACAATGGTACGTCTCCTGTTCCGTTTCTTCGAGCCGCAGTCTGGCAGTATCCAAGTGGCTGGACAGAACATTCGAGACGTTGACCTCGCTAGCCTCAGGAAAGCTATCGCTGTTGTCCCACAGGTGGGTAACCTTAATAATAAATTGGGTTATTTTTTACTAGGTTCGACTTACGTACTTACTTCGTTACGACTTCGAAAAGAAGGGGGTTCTCAATTCGACTGTAGGTTTTTTTGTATGTTTGCTACGCGATAATTTCGCCAATTATAGATCGATTTTGATATTTTTTTAAAGTGTAGGTTTACTGTCCAGTTGTCCCATTAATCGATTGAGCTGGTTTTGAATTATTGTTAACTGGTAGAAGTCAGCTCGTATTTTTTTAAAGCTGTTATTTATTTGATTACATTTATACTTACATGTTTAATTTATTGTTCCCAATGTCGAATAACCAAGTGACTGTTTACTATCAAAATTGCAGGGGTATCCGCACTAAGCTGCATAGTTTATATACAAATATACTTCTAAACACGTATGAAATCATAATTTTGACTGAAACCTGGCTAATTCCGGAAATACACAATAATGAATTCATAGATCAACGGTATAATGTCGGCTTGCCACTGTCTGTGCCAAGGTGTTGGATAGTCTGCTTGACAAAATTCTAGCCAAGCATATTGACCTCGAGGATGGTCAGTTTGGTTTTAGACCAAACTTATCAACGGAGAGTGCGATTTTATGCCTCAAGCAGACTGTCCAATATTATACGGACAGAAAGACTCCTGTAGTGGCATGTTTCCTTGATTTATCGAAGGCATTTGACCTGGTCAATTATGACCTGCTCTGGCATAAGCTCGCTCGCTACTGGTATAGTAGTCAAAAGAACAAAGTTAAGTGGGCTGGCGCATATTCTAGCGTTTATGGTTTGGATTGTGGGGTGAGGCAGGGGGGGCTCAGCTCTCCTCGTCTCTTTAACCTATACATTAACAAGCTGATAGATGAGCTCAGTAGCACCAAAATAGGTTGTCACGTAGATGGTGTTTGCGTGAACAACATCAGCTACGCTGATGATATGGTGCTGCTGAGCCCATCTATTGGTGCAATGAGAAGGCTTCTTAAAATATGTGAAAGTTATGCAGTGACTCATGGGCTCAAATACAATACCACTAAAAGCGAATGGTTGGTTTTTAAATCGGGTACTTTAACCTACGAACAGTTGCCTGGGATCTATCTGTCTGGATCTCCTTTAGTTCGAGTGTCAAGGTTTAAGTATTTGGGCCACTGGGTCACTGATAACTTGAAAGACAATCTAGACATTGATAGGGAGCGCAGGTCGCTGGCTGTACGTTGCAACATGCTGGCCCGCAGGTTTGCACGCTGTAGCGAGCCCGTTAAAATAACGCTTTTTAAGACCTTCTGCCAGTCTTTCTACACGTGCAGCCTGTGGACTAAGTATACGCAGCGGACATACAGCGACCTACGCGTGCAGTATAACAACGCATTCAGGGTGCTTTTGGGGTTGCCGTGGCGATGTAGTGCGTCAGGAATGTTCATGGAAGCGTGAGTAGACGGGTTTGCCGCGATCATGCGAAAAAGATGTGCTTCCATGATGACGCGCTTGCGCTCCTCCTCCAATGGCATCCTGAATGTGTTTGCAGACAGGTGGGACTCTCCCCTCTTTTATAGGTGGGTAAGTGTGCAGACACACTTATCCAAAAAAAAAAAAAAAATTTTGTAAAATTTAAAATCTAATTGAACGTGTATACTAACATAGGAATAAGCTATCTCTACTAACAATATATGGATGTAAATCCGAAATAAAATATTTGAATTTGAATTTGAAAATTTGAAAATAATGTATACGGATGCGATCGTGATCGTGTTGTATAAAATAAATTATTTAATAATAATTTAATTAATTTTGCTTTTTTGCTTTAATTTAGTTTGGGTAACATGAGTACCAAATTTTTGGATTCAATGTCATCATATACCTAGTAGTTATAGGCTAATTATGATGATCAACGCACAACCAATATGCTTCTAACCATACCTTATTTGTTAAATGATGTTATGTAGACTAAATACCTGGATGACCGAGCCTCGCTTGGTTTTCTCACAGTAAAAAAGAATTAATAATATTATTATTTTCTCACATACACACAGTGCCATCTAGTCCCAAATTAAGCTATTATATTTGCTTGTATTATGGGTACTAGGAACGGATATAATACCTAAATACATTTTTTTTTTGTAAATACATACTTAAAATAGATAAATTACACCCAGACACAGAACAAACACTCGTGCTCATAATACAAGATTTGTCCTAAGTGGGAATCAAACCCACAACCTTCGGCTTAGCAGTCAGGGTCACTAACTACTACGCCACCAGACCGGTCAAAAAGAGACCAAAAGTCAAAAGAAGATTATTATACTCGATTTACCAGTAGTGCCATCTCATTCTTATCCAGTCGTTCATAGATTATGTATTTAATTCATATACAAGAATTTTTCGTTTAAAGTTATTAGTTAAACCGCGTGAATAAACCGCGATAGAATCCGTTATGAAGTAGTTTCATTTCAATGTGTGATATTCGCGTAAATCTAACAAAATACTATTGTTGTATTGACAGGATTGTGTGTTATTCCACGACACGATACTCCACAATCTTCATTACGGAGACCTGACCAAGCCCAACGAGGAAGTGATCGCTGCCAGCAAGATGGCCGAGTTACACGAATCAGTACAAACTTGGCCTAAGGTAAGCTTAACAGAACCAACAGTATTATCCTTTAATTAATACGGCCTCGATCGTTGCAGGACTTAGTTTGGAATTGTGCCCGATGACCCAACACATACATATAGGCTCGCCCCCAATACGTATGGGACCAAAACATAGCCTAAATACATAGACAAAATTCAGTGATGTTCACCTCTGCGCTGCACCTTGGGTAATACAGTCGTGGCGCTGACTTTTCTAATTAGTTCTTTAAAAGTGAATTATGGTATTTTCAGGGATACTCTACACAAGTAGGAGAGCGAGGGTTGAAGTTATCTGGTGGTGAAAAACAACGGGTGGCCATCGCTAGAGCTATTCTCAAGGACTCGCCCATCATTATCTTTGATGAAGCTACCTCTAGCTTGGATTCTATTACTGAACATGTGAGTGTACTGTTTCTCTATAATTTTGTAAAAATATTATAATGAAAGACGTGAAAGTAAGGCTCTTGGTTTTTCACACATACTACCCGTGCGCGATAAGTTGAGACTCGCTTGGAATGCAACCCTCCGCCCGCTACCCCTGTAATTTTCCGTCAAGCTCCCATGTTGAACTGTAGGCAACGCCATTTTTTTAACATCATAGTCTCATACTGGCTTACGTCACGCAACGACGACTCGCTTCGATTTTATAATCATATTTGATACTGTTTTTAAGAGTTATTAGAGTTACTGCTATATTTTATTGTTATTTTTTGTGTTGTTTATTGTTATAATATAAAACTTTATATCGTGGAGAGAGAAATCTCGTGTTAAAAGTGCTGAACTTATTTTAAAAACGAAAAACGGAACAAACAGTTGTGTTTACTTGTTGATCAGGCAGTAAAAAGAATCTGTATATAATTAAAAAATTACAGAGACGAAGCGGGTGAAAACTTGTTGTGATATTCTTTTGTGCACAGTACAATCATGTGTATATGACGTCACCGCCCCCTCTCTTTTAGGTAGCATCACTACAGCTCTAGTCAGTTGTCTATGTTCGTCCGTCATGGCGCCAAACACACACTGTCTTCAATCAATATTAAGTACTTCTTGTAACTAACTGTGTACAAACTGTGTAACTTATTAGGATCGATATGAATGAAATTTTGGTGGAGATAGTGTGAAATTTGATAGACACAGGAGAGATTGTTATAGAAATTACAATAGAATGGGTTGAAATTTTAAGGGGTTAGCAAACAAGCGTACAGCCCATCATAGCCTATAGATTCAAACTGTCATTAGCTACCATACACCCAAGAAAACAACTAATAGATTTCTTTGTTTTTATTGTGTTATTCTATATGGTGTATCTCCTACAGCCGAATTCAAAAAATATTTTTTTCTTTTATTTCCACAGGCAATTCTCCAAGCGCTCAAAGCCGCGACCGTTGGCAGAACATCAATATGCATCGCTCACCGCCTCTCAACCGTCGCTGACGCTGACGAAATATTAGTTTTAGAAAACGGTAGCATTTCGGAAAGGGGAACGCACAATGACCTTCTAAATAATCCTCAATCTCTGTACAGTAGACTATGGGAGAAACAGAACAAAGATATTCCACATCCACCTACTAAATGAATAGTATAATAATATATAATAATTATAATGACTCTGGGTAATTATAATTAGCGTTTGTTCCAAAACACAATTTTCTGTATCACAGCAAAATGTCGAAACCTATTCAATTTTGAAAGGTGAATTGTTATTGGACTAAGTAAATATTTGGTGCGCTACAAGAGCTAGAAACGTAGAAAAACGGTATTAGGAAGTTCAGTGTGATAAAATACGTATGGCTAACTTTTATACTAACTCACCCCCTAAGTGAGTGAAGCGGGCGAAGCCGCAGACGTACGCTAGGAACGCTATATGGTAAAGGTATAAATTTGAATACAGGGAGACTAATAATTAAAGTTTATAAAATATTTTAATGTTCTCTTCACCTGGCTGGTTATATTGACCACTAGCTGTGCCGGCGAACTTCCTACCGTGTATTGTTACCTTTGAAACCTACCTTAGACTTGTATGAGTACTTTGTAACTAAAATCAACCAGTTAGGTTCAGCTGTTCTCGAGTTTTAGCAATACAAACATCCAGCGAAATTACGTAACGCGTATTTTTCACCAACCTTTTTGTTAACACCAAAATTAGTTAAATCTGTTCTTTCTTACAACGTGGACGAACCAACGGAGGCTTTATGGTTTCATTTCTCCGTAAATGTTCGGAAGGACCATAGTATAAATTCAGCATTTCTTCCGAACTTAAAAACTTTAATATCTGTGAAAATTTGTTTTATGAAAGACAGTTAAGTATAAAAAAGTTAAAAAAGCAGTGCAGGCAATTCTCAATTGAATTATTTATAAATGCTTGTGTGAATTTGATTTCGACATCACAAATATTTTGTTGTCATATCCGCGTGAAGTGTGGAGGTTTTGTAAATGTTTATTTTTATTATTATTTATGTATACCACGAGTATTTTGAGTACGCATCTTGGCATTTTGTTTATAGAGACAAAAGAGGGAAATGTTGGCTAGATACACGAGATTATTTTATTTAATTATTAAAATTAAGTGTAGCAAGACCTTTACAACCCCGGGAAGGTTATAATATACTTGAAACAAGATATTCTTCAGGTCATTACTAATGAGTATGTGAAGTCAGAAATTAATTTGTACTATATTTTGATATAATTTTTGATGTGCTAATACTTTGCAAAAAATTGTCGTCGCGCAACCGTTATCAGCAATTTTTCTGAACTCTCTATGACTGAATAAAAGATGTGACAAAAGTATGACACTTGGCGGCCTACATAGTATTGTCTTAGATTTACGCGAAGACTTTGTCTTAGACTTCATGTGTGCTTTGAGCTCAGTTTGCTTAAATCGGAACGCAACTTAAAATATTAATGTTTGGAGGTAGTCAGTAATAATTGTGATTAATATTTTTGGACGTCAAATACCTCAGTCCACTCGTGAACATGAAGTCTGAAAAGACTTTGAAACGTCGGGATCTAAAATCTAAAATAAACCGCGATAAAATCCGTTAAAAAGTAGTTTTATTACAATTGGCGGTCTCTTCAAAAGTTAGGGTTGTCTAAAAAAATAAATCGAAATATAATATTTTTATTTTGCAGGGGTTATTCTACTAATGTTTTTTTCCTAATTGATCTATTAAAATTGAAACGTCACAATAATACTGCATGTGACTTAGATTACGTAAAATATAACCTTTCCGGTTCTTCCATATTAGACAATATTAAAAACTATGTTACAAATTATATTTATATTGTCTGTATTATCATATTTATAATGCTAGACAAGACAACCAAATTGATTCACTTGGGATAATGTAGCATAATTTATGTAACCACTCGAATGTTGTATAACCTGTGACCTTAATATATTTAGTAATCTTTATTGAAATAAAAGTGAACAGGATTATGGAAGTGTTATCAGTGCGGCAGTTCCATTCCAAATTAAGTTTCCGATTGACATTATAGATATAATTAAATATTGTTCTTCAACAGACTAGCAGCCGTGAAAGAGAAGTTGCTATACACATTGTATAGCGGCATCTCTTTTCCGCATCTCCAACAATACTGATTTAAGCTGTTGTGGAACGAGACCTGATAGCTAATAGACAGTATTTAACTGAGCACTCGCGCTCGCCTATGTCTTACAACTACATACTGTTGTGCGACCACAAGCTAATTTTGATTGGTTCATTCAAGGTCATGAACTTAAACGAACCAATGAAAATTAGTTATCTTCCAACACACTCGGCCAACTTTTGAGAATCTTCTATTTGGCGCTATACAATTAATGATTGCCAACGAGCATTTTTGGTTGATATCTGTGATGTCAATCGGACGACCGTATGCGGCCGTAGGAATAGATTGCGTCTATTTTATCTACGTACAAGTAAAAACATGTTTAGAACTAAATATCTGAGCTAACAGTGTTAAATTATGTTGTAAATTTTGTTGATAAATGAAAAGCCAAGACTCAGCTAAATGTTGTTTATGTAAATAATAAAGTTGATGTACAGTAACTTGTTAAATAAGTATATTATTTTGGTTACAAATCTTGTTTTATTTGACGACCTCGGTAGTCGAGCGGTGTAAGCCGTCCGATTAGGGTATTCTGTGCCAGAGAGGTCGCGGGTTCGATTCCCGCCCCGGAAAATATTTGTGTAACAACGAAGATTTGTTTCGGTGACTGGTTGGTTGAGGGACTACCCTCCGTGCCTCGGAGAGCACGTTAAGCCGTCGGTCCCGGTTGTCATTTAACACATCTATAACAATCGTTACATGTAGTCAGAAGCCAATATAATCTGACACCTGGTCTAACCATTTCAGCTACTGGTTCCCTATGGGTTACGAGGTCTGATGGCAGTCGCTCGTATAATTCTGGTAGCTAGCCGCATCAGGTTAGACTGGGAGCCGACCCCAATAGAAATGGGAAAAAGGCAAGGGGAATGATGATGGTGACAAATCTTGTTTTATTTGATTAAATGAACATCAGCACCTAAGTATTAAACAAGTAACGTAAATAACCTGCAAATACCTTCTTTAATACCATAGATAATAATGAATAGCTTGGCGTCCGCGCAGGGGCGTAGCTACCGCCGTATTTGCCGTATCAATTATACGGGGCCCCGGGCCACGGGGGCCCCCAAAGTGTGTAAGGAAAAATAATAAAAACTTTCTAATTTATTTTATTTTACAAATGACAAAATTCTATAAAACAATTCCTTTTTTATTTGTAAAATGGGTAAATTATGTGATAAATAAATATTTCTTCTCACAATATTTTTTTTCTTTTGTGAAAAATCTTTACCTCCATATAAGGGCCTCCAAAATTTTTTTTATATTGGGCCCCGACAAGGCACGCTACGCCACTGCGTCCGCGCTCGCTTAATTTATCTCGTGTTGTACCATTACATATCCGATCACAAGTTTATTTTGATTGGTTCATTCAATGACACGTAATTCAATGAACCAATCAAAATTAGCTGTTTTTACGATACCCCATTATTTATTACAATTCTTGAACAAAGTGGCAACTAGGTAGGTGTGTAGTCGGTGACTTACATAAATAAACAATCAACAAAAAAAACAACCATTTCCTTTAGTGCTCTTAGGTTAATATTTGAGAGTTGAGTGTTTATTCTGTTTATGAAATGTCACAGGTATTCTAATGTTAAGTTCTTTCTTAGACCTACCGGTTTCCTCACGACATTTTCATTTACTGATATTGAGCAAAACTGATTAAACAACATACAACACTCATAACCAAAGAGCATATACACGCTTACGCTGACTCATAACTTTCTGTGTTACATACATTACAAAGAAAATGTTACTACTTATCCGCTAATACAGAAATGAGGTTGCATGGCATACTAACATATTTATTATCTATTGCAACCAGTCTATAATTTCAAAATTCGAATCAATCGATTGACATGTTATCCGTTGCCATAGCAACCGAGTTCACAACATTGCTCTATCACAAAACTTTATTTTCCAATAATATTTATCTTTGCTCGTTTTTCGAGCACATTTTGTTAATTATGGCGACTTATTTGTGAATAAAGGATGTCAGTGCTGAGTTTGATACCCGAAGATAAAAGAAAAGATCTTAGGTAAGTGATTTTGTGAAGTTAAACTTAAGACAATAGATCAGGTCCTTATTAACAACTTACTGGGTGATGCACGCAGCTTCGCTCGAGTTTGTCGTTTGCAATAGGTACCTCTCCTTCCCCAAAGCTCACGTATAGGTAGATGGATAAAAAGGTGTAGGTACTTACCTACTAAATTTCACCAAGATCGGCTTGGCAGTTTAACGTTTAGGTTGACACAGCAGAACATAACAGGCAGATCATAAATATAGGTACGATGCGTTTCAAATACTATGTACCTACTCGCGGCTAACTTCATACCAAAATCAAATCAAAAAATCAAATCAAAAACCAAGCAAAAGTAACGGCAGCCCAAATATCAAACCACAGATAATAACTAGCTGCCCCAGCGAACATCGTACCGCGTATTTATTAAAAAAAAAATCACTTAGGGGTATGAAAAATAGATAGTAGCCGATTCTCAGACCTACTGAATATGCATAAAAATTTTCATAAGAATCGGTCAAGCCATTTCGGAGGAGTATGGCAACGAAAACTGTGACACGAGAATTTTATACATTAGATGTATGGATGGAAAAGTGATTTATGTTAAAACTTTACTTATGTATGTAGTTACAATGCAGCTACCTACCTACCTAAGTAAATTTACGCGCTAGGATACCACAAGCTTGTACACAAATTCGTATACACGGATAAAAACACACGTTTTAACTTTTATCACCGCTTTTTATCGTCGAAAGTTAGTAAAATATGTTCGTACCTAAATACTCGACTTCAAATGTCCAATCTTACTCGAAGGGCAATATGATATACGCATTTTTTTTAATTTTTTTTTTTTCGTTTAGATGTGATTATTTTAACGAACAAACATTTTTGCTCACTGTACTAAAAATGTGAAGTTGTTGCGCATTCCAGTCCAAGATGGCGGATTTTAAATCTTATTCTTATTTGAAACCGCTAGTTCGTAGGTAGATGGTTGACAGTCAATTTAGCTTAAACAGTTAAAACTGGCTCGGTGGTCCAGCGGTACCTAAGTGTGTTTGCCTAGTAGCCGCGAATTCGCTTAGAGGTTGGATAGAGAGAGGATGAATAAGTTTAAAATATACTTTCATTGTAACTTTTATCTACCTACCCACTTACATGATACTCGTATTAGGCAAGTCTCCTATCATTAATCTAAGTCCTAGTCCTAGTCCTAATACCTACTTTCAGAAAAGAATCCCTAGAGAGTGTATACAGCAGCAACTCTCGTTTGAACCTCCTGAACAAGCGCAAGCGCATGAACCCGCTTACTCTTGCGCAGCCGATCGACATGTCCAACCAGTCACTCAACAAGTCTGGCGACAGATATGTTACACAGCGAGTTTTGTCAGCGAAGACGCATCGTGTAAAGCAGCTGCAGAATCAATTGGCTGACGCACATTACCATTTGCAGGTAGGCACAAAGATTTTTCAGACAAGCTACATTATGTACTCAATGAAAAGAATAACAGGTATGTAAAAAAGAAAAAAAGATCTAAGTTTAAAAAACAATACGGACGAAAGGTCTGTGGTGTGTGCGTTTTGTATAAAAAGAAAAAGAATCCCAAGAGAGTGTACTCAAACAGCAGAAACCAACCCTCAATCTCTTGAACAGAGGTGAGCGCATGAACCCCATTCTCGGGTAAGCACATAAGTAGATTTTTCAGATGAGCCTTAAGTACTAAATGGAACAAATAATTTTCTTAATCGTCTAGCATTTCCAAAGAAGAGCAGCGGTGGCGCAGCGGTACGGGCCTCGCCTTAAAAAAATAAGGTCGCGGGTTCAAATCCTGCTCGTGTCCACATATCTTTGTGTGAATTGTTTCATCTCTGCCGCTCAATATTGGTGAAGGAAAACATCGTAAGGAAATCGGCATGTCTAAGAACTAATCCTTCGAGGACATGTGATATCCACCAAACCGCACGTGGCCAGCGTGTGTGGATTAACGCCTAAACTCTCTCAACTCATAAGATAGTTGAGAGAATATCCGTGCCCAGTAGTGGGACTCTAAAAAGTGTTGAAGTGATGATGGTGATTTTTTTAAAGATGTGCAAATAAATAAACTTTTACTTACTGTACAGAGCGTTTGTGTTTTATGAGAGGCCTTCGTTCAGTTATGTTGATATAGTATTGTCTTAAATTTACGCGAATATCACACATTGAAAAGACCCCTCTAATAACATACTAAAAGTAACTTATAAGCGCTTTCGTACTTTCTGCTCTAATCTTATCAGAAAAATGAAAAGACAATATCATAGGAAACTGCTAGAATCGTCAAAAAATACCCCTAAAAATCTGTGGCAGCAAATTAACGAAATCACTTGTTATAAAGTACGCAAATCATCGAATGAGTCTCTTTTACTTGCAACAGCTCAACCCTTAGACTCTCTGAATCGAGTAAACCAATTCTTTAATACAATAGGTAAGACACTAGCAGAAGAGATTATTGAAAAAATTGGTAATCCAGCTATCACCTATAGCTTTAGTTCCCAGGCTAACTCATTTGTGCTATTAGAAACAGATTCACAGGAGGTCAACAGTGTACTTATGTCTTTAGACTCAGATAGTGCCTGTGGGTGGGATGGCATACCAGTAAAATTTCTTAAACAGTGCCGAGACTTGGTAGTGCCAATAATATGCCAACTAGTCAATTCTTGTTTTAATGCAGGTGTATTCCCTAACGCTTTAAAGCGCTCTATAGTCACCCCTGTGCACAAGGGAGGAGATTCAACGGATGTTAATAATTATCGGCCTATATCTGTTTTACCTGCGATATCCAAAATATTAGAAAAATTAATAAACAAAAGACTTATTAACTATTTAAACAAATTCAATATTTTATCTCCATTTCAATTCGGCTTTAGAAAGGGTATCTCAACCCAGGATGCTATTATAGCTTTGACATCTGAAATTTCCTCGCAAGTAGATAAAGGACTCAAATGCGTAGCTGTATTTTTAGATTTAAAGAAAGCTTTTGATACAGTTTCTGTCCCCATCCTACTGCATCGTTTGAATGATATAGGTATTAGAGGTTCAGCGCTCTCTCTCTTTCAGAGCTATCTCACGGACAGAAGCCAGCAAGTCACTATTGCAAACTCTTTGAGTGACCCAGTGGTTGTCAACTATGGAGTTCCTCAGGGCAGTGTTTTAGGCCCTACTCTGTTCCTAATTTATATAAATGAGCTATGCAAATTACAGAATACAGGTGGCAAGATTTATGCCTATGCAGATGATACTGCCGTTGTCTACTCTGGTGATTCTTGGGAAGAAGTGCACCGCACAGCTGAGCGCGGTTTGGTTGTGATAGTTGACTGGTTAAAAAGAAACCTTCTTACTCTAAACACACAAAAAACTAATTATATATGCTTCTCCCGGAGTCAAAGATCACAGCCTAGAACTGACCTTGTCATTGGAATCCATGAATGCAGAAGTACCTTGATTTGTAATTCAAATTGTCAACCTTTACTTAAAGTAAATAGCACCAAATATCTCGGCATAATAATTGACCAATGTCTAACTTGGCATCCGCATATTGAAATCACCATATCTCGGGTCCGCAAACTAATATGGATATTTAAAACTCTTCGGTGCTTAATTCCTCCAAAGAATCTTAACATCATCTACGTTGCCCTTGCACAATCCGTTATAACCTACTGTATATCAGTATGGGGTGGGATTGGTAAAACTAAACTGCTAGACCTTGAACGTGCACAGCGATCCTTAATAAAAGTTATGTATTTTAAGCCGTATAGATATCCTACTGACCAGTTATACGTAGATAGTAACCTGTTGACAGTCAGGAAGCTTTATGTTCTTAATGTGACCGTAAATCTTCATAAATCCATTTCATATAAAAAATCAAACTTAAGTAGAAGAAGAAAAGATATTGTGGCTCATGCCCCTAGGGCTCACACCGCCTTTGCTAGACGTCAATACACAAGTCAGTCAGCCTTTATTTATAATCAATTAAACCAAAAATTAAATATCCATCCTCTTGTCTTATATAAAATCAAAATTGTTATTAAAGAATGGCTTAAACACTTGTCATACAATGAAATTGAGCAGTTATTAATCAGGGTTAATTAATTACAAACTGGCACACACACAAACACACACACACACACACACACACACACACACACACACACACACACACACACACACACACACACACACACACACACAGACACATACACACACATCTCACAAATTGCATGCTTTAATACTATAAGTTTCATTATGTTTTATCAGGCTTTTGCATAGTCAATTTTGTAATAAGCACCTCGGGAAGCTCAAGACCGCCCCAACACAAGTATCTTGTATTACTTAATGGGGTTGTCTTAATTTTGTGTTTTATGTATGACTTGTATGAGGCACAATAAAACATTTTTATTTTTTTTTATTTTTGATATATTTCAGGAGCTAAGCAACGAGAACAAAGTATTGCGCGCCATTCAGAAGAAACATGAAATTGCCTTACAAAGGTACGAAAACTCAAACGCAGAGCTTCCACAAGTACTAAGCTCTCACACAGAAGAGATTAGGGTACAGAATATGAAGTACCGACAGCTGAAGCAACAGTACAAAGAAGTGACGCAGAAGTTGAAGGAGAGGGACATGAAGTTGCAGCAACTGAGGGACGAACATCAACATCTTTTGGAGCTAAGCAAAGACAGGTACGATACAACTAGATAATTACGTTAATTCGTTTTTTTGCAGAATTTAAGTCAGTTATGATGTCATCAACCTGACTGGACTAACTCGACCCGACTGACTTGGGACCATTTTAAGTAGAAAGGTCTACTTAAAATGGTCCCAGGTCAAAAAATAAATAATTTTTCATTTCATTTCGACTGGATTGGGTTGACTGTTTTGATGATGTTTAATGATGATGAGACAAAAAACCGAATTGTGATGTGTAGTTCTTAAAAGGAAGTTCGGAAAAGAGTCATTAAAGACTAAAGAAATCGTCTAAACTTTCTTGCAAACATACGTTACGCATTAACACGTTCTCTGAATTAAAACAAATCGTGCTGACATTTCTACAAGTCCAACTTTCTGTTCCATATGCACTACTGATTCTACGTTGTTAGCATCGGCTTCTGATAGATAGTTGACACACCATTTCGTATATTTTGGTACCTATTTATCATATTCATCACTACCTACCAGCGCGTCTATTTACAAATCCTTAAGTATTTAAAGAACTTTAAAAATTCCAGAAACCTACTTGAACGAGAGAAACTCCAAGCTACAGTAACTGAATTATCAGCTAAAGTACAGCAACAGGCTGAAACAATATCAATGCTACACCGTAAGATAGCGCTAGAAGCGAAAAACTTCAAACACCAGCTCCAGCATGAAATCAACAAACATAAAGATACGAGACATGATTTAGATATGGCTATTAACAATGCTGATAAACTTACTACTATTATTGAGGTTAGTAGAATAATTGGATTGAAAGAGCTTTATTCTGACACCAATTTTAAGAAAGGTTGTTGTGAACGGGAGAACGCTTTCTAACGCTTAATACTAGAATAAGACCAAAATTGAGCGCCATTCGCATTGTTTTGTTTGGTTTGGGTCGAGTTGGTTTTGCCATGTAGGGCAGAAACTGCTTGTCTTTTAATAGTAAAATCTTTTGACAGTTCATAGTGTCTGAGCGTAAAGATGTGTTATAGCCCATCATATGTTATAGACGTAATCATGGCCAGCAATTTATTTTAGATGAAAGAGAGAATGTTAAATAATGCTGCGACTCGACCCCTAAAGTCTCCTATCAAGACTAGTTCTGGGACTAACATACCGCAGAACAAACAAGTGACTAAAACTAAATCTGAACCAGAGGCCAATAAACCAAGAGAAGACAGATTTAATGTAAGTCTATCTATTTGAGAATGTAAAATTTTTAAGTTGAGACTTATAGTTTTTTTGGCACCATAAAACACAATAAACAAAAAAATTGTGTATATTCCATATTACCTAAAAAGGATGAGTAGATTTATGAGACATTTATTAGTTGCTGTTTGATATACAAATCAGTAAAAGGTGACATAAGTTATCCTATAAAAAGCTTAGAATTTCCAATTACCCCCCAACTCTAAAAACATACCTGATAATATTATCTTTAGGGTAATTTTTAAGTAAAAATGTATACTTGCAGGTAGACCCAAATTTACTATCAAAGTTGTGCGAAAACTCGCGCACAGTTAGCAGTGCTTTATCGCATGATGATGACACTTCATCATCGATCGAACCTCGATCAAGATACGCTAGAAGCCGAACCAACTCCACTAGCACCCGTTCGACTCCTAACCCAGGCACTAGAAAGAGTTCTAAAGGTTCCGATGAAATAATGGAACTAGCTAAAACAGTTCAAGATGGAATGGCAGATCTCGCTATATTTGATGATGATGAAGCTTTAAAATCTCCCGATGAACTCCAAAGGAAAATGGACGCTATGAAAGCAGAATTGATGAATAAAATCAAAACACCAGAAAGGAATACCCCAGATGAGGCAATACCTAGAAAATCTAGTGCTTTACGGAAACGTTCTACTGATGAATCTATTGAAGAGCAAATTGAAGATGAAAGACCAAAATCTAGAGGCAGAAGGAATTCCGCTGTTACATTCTTTGAAAGTTCTATAGATAATTCTGTTACAACAGTTTCAGTTCATGAAGAACACGTAGAAATGAAGCTTAAAAGAGAAGATAGTGGAATAGAAAAAAGACTTGGAAAGCCAATAGACAAATACTGCAAAGATATAATCCAAGATATAGAGAAAAGTAGTAAAGTTATTGACAGACATATGAAACAATTCAATCAATCGCGATTCGAAAGTGACAAATTAGTACAACAGTTAGAAGCTGTTGATAAAATAAATGAATTTGTCAATGCTAATGGAGAAATACCGGAAGCAACTTTAACTGAATTAAATAATAACTTTAAAATGTTAACTGACCAGTTGACGGAATCGCCTCCTATAGGTAGAAAACGGTCGATTTCTGGCAGACGAAGTTCACGCGAGTCTAGGAGTAATTTGCTTGGAGATGGTATGACTAATCAGGAGTTGTTAGAAGATTTATTAGGGAAGAAATGATATACGGCTCTTGGGTGTAAATAATATCGAAAGAGACATTTTAAAAACGTTCACAAGAAGTTTCGTAGGTAATACGAAAACAACACTTTACAAAGAAAAATGCTGTTTGATTTTCGTGTTCATTTTCGAGTCGTGCAAAATATTTTAATGCACTTGTATACGTTAGTTATTAACAATAGAGAATTGTTTATATAATTAGGTACTTACTACTTTTCTTTAAATGACCATGATGTCAATTTATACAAAACAAACTAACAAATTGGAAGTAATTTCCAATTATTTACTAACATTATGACATTAAAATGCAGCCAATTTATAATTAATTCAAATAATATTTCCAATTTTATCAATTTATTGGAAGTTCGTCGTAGTTGTGACTTTAATATAAAATACTTTTATCACATCTTCTAATGCTTATTATCTATTGATTGACCTCAAATAGTTTGAAAGTTTGACACAAGCGAGTATCCAAACCGAATATGTCAAACATTAATTGGATTTATAAAACTAAATGTATTACAATCCTGATAACTTTGATCCTATGGGATGTGAGCCTAAATTAGCGGGTCTACTATTTGTAAGTACTTTTTATTCGTTCGGGTTATTTCGATACATTTTTAAATTGTGTAAGCTCAATAAAACTTGAATTTGTATGCTCATATTTAAAATGCATTCATGTTATAAAGGACAGATCATGCATCAGATGTGAATAGAACTCGTGAAGTCTCTCGACCAATCAAAATAGATAAGTTCGCTGATTTAGATGTTGAGCTTAGTAGCTAACACACAAGATTCCGGACAACAGCGGTTCGACCGTCCTCGGACGGTTCACGGAAAATCCGGTCAACCAATAGAGGCCCTTTCGGCAGATTGAGTTAGGTCATCACCAAAAAAAAAAATCTGGGCAGCATACCTTAACTAAGGATAGGCAAAGAAAGGCTGACGATGATAATAATGACGAACTTATTAAATACATTTTGTAAATGTTTCGAATGTATGAAAACTCAGAGTAGAGCCTCATAAACCAGCTTGTAGAGCAAAGCGATTACGCAATAATGAGTAAAGTTTGTGTGTAAACCACATGTATTTGTCTTACTCACATCCGTAATTATCTTAGCTTTCAAACATAATAGATTCCTAAATGAGGTTTATTCTCACTAAAATCCAAACTTCGACTGAATATGCCTACGACGCGTGACGGCGGAAAATTTTCTAACAAATAATGTTTAACTGTAACGAAATTCTAGTAAAAAATGTCATTTTTCTACGACAGTATTTCGAGGTAGCGTCAGAATTTAAAAGATCTGATTAAGTTTATTTTGAAATAGGCCTGCGCTTGACTACAACTTGCCTGATGTTAAGCAATTATGTAGTCTACGGTGGGACGCGCCTGTCCACTATACCGATTCATTCGTGGCTACCAATGAATTTCGGTGAGAAGGTGGCAGTGGAGTGATGCTCCTTATGGTTAAGTAGTATTACATAGTATCTAACATATTGAAAACTAATTTAAATCATGATAATACGCCGTCAATATTTATATGACTCCTAATTTAGATTTCTATTTATGAAACTTCTCTAGTAAAGGCACTGAATTCTCATGGTATGGGATTTATTTATTGTTTTTAATTCTTATCACTAATGTCAATCAATAATATGAAATATATTAGCATACTTCTAACTAAAGTAGTGATCGTCTATTATAAAATTAACTGATATATTAGTGGAGGGCGATCCGATAATCACTGGGGTTTAAAGGTTCTCGAGTGGAAACTACGCAATGGTCGCCGTAGCGTCGGCCGGCCCGTCACAAGGTGGACTGTTGCCGTATTATGTGTTTAAAGCAATTGTCATTCCGTTGAAAGAGAGGGATGCGAATAAACGAATTGCATAAGCGCATCTCTTTCTTTCAACGGTATCATAATCGTTTCAAACACTCATAATACGGTAGCTGGATCTAACGGCCGGCATCCTATCGTTATGACGTTCTAGAAGGGAGACCTATATCCAACAATACATAACAAAAAGATACATTAATAATGTAAAATGTTGATTTGAAACTTTTGATCGTCCAAGAATAGCTGATATTGATTTGTTTTTGGTGGATTTATAACAGTAATACGTATGGGGGCAAGCGGAAAATATTTAACCCAACCTGCTACCGTGTTATTAGTGTTTAAAAGCGATTATGGTTCCGTTGAAAGAAAGAGATGCGGTTATAACTACAATCTCAATTAGTATTGTCTTAGATTTACACGAATATCACACATTGAAATAAAACTACTTTTCAACGAATTTTATCGCGGTCTATTTTAAATTTTAGATCCCGTAATTAAAATCGGAACGCAACTTAAATATTAATGTTTGGAGGTAGTCAGTAATAATTGTCATTAATATTTTTGGACGTCAAATACCTCAGTCCTCCAGTGAACATGAAGTCTGAAAAGACTTTGAAACGTCGGGATCTAAAATCGGGATAAAAAGAGAAGTTTTATTTCAATATACAATATTAAACTCAATCGTTTTAAACACTCAATCAATACGGCACCTGCTGCGATTGCTTTTGCAGTTTAATTCCACAATCGAGTGCCTTATTGTTTCTCTAAAGATATTGTAACCATTGTAAATTCAGTGCCTATAATGTAAATAGTAGTAAATAATAACGTAAAAACTATGACGTGTGAATATTTGAGTGCAGTTTTTGTATTTGATGTATATCCTGAGTATTTATATTTATTGTTATCAATTATACCTATTAGCTATGTGATTGAATGGTGAATAAATATTTTATTTTATATACTGCTGTTTTTTATTAGCTGCTGCCGACGTTTTCATTTTTAGATGTTGACAGACAATTCTCGTGCACGGAAATCCGTAGGGAGCATGCTACAACGTAACAGCCTGGCCACGCGACACGGCATTGGGCGGTGCGACTGGCGATTGATTGCAATTCATTGCCCACTTGTGTAAACTTATCTTTAGGAACTGCTGAAGCAAATACGGAATGAACAGTGCAATCGCTAAACGCGTCGCCCGACCCAGTGTCCCGTGACAAGACTGTAATGCCAGTGAGCAGTGGTGGCGCAGCGGTACGGGCCTTAGAAATATAAGGTCGTGGGTTAGATTCTCGGCCGTGCCCACAGACACAGATCTTTATGTGAATTGTGTTATCGCCGCTGATCAATATCGGTGAAGGAAAACAGCTTGAGGAAACCGGCATGTCTATGTACTAATCATTCGAGGATATATTGTGACATCCACCAACCCGCACTTACCCAGCGTGTGTGAATTATGTGCCCAGCTGTGGGACACTGAAAAGAATTGAAGTGAAAAGTGTAGCCAAACGGGTAACCAATTTTAATCGTACGTGAATAATATTTCCTATCCGCCTTTAGTGTAAAATGTAGGTGCCTTTAATATTTCCCCTTATGCAGTGCAGTGGTTAAGTTTGCAATTAACTGCAGACAATACTTAATACCTGGAGCATGTGGGGAAATAGGTCAGACGGATGAGTTTACATTTCGTTTAACAAGGAGTAACTAGTGTGTACTGAGCCGACGTGACGGAAGGGGTCGTATTGATACCAGAGAACAATATATCTAGGTCTTTCTTTAAAGTTTATGTTAGTAGGCTCTAGAAGCTAGTTGCTCACTTCTATATGATTACAATTTTATTTAAAAGCCGCGAGCATCATCGTCGCATAGTAGCTAGTCTTTCGGTCTTATATAGCACACTTCGGAGAGTGTGCGTTGGAACTACAAAATCTTATTCCCCCATCCCCGTTCTTTCATTGGACAAGTAGAGATTTAAGGTAGAAATTCCAAGGCTACGCACAAAGCGCTTTGCTTCAACTTTTATTGTGCGAACTGCCAAGTTGTGGAATTCGCTGCCGGCATCTGTTTCCCGATAGATGTAATCTGCCTGTCTTCAAGTCACGAGTGAATCGGTATTTACTGGGTAATCGCGTTCAATCGTAGACTGCATCATGAAGGTGGCGGCGGCGCGAAGTGTTCCATGCGCGCCCCTTATGATGTTGCAGGGGTAACCTCCCCCTGATGTGAAGACGTCCACAGAAGCGGGCTATCCCATCACTAGCCGGAGGTTACGGAAATATCACGTATTCCCGCGACCCGTGACTTAATGGGAACACCCGGGGGGTTTTAGTGGGTACCCTCAGGGAGGTGTCCATAAAAGATTTTCTCCCGAAAAAAAAAACGGTTGCACCACCAATTATGTTAAATATTTCAAAAGACTAGTGATTAACTGTGCAACCTGCAAATTTGTGGAACCCTGCCGGTATTTCTGTTTCCCAATTAATATGACTTGACTATTTTTAAATTAAGAATGAGCTGGTAATTCATGAACGTATTTTAAAGCTCATTACAACTGAAAAAGGTTTATAATTCGATTTCGATTGTCTTTTTCATTTGACATTATACTAGTAAGAAAGCGACAACGTCCATTTTAACTAGTCTTATAATTTTATTTATGACTATGAATGTTATATAATAAAATCTAGTAAATGCACGTGAGCAATACAAAAAAAAGTACCTACCAAAGATTAAGATCCGTTTGATGGCCTATTTGAAGCCTGGATCACTAGATTGCTATCAAAGTTGATTCGTGTCAATCAAATAAAGATTAAGTACTCAACCTATCTTCAAGTACAGTCCATAACATTTAACTTTATTATTGGATTTAGAACGATACATAAACTTATTTTATTTGGATAATTTATTAACTCTACTCGTATTATTGATTTACTCTCGTAACTCGTATTATTGGGTTAGTAAAAGAATAATAATTGAGAGTAGAACGTTAAATTACAAAGAGACTACTCAAAGCCACTTTTTAAAGTGAAACTTTTTACATCGTCTCCAACTTTTTCATCTGTGTGTTGCATGTCGCGTGACGGTCGGCCGCGGAGTAGGGATAAAGTGAAAGGGCTCGTCAGATCAGCCAAGGCCAATATGGCGGCGCCTATAGTTCGCAGCAGCTGATGATATAGCGATTTTTATACCCTTAATGGAATTTTATTTCAAAAATTTTTACGTAAATGTCTATAATGTGAAAAAAACTCACTTTTACCGTGGTTTCATAAAACCACACAATCCTTTTTTAGCCCTATTGGAATTTATGGGATTTCATTCGACCCTAAATGATCATGTTTTCAGTGACAGGACTTACACTTGCAATTGAAAGAGAAGTAAGTTTACAAATACTTTCAAAAACTGAATGATTTCCCATGGGTTGATACTAACGCCAAGAAAATTAGTTGATGCATCTTATTTATTAACAAAGACTTAATTAATAATTATTTAAACTTTTTTTACATCGATCTTTTTGAATAATATATTTATGTACCTATGTAGTTTCTATACCTAAATATATAAAAGAAGAAACTGACTGACTGACATATCAACGCAGAGCCCAAACCGCTGGGTCTGGAGACTCCAAATTTGGCACATAGGTTCCTTATGGGGTTTAGGGGTGCACTAAACAAGGATTTTCCAAAACTCACCCTTTAAGGGGTTGAAACGGGGTTCCAAAGTTTGTATAGAGAAAGAAGATTAGTGAGATCAATTTCGCGGGCGAAGCCGCGTGCAGAAGCTAGTTATTTATATTTTTTTATCCTTTTTTATCTGTCGTGATATTTATAAAATGGTTTTACATCCCAAGGTGACTGATAAAAGCTGGTTGAGAGTAATCGTGGGTCGTGTTCATAGATTTAATATAAAATTAAATGCTCTAAGAGCGTGCTTTAGGAGAGGCCTATGTCCTGCCGTGGACTAAAATAGACTGTAAAATACAATAATAATAATGCTGACGATAATTTTACAAGTCTGAATACGGACAGAATAGCAGCACTATAAGTACGGCTTGTGTTCACTCAAGTAAAATTCCTTTGTTGTAACAATACTGCAATCAGAACCGTTTTCATTGTTGGGTTAATTTTCCGTAAATTTTCACAACATGATGTTGCATTTTAACCTAAACGTTTATTTAGTTCGTTTCCGGATTGTTTCCCTGCAAACTGTTTGATATTTTTCATTTCTGCGGTGATTTTAACCTAGCCCTATTTTCGCTTCTATGCTTCTATGCTCGGAGTTTCTTTGCGTGATAAGATCCGTAATGAGGAAATCCGCAGAACTAAAGCCACTGATATAGCGATCGAAGTGGGCAAGTTGAAGTGGCAGTGAGCAGGCCACATCGGTCGTAGAACTGAAAACCGCTGAGCTATAAAGGTTCTTGAGTGGAGACCACGCAATGGTCGCCGCAGCGTCGGCCGACCAGACACAAGGTGAACTGACGACATGATTAAAATTGCGGGAAGTCGATGGATGTTGGATGTGTGGCGTTATAAAGGGGAGTCCAGCAGTAGACGTCTCCAGGCTGATAATAATAATGATATAATAATTTAATAGCCTGAAAGTGATTACACTGTTTTATTTAAAGCAAAGGATGTCATGTCTAACAATAAGGTTATTTGTTCCTAAATAATTATTAAGAAGTAGGTACTTTGTGTTGTTCATAATTAGACATCCTTTAATTATGAACATTTTGTAACAAATAATTAATTGTTCTTTGTTATTGTTTGTTTTAACTTTGTAAATCGATGCTTTGTGGTAATACCCGGTAGAAGCTACACAAAGCCGTCTATTGAAGGGGAAATGTGAGTAAACAAGACCCTAGGGCTATGTAATTTATAATCCTTATGCCTTGGCGCGTTATCTGTGGCTTACTTATAACATTTTAGTTTTTCCTAAGCCAAATCAGTTCGTTCAGCTCAATAAGATAAACCGGTACAGACTAGGCTAAACTGGTTTGTCCTACGGCCGATAAGATAAGCTAGTTTAACCCAGGCTGAATTAGTTCAGCCTAATATGTAAAAGTACACTTCAAGATAAACTGGGTTTGACTAGTCTTTATAGGGCATATTATGTACTAACTTTTCGCCCGTGGCTCCGCCGTATGTCGGTTATCGCGCTAAACCATGGATAAAAACTATCGTATGTCCTATACCTGGTCTTAAACTATTTCCATATTTAATTTCATCCAAAATGGTTTCGTAGTTTTGGCGTGAAAGCACGATAGACTGACTAATAGAGTTACTTCCGCAAATTATTAATATTACCTAGTAAGGATTTATAATTTGGTATTGAATCAATATTAATATCACTTTTTTTTTATAAACTAGTTTGTCTTAAAATCAGGTTTGGCCGGTAACATATACAAAGTTTAGTAATAACAATAATAAATAAGGGAAAAATGTGTGATTGTATGTAGTATGTATATCCCGACGGTAAAATCTTGTCAGATTCATGGTAGTTTTATTTCAATGTGTGCTATTCGCGTAAATTTAAGAGTATACTTCATATTTACATGTTTTTCAGTTATTCTACAAACACATTAAATATTTTAACTGTTAAAATTGAAATAAGTTAACATTCATCAAGCTGTCTTGAAAGTTTCGAAAGGTCATTCATTAAAAGTTGCACTCCAAGTGTTTTGTGGTTGTTGCTGATACGAGATACCTTTAGTTTCATACTTCATAATTATTTTTTACTATAATTATGTATTTTATTCTGTAATAGGTTTGAGCTTGTCTACAACTTGCTTGTTGTTAAGCAATGATGTAGTCTACGACGGAACGCGCCAGCTTGGTATACCAATTCGCTCTTGATTACGAATGATTATCGATTAGAAGGTGGTAGTGGAATGAGCCACCGTATGGTTAGAAACCTTAAAGGAGCAACAATCCCGACCCACTTTCTCTGTAGTGTGGCACCAGACAACGCACTGGAGCACGGCAAGGCCGCTTGGCCGTGCGGCTTTCTCTGGTAGGTGGTCACTAATCATGGCCGAAACCTACTACCCGTTTATTATCACCTGATTTGCACCACCCGGGGACTATGTGTGGGGATTCAATTAAAGGTTAGACCCACGGACTCAGCCCCCTAATTCATTTCATTAATTAATTACCTATTTTTGTATGTTATAGAAACCTCAACAGTAGACCCCCCTCCCCCCTAAGTGAGATTTGGAAAGATTTTGCTCGATCCCTCTCCCCCTAGAAAACCTCACGTAATAAATGCCCCCCCCCCCCCTCCTTCAATTATATGATCTTGTATCTAAATTTTTCGCTAATGTGCGAATCCCACATTAGTTCCTCAGCGCACCGCACCTCGCCGACCAAAAGTTGTGGTCTACCTCGAGCACCGCCCGAGTCCCTGATCGACGACGGTCTCGTAGATCCACCAACCCACACTTGATCAGCGTATGTGGATTAAGGCCTAACCTTCCTTATAGTTCTAAAGATATGGTCCTTTTGCCCTTTTGCTCGGTACGTGTTTTCAAGGTATAAGTCTTTTTGCAAACTTGTAACAAAATCAAAATAAACACACCTATTTACTTTCAGAATCTGTTGCAATATTTACCATTTTAGGTTAATATTACGTCTAAGATATTTATGAACTCAATATTTAAAGAATGTAATAAATAGCATACGCATGTCAGTTATAAAACTGATGAACGAAATTACGAAGAATACTTATTTATTAAAAATTTTAGGGTTGCTTAAACAAATGGCTAGAAATCCAATCTGTTCAAGGATACCAAAGGGCACTTAAGGTACCTATTAGGCACCTATTACTACTGTTTTAAGTTATAATAATAATAACATTTTCCCACATACAAACAGCGCCATCTAGTCCCAAATTAAGCAATTATATTTGCTTGTGTTGTGGGTACTAGGAACTGAATACCTACTACTTAAATACATTTTTTTGTAAATACATAATTATAGATACCAAATTATACTCAGATTTAGAAAAAACATTGATATTCATCACACAATCATTTGTCGTGGGTGGGAGTCGAACCCACGACCTCCAGCTTAGCAGTCAGTGTCACTAACCATTACAACAATAACCTAGTCAAAACAAGTAATATCATGCTAAAACCATAAATTTCCAACACTTATTTTGGTCCACAGCATTCAAACTCGCAACCCCAGTAGCTACTACTACACACTATGCCTTATGATACCGAGGTAATACTGAACCCTACATGATTATCACACTCACACTTGACTGATTTATTTTAGCGTAGAGAATATATAAAATTAATATTAGTATATCATGAATAGCTTTCTATATTTACATTGCATAGGACGTTGTATTTGCATACATATTTCGAGTGAAGGGTCGCAAACTACCACATTTGAATATAAACTGGCTCATTGGTGTTTCAGTCGTTCGTACTGATTTAATTATTATTTGGCTTACTCCGTTGGCTCAACGACCCACACTGTTATGTTGGCCTTCTTCAAAACTTTTCGTATTTTTTTGCGATTCTTGACATCCTCTCAACAACTGCGGTTAAGTTATTATAAATAGCGGTTAAACCTGGTCGGTTGTACCAGTATCGGTTGAGCGCGTCACTCAACATTAGCAGAGATTGTCACCTGATTTGCATCACCCGGGGACCACGTATGGGGATTCAGTAAAATGTGCACGAAGGTGACTTAGCCCCCAAAAGTTTATTTTACTACTAGCTTTCCGACAGCGGCTTCGCCCGCGTGTATGTCGGTTATGGCGCCAAAACATTACCTTCTTCTTGCGCAGTCGGATAAAAACTATCCTATGTCCTTTCTCGGGTCTCAAACTACCTCCATACCCAATTTCATCCAAATCGGTTCAGTAGTTTAGGCGTGAAAGCGTAACAGACAGACAGACAGAGTTAGTTTCGCATTTATAATATTAGTAGGGAACCTAAACCAACTGAGCCAGTAAGTGGTATTACGTGTAATTATACCAAGTTATTTTTTCTAAAACACTTAAGTAAAGAATTCGAACCAATTAATTATTCAAAGCACACTCCAAAGTTGCTGATGTCGAGTCCTCACGAACTCTTAACGTACCGTATTAAGTATTGGAAACTCATCGTTACAAACCTAAGAGATTATTGTATCTATAAATTTATGCAGGACACAGCACAGAATAAAAATGGGACATTTTATTGAGTTATTTAAATTATTTCAATGTTATTTTGCGCTTATTTCCCCTGAAACCATTCAGGGTACATTTAGGGATTTTGTGAGCTGATTGACAAGAGCTTATAAATTTGTGTTTTGTCAACTCTTAATTTTTTTTAATAACGCGACTAATTCATCTCTCACAAAAACCAACAAAGTCGATTCATTTGATGAGTGCTACGATGCTACAGATAGACATACACACACAGACACATGAAACTTATAAAACGGGGTTAAAAAAAAGTCGAATTCGCTGCCAGTATCTATGTTTCCCGATAGCTATAATCTGCCAATCAAGTCACGAGTGAATTGTATATTTATTTACTGGGTAAGCGTATTCCATCGTGGACTGCCTGTTATAGGATAAAAAAGACGCCTAAAATATCTGTATTTATACCGGTGATTTTATTGAACACTGCTAAACAGATTTTTGAAACGATTTTCATCAATAATAGACATTTTCATAATAAATTATAGTTTAAAAAACTAAAAAGCCGCTGTTGTTAAAACTTAAAAAGAAACTAAGTTATAAAGTACTGAAACCTTTACATAACACTTGTAACTAACCGCGACATTACCTGCAGTAAAACTCCAATAGCATTTCAAAAGAGTGTTGTCTGTCATAATGTGTTCGGACCGAATCAACGTCAAATGTTTGGAGTATGGGTCACCTTCGTCCGTGGGAGTGCACTTTTTATCTGAATCCACGTGGTCCCCGAGTGGTGCAAATCAGGTGACAATCAACTGGTAATTGTGTTTACTGGTAATTAACTGGTGGTAGGCTTTGGCCGTCGTTAGTGACCACCCATCAGACAAAACCGCGCCGCCAAGCGGCTGTGCCGTGTTCCGGTGCAATGTCTGTTGACACCATTTAAGAGGGTGGGTCGAATTGTTGCTCCTTTATGGTTTCAACCTTAAGGAGCCCCATTTCACTGCCACCTTCTCACCGAAAGTCATTCTTATGAGTGAATCGGTACATTGGGCTAGCGCGTCCCACCGTAGATTACATCATTACTTAACATTAGGTAAGTTGTATAAAAACGCGCCAGCTTAATAAGAATTAAAAAAAAATAGCTTCTTTTAGAGGCACTTGACCAGCGTAGGCCTATATTCTTTCAACTTTCAAGATAAGTGAAAGAAGTCCCGTGCCCAGCTGTGGGACGCTAAATAGTTGATAGTTTGGTTTAGCTTAAGGCGCCAACACATCATGTTGTCGTCTGGTCTTTCTAACTCAAATGATTACTTTTTTATTAAATTTGTACGAGCTCTTTGACAGTTTTAATATCATTGGACTATTTATTTTTATTTTTTAACTGAAACAGGGCTTGCGCTTGACTACAACCCGCCTGATGCCCAACGAAACGCGCCAGCCCAGTACACCAATTCACCCGTGATTACGAATCATTTTAATGAGAAGCTGGCAGTAGAATGAGCCTCCATATAGTCAGAAACCATAAAGGAGCAACAATTCCGACTCACTCTCAACGCATGGTGACAGTAGGCTAGTAGGTAGACAGTAGCTTCACGTAATTAAATAAGTTCAGTTGCAGTTAAGTTTCGATCAAAACAGCCCTTTTCGTACTCTCGTAATCGTGACAACCGCTGTCAGAGACGCTCGTGTCAAGTTCGCGTCACGCAAGCGCTTTAGACTAGATATGACAGCTTAACGATTACAAGAATACCATTTTGCACAAAGACGTAAACTTAATTGCAACTACACCGCAACTTGATCGGCGCGTCAAGAAATTACGTGAATTGGCCTAAATACATCGTATTGGAATATGGCAAGGCCGCTTGGCGGTGCGGCTTTGTCTGGTGGGTTGTCACTAATCATATTACTTTATGGCGCTGGCGATTCTGAATAACAGGCTCCCTCTCTTACATCCAGGAATAGGTATAACCAACAGTCATTACGCTGCGTGTGTACCTAGAGTAGTATTACCCATTGTAGCTGAAAATCTAGATATTATAGGCCGACCGTTTGACTCGCGTATCGCCATCTGAGGTACAAAGTCATAAAACATTAATTAAATCTCATAAAGAACTATTTAACCACAGACAAAAGTAATGTAAGACTATTCGTCAATAATATCTAAATCGCTTGACTCATCATCACTGTCTGTGCAGCTTGAGGAGTCAGAATCTTGGCGATAGCCGATACACGAGTTAAACAATCGGGCTATAATCAAATATCCATCACAACAGAATTACGCAGATACAGAAAAACTTCTAGAAATACCTATTGAATTAAGTTCACCATATGATAGTAAGTAGGTCGTGCCTTAATTGTTTACTGTAAGTACTTTAAAGGATGTATTTATTGATATTATTTTAGTCTACTTCTTAGTCTCAAGCATAGGCAGACAGCTGGCCTTAAACACAGATTTTAACAGATTCTGTGCGAATTGCCAACTTGTGGAATTCGCTGCCGGCATCTACGTTTCCCGATAGCTATAATCTGCCGGTGTTCAAGTCACGAGTGAATCGGTATTAAGTGGGTAAGTGCGTTACATCGTAGACTGCATCACTGCTTCGCATCAGGCAAGTTGTGGTCAAAAAACAAACCTAGATCTGGCAGGCAGTTCAGTAATTCTAGCTAATGCCAATTAAACCTGTAACCTAATTTAGATATACTAGTTTTACATAATACCTAGTATCGTATTATTCCTATACTAGTATAGTATTAGGTATATTATCTGTGGTAATACTAATATAATATTATTATTAATGTTTATACTAATCCTGTCTAAGCCCTATGTGTATGTGACAATAGTAATTTTTAGTAAATTTATTTTATTATATTTATTTTATAGTATGGAGAACTAGCGGCCCACCCCAGCTTCGCCCGGGTAGCTTCAGCCCACAAACAATTTAAAAAAATGTGATAAACAAAGAACCGCTCAACCGATATTGTGCAAACTTCACATAAACCATCTACTAAATAGTCCGAACAATGCCTAAACATTTGGTTTGAATGGGTAAGCCCGTTTTTGAGTTATAAAATTACAACGAAAAGTGGCATTGATTTTTATATAGGTAGATGTGCCTCCTTAGTTGGGTTGCGTATAAGAAAATCGCTTTGCCCTACGTTATTTATCTACAAGTGAATATTTGCTGAGAATTTAATAACAGTAGCAATTAGTTTGAAGTATTAATGATTTCACACTTGAGCCTTGATTGAATTCCTTCAACTGAAAGTGAATGGATGAATTCCATTAAAATTTCGTGTCTTAAAACTTGTGATTCAGTTGAGCCGGGCATTGCTCTTTTATTCATAGTTAAATTTTATAATTTTCAGCAAATTTTATACTATAGGCCGACCGTTTAACTCGCGTATCGCCATCTGAGGTACAAAGTCATAAAACATTAATCAAATCTCATAAAGAACTATTTAACCACAGATAAAAGTAATGTAAGCCTATTCGTCACTAATATCCATATCGCTTGAATCATCATCACTGTCTGTGCAGCTTGAGGAGTCAGAATCTTGGCGATAGGCGATACGCGAGTTAAACGGTCGGTCTATAAGAACTTACTGTGTACCTATTTACTTTTTACCGGTCTGTGCCAGAAGGAGGGTTATGTATTTCGAGTGTATGTATGTATCAGTGGAGAAGAGTCCATACAAGCCGATTCCAATCGGCTTCCCTTTAGGAATTGATCAATATAGTTTACTTCATTAAAACTATAATAATACCTAATAATAAAGTAGTGGGACATTAACACACACGGTCATCTGATCCCAAACTAAGCAGAGCTTGTATTATGGAAACCAGATAATTGGTAATATACTACTTAATACTTTTCTTTAGTATATACTAGTTTTCCGCCCGCGGCCTCGCCCGCGGCCTCGCCCGCGGATGTCGGTTATCGCGCTAGACCATTAATTACTTTTTTGGCAGTCGGGTTACTATTCTTTCCCGGGTCTCAAACTATCTCCATACAAAATTAGTTCAGTAGTGTAGGAGTGTAAGCAACATTTTGAAATCGGCAAGCCCCCATAGGTATATCCTTAAATCAATAGGTGTTTCTTAAAAAATACTACGGCTCTTAGACCATACTTTTATAAGAAGAAATAAAATTAAAATTTCGAATTCTATTCATCGCATTGAGTTATCTAACATGTCATTGTGTCAAAATAAAGAGTAATTTCACTAAGGGATTGTTACTTTTTTTTTCTTTTAGATGTCTAATATTTTTTAATAGGTATCGAATTAATAGACCAAATACAATTTTGATTTCCACACTTTGATATCATGCCTATTATAACTGTGGTTTAATCTTTGTTATATTTTGATAGTATCGTTTATTATACGGAATTTATTCATAAAGATTAACGTGCGGTACGTTGAGAAGCTATAATCCTGAATTATGGGGCCCTACAAATTGATACAGACAGTAGCCAACTGTTTCGTAAGCAATTTTATTTGCTTTCTAACCGCGAGATACTGTTTTCTAATACCGGTTCGAACAAAAAAAAAGGGTTATCCGGCTCGAAGGACCAGATTCTATTGGATTCAGGTGGTCAGGAATAAAACAAACTGTACATCATAAATGGTTTATTCGATTTACTAGTTATAGTATTATATTATCTGTGCTAGTATTAAGTTTAACTTCGTGTGTTTAAGGCATGCCCGAGGCAAAGTAGCTCGTACATGCGTGTACGCCGCGTGTTTGTCGCACCGCCCGCTCCCTGCCATAGCCGCCGTAGACTTAGCGGTTGTAGGTGCGCGGCTTGTGATGCATGGCGAGAGTAGAAGTTTAACCTCAAAAACATGTTATGTTGTGCAACTAACTCCATCTTGAAAATTATTTATGATGGGAACTGCTTCAGTGGTGAGCGTGTTTCCATAGCAACTGCGAGGTTTCGATTCCAGGTTCAAGAAAAAGACTTTTCTAATAGAAGTGTTTACAGGCACAACCGCGAATCGAACCCGCGACCTTATAAAACTAAGGCGAGGCCCGTATTGCTCCGCGACCGCTGCTCACACCGTTAAGACTAAATGGCGCTATGTGTATGTGTTCTCTTTCATCTCTTATTTTTTTTTTATTCTCAATAGGCTGGCGCTTGACTACAGATTCCCTGATGTTAAGCTATGATGTAGTTTGCGATGGAACGCGCCAGCCCAGTATACATATTCACTCGTGATTTCGAATGATTATCGGTGAGAAAGTGGCAGTGGAATGAGCCTCCATATGGTTAGAAATCTTAAAGGAGCAACAATACAGACCCACTCTCTCTCTGCATGGAGTCACCAGCCATCGCAGCGGAACACGGCAAGGCCGCTTTGCGGCTTTGTCTGGTGGGTGGTCACTAACCACGGCCGAAGCCTACCACCAGTTAATTGTCACCTGATTTGCCCCACCCGGGGACCACGTGTAGGGATTTAATTATAAGTGTAGGTACACCCACGGACGAAGGTGACTCAGCTCCCAAATCCACCATTTAAAGATCGTCACTCCACCTAGACTAAAAGCGTCCTACACTACATTTACCAATCCGTGGTCTCCATTCCAACCACACAAGTACCATGACTTTTTAATTTTTGAGCCACTCAGTGTCATATCAATTTTGGTACGATTATACTTTACTAGCCTCCGCCCACGGCTTCACCCGCGAAATTGATTTCGCTAATCTTGTTTCTCCATACAAACTTTGGAACCCCGTTTCACCTCCTTAATGGGTGAGTTTTGAAAAATCCTTTCTTAGTGCACCCCTAGACCCCATAAGGAACCTATGTGCCAAATTTGAAGTCTCCAGACCGAACGGTTTGGGCTCTGCGTTGATATGTCAGTCAGTCAGTGTTTCTTCTTTTATATATTTAGATGATTGTTCGGGTTGTCAGTTTTAATTCACGCGATCGGTATTACCCCACCAATGTAGGTAGGCCATAAAGTGGCTCAACAATTAAGACCACGGATTGCGTAGAACGCTCTAGACTATATGTTATAGTATTCTTAATGACACTGTGTTATTAGTAATTCAATAACCAAATTCCTAACCCTCATATAAATGCTAGGTATCGTTCAAATTGGGCAGAAGTTAGCACATAGTAACTAATGTAACTAAACATAATATTTAAGAGTGCGTTGAAATGTGCGCATAAAATCAGTAGAGCAGACATAAAAACGAATAGATTTATTACGAAAACAAACTGTAAATGCTATAAATCTGCCATTAACAGTTCCGTGGATATTTATTAAATTCATTTGGGATATTGCGTTGATTTTTATTTGTGTATGAATGGATGGAATGGAAAATAACTAAAGCTATACTACCAAAAATGTGTGTAACTAAACCTGGCTCTTAAGTAGCAGCCCCTGTAACGCCCCCTCTAGCTCCCGTGTTGTACTGTAGGCAGCGCCATTTTTTGTCTCTTACTGGCTTACGTCACGTACCGATGACGCGCTCCGATTTTATAATCTTATTTGGTACTGTTTCGTTAATAGTTATTAGAGTTTCTGCTTTGTTTTATTGTTATTTTTAGTGTTAAGTTTGTAATAAATAGGTATGGAAGTACTCTTGTTGTTACTCTTTTACGCAACAACTACTCGATAAAATTGGATGAAATTTCTAAACTTCTCAAAGAAGTTAAAGGGTAATGCCACGTTAATTAAAATGAATAAAAGTTGACTTAGGGCGCAACTTCTTTTTCCTTTATTTTTTAATATTATTTAAATAGACACTCTATTTACTCTAGAAGTGAGAAACAATGATACCTACCCTATTTTATAGGGTAGATAATTTTTTTTTTTTTTGAGGACTCCCGTTAAAGATACCTATTCAAAAAGAACTAGATATTCGGCGACGCCATTCATCCTGTAAAGTGAATATTAAGTACCTAACCTAATTTATTGTAAAAAGCGTTAAATAAATCTTTTACTTTTATCGAGCAATTACTTTAAATCTGTGAATCAAGGAAATGGCTCCAGAGATTTCGAAGTGGAGAAGATAAATTGATCCAGATTTTCAGTGTCTCTTGTATTTGAAATATCGAAATCATTTCAAAAGCAGAACGCATGGTTTTGTAACCATTTTTGTACGTTATTGTTAACGTAGCGCAACGTGACATACTTTGTGGAAAACAACGAGTCTTTGTTTTTACGTCTTTGGTACACTTTTTCAAAAATACAACGAACAAATCTTAGCTCCTCACATCAACCCTGTCCCAATGCTGGGTACGGGTCTATCTTACGAGTTGAGAGAGTTTAGACCTTAATCCACACACGCTGGTCAAGTGCGGGTTGGTGGATGTGACATGGTCCTCGAATAATTAGTTCTAAGACTTGCCGGTTTGCTCACGATGTTTTCATTCAAAGATATTGAGCAGCGGCGATGAAACAATTCACACAAAGATTTGTGGGTACTACTGGAGCAGCGGTGCTGCAGCGGTACGGGCCTCGCCTTAGAAATATTTTGTAGCAGGTTCTATTCCCAATATCAGTTTTTTTATCTTTTACTTTCAACCAAAAGTAATGGCTTATTTACGAAGCGATTTTAAACAATTTTGCATTAATCCCTATCTAATTAAGTACCTTAAGTACATTGTCTATTTAATATAGATCAATATGGCCCTTTACAACACATAATTTAAATGAGTATTTCCGAAGATATTACAGATTTAAAATAGCTGTGCGGCGGTACCGGCCCGGCCTCGTGCGGCGCGTGCTGTTTGTATTGTCTGATGGCAAAAATCTGTTAACGTTGTATAAAAGGACATTTTGTAAATATACCGCAATATATTTAGTTTCAGCATTGCAGCCGTGCGAAGCCGGGGCGAGTCGCTAGTACTATCTATATTAAGGTGGATGACCCAAGATTTTCCACAAACTGGACGCTAAGTAAAAGCTGCAGACAATGGCTTAAAATAGCAGCAATTTTATAGCTATTATAGTATACTGCGTTGAACGTTTGCTAAGTCATACGTGCGGAGATTGGGAATTAAGGTTGAAACACACTATACACATACGATAATAAAGATCTACTAACGAAATAAGTAGATCTTTAACGGACGTGTGAAGTATGATACACTTTAAACATATATCTCATTATCATCAGCCTTTCTAGATCACTGCTGGACATGGGTCTAGTTCATAATATCGAAAGTCGTTCTACATCGATGGTCGCTGTACGCAACTTAAATATTAATGGTTGGGGGTAGTCAGTAATAATTGTGATTAATATTTTTGGACGTCAAATACCTCAGTCCACTGGTGAACATGAAGTCTGAAAAGACTTTGTAACGTCGGGATCTAAAATCTAAAATAAAACGCGATAAAATCCGTTAAAAAGTAGTTTTATTTCAATACATACTTACTTAAATATAAATAATTACACCCAGACACAAGACAAACAGACATGTTCATCACACAAATGTTTAACTTGGGTGGGAATCGAACCCACGTTCTGCGGCGTGAATAGCAAGCATCATACCGACCACGCCACCGGCCCGTCTCGCCCCCATATTGATATTATTTATTATAGATCATCTATTTTCCATCACGAAGTAATAAATAGTGAACATAATGTCAATAAAATGAATGAGATGAACAATCATGGGCCTCATCATCATAAAGTTTTGTTTATGATTTACGTGACTACAGTACAATCACGAACAAAAATAAATAGGGGAGAGTGTGTATAAAAGAGCCAGGCTATGAAAGAACCGATACGATTTTTTCGTACCGCATACTACTTTAGTTTAATTTATTTTTTTACTAACCAGCAGTGGATAACTATTACTCATAAAAATATGACAGTTCCACGAAAATAAAGCTTGTTTTCGAACTATCTTATTTTTGTAAGTAAACATATCGGTTCTTACACAGACTTTCCCCTACAAATGTAATTTTACTCCCACCTAAAATTACTTATCCTACTTCTTTCAAATGTATTCTTTTCTTTCTTTTCCCTTTCTTTTGAAATCATTAAGATGAAATTGTAATTATTCTTTCACGTTTATCCATCCATAGCACATCATATTCCACATCTCCGCTCTTAACTGTAAATATCCGGATGACTGAGCTTTGCTCGGTTTTTTTTTTAACGACCGTTTCTAAAAATGATTCCTAGCTAGATCGATTTATCGCCCCCGAAACCCCCTATATACTAAATTTTATGAATATCGTTGGAGCCGATTCCGAGATTCCAATTATATACAAGAATTTCTCGTTTAAAGGTATTAGATTTCGCAATGACGGACACTGGCAGAATTGTGGCATTTGGCTACAAAAGCCAAACCAAAACAAAAATATAATTTTAGATTTATTTAATTCGATTGACATGTAATGTTATGAAAAACTAACTATCTAGTACTATATCTAGTAGCTAAAGTCCATAATCAGTTATTAGTTTTCCAATTCCGTGAAAAACCATTTATCACTCCAGCGATTGACAAATAATTGGTACATTGATTTAAGAGTAACAAATGCAGATACTCGTATATCGGAAAACAGCACACGTCATGGATAAAATAACACTTTACTTTTTCATCAGTGTTAGAAACCTCATAGCAAATTGTATCCTTTAATGAAAAGCCAAGCAGCAGTATTTTAAAGTCATTATGATTATCTTGAAAGAAAGAGATGCGGTTTTACAATGCGTATATCTGCATCCTTTTCTTTCAACGGAATAACACTCATAATAAGCCAAGTGGGTTATGTTAGAGGCTAAAGAGCTTGTTGGGTTGAATGATGAGTTCCTAATCTTTGGGACTATACTGGTTCGATTTGAAAAATTCTTTCAGTGATAGTTAACCGATTTCATGAAGAAGGCTATAGACTGTTTTGATCCCACTCCTGTGCATAATATAATAAAAAGTCGCAAGGGCGCAGTTGCTGGCGGAAATCTAGTACTAAATATTTGAACTTGATTCTGGCAGAACTGCGGAATTATTCATGGGTGTATATTTCAATGGGTTCCTGGATGGTTAGAAGAAATCTGCCGATATCATCATATCATTGACTTATTCTAGTCCACAGCTGGATATAGGACCTTTCAAAAGTACGTCACTGACTACGACTTTTTCATCCAGTTCTACCGACCGACCTGCTGAGATCCTCACTCCACCTTTTCTGAGGGTGTCCTATGCTACGTTTGCAAATTCGTGGCCTCCACTCAAGAACTCGTTTATCCCAACGGTTGTCGGTTCTGCGGCAGATATGACCGGCCCACTGCCATTTCAGTTTACTAATCCGGTGTATTAGTTTGTGTGGAGTAGCTGTCGATATATCAACAAGATTTACGTGACAACGTCTTATAAATTGGTTTGCCGGGTGACACTTCAAGAAACTGCGTTACGCTCCGCTCACGTTATGCGCTCACAATGAGAGCGAGTGAGAGGCACGCGTCTCTTCCACTCGGGCATGGTTAGCCCGCCTAAGAGCGAGAGAGACAGACATAAAAAGTGAAAGGCACGCGTCCCTTCCACTCGAGCACAGTTAGCCCGCCTAAGAGCGAGATTCTTTGTATAAATTAATGTTTTAAATATAATTCTTTGTTTAAATAAATGTTTTAAATTGTTACTATTATTTCATCCTTCTTCCTACTATACGAATGAATATTCACATTAAAATTATTTTACCACTCAAAGTCGTTGTCACGTAAAACTTTCGCCCGTATACCGACTTTACAGGCAACCAATTTTTTCAATAGTAAACACAGGATGAAGTCTGTTTGATCAGCCAGTTAAGGTATAATAATAAGATGCTCTACTTTAGTTAATTGGTTTACGTCACCAAACATTTGCGTAGCTTCTGTTATTTTCATATGAAACTAATTAGCTTTGTGAGAATATTGTTTTAGGTATTCTAGAATAAGATACGTGAGCAACGACAGTGTATGTAATTACGGTTGTAATTAAGAGCGTATACTTAATGTTCAATTTCAGATACAATTAACAAGTCCAATTTGTGCGGGATAGGTTTAGGTTTAAAGAATTTAGTCTCAAAAAAGACAAAGTCAGAGAACATAAAACATCTTCACTTATTACTTAAACTAGTAAGTAATGGTCACCATAAATACAATTTTCATTTTTATTTCACCATAAAATTGACTACACGTTCAATGGTTTCCACTCCGACTACTATTGTGTAATCCAAGATATTGATTTTCGATTATAAACTTTGATAGTCTTGATTCTAAACTATTCAACGAGCTTACATTTTTTCCGTAACAGTGTAGGTGTTCTGTGGCAATATCCCCATGAGAGACCGAGGGAAAGTAGGTAGGAATTAGGTTAAACCTTTGCCTTTTAGCGAAGCGAGGAAAGGAAGTTACCACCAACCTCCCTTGCCGGTCCAGATCCAAGCGCTGAAAGGCGATTGCAGCCTACGTAAAGTCGACCTGCGGGCGGCCGGTGGTGCCACCCTCCGCCTTAGCAGTAACAAGTCCGAGAAGATATCGCGACGTGTTCCGCGTGCGCCTTTCTCCCGAGGAGGGGCAGGGTAGACTTCCCCGCAACAAGGATGGGGCTCGCCACTTTTTCCGGTTCAGATCAGGCGGGCCGACTCGCCGAGCTGTTCGGTGAATACAGGAGCGAATCCCACAGCCCGGCCAAAGGGTTCTCGACGGGACACTGGGAGGTTGTAGTAGCCAAAACCCGGAGTCCCAGATACTCCTCGCTCTGTACCCATTTAGGGCGAGGAGATGTGTTAAACATTTTCCCTCGAAAAAACGCCCCTGCCTAGGAATCAGAACAAGATAACTAAAAAGAATATCGAAAATATTTTATACGAAAATATTCTAACACTTTTGTATCCGCAAGTACATGTATCCCCTAAAGTTCCCTTAATGTTGTTTGTGATTGTGTAATAAAATATTAACATGTTTTCTTACCTTTCCAAGGTATTTACCATCAGTTTACGTACTTTCTTTAAGCTATCACTTCAACCCTTTTAGTGTCTCACTGCTGGATACGGGTCGCCTTAACTTTCTTACGAATTGAGAGAGTTTCGGCGAAAATCTACACACGCCGGCCAAGTGTGGGTTGGTCCGCGAATAAATATATAAAATAAACTAGCTGCCCCAGCGAACTTCGTACCGCGCAAAATTGTGAATCTAAACCATTCCCAGATCCCCTAGAACACACACAAAAAATTTCATCAAAATCGGTCCAGTCGTTTAGGAGGAGTTCAGTCACATACACACGCACACAAGAAATATATATATTAAGATATTCTGGGACTTCAACACACACGGTCATCTGGTCCCAAGCTAAGCAGAGCTTGTGTTATGGAAACCAGAAACTGGTATAGGTATACTATACATAAAATACTTTTCTTTTGTAAATATATACTTATAATAGATATTTACACCCAGACTCGACACAAACACAAATGTTCATCACTAATGTTAATGATTAGTTCTTAACATACTAACAAATATGGATGTAAAAAAAAAATCTGAAATAAAGATATTATTATTATTATTATTAGACAAGTCATTAGCGATGAAACAGTTCACACAAAAATGTGTTGACTCGACTGGGGATTGCACCCGCGACCTTATATTTCAAAGGCGAGGCTGATACCATTGCACTACTGCTGCTGCTTTCTATGGGGTATATTGGCCTTTCGAGGTGGTTAGAAAAATTTGTTTTCAATCTACGTTCGCCATTTTTTCGACATTGTGAAGTTCGAGACAAACATTTAAGGCGGAAAAAATCGAGGTCCTGTTTGGACACGACGACATTTGGACAGGCCCATCCGGGACGAGATGGAAATTTGGACTATCCATGATATTCTGCCTATAACCATGAATTTCCAAATAAAACTATTATTATTAACTATTATTTTTATTATTATCACTATTATTATTTTAAATTTAAATTTAAATTTAATTTGATAATTGTTTTTAATTCCATAATTGATTTTTTTATTGTAATTTTTTATTTTTCATTGATTTATGTAGGAAAATTGTATGGACCAAGTGTCTGAAATAAATGATTTATTATTATTATTATTATCAAAACTTGCAAATAGCAAGAGTTTATTTAGATAATACTTTTATTTAGAGACTTTTTTGTTTGGTAACAATTTGTCATTTTCTTTCTGTAAACTTATACGCAGCAATGAATAGAGCAAGCACAAATAAATCGTCTAAATATTACTCGCCATCTGTTATAGAATAGGTTATAGATAGTAAAACACAGAGAGAAGTCTTGTATTACCACCTAACTCGCCTACATAGATACGCCTGGCTATCATTCAGCTTCAAATCTTCTGGGGGCTGAGTCACCTTCGTCCGTGGGTGTACACCTTTAGTTGAATCCCCACACGTGGTCCCCGGGTGGTGCAAATCAGGTGACAATCAACTGGTGGTAGGCTTCAACCGTGGTTAGTGACCACCCACCAGACAAAGCCGCTCCGCCAAGCGGCCTTGCTGTGTTCCGGTGCGATGTCTGGTGACACCATAAAGAAAGGGTGGGTTGGAATTGTTGTCCTTTAAGGTTTCTAACCATATCCGATTTCTCACCGATAATCATTTGTAATCACGAGCGAATCGGTATACTGGGCTGGCGCGTTCGATCGTACACTACTTCATTGCTTAACATCATGCAAGTTGTAGTCAAGCGCCAGCCTATCGCAGAAACTAAAAAGAAATCTGAGTCTTAGCTCTTGTTGTCACCAGTGGTTCAACCGTGCGGGCAGCCAGCCATCTTTCCAGGTAAACATCATGCTTCAGCTTTTTTTCTCCTAAATACATACAAATTACAACTTTAATAGACAAACGCAGATTGAAATAAAACTACCTTTTAACGGATTTTATCGCGGTTTATTTTAGATTTTAGATCCCGACGTTTCAAAGTCTTTTCAGATTTCATGTTCACGGGTGGACTGAGGTATTTGACGTCCAAAAATATTAATCACAATTATTATTAACTACCTTCAAACATTAATATTTAAGTTGCGTTCCGATTTAAGCAAACTGAGCTCACAGTGTCTTGAATTCTGAGTTGATTTTGCTTGGGTTACGTCGCGTCGGGATCTAAAATCTAAAATAAACCGCGATAAAATCCGTTTAAAAGCAGTTTTATTTCAATGTGTGACATTCGCGTAAATCTAAGACAATACTAGACAAACGCAGGTTTGGTCTTTTGGCAACCTTGGCGCCTGGCGTCACACTGTAGGAATATGGACATTGCTGAAAATCAGTGTTGTGGGTCGCCTCTAGTAGATACTCACAGAGTTAGCTAAGCAATGTTCACACTTTGTAAACACTTACTCTTTGTTTTTTTTTCTTCTTTTTAACTGTGATCATTTATGAGTTTTTAAATATTTTTTTTAAATTAAATATTTGATATTATTGAATTGTTATTTATATGACAAAACTCTCTGTTTACTTACTAATCTGTGTTCCAAAACATATTTAGGAGTACATTCAATACTATACGAAAAATCCTGCAGTATTAGTACACATTAGGGAACGAACTCAAACCTAAATGCTCACGTTTTATTTGTTTAGGCCGGCTCTTACTCTGAGGAGACTTAAAAGATTTATGTTAGGCACTAACTGTGATACAAGTAACTAAGTGAAGACGTTACACGGATTCAATTATTTACGAAAATTAAGACTATTAATATGATATGAAATAAGAACTATTTAGGCCATCTATGATTAATTTCAAGCTCTGCCAGAAAAAAGGGTTGTAAGATGACCTCTGTAATCGAGCGGTGCAAGCAGTCCGATTGGGTTATACGTGTCTGAGAGGTCGCTGGTTCAATTCTCACCCGGACAATTTTGTGTTAAAACAAAGGTTTGTTTCGATGTCTATTCGGTTAAAGTTCTGGTTGTCATTTACCTAAAACATCTGCGACAGTCGTTACAGGTAGACAAAAGCCTAATATAATTTCATGTTCGAGAATATTACATTTTTTTTCCCTCTGAGAAAGCAATTTACCCTGACTTTACAAGACGCAATGAGGCAGTTGTTCATGTTCAGATGATGGATCACGTGTCATATTATGTTGCTCATAATTAAGAACAATAAGAGCGGTATAAACGTTTCCTTAATAATTGTGGTATTTTTGTTAATATGGGCAATCTACTTCATTGCATTTTCTGCTCAATTTTCCCAGCAATTCTTAGCTTACATCATTAACTAACTCCACTGCCGCGTCTGTCTATCCACCTGTGTTTATGTATATACCGATATACAGACACGGATTAAAACTATTGTAATGAACATATTAGTAAATCGTGTTTCATTCACATCTTTCATTTAAAAAAGAAAAAAGCCTACTGAGTTTTTTGGCAGTGTTTCTCAGTAGTTGCCAGTCATTCACTGTACGGTAGGAAAAGAAATTGGACTGTTTTTATGTAGACTCACGTCTTAAAAAAAATCATCTGTTGGGCATTACATACTATATCATCTGCTGCTGTCTGGGTTTGCAGAGTCAAAATAGGAACCTAATTTATCAAGCTATATTTTGTTAGTACCTAACTGTTTTTTTTAATCTCAATCAGAATTGTAGTAAGGCATTAGCAGCACGTAGCTAGGCTACTTTTAGGCAACTTTTACGACGAATTAAATAGCAAAATGAACAATTTTAAACGCATGTAAGACCGTTGATATTTTCTGATGTGTACACTAGTAAAATTAATAATTTGTTACGTTAAACTATGCTCGGTAGTTAAAACGTAATAAAAAGTTCCTGCTCGCGTTAATTTACAGGATATTACCATAATAACGAAGATTACCTACAGCTATAGTTTCTATTTAAAAACAAACAAATGCCTAAAATTATTCATTACTGACATCTGCCAGATACTTTGGGTATCTGGCAGGTAAGGCGCGGGCAGATGCCTTTAGGGCATATACAGCAATAAAGCAGGTTGCTTGCGCCGACTGCCAGAGCAGGTTATTTCTTTCCTATCAGTAGGTAGGCAAACAAAATAACTGCAAGTTCATGTCAATGTCGGTAGTCGGTGCAAGCTACCTGCTTTGTCTCTGTATACGCCCTTAATGATTCTTATGTGTCGGTGAAGACGCTATCTTATATAAACTAATATTATAAAGCTGAAGAGTTTGTTTGTTTGTTTGAACGCGCTAATCTGAGAAACTAATGGTCCGATTTGAAAAATTCTTGCACTGTTAGATAGCCCATTTGTTGTGGAAGGCTATAGGGTACTTTTTATCCCACTGCTATGCATGATATATACTTCACGCGGGTGTAGCCGCGGCGAAAGCTAGTCTTATTATAGGTATGAGGCTGAAAAACCTTCTCTGAGAAAGAAAGTTTTATGAAATATTTAAATGAAATGAAATGAAAATATGGTTTATTTTTTTTTGAGACGCGAGTCTACATAAAAATAGTCCGATTTCTTTTCCTAACGTGCAGTGAATGACTGGCAACTACTGAGAAAAACTGACCAAAAACTCAGTAGGCTTTTTTCTTTTTTAAATAAAGTACTTAAATCTAAAACCGGTTCCTACCAAGAATGATCCGCGAAGCTATTGAAATTAAAAAACATCCTAATTTTAACAGAGAAAATGGTTGGAATATACCACCAGCTTAGGACCCAGTGCTTAATTTACTTGTACCAAAACCCAAGCAAAATAACCTCAGAATTCAAGACTGTGAGCTCAGTTTGCTTAAATTGGAACGCAACTTAAATATTAATGTTTGAAGGTAGTCAGTAATAATTGTGATTAATATTTTGGACGTCAAATATCTCAGTCCACCCGTGAAAATGAAGTCTGAAAAGACTTTGAAACGTCGGGATCTAAAATCTAAAATAAACCGCGATAAAATCCGTTAAAAAGTAGTTTTATTTTAAATTTGTTAATATCTAGTCATTTCCCTAATATTATTTGGAAGTTTATTGTAGAAACGTTAACGTTAATGTTAACGTTGTTTGTGTAGAAATAAAATACTAATAAATTAACTGCTTGAATTTTTTAATGATGATTTAAATTATTGTCCAAGCTATTATATTATAATCTTTGACTTTGTTTAATGATTTAATTTATTTAGCATTTTTTATTTTTATTGTATGTAATAGTACCTATTATTTGTACGTCTAAATAACATAAAATACCTAGAGTATTTTAATTTTATTATATTTAAGACCACAAGTATGGACTTATGTTAACGGATTTTATCGCGCTTTATTTTATATTCAGGATTCCGATGTTTCAAAGTCTTTTCAGACTTCACGGTCACTGGTGGAGTGAGGTATTTGACGTCCAAAATTAATAATCACAATTATTACTGACTAACTACAAACATTATTATTTAAGTTGCGTTCAGATTTAAGCAGACTGAGCTCACAGTGTCTTGAATACTGAGTTGATTTTGCTAGGGTTTTGGTACAGGTAAATTAAGCACTGGGTCCCAAACTGGTGGTAAAATCTAAAATAAACCGCAATAAATTCCGTTATAAAATGAAATTAATAAAATAGTTTTATTTAAATGTGTGATATTCGCGTAAATCTAAGAAAAATACTATTTAAGTATACGTAGGTATTCAACATATTGGCACCCCTCCAAATTCCTCTATAAACCATTTTCAGAACCTCTTCTCCAAAATTCCTTAAAAAACCTTTTTAAATGAAACGACATGAAATCATATTCTAAATGGAACAGAAAATGGGACATTAATGCTCCATAAAGTAACTCGTTCCCTTCCCATTACTCTTGTAAACAATATATTCAAGGGCATAAATAATAATCCTATCATTAAAACCATAAACAAATAGAATGCGGAAGCAAATGTCCGTCAAACCTTTTAAACCGGCATTACTCATGTTTACAATAAAAACACATTATTATGTCTTCATAATACTATCGTAAAGCTAAGATAAACAGCGAGCTTTCTGAAGCTTTCAATTTCAGTCGCTTTCGGGTAGAGCTTACGGTATGACGTATCGATGCTCAGTGACGTTACAAAGTTTCGCGATATAAAAAAAAATAAGAAAAATGTTCGAATCTGTGTTAAATAGTTTTTAAATACATTCTAAATTTAAACTGTGAGTTTGGACAATGAGGTTGTAATTATTTTGATTGTCTTTGGTAAAACTAAGATGGTTTATGGATTTGTTTAATAGAAACTTACTAAAAGTTTGTTTTATCTTAGGTGTTAAGTAAACAGCGCCATCTTCTCAATACATAATTAAGTTAAATGCCTAAACTTTACAGGTTTCTGCAAATAACTGTTGAATATTGTTCGATTTTCAGTACAATTGTAAAGGAGAGGTCAAAAGTGGGATATTATTTTGAACACCTCATTGGAAAGCTTATTTAATAAGCTATTGGAATTTAACTAAACACGAATTTTCAGAGCACCTATTTTTGTAAAAAACTAAACAATGTAATAGAAAAACAAAACGCACATTGCCTTTAATTATTCGTTTCCTAAGCAGTATAAATATTGCAATCATATCAATAATTACATTGTATTAAAGTACTTTTTTCTTGTAATATAATTTTAGCTGCAGTTAAATGTAATTATGACAATAAATGTTTTTTATCTCATTAGTAATTAAAAAAAAACGGGAGGGTGTAAAATCAGTTTAAATGCACGAAAAAATTTAATTACTTATGCCTTAACTTATGTAACTCAGATTGTCGTTCAAATTTACAATTATTTTAATCCCTTGCTCTACATTTATTGAACGTCTCCTTTAAATCGATAGCTTATTAATTAAATGTAAAACCAGCAAAAATATTTATTTTTTAAAATAGTATTTTTTTATCATATCAAGCTATGTAGTCTACATTGGAACACGCTCACCCAGTAAATATTATCACTCGTGACTAGAAGACAGGCAGATTATGGCTATCGGGAAACCGAGATGTTCGCGCTGCAGCGAAATGGTCACATTTTATCCAGATCTATCTAGCCCTTTGCAAGATTGAATAGGTATCAAACAGGCATACCACACTTATACATTTCCACACTAGTCGACTCGCTTCGGGTGCAATATTATCTTCCCGTTCCGTCGTACTGTCAAGATTTTTAAACTGTAGTTAGGTATATTGTAACATTCTGATAGTAAATGAATTTTTAAAATTGATACAATTTTTTTTTAATTTATCCATTACAAACAACGCAGCGTTGGCGCAGCGGTACTAGCCTCGGCTTTGAAATATAAGGCCGCGGGTTCGAATCCCAGTCGCGCCCACACATCTCTGTGTGAATTGTTTCATCACCGCTGCTCAATATCGGCGAAGTAAAACATCGTGAGGAGATCGGCACGTTTTAGAAACCTGTTAATACCTACCGTCGACAAATACAAACCTTTTCTCTTTATTACAAGCTTGTGTAATTTATTGTGTGTGTAATTGCTGAAAATGTGCTTGTTTAAAACGCAAAAAGGACACCAAGGAGAATGATTAATTTGGAAGGTGGGAGGAACTCCGTAACTGAACAAGGTAAACCCATCATTACTTCACATCAACCCTTTTTAATCTCCCACTGCTGGGCACGGGTCTTCTCTCAACTATGCTACGAGGTAAGTGCCTATAGTGCCCTTGCCTTTACGCTGGCCAAGTGCGGCTTGTCGATGTCAATGTTTTCGAATGATTAGTTCTTAGACATGCCGGCTTCCTCACGATGTTTTCCTTCACTGATATTGAGCAGCAGCGATGAAACAATTAACACAAAGATGAATGGGCTGATGGGCACGACCCTAAATCGAACCGGGCGACCTTATATTTCTAAGGCGAGGCCCGTACCGCTGCGCCACCGCTGCTCTATTCTATACATAACTGGTCTTTTATTGTAAATATATAGTTTAACTCATATTAGACAATTACTTATAGAGTCGAGACAAACAGACATGTTAATCAGGCAAATGTCTGCCTCGGGTGGGAATCATTTTGGGGGTTGAGTCACCCTCGTCCGTGGATGTACATCTTTAATTGAATCCCCACACGTGGTCCCTAGGTGGTGCAAATCAGGTGACAATTAACTGGTGGTAGGCTTCCGCCGTGGTTAGTGACCAGACAAAGTCACACCGTCAAGCGGACTTGCCGTGTTCCGGTGCGATGTCTGGTGACACCATGCAGAGAGAGTGAGTCGGAATTGTTGCTCCTTTATGGTTTCTAACCATATGGAGACTCATTCTACTGCTACCTTCTCACCGATAATCATTCGTAACCACGAGTGAATCGGTATACTGGGCTGGCGCGTTCCATTGTGGACAACATTATTGTTTAACATCAGGCAAGTTGTAGTCAAGCACCAGCCTATCGAAGAATAAAAAAAAAACTTGAGAGGTGTCAAGGGACACCCGAATGGAACGAAGTTCCTTTCGATTAATTAGTGCAGGAATTATAATATTTTTTTTTTCTTTTTAAGATATAATATTTTTTTTTTCTATCTCTAGAGAGAGAGAGAGAGAGAGAGAGAGAGAGAGAGACAGACAGACAGAGAAACATGCGCACGCCGCACAGCTTATAATAGCTTACTATAGCAAAAAGTGTCGTGACAACTTATCGTAAGAATTTTTTCCGTCTAGCCCCCTTTCACAACGCGCGATAAGGAACTTCGTTCCAATAAAATCGAACTTACGCCCTTCCCAATCTTACCGACTACGCCACCGGCTGGTTAAATTACTTCTCCTATAGCTACATGGTTTACCATTCTCGGGTAAAAATAGGGAGTGATGACGTGATTAGATCCACGACTAACTCACTTGCGTAATTTTATGGTTTCCGTAGGGACATCTCGTGTTCATTGTGGTCCTAATTTTCCTTGTTGCGTACATCAAACATTTATTTATAACACTTTGCTGCCCGCCCAAGCTCCACCTTGATGGTAATTAAGAAAAGTGTAGTACTTTACAACCTTTAGTGAATCCACTGCTAGGCACGGGTCTTCTCTCAACTATCTTAATAGTTAAGAGAGTTTAGGCTTTAGCAGCGGTGGCGCAAAGGTACGCAAAGGTTTCTAATAATAAATATTTTGTACGTATATTTTTGGCATGAAGTTAGCCACCAGTCCAGTCCTAACTGGACTCGTGGCTAACTTCATACTAAAAACCAAACAAAAGTAGCGCCAGCACAAAATATCAAACTACAGACAATAATATTATTTTAAAAAGTATGGAAAAGTGATTAATATTGAAAACTTTACTTAGTATGTAGTTACAATGCAGCTACCAACTTAGTAAATTTACGCGCTAGGATGCCACAAACTTGTACACAAATACATATACACGGATAAAAACACACGTTTTAACTTAGAACACCGCATTTTTTCGTCGGAACTTTTAAAATATGTACCGTCCTAAATATTCGACTCCAAATGTCCATTCCTTACTCGAACGGCAATAAGATATACGCATTTTTGTTTTTTTTCGTCTAAACGTTAATATTATATCGAACAAACATTATTGCTCACAGTACTAAAAAATGTGAAGTTGTTGCGCATTCCAGTGCAAGATGGCGGATTTTCAATCCTATTCTTAGTTGAAATGCGTAGTAAAGTTCTCGATTCCCTATCGTGCCCAAACATCTTTGAGTCAATTATTTCATCTCCGTTTTTCAATATCGGTGAAGGAAAACATCGTGAGGCAACCGGCATGTGTAAGAACTAATCATTCGAGGACAACGTGTGTAGATTACAGCCTAAACTCTTCTCAACTCGTAAGACAGTTGAGAGAAGACCCGTGCCCAGCAGTAGGACACCAAAAAGGGTTGAAGTGAAGGCTTACATCCACACCTAGCCAAGTGCGGGGAGTGTGTGTGTGTTCATGTCACTCCTCACGAATGAAAGTTTAATCTTTAGACATGCTGGTTTCCGTCACCGATATGAGGGGACCTGGGATCGAACCTGCGTTGCGACTTTATATTTCAAAGTAGACGTTATAGAACACATAACGCTGGTCGCAGTTGTGAAAGTACCTAGTTAGGTACCTACTTGTTATAAAAACTTATTTTTCACATGCGTCAACATTCGCAACAATGAATAAAACAAAGATTTATCTATTTCGGTGCAGTCGTTAATAAGTTATATGCTTAGTAACAATTCATGCGATTCGTTTTTGTTTTTTAAGATAAAACTAAGATTGGACGCCCTCAGTAGTCTAGCTGTGTAAGCCGTCCGATCTGGCTATACTATACCCGGGAGGCCGCGGCTTTGATTCCCGACCCGGACAATCCTTGTACCTATACAAGATACAACCACAAGAATTTGTTTCGGTGTCTAGTTGGCTGGCACGTTAAGCTGTCGATCCCGGTTGTTATTATAACATCTATGAAAATCGTTACATGTATCTGAACCCGTCTATCTCGGCGACTGATTCCCTACGTTTCGAGGTCTGATGGTAGTCGCTTGTTTAATTCTATTAGCTAGCCGCATCAGGTTGGGAAAATGGGAAAAAGGCGCGGGAAATGATGATGATGATGAAAACTAAAAGAGTGTGCACGCTCCGTTTCGGGTGCTGTGATTATCGAATCACTCAATATTGATTACTGCCCAGACTTGGTACAATTTTTCTCTTCACGAACATTCCTCAGATATTTACAACTTTTGTTTCTTGTTTTATGATCGGATTGTTGGGTACAGCTGGTTTTGAATTACGTGTTAGTCTGATATAGATTTTTTTACTTCTTTATCTTTGTAATGAATTTGAAGACAAATTTGTACCAATTGCTAATTGAGACACTTCCACGGTGGTCCCGTGGTTCGCATAATAAACGTGTAGGTTCCTGGTTCGAATTACAGGTCGAGAAAAAAATTTAGTTACAGATCGAAGTCTGGAATTGAACAGTGAACGGCGATAGACTCGCCTCTATTTATGTGAGCTAAAAATATCCATCAAAATTTTGGGTGATGTCACCTCTGCCTATAATTTTGGGTAATACCCGCGTGATAGTTATGTTAATGTGTATAAATTCGTGCAAATTATTTCAACTGTAGACGTATAGGTTACTCTCTGAGGGGAAACTAATTTGCGGTCAGTTAATTTGTTGCTAGCAAAGTTTTATATAGGATGACTGGTTATTAATGAAAAAAAAATGAAAAAATGTTTATTGTACAAATAATTACATTAATTATAAACTAGAGATTTGAGCTTCCCTTTAAGCGTATATTGTGTTGGGAGAATCCGTTCTTTCGTGAGATGTAATTTTTTTTTATTTAAGTTTGTCGGCATGTCAATGAGTAAGAGTGTATTAATGTGAAATACTTTATCACGTGCTCATGATTACAAACAACTATTTCAGAGATACTTTTTTTAGAGCAGTAAAGACGACGGTAATAGAGTTCAAATAAGGAGGGACAAGGTAACCGGCATGTTGCGCCGCGGCCGCCTTGGTAACGATCGTCGCCTCTACTGGTCGGCTCAAATTGGAATTAGATATAAAAAAAACACTCAAACAAAAAAGTTTCTAGGGGAAATTTATTTGTGATCAGGAGCAATACCACATTATAAAGTTTTTTACTCTAATTACCAGTCACCCTATATACCACGTAGGTAGGTCCTGTCCGATTTATTCTTAACTTGCAAAATGTCAGAATTTTTTTTAGAAAACTACCTCGGTTTGTGAAAGGGTTCTCTTTGAATCCCAGAAAAACATTGAAAGTTCCTGTTTTCTGAGTTGGAAAACTGGAATAGCAGCTCTAAGGACGGAATTTTGTTCGATAACTGGCAAAGTTTAAAATTCGTTCCGTGTTTCCTGACCACTATTTTGTAAATGACAAAAGTTTATTTTTTTTTTGTAGCCGTCAAACGCAGAGTTTCCAAAATACGAGCTTGTATAAAATCCAATTCAGTTTATATTTTTACAACTAAGGCTCCAGCTTCGCCACTTCAGCCACGGGTAGCAATTTTAGACACACACCAAAACTTTTCCAACAAATCTCTCTGTTGATTGACGAAAATCGTTTGAAAATCCGTTCTGTACTTTTTAAAGATTAACTTGAAAATACACACAGTAGCAACGGGGCCTTTATTTTATGGTAGAGTGCCCCGTTAGCTTTAGTCGGAGAAGTCATTAGTACGGGAGCGGACTTGACAGCGAGGCGGCAGCGCGTCTTAACGACACGCTTTGACAGAGTCTAGCCTGAGGTTCGCACGGGCGACGAGTGGGGACCGGTGCTACACGAACTGTCCCCAGTTCTCTACAGACATCCGTGCGACCAATATCGGTCTAGGAACTGACTTACCACTCGTTGTATTATTTTTACATTTCAAATTCAATTCGTTTCGTAACAAATTAATAGTGTGATTAAGTTAACTTTGTTTGCTGCTCGTAACTACACCCACTTATTAAGTTTTCTGCCGAGGACTATCCCTCTGATCGGCCCCCTGTACCGATAGATATAACACCGATCCCCTAAAACTAAAGTGTCCGGCAACGTTCTGAATCAATGTTCCTCTCCACGTGGGGAGCTCTCATAGCAATTGCCACAGTACTTGATCGATTCTACCGCCCTCGGACGGCTCACCGAAATAGTCCGGTGAACCAATAAAGACCCTTCCGGCCGATTGGGTTAGATTATCCGCAGAAAAAAAAAACCAAAAAATCTGAGCATTAACATATTATGAGGCATATTACATAGAGTGAATTGCTCAATAGGTAGATAAATATCAAAGTATTTCTTTTTATTTAATGACGGATTTAATGTTAAAACATAAGAAATATTCCTGAGATAAAAATTGTTTAGATGTTGAACAATCTTGGTAGTAGGTACTAAATTAAACGCTTTTACTTAAATATCCATAGCAAATTAAGGGTCTTTCAATATGATTTGCTACCCCCGCGCTTGCTTAATCCGGCACTAAATACCTAAGTTAATCCAACACTAGCCGAATCAGTAAGCGTCCAGATGTTGTAGGTAGATACTTATTGATTCATCCCGCCTAAGCTTCAATTTACAAATATAAAATAATTTGTACCATCTTACTCCTCAAACACGCCAGATTGATCCCACTGGGATTCGTTAAATATCATTAGATCGAATATAAAATGTGATCAGAAGCTCAATTTCCTCGATTAATTAACGAAAATGAAATTATTGACATTTGACTGACTTTGATTGATAACATACCTAAGACTTGACAAAATGAGGGATTGAAAGTTAAAACTATAAATTTGAAATAACTAAGACTGTACGAGCATCGCCACATGATTTTAATTGTATAGCATTTTAACTCATTCTGCGTTAATAATATTTTGCCGAATAGGTGATTTAGCGCCTTCGCTGCTTAACCTACTTAACAATTTATAATTGCATTTTATAACTATTTTATTATTTCAGTACAATATATACTCTCTTCGGAAACGGATACAAAAACAGTGATTTTATTCGTAGATAACATTAACACATCTCAGTGTACAGGCTAACAGCCCGTACAAAGACTGATACTGCTTTTAACTTTGTATTCCTGGTTTACGAGGACTTGCGGAAACAAAATTATCATATAATAACAAAAAAACCTCTTCTATTAATAAAAAATGCATCAAAATATGTCCATCCGTTTAGGCGCAACATAGCAACAAATTTGTACACAGATTCACAGATAATTACACGCGTTAAAGTTATTTACTGTCTCACTGCAACCCTTTTTAGTGTCCCACAGCTGGGCACGGGTCTTCTTTCAACTATCTTACGAGATAAGAGAGTTTAGGCCTTAATCCAGTTGGTGGATGTTACATGTCCTCGTATGATTAGTTCTTAGACATGTCGGTTTCCTCAAGATGTTTTCCTTCACCGATATTGAGCCGCGGCGATGTAATAATTCACAAAAAGATGTGTAGGCACGACTGGGAATCGAACCCGCGACCTTATATTTCTAAGGCGCTGCTCTCCCATGCACTTCCTTATAAATTTATTACACTCCTCTTTTTTGTCGGGTGTTAAACACCGAATAATGTTATATTTATTTTCAACTGTAAGTATTATAACTTAAATTCAATAATATGTATTTTTACGTCTTAGAAGCTCATTATAGCTAAAATAGGTTTCTAATTCGTTTGTCTTTGTCTGTCATCTTGACTTTTAAACTAGAAAGAAAGTGACAAAGTCCATTTTAACTAGAGTCTCATAAGATTTGTATGATCAAGACCTTCATTTGTAATTATAAAAGAAGATATTAAAAGTTATTTATGAAAACTTATGGAAATACTAAAATTATTTATTTGAAGAGGAGAGTTTAACATTATTACGTGATCTCTAGGTTGGTTGGTACTGAGGAATTTAGTCTAAGAAACAGAATTATTTATGTATTCAGAAAATTAAGGATTATCCTAGACAAGGGTCAGGTTGGTTCGTTTACATAATTCTGTGTTAAAAACCCTTGTTTCTGTATACCGAGGGTTGTATGCCGTTTCTACGAGTGTCTGACAAATAAGGGTCTCTAGAGCTTTTTTATGAATGATGACTTGAATTTTATGACATATTAAACAAATGAAATCTGTATGTTTTCTGCCCTTTCCACATTTTCCGTATAATCGCATCCTACGGGAGCATATTACTTGTGACAGAATATTTTACTACGTCAGAGCTTGTTGTGTGAATAGCTTATGAGAGAGTATCATACAAATAGGGATGACTATAACAAGTTTTGTTTGTCCGTCAGATATATAGATATAATATAATATAGTGGGACATTAACACACACGGTCATCTGATCCCAAACTAAGCAGAGCTTGTACTATGGAAACCAGATAACTGGTAATATATTACATATAATACTTTCCTTTTGTAAATATACACTTAAATATAGATAATTGCACCCAGACACAAGACAAATAGGCATATTTAAACAAATGTTTGTCTCGAGTGGGAATCGAACCCACGACCTGCGGCGTGAAAAGCAAGTATCTTACCGACCACGCCACCGGGCGGCCCGTCAATTAAAAATATTGTACACACATTGAAATAAAACTATTTTGTCACGGTTTTTTATTAAAGGAATTCAAGAATTTAGTAGTATTCAAGACTCTGTGAGCTGAGTTTTCTTTAATAGGAACGCAATTTAAATATTAAAATGTTTGTAGGTTGTCAGTAGTGATCGTGATTAATAAGTTTGGACGTCAAATACCTCAGTCCACCCGTGAATATGAATCTGAAAAAACTTTGAAACGTTGCGATTTAAAATCACAAATAAACCGCGATAAAATCCGTTAGAAAATAGTTTTATTTCAACACGTATTTTTCTTATAAGTGATTTATGACTACGGCGATAGATCCAAGCGAAATCTCGAATGACGTCACGATTATGTAAGTTCTCCGCTTAGGTAAGACCTCTGTATGACGTCGCGCACTCCCACTATATAACTTTAATGCATATATCGTAATATTGATTTATTCCAATGATACAGAAAAAAATACTTGTCTAAAATTTTTTTATTTACTTACTGATGGACTGCAGGTACACCTACAGTTTGGCGACAGATGATTTTACATGCAGTGTAGGCGTCGCACATATTCCCATAGATAAACTTTCTAAACCTTCCCTTTAAGTTTATTTTATCTACCTATTTTTATTTTATTTTATTTTTTTAAATTAAGGAACAACAAACAGCTACAATATACACGTTATAACAGGATATAAAATATGTTTTAATAATATAATATTGTAGTCCACAACGTTGCCCACAGATTCGACTATAGTACAAACAAATGTATTACCCATTTATGTTTTTACCACGGGCATATCATTTTTGGGGTCAGGCCCTCACGATACAGGTTTGCCTAGAGTGAAAAAAAATCTAAATCTGTAGGTATTATCGCTACTAATATTATAAATGCGAAAGTAACTCTGTCTGTCTGTCTGTTACGCTTTCCCACTTAAACTACTGAACCGATTTGGATGAAATTTGGTATGGAGGTAGTTTGAGACCCGAGAAAGGACATAGGATAGTTTTTATCCGACTGCGCAAAAAGAAGGTAATGTTTTGGCGCGATAACCGACATACACGCGGGCGAAGCTGCTGTCGGAAAGCTAGTTATGTAATATTGACAATACTTTTTTTTGTCAATTTATTCCGTGAAGTTTCATACCAAACACAAGTTCGTTGATGCATGGCGTACTACTCACGCCTTTGGGATGGTTCAGCCAAATACCAACTCGAGGCGTTGGAGTTTATTGAAACGCGAGCCAAGAGGCTTATTGACAACGAACCCTTGTCAAGGCTAATTTGCAATGCCTCGAGAATTGCCGCATAGTTTCTAGTCTTTCGGTCTTCTATCGGATACATTTCGGACAGTGTGTGTTGTAATTACTAAATATTATTCCCTCATCTCCGTTCTATCATCGGACAAGTAGAGGTACGGCTGTGCGCCATCGATATAATGCTGGAAATTCCACGGGTACGCACAAAACTCTTTGCTTCCACTTTTATTGGGCGAACTGCCAAGTTGTGGAATTCACTACCGGCATCTCTGTTTCCCGAAATCTAAAATCTGCCTGTTTTCAAATCACGAGTGAATTGATTTACTGGGTAAGCGGGTTTCATCGTAGACTGCATAATTGCATAACAAGCAAGTTGTGGTGAAGCGCAAGCCTATTATAGAATTTTTAAAAAAGTTGCCTTTCCAGTTTAAATTAACATTTCATTTTCTTATCCTCTCTTAAATTTGATTTAAACATGATAGGTGTGTTTTACACAAGGTGTGTGTTCTAAAAAAAGCTTAAGTTTACGACGCTCTTTGCTCTTTGTAGTGAAAATTTTACGAGCTAATAAACCACGTTTCGGCATCCTTTAACAAAGAAATGCAATTAATTATTACTAGCGACCCGCCCTGGCTTCGCACGGGTGCAATGCTGATACTAAATATATTGAGATATATTTACAAAATGTCCTTTTATACAACGTTAACAGCTTTTTTGCCATTAGACCATACAAACAGCAGGCACCGCTATTTGAAATCTGTAATATCTTCGGAAATATTCATTTAAATTATGTGCCGTAAAGGGCCATATTGATTATTAAATAGACAATGTATTTGAGGTACTTAATTAGATAAGGGTTAATGCAAAATTGCTTAAAATCGCTTCGTAAAGAAGCCATTACTTTTGGTTGAAAGTAAAAGATAAAAAAATGGTTATTGTGGGTTACCCCTAAGAGATAGACATATACCGTTGCGGACTTTTTTGTTGACCTTTTTAAGGTGTGCAATACTGTAGTACATTATTTTGATATATCTCGTAGGGTTTAGCCAGCGTTTGCAATGTAAGCACTGGCCGGTGGCGTGGTCGGTAAGATACTTGCTTTTCACGCCGCATGTCGTGGGTTCGATTCCCACCCGAGACAAACATTAGTGATGAACACTTCTGTTTGTGTCGAGTCTGGGTGTAAATATCTATTATAAGTATATATTTACAAAAGAAAAGTATTCTATGTATAGTATATACCAGTTATCTGGTTTCCATAACACAAGCTCTGCTTAGCTTGGGACCAGATGACCGTGTGTGTTAATGTCCCAGAATATTTATTATTTATTATTTAATGTCGAACTCGTACTAAGTGTACTGTTCAATATTCGGGTCAAAAGTTTGACAGTTCCTTGTACATAATTATGTTTGTTTTACATGTTAAAATTTAAAATTAAATGTGGTTATAGAAATCGCTTTTTCGTAGCATAGGATCACGCCTGTTTTACCCGAAGGTGTAGGCAGAGATAATATCATCCACTTTTCGCAGTGTTTAGGTCCTATACGTTATAGGGGGCGAGTCTATTGCCGTTTAATGGTACAATTTCAAACTTTGAGCTGCAACAAAGATACTCTAAGTATATTCGAAAAGTCCTGCTTGACTCGGGAATCAAACCCGGTACCTCGCCGTTATTAAGCCAACATGCTTACGACTGGCTTACAAAGGAAGTTTTTTGTATTTGGTATAATAGAGTATTTGTACCAGAAATCATGATATTTAAGTGTAAATGTAATTTTTGTTATAAGTGCATTAGTCACCACACTACAATAGTCAAGGACTACAATTTGCCTGATGTTAAGCAACGATGTAGGGTACGATGTGATGCGCTTGCCCAAGATACCGATTCATTAGAGATTTAGAATGATTTTCGGTGAGAAGGTGGCAGTGGAATTAGGCTCCGTATGGTTATTTTTTAAATTTTAAATGCACACATTACAGACCTTTTGTCAGTGCTGTTGGACTTTTATCTCATAATGTCCTTATTCTATATTATTAATAATTACTATGCTACAAGGGCTGATGTTGTCGGGAGCCTATACATTATTCAGTATTTTGGGCCCCTGATGTTGATGGGAGCATATGGTCCATTATGTTAGTCCATATGGTTAGAAATCGTAAAAGATCCACTATTCCGACCCACCCTCTTAAATAGTGTCAACAGACATCGCACCGGAACACGGCAAGGCCTAACCACGGCCGAAGTCTACCACCAGTTAAAAAAAATAGCCTTTAATTCTCTGACCTTTTTTTTAACAAATATCTTATCAACTTAATGTTAAAATACCTAAACTAAAATAACTAAATAAACTTTATATCACCAATATCAGCTACCAGGTCAGGTTATCTTGCGACATAGGCAAGTATAGGCCTCCCCAATTTTCCCCCACTCTGTTCGATCAAGGGCTATCCTTCTCCAGTTTTTGGTAGATCAACCCGTTAATTACCAGTAAACTATTAATTGATTTATTAATAACCAGCTAATTGTCGCCTGATTTGCACCACCCGGGGACCACGTGTGGGGATTCAATAGTACAAGGTATGGTGTTAAGGATGAGCTTAGTATTAATAAAAATATGATGAACATTGAATATAAAAGTCATATAATTAAATTTTTCTCTTTAGCTCGTTACGGAAAATTTAATGAAGGGCAGTAATTAACGCCATTAAAAGATTATCGCTAACTAGACTACGAGGCTTTAATTAATAACGAGTACCTTGAGTGTACATAATCATTCAGAGTTCTCCTACTTACCTGTCTATACCTTGCGGATGCAATTAATTATCTATATGGCGACCTAAACTATTCTTCCAAAATTCATAAGATACGTTTAAAATTTTAAAAGTAGTTTGGAATAAACAGACCAACAGACGCAAAGGTCCAATTCAGCCCTTTTTAGTGTCGGACCGGTCACATTATTGTGTGGATTGTTTTATCGCCGTTGCTCAATATAGGTGAAGGGAAACATCGTGAGGAAACCGGCATGTCTAAAAACTAATTATTCGAACACTCGTGACATCCACGAACCCGAATTTGGACAGAGTGTGTGGGTTTAGTTGTTGGAGTTAAATCGCTCTAATTCAACGCAATAAACAAATAAAATGTAATAGATATAAGTACTTCATTTAAAAAAGAAAAAAGTCTACTGAGTTTTTTGGTAGTGTTTCTCAGTAATTGCCAGTCATACACTGCACGGTAGGAAAAGAAATTGGACTATTTTTAAGTGGACTCGCGTCTGAAAAAAAATAAAGCATATTTTCATTTTCATTTTCTAACACTCTTAACTCGTAAGATAGTTAAAAGAAGATCCGTACCCAGCAGTGGGACTTTAAAAAGGGTTTTGTTAAATTGTTTTCAGGGAGTAAAAAATTAAATTTACAAAGAGGCTTATGTTGTGTTTGTTTTATGAATTAGTTTGATTTATTCATAAGTCTCGGCTCACTGCCCGGCTTACTGTTTCGTTTTCTTTGACACTCATCGACTTTTTGTGGCGCCAAAGTTGACAAGTCAATACTTCGTGACATTGACATAACCGGGCGTAATCTTTTGAATCAAAACTCTTTTGTTTTCCTACGGATTTTTATACGTTGATTGAAAACGTGTGGTTTTGTATTTAAGCTGGACTGGCTGGGTTTTGAAGAGGTCAACAACTTTAATAACTTTGATACCTTATTATGATACAATGAAAATAATGGAACATTTTATAATTTTCCTTATCAGACTTCAGCAAATAAGACCAACAGTAAATTAAACCGTTGTTGTTGCAACTGCTGCTAATTTCCATGCGTTTAAACGCCTTGCCATAATTATTACTGAAATCAGCTCTAATAGGTCCCCTTAAATTATATTACTCGTAGTGCTTAGTTCATTTTAATGAGGCAATTTTAAACCTCTCTTTTTTCTCTATGCTGTCTCCCGTTTTGCCTGGAGGGAAATGGACAGTATATCTTTCCGACTATTATCTTTCTGATTAAATTCGTGCGGGATCTAAGACAGTTTAGGTGTCCTGGGACTTGGCTGGGTTCAAATCCCGATTCTCTTCATGGCGCCGCTGTCGATCCTGGCTTACAGGAGGAGCAATGGCGGTATTGCAGTGGTAAAAAAAATAAAAGCAACAATTTTATTACAACAGTAAGCACCTAAAAACTTCGAACAACTGATGGAAATAGGCTAAGTTGAGGGCAAACGCCCGAGGGGCTGTAGGCCAATAGGATGATCAGATCAAATCCGTTCTACGGTAAACACCAAACTGCACGAGGGCGTTGTCTGTAAGATACTTGCTTTTCACGCCGCAGGTCGTGGGTTCGATTCCCACCCGAGACAAACATTTGTTTAAATATGTCTGTTTGTCATGTGCCTGGGTGTAATTATCTATATTTAAGTATATAGATATTTACAAAAGAAAAGTATTATATGTAGTATATTACCAGTTATCTGGTTTCCATAGTACAAGCTCTGCTTAGTTTGGGATCAAATGACCGTGTGTGTTAATGTCCCACTATATTATTATTATTATTATTAATGGTAATGACTGATATAATTTTTTTTGAAAGACCGAAATTGTGATGTACATTATGCTAGAACGTTTTTTTATTCTGCAATAGGCTTACTCTTGACTACAACTTGCCTGATATTAAGCAATGATATAGTCTACGATGGAACGCGCAAGCCCAATATACCGATTCACTTGTAATTACGAATTATTTTCGGTGAGAAAGTGGCAGTGGAATTAGGCTTTATATGGTAAGAAACCTAAGAGAGCAAAAATTTCAACCCACCCCACCAGACATTGCACCAAGACACAGCAAGGCCGCTTGGCGGTGCGGTTTTGTCTGCTGGGTGGTCACTAACCACGGCCGAAGTCTACTACTACTAGTTGATTGATTGTCACCTGATTTCACGAAGGTGACTCTGCCCCCACATATAAGTTTTCTTGTAAACAAAACTCGGGTGGCGTGTTCTGTTCTCACTCACTCACTTCAACCCTTTTTAGTGTCCCACTACTGGGCACGGGTCTTCTCTCAACTATCTTACGAGTTGAGAGAGTTTAGGCCTCAATCCACTCACGCTGGCCAAGTGCGGTTTGGTGGATGTCACATGTCCTCGAATGTTTAATTTTTAGACATGCCTTGCACCTGCCCGTTGTTGCAACGCCAAGGATATCGTGTGGAAATTCAGTTCGAAGGTGTACTCCCATGGATGTAGGTAGTAGAGCCCCCAAAAATTGACTTATAGCATATATTTTTGGCTGAATGAATGGTTCTTTCATATATTTATTGAAATAGGAATAACTTTAAACCTCGGGACCCTCATGGGAATGCACCCTTACATAAAGGTCTGTATAGTTAATCTAAAGTAATCTGAACGATCCCTCTTCTGAGACCGAATTAGGATTTATAATTAAATTATGGTAACCCTTCTTTAGGGATTTTACATTAAAATACCAATTTTATCTTGTGTGTCTCGCAAATCAAGCTTCTAATACAATGTAGCTTTCTTATCCAGAAGCGTTTAATCTACCAAAAATATTTTAATGAAAAGAATCGCTAGGGCAAGTACTTATTGCTTGCAGTGTAAAAAACTGAACTTCGGACCTTTTTAATTGTGATCAAAATTGAACACGCTTACGTATGGACCATGAGCAGCGGTTGCGCAGCGGCTTGCTTAGAAATATAAGGTCGCGGGTTCGTTTCCCGGTCATGCCCACACATCTCTGTGTATTGTTTCAGCTCGATGCTCAATATCGGTGAAAGAAAACATCGTGAGGAAACCGGCTTGTCGAAGAACGAATCATTCGAGGATATGTGTGTGGATTAATGCTTAAACTCTCTCAACTCTTAAGATAGTTGAGAAAGACCTGTGCCCGGCAGTGGGACACTAAAGAGGGTTGCAGAGTATTAACTTATTATTGCACTAATACTCTTTTAGATGTATTTGTACCTAAACAGTCACAGTGGACAATGTAACTTTCCAACTCCTCCTATTATCTTTCTGATTAAACTCATGCGGAATTCAAGACAGTTTAGGTGTCCCGGGACTTGGCTGGGTTTAAATCCCGAGTCTCTTCACCGTGCCGTTGTCGATCCTGGCTTACAGGAGTAGTAATGGCAGGATTGGGGTGGTAAAAACAGTCACAGTTTTGATGAAGCAAAAAGTAGGTACTTACAGTCCATCAAATCTAAGAAGCACCTTTTGACGTTTCACTGTTTTCTATTAAATTAGCTTTATAGAGCCGTAATTCACACTATTTTTATTAGCTTTCCTGTAAAATAATTGAATTATGAAGCTATTTTTATTTTAACATAACATAAACAAATTTAATAAAAAAAAAATTCTAAATGTACTACGTTTAGAACTGTCAAACGGTACTTCTTAGATTTGATGGAATGTAACCATTATCTTACACGATATGTAGAACCATTTGTGTGAGATCCATTTCACACTTACTATTTTGCAATTCATGTTTTATTTCAATCCAAGATGTGTCTAAAACACTGTAACTTCTCTGAACGGTTCAATCGCGTTTATTTTTGAACTCTATTCACTTATGCGAACGTAAACAATCACTGAATGATGTGTTACGAGTTTTATGTTTTAGTTTAATTCACATTAGTATAGTTTACGTCTTTAACTACATTTTACATAGTTTTATCACTATAAACTAGCGAGTCACGGGAGAAATAATTTAATATTAAGCGCAAAATCATTACGGATACAGTCATCCACGAAGACGCGTAATATAACATCCTTTCGCTAAGTGTTCTAAAAGCATTCTACAGGCCGGTGGCGTGGCCGGTAAGATACTTGCTTTTCACGCCGGTTAGATTTCCACCCGAGACAGAAATTTGTGTGATGAACATGTCTGTTTGTCTTGAGTCTGGGTGTAATTGTCTATATTTCCCTGTCTCACCTTCCAAGTACTAGCATGTCTGCGGGCGCTGCTGCTGCTAATGCAGAGACCGCTAAACGGCGCAAATATAGTCAACTATGTACAAATTATATATTTGAGCCGTTTGGGGTTGAAACGCTTGGACCGTGGGGCCCGAGCGCCCGAGCACTTTTTAAAGAAATTTCTAGGCGGTTAATAAACTCTTCACGTGACCAGAGGGCTGGTTTACATCTTGGTCAGAGAATTTGCATTGCCATACAACGTGGCAATGCTGACAGCCTTCTGGGCACATTCCCTCAAGGCCTCAATTCGGAGAAATTTTATGACGCCTTATCTAGTTTTTAAGATAGAATTTTAGAATATCTTTTTATTTTCTATATTTAAGTATATATTTACAAAAGAAAAGTATGTACCTAGTATATTATCAGTTATCTGGGTTCAACAGTACAAGCTCTGCTTAGTTTGGGATCAGATGGTCGTGTGTTAATGTTTATAAAAAAGACTTGACTGTTGCTGTTATCCCTAGTTTGCACCGGTGAAAAGTTAGAACCACTTGTTACGTCTAGGATTCTCTATGAATATTAGGAATAATACAAATCAAACAAAACACTTGTGGTTTTGCATTCCGCGCGCACGAACTGACGTGAGCGCGCCTCGACGTCTAATAAGATAGTGGCGACTTCTGTTGAGTGGAGCATGCCAACGGCTGTACATTATATATTCATATCAATACCCCATACCACTAGAGTACCACACACTAAAAAACTAGAGTGTCCGGCAACGTCCTAAGCCGAGGTTCGTCCCCACATGGGGAGCCCTCATGGCAGTTGCCACAGTACTTGATCGGTTCGACCGTCCTCGGACGGCTCACCGAAAAAGTCCGGTGAACCAATAGAGGCTCTTCCGGCTAATTGGGTTAGGTCATCAGCAAAAAAAACACACCACTGTTTATCTCTATCGTTCAGGGATAAGTAAAAAGATATAGACTGTACCTTGTCTCATGTGTGGTTGAGCAGAGTTAAACCATAAACCGAGTCATGAAAGATATTATGTCGGACAGAACATGAAATAGATGCACATTTCGTCTTTTCGCATTAAAAATACACAATTAAAAAAAAATCTAAATTGAGTTTTACGAAGAGGAAGATTCGGGAGGTGTACCATTAGTGCATATTATTATTATTATTATGCACTAATGGTACACCTCCCGAATCTTATCTTTATCTCTTATTTTGTGTCTAGAATATTAAAAAACATAAATATAGAGCCACTGCAACGTTTTTATTTAAATTAAATTATTAATATACTGTTAGAGGTGAAGCCACAGTGGCGCTACCTGAAGCGCCTCCGCACCGTGCCGCCGAGGACCTCGAGCCCACTTTGCATTGAGCACGCGCAGCGTTCACTTGCCTTTCTGATTGCGTATTATTTGCTTAATTTCGTTTCTTATTTAATTGTTTAAAATCATATGTTATTTAGTTTAGTGTTATTTTTTGACGTGACAACGTCTTAAATTAGGTTGCGGCTGGGAGGCACTTATGAAAAAGTGTAACGCTCGGTAACGTTACGATGAGTCACCGAACGAGAGAGAGGCCCGCCGAATGCCTTGCGTCTCTCTCCCACTCAACTATGTTTCATCCTTCTTCCTACTATACGAATGAATATTCACATTAAAATTATTTTACCACTCAAAGTCGTTGTCACGTAAAACTTTCGCCCGTATACCGAATTTACAGGCAACCAATTTTTTTTAGTTGATTTGTTGGTCGTCGCTAAGTATACAATAATTATACTTTTAAAGTAACGTGAAATGGAACACGTTTTGGAACACCGATCAGCGTGTACTGACGTAACACATATCCATCAAGTTAGTAAGGTTATCTTTTTGTAGGTGGATATTCGTGTAGCCATTAATTTGCTGCCGGGATAAATTGCATGTTTTACAATAATAAATAAGAGACAGTTGTGACGCTGGTCTCGTATCCACCAACCTATAATATAAAGTTAAAATATTAACAAAAAAAAACCGACTTCATGGATGCCATTCTCAGAACTAAACCAAACTGAAATGGGACCACACGGGAAGCATCAGCTTTCAATTAAAAAAAAAATATCAAAATCGGTTCACCCATTCGAAAGTTCTGAGGTAACAAACATAAAAAAACATACAGTCGAATTGATAACCTCCTCCTTTTAGAAGTCGGTTAAAAATGGAAGTAGTTTATATGAAAATTTCTGAAAGTCAGTGAACTTTTTGTTGAAAGATTTTGCAGGAGTAGAAATGAAAGGCACTTAACTACTACAGTACATACGTATGTTAAAATTCAGCGAAACTTAAATTATTCAGCAGCTTTCATTGTTCTCCTACTATCCGTGCGCGATAAGTTGAGTTACCTGGATCGCAACCCTCCGACACTATCCCTGTAAGAATAAGGTGGCGTTGTTTCGAGTACAACACTCGCATAAAAATAGCAGAAACGAAGTCGCGAGTGAAAAATTTTTGTGATATTTTTTTGTGCACCGCCCCCAGGTCTCAACTTATTGCGCACATATGTTTTTATGTACACAATTATTTTTTAATAGAATGATTCAAGGATAACGAACTAATACCTATAATAAACTAATGCGTTAAATCAAAATATTAGCAGCTACAAAAATATGCTTGGGTTAGTTTTTTGTAGGTTATTGTATGAATAATGGAAAACGTTATCGGAGCACACCTAGGTACGAGTTTTGTCAAACTTATTAAATTCGATAAAATCGGAAATTCTATCACAATTGTAAGCTATAAATGAAAACCAAACATTGGCACCCTCTTTGAATAGTCTCTTTTGGGAAATGAAATGGGTTGTTGAAACGACGTCGTAGGCTTGTTCTGTTTTATTGTGTGTAACAAACAATACGTTTCTATTCTATTAACTATGTCTGTAGAGAGTCATTATACTTCGGAATTGTATTTAATTTTGTTAGTAATTTAGGGAAATTACTCATCCAACGAGTAAAGGTGTCGCAGTTAGATAGCCTTAATATAACTATCAATAGGAATCAGTGGCGGAAGGTGAAAATCTAAAGGAAGCCGGAGCAAAAGAAACATATTTAAGAAAATAATAATTTTAATAAATAGCTTTATTATTATTATTATAATTTTAACAGTACCTAGTCTCTACATTCTAACTCTTTTAACTCATTTCTCAAAGTACATTCATGAGTATGAAACCATCAAAGAAAGGGAGCATAGGGACAACACCAGAAGGAAAGTTATAGTAAATAAAATGGTGCCTAGATTTAATATAGCCAAGCATTGTACAAAATACCAAGCAATAGAAATCTTTAATAAACTACCAGCTGACCTGAAATCCATTGTCTATAACACAAAGTTGTTTAAAATTTGGCTAAAACACTTTTTACTAGAACGATGTTTATATTCAATGTATGACTTATAATGGAATTATTATGACATATTTGACAAATAATGAATCTAAATTGATTACTTATTATTATTATTATTAATTTTAAATATGGTATTAATTTTCAATAATCTAAAAATTGTTATGATAATTATAACTGTTAATTTAATAAGGGTTACCTTTATTATAATAATTTTACAACTTGTTTATATGTTAATTAAATAATTTAAAGGTATTAATTCAGATACAATGTATATTGTTTAATGAATAAATAAAAAAATAAAAAAATACCATGTACGGTATTATAACCAAATCCCTAGAAGTGGCGAAGGGTGAAAATCTAAAAATGTAAGCCGGTGCAAAAAGTCCTTAATTATAAAAATACATATTTCTTTAATACCGTCACCGATGTTGCTATGGCGATCACCACCTTCATATTAAAGGTACTTATTTTTGATGCTATTTAAAACTTAGGCGTTGCATAATTTTAATGAAGTAAACGATATTAATCAAGACGACCTCGGTAGTCGAGCGGTGTAAGCCGTCCGATTGGGCTATACTGTGCCCGGGAGGTCACGGGTTCGATTCCCGCCCTGGACAATATTTGTGTAACAACAAAAATTTGTTTCGGTGTCTGGTTGATTGAGGGACTACCCTCCGTCCCTCGGAGAGCACGTTAAGCCGTCGGTGCCGGTTGTCATTTAACCCATCTATGACAATCGTTACAATGTAGTCAGAAACCCATATAATCTGACACCTGGTCTAACCATCTCGGCTACTGGTTCCATAAGGGTTTCGAGGTCTGATGGCAGTCGCTCGTATAATTCTGGTAGCTAGCCGCATCAGGTTGGACTGGGAGCCGACCCCAATAGAAATAGGAAAAAGGCAAGGGGAATGAATGATGAAACGATATTAATCAATTCCTAAAAGGGAAGCCGATTAGAATCGGCTCGTATTGACTCTTTACCACTGATCGCGAGTGATATAATGATATTACGGCTTTGTCTATCTTACTGCGACGGAGGCAAGGTAATGCGTCATCTATATACAGCGTATATTCTATCAGTAGGCACGCACTACGCACAAAGAGATTTGATTCCACATCGCTTCAACCCTTTATAGTGTCCCACTACTAGGCACGGGTCTTCTCTCAACTATCATATGAGTTGAGAGAGTTTAGGCCAAGTGCGGGTTAGTAGATGGCACATGTCCTCGAATGATTAGTTCTTAGACATGCCGGTCTCCTCACGATGTTTTCCTTCACCGATATTGAGCAGCGGAGATTAAACAATTCACACAAAGATTTGTCTTCACGACCAGGATTCGAACCCGCGACCTTATTTTTCTAAGGCGAGGTCCGTACCGCTGCGCCACCGCTGCTCCACACTGTTACACTGCTGATTCCAGATAATATTGTGCAAACTATTAATATGTGGTTTTGCTCCCGACATTGCTGTTTCCTGATATTTGCGTGTTTGACTGAATTCAAATAATGAATCAAGAGTGAATCGGTATTCACTGACTTGCATACCGTGGTAGACGTCATCATTGCACTTGGGAAAGTTGTGGTTAAACCATAATCCTGGGATTAAGATATACTATTAAATTTGTGGAGGTGACTGGAGGGTCGGGCGTTAGTGGCCCTCCAGTGTAAAGGGATGATCGTCCAGCCGGGCGAGTTGTGATGCCCGGCGACCGCGGTACTCCCTCCGACTGTTCTTGTTGGGAAGTTGTATATATGCTAATCGTCGTTGAAACTTTACTTGTGCGATTTAGGATTGCTATGACGTCATGTCTCTTGAGTGGCGTTAGTTAAGTGACGCTACAAATTTAATACTAAGATTTTAATTTACGATAGGACCGGTCATATCTGCCGCAGAACCGACAACCGCTGAGGTAAACATGTTCTTGAGTGGAGACCACGAATTGGCGAACAAAGCGTAGGGTGCCCTCAGACTAGGTGCACTCCACCTAGTCTGAGGGCAATCTCAGCAGGGCGGCCGGCAAGAACTAGATGAGAAAATCCGCGTATCGTGTTCAGTTCCGTACTTCAGGAGAGGCCTATGTCCAGCAGTAGACTAGATGTTAATGATGATGAAGATGGTGACTTTTCATGAATATTAAAAATAGTCTTTTAAGGATCTTTGAAGAATTTACTTTAATAAAAAATTAAAGTCTTTAGAATTTAATGTTATTAGAATTTGACGACCTCGGTAGTCGAGCGGTGTAAGCCGTCCGATTGGGTTATACTGTGCCCGGGAGGTCGCGGGTTCGATTCCCGCCCCGGATAATATTTGTGTAACAACAAAAAATTGTTTCGGTGTTTGGTTGGTTGAGGTACTAGCACGTTAAGCCGTCAGTCCCGGTTGTTATTTAACACATCTATGTCAGCCGTTACATGTAGTCAGAAGCCAATATAATCTGACACCTGGTCTAATCATCTCAGCTACTGGTTCCCTATGGATTTCGAGGTCTGATGGCAGTCGCTCGTATAATTCTGGTAGCTATCCGCATCAGGTTAGACTGGGAGCCGAACCCAACAGAAATGGGAAAAAGGCAAGGCGAATGATGATGAAAGTCTGTAGAATTTCTTAAAATCTAAGTGTTATCCAAAAAATCCTTGAATACCTATTTAATATAATGAAGTATTTATATACAATAAAATTTTATATTCCAGTTTAGAGCGTAATGTTATGTTTCAACAAATCGTTCCGCACAACGACCGGTTAACTAAACAAGACATTACTTACCTAAACACACATTAAACAACACCCATACAAATCCAAAACATACATCTATTACCTTTTTACATAGTACCTAGGTATTTTTTTAATATACGCGAACATTGTAAATATATTCATCATATAAAATTTCCATGTCACAATGTTACAATTGAACAAATCTAAGAAGTACCTTTTGACGTTTCACTGTTTTCAATTAAATTAGCTTTATAGAGGCGTAATTCACACTATTTTTATTGGCTTTCCTGTAAAATAATTGAATTATGAAGCTATTTTTATTTTAACATAACATAAACAATTTTCATATAAAACATAAAATTCTAAATGTACTACGTTTAGATCTGTCCAACGGTATTTCTTAGATTTGATGGAGTGTAGTTAATGTACTCTTCCGAAACGGCTTTACCGATTTTTACCAAATTTTATATGCGTATTCAGTATGTCGGAGAATCGGCTACTATTTAATTTGCATACCCCTAAGTGATAAGGGTTGTTCAAACTTAATTTATTTTTAAATTTTTGAACAATTTACATTGTAATACGCGGCACGAAGTTCTCTGGGGCAGCTAGTATTTTATAAATATATTATGGTAACTTCACAGCTTGTGGTTGATACATACATGTGGTATATTTATATTGATCATTACGCTTATTATGAAGCACACAGATAATCCAAAGCGAACATGCATTTTAATACCTATACCTATTTATTTTCTTAGGTGTAATGTGTGTGTGTAAGTATGTGTCAGTGTGTTGTTTGAGGTGTGACTATGTCAGTGTTGCCAGGTCAAAGTTTTACTTCACCCTAGGCTTGGTCTCAATTTATCCTAGAATCTGTATTACCAAAAAAAATACCCTAAAATAACTACCTTGTCTTTTCCTTCTTTACGAATAAAACAATTGTATTTTTCACAACAACACACACGAATTTTTCACAGCTACACAATTTATTGCTCTTGTTTCCCAAGAGCACTCGGTGCGTTCATGATACAGAATCTGTAATGAATCAAAACAGTTTACAGTTATTTTATACAGTTATTGATTGTTACCCCAAAAATACGCTTAAAGAATTCAGAACCTAAAATTACCCTGCTGGATTATTTTAACCTTAATTATAGGGTAAATTACCCTAAGTTGGTAACAGTGCACTATGTATAAAAAAAAAGTAAGTAAGTATAAAAATCTTTATTTTTTATTTTTTTATTTTCGTTTTCCTTTTACTTAAGTATTCGCGAGATGTATGACTTTGGGGAATTTCTTTCTTCCATACACTCTTCGAGCAGCAAAAAGGCCTTAAGTGTGAGAACTATTTGTCGATATAATGCCGGTAGCCTGTGGTAAGGAGACATTCTTATGTATACATTGAAATAAAACTACTTTGTAATGGAATTTATCGCGGTTTATTTTAGATTTTATTTAACGAAGTTTGTCTTTTCAGATTTCATGTTATGTCAATGTCTGAAAAGACTGAAACGTCGGGATACAAAATCTAAAATCTATAGCGATAAAATCCTTAACAAAGTAATTTTATGTCACCTTTTTACATCTGTTTATTAGTGAAATAGAAAAAAAAACATCGAAAACTGGGTAAGCGCGTTCTTTCGTAGACAACAAAACAGCAACAGCAAAAACACAAGAGCTATTGTTCATTTGATCTCACCACAAAACATGATTATTAAATAGTGTCGATTTAACAGGTTAATAATATAGCATGACATATTTTAATTGTTGAGCCACTCAGCGTCATATTAATTTTGGTAAGATGATACGACCTTGTGCGGGTTGTCAGTTTAAATTTATGCGATATGTTTTATTCTACCAATGTTTGTAGGTCAAAAAGTGGCTTTTTAATCAAATTATGTCATGGTATAATGTTCTTTCTATAGTGACAATTTTCATTAAAATCCATTTAGCCATTTTTGAGTGATTGACAAATTGAAAACGATACAAAACACTAACAAATTCCGAAATGGAAACACTTTTGTTGTTGAAAGTACTTGACTGAAACCAGAAACATGTCTTTGAATAACTTTAACACGAGTTCTGAGATAAATGGGAACAACACTGAGGGGTGGACTGTACCTCAATTGGACCTTGGAGTGTTTTACAAACCAGATGTTGTGATAATAGTGTTGTATGTGATTGTACTGACGGCATCGCTGTCTGCGAATACGCTGTTGATCTTCATTGTCATCAAGTTCCAGTATATGAGGAGGTAAGTGAACTGTTTTATATTAACACTTCTGGGAATATACCACCGCCTATTCGCCACAAGAGCGGCTTCAAGTAGAAAAAAACATAATGAAAAATAAATTAAGTACGGGATCTTAGAGAATATGAAAAGTAAGAAGGTGAGGGGGTGGGTTAATACAACTATCGAAATCTATGTCATATTGTTCAACAATTTTTAGTACCAAACTAAACATTTTTATTTATCTATACTTCGACGACAATAATCGACGAAAATCGACATCAACAATGTAGAAACCTGGCATCCCACCTCTACACAAAACGTGAATTTTAGTTGAGTTTAAACAATATAACAAAGTTAGTTGCTACAAAGTGTATGCTACACTTTGGCATATTGTAATTAATATTTGAACTGAATTTTAATTACACTATTATGTTATGTGTGTTACTGTACCCATGAACTTATCTAAATTAACTACAATCGTACCAAGGTACAGTTACATACAAAATGATTATATTACAATGAACGAACGATCGAACGAATGAGTTGAATGAAACGAATGAATCAAAATATTATTTTTTTTATGTAGTGCCTCTACTTTAAATCGTCCAATTTTTGGTCTTCAGGGCTTCGTTTACCCTAACATTTCACGATTATGAGACCAAACTAACAGAACCATTCCCACTTCAGCTGACTGATTTAGTGGGCCGTGTGGATTAGTCTGGTTCTCTGCTGTATCACCTCTCTGTGTATTTGATTCTTCAGATTTATTTGAGAACTTAATTTCAGTGGGTTAGACATTAAAGTAGACTAACTTTATCTTGTGCCTTAAGTTAATAAGATGAAACCATTTTATTACCTTACAAGTAACCGCTTAGTGCGTTGTGGTGACGCAAGAGGACGAAGTAATAATCCAAAATCCAGGGACTACCAGACTTACGTGATATTTTTTTTACTGTATGTAATGTTTAAAAGTATTAAGCCTTTGTATCTGGTGAATCCTAATTTGGATTCTTGATGTTCTATATTCTAAAGCTTTAAATAGGTGAAAAATAAACATTGGAGAGAATTCGATATGTTTTCGAAGATATCTGACGTCTACCAACTCGTATAATTTAGTGTGTGAAGATTATAATTTGTGGTCTCATAAGTGTTAAGATCAGACACGAGGTAAGTACTTAGTGACAGATTTGCTGTTGGAAAAAACAATTTAAGCTATTAAGTAACTTTGAATTACACCTTCTCACTGAACTGAACTACTTCAGTGGTCCAGATGTTTGCTTAGTAACCGCAAGGTATTGGTTTTGATTCCTGAGTCAAACAAAAAGATTTTCCTTACATACTGCGAAAAGCTTAGTAGCTGCTCGAAGTTTGATATTGAGCTCATTGAATGGCAATAAGATCTCTCCCGTATACGTATGAGACTTAAGCATATTCGGCGGAAAGTGGGAAATGTACCTCTACTTACACCTTCAAGTAATACAAGCGTCAGCGCAATTTTGTTCAATATAAAACATTACCTGTTTTAAACTAACAATATTTGCGTTATAAAACAAATTCAACCGTCCAAATATCACGTAAGTCTGGTGATACTAGGATCTCAATTGGTACTAAGCTCGGTATTTACTTTGGCTCTATTTGAAAGTGATTTATACTGTGACCTGCTCGTAAAATCGTTTCATCTTGGGACAAAATGTTATCTCGAAATGTGAGTAAGTGTCTAAAGCTGGAAGCACGTCTGATTACAGAACTTTCTCTGTTTGACTCTAGGTAAAAAGTAATTTTGAAACTTTTTTTTAATATTCTCCATTATTAATAAGCCTACAACACAAGCATCACCTCTATTTCGACTGAGCTTACAATTAATAACAATAAAAAAAAATAACTACCCACAGCTGGGCACGGGTCCTCTTTCAACTATCTTATGAGTCGAGAGAGTTTAGGCCATAATCCACACACGCTGGCCAAGTGCGGGTTGGTGGATGTCACATGTCCTCTTAGACAAGCTGGTTTCCTCACACTGTTTTTCTTTACCGGTATTGAGCAGCAGCGATGAAACAATTCACACAAAGATGTGTGGGCACGACTGGGAGATGAACCCGCGACCTTATATTTGTAAGACGGGGCCCGTACCATTGCGCCAGAGATTTTACTAAATCACTTTAAACACAGTCCAGTTTACGTAAATTTCCTTGTACGTATGGTCACTGCACTAGTATTCTACAGTCATGCAAAAATATTTTCTTTGTTTCCTGTGCGAGTGCACAGAAAAAACATAAAATGTAGCCGAGTGTAAGACTCTAAACTGGGACTTCAAGATTTCTAATAAACAAAAGACAAAAGACTTTCCCTCGTATTCATAAACGTCTTTTAAGCATTATAGCTAAAAAAAGGTTTATAATTCGTTTGTCTTTGTCTGTCACTTTGACATTTATACCTACTGGTTAGAAAGAGGCAAAGTCCTTTTCAACTAAAGAGTTTCAAGATTTTTATGAATGAGGCCATTTTACTTTCAAACAAACATTGTCTTTTCATCAGTCTTCAAAGAAACAACAATACTTTAACCTTTCTATGTTCACAGTCACATCACAAGTTATTTTTACTTAATAGATAAAATTGGCTATTTATATAATAAAGCCTTTCAAGTCCGAACATCTTTAAAATGAACTCTATTGTTACAGTTATTGAGTATAAAGTCGCTTAGACTTCACAAAGGTCAGACGATTGAATAACAATGGTCAAATATCCATTGATATAAGATTCGGGTCGAAGTTCACAAACCAGTAATCGGAGATTTTAATTCATAAATAATAAAAAAGAAGAGCCGCCTGTTACCAACTGACATAATACACTCTCTTGTTAAAAACGAAAAATGAAAATATGGTTTTTTTTTTGAGACGCAAGTCATCATTAAAATTACTGGCAGAGCGTAATGCACGGTGTGGGAAACTAGAAACCAAGTTCCTAACAAAGTATCTTAACTCAAATGAAGTATCATTTATTAATAATCTATTCATTCCAGTAAAGTATTATTTATTATAATTCTGAACTAGCCTAGCGCTTGACTACAACTTGCCTGATGTTAAGCAATGTTGTAGTCTACGATGGAACGCCTCTGTCCAATCTACCGATTAACTCGTGATAACTAATGATTTTAAGAGAGAAGGTGGCAGTAGAATGAGGCTCCATATGATTAAAAACCATAAAGGAGCAACAATTCCAACCATGAATGGTGTCACAAGACATCGTACCGCAACACGGCAAGGCCGCTTGGCGATGCGGCTTTGTCTGGTGGGTGACACACGGCCTAAACCTACCACCAGTTAATTGTCATCTAATTTGCATCGTCCGGGGACCAGGTCAGGATTCAGATAAAAGGTGCACTTCCAAGGCGTAAGGTGAACTAAATTAAGACAGACCAGACTTAACATAAGGGGCACACCACAGTATGCTTTTGGTGGTGTTCCTGGGTATGAGTATGGTAGTTAGGCCTGTAGACTTTTATAAATGCAGTATTTACCATCAGGTAGGACCATGAAAGAAGATAGGAAAATCGGTTGTATGATTATTGATGGTACCTATAAAAATCAAGATATCCAATTACTGTTCCTTTAACCCTTTTTAGTGTCCAACTACAGAGGTCAAATCTTTTCTCAACTATCTTATGAATCTATCTTACGAATCTAGAGTGTTTAGACCTTCATCTCCACACGCTGGCCAGCTGAAGGTTGGTGGATGTCCACAAATGATTAGTTTATACATGCCTGATTGCTCATGATGTTTTCCTTACCCAGTATTGAACAGCGGTGATGTAACCACTCACACAAAGATGTATAAGCACCATTACCATAATAATTTCTCTTGCTTTTTTTCCATTTCTATTGGTGTCGGCACCCGAAGGTGTGTAAGCACCACGTTGGTTAAAAAAATCACTGGTATTGTGCGATGGTGAAATAAAGCCTAACATAAACGTTGATAGAAACTTAGAAGTCGTATTTTCTATTATGTGTGACATTGCGCCTAATTTGAGATCAATGAAGCTTAGATCTCGTTGGAGATAGGTCAACAAAGTAACTATATCAGACAGCTAGATAATGGTATACTATTGTTTTATTTCTGTATTTCTTATAAATAATTAAACTAACTAGCGACCACCCTTAGATTCCATATCAACCCTTTTAATGTTCCACTGCTAGGCACGGGTCTTTTCTCTACTATCTAACGAGTTGAGGCTTTAATCCACACAAGAATGTGTGCAATGTAGAATGATTACGGGCGGTGGCGTGGTCGGTAAGATACTTGCTTTTCACGCCGCAGGTCGTGGGTTCGATTCTCACCCGAGACAAACATTTGTTCTAATATGTCTGTTTGTCTTGTGTCTGGGTGTAATTATCTATATTTAAGTATATATTTACAAAAGAAAAGTATTTTAAGTAATAATATATTGGCAGTTATCTGGTTTCCATAGTACAAGCCCTGCTTAGTTTGGGATCAGATGACCGTGTGTGTTAATGTCTCACTATATTATTATTATTGTTATACAAATATATCCGTTTAACACGCGGATGCAAAAAATCGCATATATACGTCACACATGATGAGCGGGCGGTGAAACAACGTATAGTAACGTACAGTTACAATTCGAATAATTGAGCACAGCGTTATTACGGCAATTGATGATAACTACTAGTAACTAAAAGGTCGGTCGCCGTACTACAACACTTCAAACTCTCTACAATTTAATGCTAAAACGCATCGATTTTTTTCACTAGTAATTTGCATTACGACACCAGACGATACTCCAGTTTGTTTAAAAAAAATGTACGAAATTGAAATAAAACTATTTTATAACGTATTTTATTGCGGTTTATTTTAAATCCCGACGTTTCCAAGTCTTTTAAGACTTAATGACTGAAAAAAATTAAAATGAAATGAATGAATGAATGTCTGTCCAAAATTATTAATCACAATTATTACTGATAACTTACAAAGATTATTATTTAAGTTGCGTTCCGATTTAAGCACACTGAGCTCACAGTGTCTTGAATTCTGAGTTGAAAATATAAAGATTTATTTTGAAATAATTTATTTTGATGTGTGATATTAATAGTGAAAATAGAAGTGACTAGGTAATGTTTGCGTCAAGATGGTAATAAAGAAGAACTTAGCTAAGATATTCGGTTAGATTAGAAACCTTAAAGGAACAATTCCGATCTAGGCTGTCACCAGAGATCGCACCGAAACACGGCAAAACCGCTTGCCGGTGCGGATTTGACAAGTCGGTGGTCATTAACCACCGCGAAAACCTACAACCAGTTTAAAGTCACCTGATATGCACCAGGGACCACGTTTTTAAGCAAGTAGTACAGCTATGTTGACTTTATATTAAAAATGTTGCAACATTTTTTGGCCTTTGTCGAAAAACATTTCTATCGATATCCACCAGTCACGGTCGGTAATAGCTTGTTATAAATTCATTACTTTACCCAATGCTTTCATAATAGTTTCTTCGACAGTTTGGTTATCATATTCTATTGAGTTTTCCTTGTTAACATTTACATTTATGTACACAATTACACAAGCAACATCATAATTATGTGTATACTAGCTTTTCAACCGCTGCTTCACCCGCGCGTGTGTCGGTTATCGCGCTCAACCACTAACATATTTTTGTGCAGTCGGATAAAAACTATCCTACGTCCTTTCCCGGGTTTTAAACTATCTCTATACCAAATTTCATCCTAATCGGTTAGTAATTTTGGCGTGAAAGTGGGACAGACAGAGTCACTTTCGCATACATAATATTAGTAATGAAGCAAAGATTACGGGCTAAAGTCCGTTGCTTCATCATCATCTTCAGCCTGCAGACTTTAAGTGCTGGGTTTAGGCCTCCCTTCAAGTTGGTCGTCAGTGTGTGTATTTCCTGGCGTCTCCTCTAAAAATTGATTCTATTGTGCGCCAACGCGTCATCATCCTAGATAAAATCAGAGAGCATACCCAAAACCCATGTGCCCAGCAGTGGGACACTAAAGAGTTGTTCTTTACCATGCTGAAAGGCTGAAGTCACCTATAGTGCTTGTACAGATTGCGCACGCGAGCGTGGTTGCGGAAACGGAAATTCAGGTGTTTCCAGTGTTTCTCAAATACAATATACGGCATATCCGGGCATGTCTAAAACGCGCGGTTAGCTCGAAATACTTTGAGAAACATAGTTGGTCGCTTGCCGCGCCGCGCATGCAGTGGGGACGTTTGTATAAATGCTCTATGGTCTGAGTTGCCCGTGCGTTGCTCGTGCGTTCCCTGTGCCATGCTTCCACGCCCTCGTGTCCACTATAGACACTCTAAAACAGTTCCATATTTTTGAATTCGCAGTGCCGCACCTTTTTTTTTCGCGGTGAAAACCCTGCTACTGGAGGTGCAGCGGGGTATGTAGAAGTCCCTGTCCACACTGGTGGGCTCGGGCGACCCATTGAAAACACCACGGTAGCCGACTCCAGGTGCTTGAATGACGGTCTTGGGTACTCATAGATCTACAACCAGGACCGCCATCACACTGTTGCCTTTCAGTAGGCACATCCGGTTTCATATTTTAAATCTCGGCCTAATTTATGTAGGCAATCTGCGGCTACAGCAGACTACCTCTTTCCAGGCTCACATTCAAGGGTCGGCAGGAGTTCCCACTCCAACCGCGCAGTAGAAATTCAAAGAATGTAGCTAAAACCGTGGCTGTAAAACCTTTGTGACAAACAAACAGAATGACACGTGACTGACAGTAATAAGGTTTCAAATGGATCCTTTGAATACCCAACCCTATTAATATGGTGGAGAAAAATTGTATCAAATTCTTTCCGTCCTCACAAACTTCCGCACTTATAGTGGAATATACAACGGATTCTCGATAGATCGAATTTCAAGGGAAATGATAAAAATGTGAGTTAACGAGGTTGCGATCTAACATGAATTTTGACTTACAAAGGCATTATTTTCTAATACATAATGTAAGAAGTTAAATAATTACATTATATGTATATAGTAGGCATTGTCATAATGACCATTTGACCTTGAAATCCAACAAAGCAAATTCTGTATTGTGGCACAATTTGATTTCGAGCAGGAAATTAAAGCATATCAAATTATCATTTCATAACTTCGACCTTCCAATGTCAGTTTTGGTTCAAACTAGATATAATTCTGTTAAGCTATCTACCTCTTTAATGAAATTAAGAACCTCTCTGTTTCATTGTTCATTGGGTCTAAGTCATCTTGTCTTACCTTCAATCTGAATCTCCTATGGACTCTGACATATAAATCTCCTATTTCAATAAAATTTTATTTATTATTGACGTCTGATTGTATTGTAACAGGTACTTATTTTATGGTTTCACTTGTATTTTTTAATATTGCTGCTGCCTGTCTGCTTATTTCATAAAAACATAAAGGGTTTTATGAAATAACATTTACAAAATGACATTATATTAGAATATTATTATTAGTTTTTTTATTTCATAAAAACATAAAGGGTTTTATGAAATAACATTTACAAAATGACATTATATTAGAATATTATTATTAGTTTTTTTATTTCATAAAAACATAAAGGGTTTTATGAAATAACATTTAAAAAATGACATTATATTAGAATATTATTATTAGTTTTTTTATTTCATAAAAACATAAAGGGTTTTATGAAATAACATTTAAAAAATGATATTAAATTAAAATATTAATATGAATGCATTCCTTAGATTAAGTAGGTAGACATTCAAAAACAATGTAAATTGTTTTTGAATAAATTTGATTTGATTTGATCTCAACACCTATTTCAATCTGATAGTGAAATTCAGGTGAGACTAACTGGTGGAAGGTTTCGACTGTAGTAAGTTATTACCCACCTGAACAAGCCGCGCCGCTGAGCGTCCTTGTCGTGTGTGCGATCAAGCAACAATTGTGTGTATCACCATACCATTTGAATTGTTGCTCCATTATAGTTGTTTAGGGAACGTCATCCCATTGCGACCTTGTCACCGAAAATCTTTCGTTATCACGAATAAACTGGACCACATTTATTGTTATTATTGTTTTATTTACTACTATTAGGAGGGCTAACAGACACATAACATTTTATAGTAAGCAAATTTGGTTAACAATTTAGCTGCCCACACAGATTACTAATTTAAAGCAAAAAAAAAAGAAAAAAAAAGTTTTATAAAAATAATTTAAAATAGTTTTTTATATTTTTTAGTTCACTTTCTGTCGAATGTTCTGAATGAAAAATATAAAAGTACATAAGTTATATAGAAAAATATATAGGTAAGCTTGGAAACCGGCATATGACTTATGCTTATTTGCATAACATCAGGCAATTTATGGTCAAGTGCAAGCCTATTTTACAGTAAAAAAATATTTATTGGTGGCTGAGTCACCTTTGAGTGCAGTCACCTTCAATCCGAATCTGTAGTCTCTGGTAGTGCAATGCAAATGAGGTGACAAATAACTGGTGGTAGGTTTTAGCCGTGTTTACTGAGAGCGCCAGAAAAAACTACGACGTCAAGCGGCTTTGCCGTGTTCCGGTGCTATATTTAGTGGCATCATTTGGGGTGACAGGTCAAGATAGTTGCTCTTAAGGGAGCCTCATTTCTGATTATTGATTTTTAAATTTTGCATATTAAGCAGTGCAGTGCCTCAACTTTCTCAATACGTAAGATAGTCGAGAGAAGACCCGTGCCCAGCAATGGGACACTCGAAATGATTGAAGTGGGATATTGATATTTTACAAGCAAATATATATTCCTTGTTGTTTTTGTATGACATTAAACTTTTGTCTGTTTTCCTTAGCGATAAAGGTAATTTTGAACCTCTGAATAACCCATAACTAAGTCATTGATAATAATTTGTTTTTCTTTCCCTAATTCCACGCGTTTCTACCAATATAACAATTTTGTTTTGACTCTTGTGACGTTGAACCGTTGAATATATAAATTAAATAATTCTCTTTGAAAGTCACATTTATTACAACCGTAGGAATATTGGCGCCGTTTTGGCAAAAAAAGCCTTTTCACGAAGTAATATTTTATTTAATAAACTTATATGGGTTTGTGTTCAGTTGGTAGAGCAGCTGTGACGCAGCGGTACGGGCCTCGCCTTAGAAAAATAAGGTCGCGGGTTCGAATCCTGGTCGTGCCCACACAACTTTGCGTGATTTTTTTATCGCTGCTGCTTAATGTCGGCGAAGGAAAACATCATAAGGAAACCAACATGTCTAAAAACTCATCATTCGAGGACATGTGACATCCACCAACCTGCACTTGGCCAGCGTGTGTGGATTAAGGCCTATTAGTTAGCTACCTTGATTTTATTATATAAAGTTACGATTTTTTTTTAATTAAGGACATTATCACACACGGTCATCTGATCCCAAACTAAGCAGAGCTTGTACTATGGAAATAGATAACTGGTAATATAATACATGTAATACTTATCTTTAGTAAATATTTACTTAAATATAGATAATTACACCCAGACACAAGTCAAACAGACATATTTAAACAAATGTTTGTCTCGGGTTGGAATCGAACCTACGACCTGCGGCGTGAAAAGCAAGTATCTTACCGACCACGCCACTGGCCTGTCATTACAGGAAAAAAGTGTTGTTTAGAATATTCCCTTCGTATTGTGTCTCTCGGGATAGGATGTGATGCATGGTGTAATTCGAACATCCTATATGTTTTCAAGCTACGGCGGCCAATATAAGCTGACTAGCTCACGCAGGGGATATTGCGGTGCACGTGCGCACATGTGTGCAAACACTAGTGTACTCTTTATTCTCTTCACAGTCATATAGTTCGGTAGGACGGATCGACTGACACCACCGGTGAAGGTACGGGCGCAGCAGGACCGATGGCTTTACGTTAAATATAATCAATGTAGGTAAAGGTTTACGTATTTCCGAGGCACGGGGGTATCACCACCTGTTTCCTGACTCCGAGCTCTCAGCTTGGACTTGCAGCTCGAAGTTTGGAATTGAACCGCAATTGACTAGTTCCCTGTTACGTACTGAAGTGGTAGTGGGCCGGTCATATCTGCCGTAGAACTGACAACCGTTGGGGTAAACGAGTTCTTGAGTGGAGACCACGGATTGGCAAACGTAGCGCAAGACGTCCTCAGATTAGGTGGAGTGATGATCTCTGTAAGGCGGCTGGTAATAACTGGATGTAAGTAGCCGTGGATCAAGGACAGTGGCGTTCGTTAGGAGACGCCAATGTCCATCAGTAGACTAGAATGCGGATGGTGATGACGCGTTTGATGCATTTACGTGCGACCTAAATATAGCCGCCAAAAATTCTGTGATATGCACCTCTGCTTATACCTTCGGATAATACAGGCGTTAGCGCTATGTATGTTAAATGAAGCCTTTTTTTATATATTTTTTATTCTTCGATAGCCTGGCGCTTGACTACAACTTGCCTGATGTTAAACAATGATGTAGTGTATGGAACGCGCCAGCCTTAACGATTCACTCATGATTACAAATGATTATCGGTGAGATGGTGGCAGTGGAGTGAGCCTCTTTAAGGTTAGGAACCTTAAAGGAGCAACAATTCCGACCAACCCCTACTGCATGGTGTGACCAGACATCGCAACGGAACACGGCAAGGCCGCTTGGCGGTGAGGCTTTGTCTGGTGGGTGGTTACTAACCACGGCCGAAGCCTACCACCAGTTGATAGTCACCTGATTTGCACCACCCGGGGACCACGTGTGGGCATTTTATTAAAGGTTTACACCCACGGACGAAGGCGACTCAGCCCAAATAATAATCGGATATTTTTCGTTGATGAAAACTGAATAGCTGTCAATGTCCAGTTTTTGGATACACAATGGTGTTTGACGTGTATTGACGTCACACCCGCGTCATAATGGACGTATGAGTACTTGTCAAACATCGGTGAAGGAATTTATTAACGATCAATCAAAGCTATTACAACAGATTACTTAATAAATATGATAATGAATGGCCATCGATTTTCATGTATACAATATTCAATATGTAAATGGTTTTGTAGATAATAATATGTTGACGGGCCGGTGCGGTGGCGTGGTCGGTAAGATATTTGCTTTTCACGCCGCAGGTCGTGGGTTCGATTCCTACCCGAGACAAACATTTGTTTATATATATTTCGGTACAGGGGGGCCGATCAGAGGGATAGTCATCGCCAGAAAACTTATTGAGTGGGTGTGGTTACGAGCAGCAAAGTTATCTTAATCACACTATTAATTTGTTACGAAATGTAAAACTAATACAACGAGTGGTAAGACAGTTCCTAGACCGATGTTGGTCGCACGGACGTCTGTAGAGAACTGGGGCACGCCGTTCGTGTAGCGACAATCCCCACTCGTCGCCCGTGCGGACCTCAGGCTAGACTCTGTCGAGCGTGTCGACCCGACGCGCTGCCGCCTCGCTGTCAAGTATGCTACCGTACTAATGACTTCTCCGACACGGCCATCCTGCGAGACACACGTCTCTGTGTGTTATTCTGAAACAATATTCAACACACAGTATCACATAGTTCAGTCACGCCTGGCCTACTAATCTAGAAGGAACAAGTTCCTGGCTTTAGACTTTATCAAGTTTCCAGAAATTCCCAAATTTAACGGACCTCTAAACTTTATTTTTATTAGATTATGGAAACCTGTTGAACAAAAATCAATGAACAATCAATAGCACTTATTCAGTTAAATCACTTCAATATCAAAATCAGAAACTCAAAGCACAACTGACTACTAAAACTTACACTCTCACACAAGAGACAATCATTTACAATAAGTAAACTAATTTAAGCTCTGCATATGACCATTGGCTACACATAGCCCAGTAACCTCCAGTTACTCAACTTTATGCGAACCCCCACGGGAACGCCGAGTCTCCCCTGGACTCACGGTTTCCCAAGAAACCCGACCTCTGCCGGAGTTGACTGCACTACCGCGTACTCACGGACTACTACAATGTAGTAGATGCCGATTTCTACTGAGCTACGGCTACACGACAACCTCCGGTACGGTCCAATCATTATGCAAGCTTAAACAATCTTGTCGTCATCATCACGATTACTTTACTCTACCTCAATTTCGTCAGTTATACTTTGATTCACCGGATTTCTTTTTTTGCAAGCTTTCATGTGCGTATTTGTAGGTACGGTTACAATGTAGTGCTTTTAAATTATAACGGTCACTGTCAAGAACTTCTATGACCTCGGACGGTCATCCTTCAAATTTGGGATCCAACTTTGTATGATTACACTCCTCGTTCATAATCAAAACAAACTCTCCCACCGAAAAATTATTGACCTTTGCCTTTATCTTGTCGAATTTCCTTTTTTTTTTTTCATAGAATGCGGCCCTATTTACATTGCGTAAATCGTCATGAAATTATTTCTTTCCTAATGTACTCGTGGCGCTGTCGCCAAGAAAAAAAATGAATTTTATCACAAGTTAATTTATAACGGGGGTCCAAAATTAGTCACAAACTTTTTTTATTACCTTAAATAGGCTTGCGCTTGACCACAACTTGCCCGATGTGAAGCAGTGAAGCAGTCTACGATGGAACCCGCTTACCCAGTAAATACCGATTCGCTCGTGACTTGAAGACCGGCAGATTATAGCTATCGAGAAACATAGATGCTGGCAGCGAACCCCACAACCCGGCAGTTCGCACAGTGAAAGTGGAAACAAAGCGCTTTGTGCGTACCCCTGGAATTTCCACCATATAACGGCGGCGCACAGCTGCACTTCCAATTGTCCAGTGGAAGAATGGGGATGGGGGAATAAGATTGTTTAATCCTAACGCACACTTTCTGAAGTGTGTCCGGTAAAAGACCGAAAGACCAGCAACTATGCGGCGATGCTCGAGGCTTTGCAAATTAGCCTTGACGAGGGATTCGTTGCTAATAAGCCTCTTGGCTCGCCTTTCTATAGACTCCAATGCCTTGAGTTGGTATTTAGCTGACCCATCCTAAAGATGCGAGCAGTACTCTATGCATGAGCGAACTTGTGCTTGATATAGCTTGAGCATCTGTTTTGGCGTGAAGTACTGACGTATTCGCGAAGACACCTAGCTTTTTGGCAGCAAGTTGAGCCATGGGCTCAATGTACGGGCCAATTAAAGGTCGAAGTCATATTAACGCCAAGAAGCTCACGGTGGACTGTAATAGGCACGGATACACCTTGAAAAGTAGGAGCCAATTGAAATGGCATTATTTTTTTTTAGCAGAGAATAGACACGCCTGGGTTTTAGCAGCATTAAACTTGACTAGTTTGGCGTCACCCCAATCGGAAACCGCTTTAAGAGACAAGTTTAAGCGCTCAACCATGGCCTCCCAAAGAGACTAGATATTAGCAGTCTAACTGTCTGAAGTGTGCAACTAAGCCTTTAAACTGTCTTAGCTTAGCTATAGTGAAAAGTTAAATTACCTAGTGAAATAATATTTGCACGCAATAACTCATCTACACGCTCACGATCGTTTTTCTTTCTTCCGCACTAAAACGATACGGTCATTTTTGAGCAACCAAATAAGGTTCAACTAAGCGAAAAAAACAAGCTCACCTGTAGTTGCGCATGTTAGCGACATACCAGTTATTAAATAATCTAAATTACGAGACAACACATAGACAAAAGCTGATTTATGTTCTCGCGAAACGCTATTGTCAACAACGGTAAAACGATTTATCGAGGGTAAATCATTATTACTAAAAAGTTCGGTGATACTCACTGATAATTGTAAATTACAATCGTTATATCGAGAACTTTTCAAACTTTAAAATGAGTCGCGGTCATACTAACAATAAAACCTTGCAACAATACTTCGCGGCCTAATATCATATCACTTCTTAAATAAAATCACTACATCAGGCATAACGTACAATAAAATCTCGATTAAATTATATTATCGATTTCAACAAAACAAATAATTTAAACAATGCCAAGTATGTTTGACTGACCCTTTAAGGTTACAACATTTCTACTCTTTTACTCTTTTTATCGAGTGAACACTCGGCACCGGAATCTTAATAGAAAAAGAACGACTGACCTTGATGTTTAAAAGTACATCCCGGTGGATCAACCACGCACACGTCGACCCTCACGTGTCGCTTGCTGCGTGAAACCTCGACACCTCCACTTCCATTAGGGCACCGGGTACAGATGTGTCCTTTTGTTCACGTCGCCAGCTGTCACCACTCCCGTCATTTTATTTTTCACGGCGTTGCGTAGTTTCAGTTAGGTGATGGTTTGTCTGCTCCTTTATCCCGATTCTGATTTCGGTACAGGGGGGCCGATCAGAGGGATAGTCATCGCCAGAAAACTTATTGAGTGGGTGTGGTTACGAGCAGCAAAGTTATCTTAATCACACTATTAATTTGTTACGAAATGTAAAACTAATACAACGAGTGGTAAGACAGTTCCTAGACCGATGTTGGTCGCACGGACGTCTGTAGAGAACTGGGGCACGCCGTTCGTGTAGCGACAATCCCCACTCGTCGCCCGTGCGGACCTCAGGCTAGACTCTGTCGAGCGTGTCGACCCGACGCGCTGCCGCCTCGCTGTCAAGTATGCTACCGTACTAATGACTTCTCCGACATATATGTCTGATTGTCTTGTGTCTGGGTGTAATTATCAATATTGAAGTATATATTTACAAGAGAAAAGTATTATATGTAGTATATTGCCAGTTATCTGGTTTTCATAGTACCTACAAGCTCTGCTTATTTTGGGATCAGATGACCGTGTGTGTTAATGTCCCACTATATTATTATTATATTTTATCCTTTTATTCTTCACATACTTTTTTGATGGAATATAAACAATAAATAATATAAAAAACGCAGACCCGTAAGGAAGGACAGGAATGACGAACCCGCTTGCAATGACAGTAAAATGTTATATTTCACAGTGCGTAACATATTAACGTAGCAAGATGTTACCTAAACAGACGGTTAGGTGTCACTTCAGTCACTTGTCATAGCATAAGGCCTGTCAGTTGTTAAACTTACAAGACGTCCACGACACTCAGGTTGCTTGTCTTAATTGTCATTGTTACATTAGAGGACAATGTTTATGAAGTCGTTTGGGTGAGCACGTGGTGTGTGCAAACCGCATTTGTCTGCATAAAAAAGAAATCTATTTACATCCAAACATTTTGTGAATATTTGTAATAAGGGAGGTGCTGTGATCATTGGCAGAGATATTGATTAGCTTTCTGTGGTGTTATTTTGTGTCCCATTGTGATGCAAAGGTCATGGGGTATCGCGGCCATATGAGCTCGCCGATATATAAAATCTACGGGGGATGTAAACCCGTGACCGCGGCTAGAGGCGGACTTCCTTTTCGCTATGCCACCGAGCTACAAAATAATTATGTTAAAGGGCTTTCAGTAATAGTATTTCATACAAAAAGTCCCTCTTTAATAAAAGAGGTCTAAAAAGAAAAATATTTGTGTTTGTTTCGAACCGGGATCATCTGATTTCATGACCCTATCTCCCACCCAAGTTATCAACACATTATAGATATTGGCAAAATTTGCCTTCGTACTCTAATGATATTAAAGCAGTTTTTCATTACCTCAAAACACGAATAAAGCGAAATAAAAAAAGATATACTTATATATAAGAATTGCTTGTATATAATTATCAGATTAGATTATTATTATTACTGTTGAATAAATCTCACGACCGACGTTGCAAGCTGAAGTAAGTCTTATACACTAACTCAAAATGATATTGTAGATATGAGTCCATAGGCAATTAGTTACTGTCCCTATAATTTAGCCTAAACTGTAGTTAGGTCTGGCAAATTGCCTACATTTACCACGCCAAATAAATATAGACTAGAATTACACACACAAAGTCCCTAGTTTTGTGACTTATCATTATAGTACCACAGATGATAATAATAATAGTTGCCTCGCACCTTAAAACTAAATTATAATAATAATATTCTGGGACACACACAGCCATCTGATCCCAAACGAAGCATACTTTGGAAATCAGATAACTGGTATCACATACATATATAAGCATGAACTGTTTTTTTAATCCGTTCTTATAATTGATAATTACACCCAGACTCAAGACCAACAGACATGGTCATCAAACAAATATCTGTCTTGATTGGGAATCAAACCTACGACTTGTGTGAAAAGCGTGTATCTTAACGATCACGCCACCGGCCCCACAACTATACACAGACAACAGGTAGACAACTACACAGCGGTTTAAGAGGCTAACCGGGAAAAGAAAACCAAAAAGACAAAGGGCTGAAGCTAATAATATGACCAATTAAGTACAAAATGAATGGTAGATTACGACAAAGATTTGAAAGTGAATGATTGAACTGATTGTAAAATTGAAGGCTAAAATCCGCAGTGAGGTTATATAGAACTAAATATATTAACATAGCACAAAGAATTAGCAAACTGAAGTGGCAGTTTGCTGGCCATATCTGTCGAAGAATTCCACGTCTTGGCAAACTTAGTGTAGGACAACCTCCAGTTAGGTGAAGTGACGATCTGCGAAAGACTGCCGGCAGTAACTGGATGCAACAAGCCAAAAACAGAGTGAAATGGTACTCTTTGGGAGAGGCCTATGTCTAGTTGTGGACTGCAATAGGCCGACTATGATAATGATGATTTGAAAGTGGTAAAAGTAAATGACAGTTGACGAGGTTAGCAAAAGTATGTAGGACACAGCGAATTTTATTGCTCTGTATGAAAACTGACTGGAGAAGAACGTCCACGTTACACAATTCACGCAGTGTAGTAAAAACTATTTGTTGTGTTTCTGTAGTCAGTTGTTGGCAACACGCCATGATCTGGTCTTAGGAAGGTTTAGCGTGCACTCTGAGGTACGATAATGTCACCATAAAAAATTGGGTTAAGAAATCAGAAAAGCCCATCACACTTTAGTCGGACGTGAGCTTAAGGCCATCAGCGTTGGCATTAACTGCAAAAGGCAAACACGTTATTTAAAACCGTTTGTTAAGAAGCTTGTTAAGAATCAGCATTGCCTTAAAACGTAGAAGGTAATTGCTGGTCTTTTCTTAGTACGTTCCCGGAAGATAGCAGAAGAACGATTTGAGCCATTATTGTGAGATAGGAAGTTAGTTAAGTTCTTAATTTAGGTTAAATAATTAAGTCGCTCTAATTCAACACAATAAATAAACAAAATGTAATAGATATAAGGACTTCATTTAAAATAGAAAAAAAGCCTACTGAGTTTTTTGGCACTGTTTCTTAGTAGTTGTCGGTCATTCACTGCACGGTAGGAAAAGAAATTGGACTATTTTTATGTAGACTCGCGTCTCAAAAAAAAATAAACCATATTTTCATTTCATTTCATTGTAATTTAGTTAGGTCTTTCTTGTCAATCGTATTATCTTTCTGTTGGTAATAAATCTATATGTACGTAACAATTTCATTTTAAATAATGCAGTAGTAGGTAAATCATAAAATATTTGCAAAGAGTGAAGTGATACAAAATGATTTACGCACAATTACAATTAAACCCCCTCGGGTAACGTTACTCATTCGCTTATTATTTGGCTGTAACATTTGTGCCGTAATAACTGTTATATATTATACGTTTTATGAGTAACATTGTATTTTATTATGTTGTAGATTAGAATGGAATTGCTTTAATTCTACTGTAGAAAACGTCACAGTTGTCTATATTTTAGTTCATAAATTAAAAGGATTTCAAATAATAATGCGTTATATTAAGTACTTACAGGCTTTTATTCCAGTATTGCAAATACATTTCACAGCAAGCATGATACTATTAAATTATCATTTTAACACTGTAATGCACAATAACGCTGCTTAGCTACGACCAGAGGTCCGCACACTTCGGAGATCGGAACACAACTGTCTGCTTAAGTCCGACACAATGACAAGGTTTGACTCGCATCCGTTTTGTCCAACGTTGTCGCTGTGAAACGAACAACTTTAAAATACTTAACCGGAAGTCAAAACAATGATATGATTAATATTATTAGTTGTTTTTGCCAACATAAAACTTAACAATTCTGATATTTTATCATAGATCGTTTAGTGTTGCTAACACTATGAAATTTGTATTTATTAATGTTACACAAATGTTTTATTTATACCTAATCACAATAATTTGTTGCTAAAATAGTTTTAAAATAAATAAACACATATTTCAATAAAAAACGCATCTTTCGAACACAATAAATAAACTGAAAAATTGACCGCAAATAAAACATCCTATGTATCATGCGCCTTCACTCACGCGGCGACTGCGGGCTCGGGCAATGGGGCGTTGTTTTTATCTATGAGTCACACGCGCGTGACTCGTGTCGACTTTACGCAGATACAGGTTGAGTGCAAAGTAAGAATCCAAGAAAAAAAAAATGATCTGTCTGCTGTCTAACATATTGTTGTTTTTTTTTGTATTTGTTTTTAGAATAAGGTATAGAATACACAGAATGATTTAATGTGATTAGGTAGCTGCTGCTCTGTATTTTGCGAGGACACCTCTTTGGTGGAACATAACCCTCCCATACTACATCTCATGAATAAAAATAACATTCCATGGTAAAATACGGGAGGTAGGCCTTTGCTTCTACTTTCGGAAAATTTATGAGCGAGACAGTTTAAAAGTTAAATAAAATGCTCATATTGTACTTAGTTGTTACTTACTTCACTAAATTGTTTAAAAAAACAACAAAACCTGGTTTGGAAGTTGAAAAATGATATTTGTTTTTGTCATTTAAAAAAAAAATTGTTTCCACAGCTATCGACGATATCATTACACCTATTAAATGATTGATTCATTTTAGAGTATTAATTGTAGCTTAATTTTAACTGAATAAAACACTTTTTTTTTATTATACAAACACAATGTCTTTGTGTATGCAGTTAAGGGTACAAAATAAATAGATTAATATTTAAAAACCCTACTTTAGGGATGCCAAAAATCCGCCAAAACACGACAGAAAATTCGTGATAATAAAACGAATTACAACATTATTCCTTAGCAGTTGGAAAAAATTGTCATTTATATCATGTCTGTTGGTGAATGAAGCCCATATAATAATACAGGGTGAACCGGAATGGCTAAATAAAATCTTAAATTCTACGTCAATTGAGCTTAATGCAAATTATAATTGTATTATAATTCTTATTTTATTTTTTTTGTTGTTCATTAAATTTAAATAAATCAATAAGAAAAAAAGAATGACCCTACCAAATAAAAAATATAAAAAAAATTAATTTCATTTAAAGGCAAGCCTAACTTTTAAAAAGACTGATTTTTTATAATATGTCAAATCTACGTTATTTATCTAATAAAGTCAAAGAGAGTTCGGAAAAGCAGCTGATTGAGATTGCGCAACGCGAATATTTGAAAAAACCTTAGCACATCAGAACTCGGAAATTCACACTTTACACAACTTACACTTTTATTGTGAACTTCAAAGTTGTGGAATTCGCTGCTGGAATCTCTGTTTCCCGATAACGTACGTGTAGGTATTGATAATTTACCTGTCTTAAAACCACGAGTGTATTGGTATTTATTGGGTGAGCGTGTTACATCTTATAGCACATTATTGCTCAACAACAGGCAAGTTGTGGTCAAGCGAAAGCCTATTTCAGAATTAAAAAGTCGTATCAAATTCTATTGCTAATTAATTTTCGACTGCACATAATCATTAGGAGTGACCTAAAGAATGTCTAGTTTCAAATATAGAATAGCCTATCTGGTTCAGATTGTATAAGTAGGTAATACTTCCTTAATTAAGTTACCAACGTTAGTGTACAGATATTTACTTAGGTTTAACTTAATCATTGCATAACTCACGTTACTATTATAACGCGAAACTTGAGAGTGAGTATCAAATATCCAATGTTGCTTTGATGGATTACGTTCAACAACATATAATAGATATAATTAAATTATTACATAACACTCTGCCTAGAAGCAAGCTTATATTATCCTTAGGTGTGAGCCCGGTTGGATGTCCCCAAATGATAGAGTAGGTACTATGTAATTATTTTATTCTGTCCACAAGTGCAATATGTATAGGTACCGTACGTCACGTTCAGTGTTCACAACCGGACTGGTGTTAACAAATAAGTATCGGATCGGGAACGATGAGTGACGCCAACATATGCATATCCATGTACGTGCACTTACATAAATAAACATATGTGTGTCCCTACAGGTGTAGGCAGAACAATATCTCTCAAATTTCAATAATAAAAATATTGTTAAACAAACTCACAGAATTTTATTTGCTTGTGTTATGGGTACTATAGGCCGACCGTTTAACTCGCGTATCGCCATCTGAAGTACAAAGTCATAAAACATTAATTAAATCTCTTAAATAACTATTTAACCACAGATAAAAGTAATGTAAGACTATTCGTCACTAATATCCATATCGCTTGAATCATCATCACTGTCTGTGCAGCTAGAGGAGTCAGAATCTTGGCGATAGGCGATACGCGAGTAATCGGTCGGCCTATAGGACCTGATATACTACAAAACATTTCTTTTCGTAAATACATACTTAACAAAGATTTGTCCTGTATTGGAATTGAACCCACGACCTCCGACTTAGTAGGGTTACTAACAAAAGTAAAGGAGTATATGTTTTATATCAGTTATCTGGTTTCCATAACACATGCTCTGCTTAGCTTGGGATCAGATGAACGTGAATAGAAAAAATATTACCACCGAAAATACATATAGCAAATTTGAACATCTAAACATCAGTGTATTTTTTTCTGTTTCTAACAATTGAACCATACACATCGAATTGAATATGTATAAGCTTCTAAAAATATTTTATACCTGCCAAAAATATCATCATTTAGCTTCCTATGTTTCTAAATACGTCACAAATATTCTTCAAGATCTCAAGCAAATTTAAATCTTATGACAAGAAAATAGAGTTTATTTTCCTGCATCAAATCTTAAATATTATTCCTCGTTCACTCAAGTAAGGAGTGTAGGCCCCGTTTGGAGAGCATTTGAGCTGCGCAGCTGACCTGAAATTAATTCAAGCACCCATATTAAGGTCTTAAGGTTTTCTGTAAATATAATAAGTACAAATGTTTCTTTTTGTGAAAATTCTTTAGTTTTGCTAGATTAAGTATTCATTGTAGATAATTAAAAAAATAACTAATTGCTCCCCTGCTTTGTCTGCGTGAAACGGAACTGCTTGATATTTTTTATGGTACAAATATACCTAGCCTAGAGCCAAGTGTTGTCGCTACGAGCAAAACTTCCTAGCAGTTCCGAAAATATTTTGCAGTAACTAATATTTTACTAACATAATGCTACAGTATCTACGAGTTCTCTGTAAAGAACTAACTTGTAATTTCAAATATAACCTATATCAGCTAAATGTATTATTTCATAATAATTACTATAATATCTACGAGTCTACCGTGGCAGCTACTAGAAAAATATCGTAGCAGCTACGAGCGAAACTTCGTAGCAGCTGCGAGAATGACTTGTAGCTAACATGATTTATGGTATCTACGAGTCACCCGTAGCAACTACGAGGAAAATGTCGTAGCAGCTACGAGCGAAACTTCGTAGCAGCTGCGAAAATGACTTGTAGCCAACATGATTTATGGTATCTACGAGTCACCCGTAGAAACTACGAGGAAAAATTCGTAGCAGCTACGAGCGAAACTTCGTAGCAGCTGCGAGAATAACTTTTATAGTCAACATGATTTATGGTATCTACGAGTCACCCGTAGCAACTACGAGAAAAATTTCGTAGCAGCTACGAGCGAAACTTTGTAGCAGCTGAGATAATAACTTGTAGTTATCATGATTTATGGTATCTACGAGTCACCCGTAGCAACTACGAGGAAAAATATCGTAGCAGCTACGAGCGAAACTTCGTAGCAGCTGAGATAATAACTTGTAGCTACATGTTTAATAATGTAGCATCTACGAGTCTGCTGTAGTAGCTACGAGCAAATCTTAGAAGCATCTGCGTGTATACCTTGTGAGAACAAATGACGTATATTTAAAACCGGAGTTTAATACAGCTGTTTACTTATACCCTAAAAAATATTGCCAACTCCGAAATAACTTTTGATATTTTACGAAAGCGTTCCTTTGCTTGAGGATAAATAATCTGTATAATGTATAACAAAAACTAAAGTTTTCAATCAATAAACACAAGAATAAATTCAATCATCATTAATTCCATAAAAAAGTTGTAAAAGTCGCCAATCTACGAATTAGGAAGTACTTATCCCGCCCTGGTCGTAAAATCTTGTTGACTTCGCCTAAAACGCTCGTGTGATTACTTTAATACTAGGTAATAAGAAAGTACTTAGATAGTACGATTAGTTTGTACTAGTAACTACATTTTTACGACTGTCCAAAGGTCAGGCGAAAAGTAATCCCTTTGTCGAAGTATATTGTTATTTATTGAAATAAAACAACTTTTAAAAAGGTTTTATCGCGGTTTATTTTAGATTTTAGATCCCGACGTTCAGTGATGTCAAAGATTTTACCTTTAACGGAAACATGATAATAATGCCCAATTGGGTTCTTTCCTACCATTTAGTTTTACCTCCTTTGTATCTGCTGTGTTCTACAGGTTTCATGATTGTTGCTTCGTATGCCGTACATTATATTATCTAAATATTTAAAAGAAGAAACTGACTTACTGACATATCAACGCTGAACGCAAACCGCTGGGTCTGGAGACTCCAAATTTGGCACATAGGTTCCTTATAGAGTCTAGGGGTGCACTAAGAAAGGATTTTTCTAAACTCACTCTTTAAGGGGATGAAACGGGGTTCCACCAATAACAAATAAAGAAATATGATAAAGGGTTCTTATAGATCTGTCACTTGGCTAATTTTTATCCTAACACCACGCGGGCGAATCCGCGGGCAGAAGCTAGTAAATACATGTGGACGTTATTCCAGTCCAGTCCTAGACTGGTTTGTATAATTAAGTATATTCAAGTCTTTCAAAGTCTGTTGAATTCAGTTAGTTGACTGGATTGTTCACTGAAGTACCTAAGTTATTATTGTGACATTCCAGTGCTGGACTCAAGTGCTGAAATGGAATGCTTACAGCACTAGTCCCTGATGATAAATATAACTGCACACATGTTTAATTCTGTGAACTGTATTAAAAGGAAGAAAATGGTTATAATATGTGAATGAAAAAAAAAATTAAAATATATTTATTGTTACAAAAAAGCTTACAATCGTAGATATTTTTGAATATAGATTAACAACGTGTTTCGTGTACAACAGAAATAATTGGAAATCCTTAAACGCCTCCTGTTTGTCGAGAGACAAGCTGTTAAGAGGGGAGATAAGTCGAGTGCCGAGAATATGATTTAGTTTATGTTAATATAGATTTTTTATCATATAAGCGATACTTTAACAGTAATAAAGGCTTTTTTTTATTTATCCTGTGCAATAGTTAAAATAATAATAATAATATTAATAATATAGTGCACCTTTAATCTGAATCCCAACACGTGGTCCCCGGGTAGTGCAAATCAGGTGACTATCAATCAACTGGTAATTAACTGGTGGTAAGCTTGTTAATGACCACCCACGAGAAAGCCGCACCGCCCAGCGGCCTTGCTGTGTACGGGTGCGATGTCTGGTGACACCATTTAAGAGAGTAGGCCGGAATTTTCGCTTCTTTATTCGAACCATATGAAGCCTCATTCCACTGCCACCTTCATATCGAAAATTATTCGTAATCATGAGTGAATCGATATATTAAGTACCATCAGGCAAGTTGTAGTCAAGCGCAAGTTTATTGCAGAATAAAAAAAATGTGAACTGGAAGATAATGAGTACTTGTTTAATTGTTTTAGGAGTTTAAAACTGCAATTGCGTTCAGGATGCTAATTCACGTAATTTCTTGACGAGCCGATCACTTTTTTGGGGATTGAGTCGCCTTTGTCCGTGGGTGTACCTTAAATTGAATCCCCACGAGTGGTCCCCGGGTGGAGCAAATCAGGTGACAATCAACTGGTGGTAAACTTTGGCCATGGTTAGTGACCACCCACCAGACAAAGCCGCACTGCCAAGCGGTCTTGCTGTGTTCCGGTGCGATGTCTGGTGACACCATGCAGTGAAGGTGGGTCGGAATTTTTGCTCCTTTAAGGTTTCTAACCTTAAAGATGCTCATTCCACCGCCACCTTCTCACCGATAATCATTCGTAATCACGAGTCAATCGGTATACTGGGCTGGCGCGTTCCATCGTAGACTACATCATTGCTTAACATCAGGCGAGTTGTTGTCAAGCGCCAGCCTATCGAAGAATAAAAAAAAACAAGTTGCGGTGCAGTTGCAAGGAAGTTTACATCTTAGTGTAAAAAGGTATTCCTATAATTGTCATTTATAGAACACATACGCTCATAAGCTTAGGCACTCGCGTGAAGCGAACTTGACGCGAGCGTATATGACAGCGGTTGTCAAAATTACGAGAATACGAAAAGGACTGTTTCGATCGAAACCTAATTGCAACTGCACTGCAACAGAACTTATTTCATTACGTGAATTAGGCTACAATTCTGATTAAAAAGCCCTGCCCCGTTTGAGAAAGAGTAATAGCAATCAAAGTAAATTGCACCGTCTTGCGGTCGTTTCACTAAGTAGTCGTGGCACTCCGACTTGACATTTTATATTGCAATCCCTTGTCGGATCAAATCGAGTTAATGATTTTATTCCTTCTAGTAAAAGTTAGAGTTTAGATACAGAGGAATTATTACCTACATTTGCTATATTTAAGTCGCTTAAGTATTTATTTATTTATTTTATTTGGATCACCAACAAATGATACACAGTTACATAAGTAGTTTAGCACAAAGATTGAACCGCTGTGTTCATTTAGTTATAGGTAACCACAGCTAAAACTAGTAATAACTTGCTTCAATTGACAATAATTAAATGAAAATTAATACACAGAACCAAGTACCTACTCAGGTATATTCATAATAACTTTCCTACTGTTTAGACCTAATGTGAGGTAAGGTGAGGTGAGCTTTTGCTATTCATCAAGCTTAATTATAGGCCGACCGTTTAACTCGCGTATCGCCTATCGCCAAGATTCTGACTCCTCAAGTTGCACAGACAGTGATGATGATTCAAGCGATATGGATATTAGTGACGAATAGTCTTACATTACTTATATCTGTGGTTAAATAATTCTTTAAGAGATCTAATTAATGTTTTATGACTTTGTACCTCAGATGACGATACGCGAGTTAAACGGTCAGCCTATAATAGAACATTTTTCACACAGTCCACAGAAAGGTGGAGCGGTGAACTTTGTTTTATAATATATAGCAATATAACACTAATTGCTTGTAATAAATAAATATTCTATAAACTAGGATAAACAAAATTACAATATGTCACAGTCTACGAAAGCTTAACATAGCTTACTGAAAAGCTAGCGTCAATTCTAAGCCTACGCATATGTCAGTAGACTTTGACGACGGTTATCGGCGAAATGTCCAACCATAAAAGCTTAGGAAGCTTAGTGATCAAAATAAAATTAAAATAACGTTTTTGCACAGTATGTACAATTACTGGTATTTCATTTAAAATTTATCTCTAATACAAAACAAAGTTGTGCTAATTTCAACATACATTACAGTTAAAAACTATTGACAATCTCTGTGGTTGAGATGTGTAAGTATAAACTTACGGACTTATACATAAGTTAAAAGACTCTTTTGCTAAAATGGACTTTGGCCCTTTCACTACATAGTATAAAACAGAGTCGCTTTTTCTGTCCCTTTGTCCCTATGTATGCTTAGATCTTTAAAACAACGCAACGGATTTTGATGCGGTTTTTTTTTATAGATAGAGTGATTCCAGAGGAAGGTTTATAAGTATAACACATTGCACCCGTGCGAAGCTGGAGCGCGTTCCTAGTACTAGTATAAATGTTAAAATGATAAAGACAAACGAATTGTAAATCTATTTCAGCTAGAGTTTTATAAATACGGGGTTAATGTTTACATTTATACTATCGGGCAATTAACGCGCCCACCTTTAATTTGGCTTTACGATTCGACACGGGTTGCACCAGTCGTGGTCTACTTGCGACCAGAGAAGTGGTCTGCTTGAGATGTGTAAGTAGTCCGACTGGGTTATACTGTGCCTAGGAGATCGCGGTTCCCGACAATTTTTGTGAAACAACAGAGATTTGTTTCTGGGTCTGGTTTGTAGAGGGACTACTCTCTGTGCCTCGGAGAGCGCGTTAAGCTGTCGCTACCAGTTATTTAACCATCATCTAGTTAAAGGAAGCCTAGTATATTCTGACACCCGGTTTATCTATCTCGCATGAGCCTGGTGCATCCATAGTCCTAATTACCTAATCCATTAGCACCCACCACCATAACCTAGATTTTAGTTCCTATATTCTGCAATAGTCCTGCTCTAACCGGGGATTGTACTTGGGTGTACCTATATGGTGCGAACAGGGATAATCATCGGTTGGTGCCACATTACATTTAGAGCAAAATTGTCTAACGGGCCTCTACGTGTTGGCTTCGGCCCCACGCACGCCTTCCAAAAGTCCGGAGCTCCATAGCTCCGAGATAAGAAAAGACATACATAATAATAATAATTTGATAGATTAATGTTACGCACTTTTAGTACCGATCAACACCTAGAGAATACAAACTTCACAATGGGTCCATCATTCTTACCTGTGTCGGGAGCATGACACACTTTAAAATTGCGAAAGTGAGATAATGCGAAAGTCTGGCGTTCACAGGCTCTAGGTCTTTAAGTAAGAATAATTATTCTACAAAAGAGAATACTATTTTTGTAAATAAATTTATTTTGTTAATTAAAAGAATACCTAATACGTTGTGAGTTACAATTTCTGCAGTTGAAAGACTTAATAAGCCAAGATAAAACTGAAACTAATTTAATTAAAGAATAGAGCAGCGGTTACGAAGCGGTATTGAACACGTCTTTGAAATATATTCGCCGGTTCAATTCCCGGTCGTGCCCACATATCTTAGTGTGAATTGTGAAGGAAAACTTTGTGGGGAAACTGGCAAGTCTCAGAATTAATCGCAAAATTCGCAAATGACCAGTGTGGATCAAGGCCTAAACTCTCTCAACTCGTAAGATAGTTAAGAGAAAGCCCGTGCTCAGCAGTGGGACACTAGTAGGTATACCATCAGGTGTGTATATTAGAGGTGATTTCATATTTAGCGTGCCATATCTATTTTTGTAGACAAATGTAAGTCTTTGAAATAAATAGCGTTTGTATGAACTCATCGACATTTTCACGTGAAACTGTGTATTTATAACTTCATTCAGGATTTATTGAACCCGATGACGTTAAAACAGCTCCCGTTTATAATTTAATATTAGTATAATATTTCAGATCATAGTTCCATAGTTTTTAATAATATTAGGCAAAAAATAATTTTAAAATCGACGTTATGTAAGAAAGCGTATTACAAAATTTTAGACTACCTAACAGATGAAGACGCTTGGAATTAAGTCGCTAATACAACACATTAAACAAAATGTAATAGATACAAGTACTTCACTTAAAAAAGAAAAAAAGCCTATATACTGAGTTTTTTGGCAGTGTTTCTCAGTAGTTGCCAGTCATTCACTGCATGATAGGAAAAGAAATTGGACCATTTTTATGTAGATACGGGCCTTGCCTTTGTAATATAAGGTCGCGGGTTCGATTCCTGTTTTTTTAAATCTAAAATAGGTTTGCGCTTGACCACAATTTGCCTGATGTGAAGCAATGTTTCTGTCTACGATGGAACGCGCTTGTCTAATAAATACCGATTCACTCGTGACTTGAAGACAGGTAGATTATAGCTATCGGGAAACAGAGATGCCGGCAACGAATTCCACAACTTCGTAGTTTATCTTTTTGAACTACAACTACTATCATGCCCAGCAGTCGGATAAAAAGTAGCCTATAGTCTTCCCCAACAAATGGGCTATCTAACTTTGCAAGATTTTTTTAAATCAGACCTGTAGTTTCTGTGATTAGGGCATTCAAACACACAAACTCTTCAGCTTTATAATATTAGTATAGATTTCATTTCATTTCTTCATTTCATTTTTATTCTGAAATAGGTTTGCGCTTGACTACAACTTTCTTGATGAAACTATGACTACGATTGATTTTCGGTGAAAAGATCGAAATCCTTATAGGTAGTGACCATGAAGGAGCAAAAATTTCGACCCATCCTCCTATATGGTATGGTAGTCGCTTGGCGATGCAGTGTTGTCTGGTTGGTGGTCACTAACCACGACCTAGCGTTGCCTACTTTTTCTACTAAACCTGATCTGTAAACTACGAATTAGGCTTGAAATATATACCAAAATAGATCTCTATTTATTCCTATACCGAATGTGCCCTTTAAAAAAACCCTTTGGTATTTTTTTTGGTCCCGAGGGCACTTATAATAACATTAGTAAAGAAATATGTTATGTTTGTATCAATCCTAAATACACAGTAGGTGTTATCGATATGCAAATAAAGAGTATACTCTAAGTTTTCATTCGTACGAAGTTGTTGAATTCGTTTCGGAGGACTGTGTGTCTGAGCTAAAATGTACTGACTACTCAAAATTCTAATTCAAAATTCTTTATTCACGGACAACATTGATCCGTTTGTTAGTAACATTGAACTTAAGACTACCGTTATAGGGCGACCGTTTAACTCGTCACTAATATCTATATCGCTTGAATCATCATTACTGTCTGTGCAGCTTGAGGAGTCAGATTCTTGGCGATAGGGAATACGCGAGTTAAACGGTCGGTCTATAGTTAACTATACCTATTACCTACTTAAGCTAATTACCATTAGTTACCTCGGGTATTGTCTCGAGGATCATCTGCCAGTGCACTCAGGAATGTACTCAGTTTATGAAGTATACAGCACACGGGTTGGTAAGACCATAAGATATAAAAAAAATGTAATTAAAACTAAATTATTTCACCCCTTCTTCTAATCTAGTTCCCATCCAACGAAGGCTGAAGTGTAACTTGCGATAATGGACGGGCCGGTGGCGTGGTCGGTAAGATACTTGCTTTTCACGCCGCAGGTCGTGGGTTCGATTCCCACCCGAGACAAACATTAATGATGAACATTTGTGTTTGTGTCGAGTCTGGGTGTAAATATCTATTATAAGTATATATTTACAAAAGAAAAGTATTATATGTATAGTATATACCAGTTATCTAGTTTCCATAACACAAGCTCTGCTTAGCTTGGGACCAGATGACCGTGTGTGTTAATGTCCCAGAATATTATTTATTATTTATAACTTCGTTTGTATATTTGACTTCGAGAGTTCGAATTAGAAATACAGGAGTAGGTCTTTATTCCAGTAACGTTTCAGTAACATTAAATAACAAATACTAAAGGATTGCTTATGTTACATTTGCTTAAACATAATGGGATACTTAGAGTAAGCAGCAATGTAACCCAGACGCTTGTTTATTACACGATGTAGGCAGATTTACATTCAATTGGTGGTTTGAATATGTTTACTAATCTAAATATGTATAAAAGAAGAAACTGACTGACTGACATATCAACGCCGAGCCCAAACCGCTGGGTCTGGAGACTCTAAATTTGGCACATAGGTTCCTTATGGGGTCTAGGAGTGCACTAAGAAAGGATTTTTCAAAACTCTCCTTTTAAGGGGGTGAAACGAGGTTTCAAAGTTTGTATAGAGAAATAAGATATTCGAGGGCGAAACCGCGGGCGGAAGCTAGTATAACATAGTATAATATGGCATCTTAAATCGACCTTGCGTGATACCGATCTTGTAGCAACTAGTGCTAATTTCCGTTCAAACGATATTGTTTTAACTATCACTGGAAACAGCTCTGTAGGCCAATTCACTTAGGTAATTAAATAAGTTCAGTTGTAGTGCAGTTGCAGTTAAGTTTCGATCAAAACAGCCCTTTTCTTATTCGCGTAATTTTGACAACCACTGTCAGATACGCTCGCGTCAAGTTCGCGTCACGCGAGCGCTTTGACGTTCATGATATAAATATGACAATTACAAGAATACCATTTTACACTAAGACGTAAACGTAATTAAAATATAATTTTTTTTTTTATAATTTTTTGGGACATTAACACACACGGTCATCTGGTCCCAAGCTAAGCAGAGCTTGTGTTATAGAAACCAGATAATTGGTATATACTATACTTAAAATACTTTTCTTTTGTAAATATATACTTATAATAGATATTTACACCCAGACTCGACACAAACACAAATGTTCATCATTAATGTTTGTCTCGGGTGGGAATCGAACCCACGACCTGCGGCGTGAAAAGCAAGTATCTTACCGACCACGACACCGGCCCATCAAAGCTAAAAGCTAAAGCTAAATTGAAACTGCACCGCAACTTGATCGGTGCGTCAATAAATTACGTGAATTAGCCTACTTATAGGTCCCCTTAGATTACATTACCCGTGGTGTTTATGAGACAAAAGAGAGGTTTACTGTCATTTTTCTCTATACTGTCTCCCTCTTTGCCTGGAGGGAAGTGGACAATCTAACGTTCCAACTTTTTTTATTATATATAGGTTTGCGCTTGACCACTCAACTCCTCACTCTTGTCAACTCCTCCTATTATCTTTTTGATTAAATCCGTGCGGGGTCCAATACAGTTCAGCTGTCTTAACCTGTTCCAAATCCATAATCTGTTCACGGTGCTGTTGACGATCCTGGCTTACAGGAGTTGCAGTGGCGGGATTGCGGTGGTGAGTTAAGTCTAAAAAATATGAAAAATGGCTTTATGTCCGCGAAACTATTTTTGTCAAATAACTTGTTGTAGTCGGGTTTTACATTATTTTAATTAAACCATTTACAAACCTACTTACACAGATAGGTAGCTAATACTCAAGTCATTATAAATCATCTAAACCATTAAACACAAAGTAATGAGTATACAGGGAGTATAATTAATTAAATTTTCACTTACAATAAAAGCTTGTATTGTTATCTAATTGTATTTTAAATAGAGCCTTAAATTCCCATTTGGACGAATCATTTCTAGATAGAACTTAGAGTTATCATAAAGGGTTTTTCTTTGTAACATTATGACTAGTATTTTTTTTAAATAATACAGACATGTACTAGCCTAGGTATCTAAAAAAAATCTTTTCTTATGTTTTTAGTCGTGAAATTGAATTGATTTGGGTGACATGTGTTGTATGCACTACAATTTTCCCCTACGGATGGACAGAACAAAAAAAAAATGTCGTCTTCTCTATAACTCTAATTCAAAAATAAACCCTCGACGCATATTTTAAATCTAGTTATACAGTTAGTTAATTTTGATTAAAAAAAAGCCTTATCTAAATCGATCCAACAATTTAGATGCCACGTGGCATATACTTTTTTGTTTCGGTACATGTGTCGATATAAACTAACTGTGTGTGACATACACGTACGTGATATAATTTTTGTGATTATGTTTGCAAAGAAATCCATAGTAAAATATTGCTGAAATGGCGGACAGTCCCTTCTCAAGGAGTAGCAGAACTGCTCGCTCTCCACCTCCAACACCCGGTCAATCTACCCCTCGCCCTAAAGAGACAAGTCAAGACGAAGATGCTTTTAAGATAGTCCCAACTTCAGAAATTCAGGGCTGGATGACTTCCATTGAGCAGTGCTTAAGTGAGGTGTGTTCTTTAACTCAAGAGAGTAAAATGAACACTGAGCAGAAAATGCGCGTAAGCAACCTATGTCGAAAAGTAGCTCACGGAACATCCCAGATGGCAGTACATTATCAGTCGATTAAGCAAAAAGCAATCCAATCTCATTGCTCTGTGCAATCCTTACAAGACCAACTTGACATATCCCAGCGCCTGCAAGACCTTAAAACGTGCATCGAAGAAACAACAACAACAAAACCAGCTATACGAAATTCTTTTGCCGATATGGTGAAAAAGGGTACAAATAAGTTCATCCAGCCAGCTAATATAAGCTCAGTAGCCATCTACCCTAATGACAAGATGAAGTCAAGTGAAGAGACTAAAACCCTTGTCCAAAAATTAATTTGCCCTGAAGAGATGCAACTACATGTTAGAGGTTTGCGTAAAACCAAAAACGGTGGCGTTATTATCAGCACAGATAAAAAGGGTGACATAGAAAAGCTGAAGCAATCTGCGGTGCTAACTAATTCGGGCCTCACAGTCGACGAGCCTTATAAGCGGAAACCAAGAATTTTGGTAATGGGTGTGCCCTCAACTTTGCACGAAAAAGAAGTTTTCAGCAGTATATACTACCAAAACCTAGCCGATCGCCCTGATACTGTCAACTTTGAGACCTTTTTACAGTCTGTGAAGCTTAGTCATAAGTCGGGAAAAAAAGACGCTGAGACCTGTAACTACATAATAGAAGTGACTGCAACTATTCGTAAAGCCCTGATAACGAAGGAGAGAGTATACATAAACTGGTCCTCATGCTATGTGCGTGACTTTACATTAGTGACACGCTGTTATAAATGCCAGCAATACGGACATGCAGCTAAGTCCTGTCGGGAGCCCAGCCACATCTGTGGCCATTGTGGAGAACAAGGTCACACAATTAAGGAGTGCACAAGAAAAATGGACATGCCAAAATGTGCTACATGCTTCCGATTCAAGAAACCTAGTGATCACAAAACAGGTGCTCCTGATTGCCCAGCAAAAATAATAGCCGAAAAAAGGTACATTAATTCCATAGATTATGATGGCGCCGAAGAGCGCCGTTAATTGTGGTTTGCTACTGACCTTTTATTTTATTTTTCTACTTTTATTTATATTTTATCTTTGATATAATTATGGATACTTTAATTGATGACTTAGATAATTTTTCTGTATCAGAGTGTAAACTTTCGGAGGTTGAAGACTGTAAACAATATCTGTCCTCTTACTATAGTCCACTAACTATACTAACCCAAAATATACGCAGTATTTTTAAAAATTTTGATAATTTTACCATTTTCCAACAAAGGCTCAATATGACTTGTGACATTATTATATTAACTGAATGTTGGCTAGCTAAGCAATATAATGTACCACAAATTCCTGGCTATAATATGTATAAGAGTAGTTTAAATTACAATCAAAATGACGGAGTTATAATTTATGCAAAAAGTCATCTAAATGTGTCTGTAGAGGAACCAAATATGCTAGACTGTAACAGATTGTTGGTTAAAATCGGAACGGAATTTGCGATATTGGCTATTTACAGACCTCCGTCTTTTAGAAATATTAACAACTTTACCGTCTCTCTGAATGATACTTTGCAAAGCATATCATCCTTCAAAAACATCATTTTAGCAGGAGATTTAAACATTAATATACTACCCGAAAGTGCTGATGCAGCTGCCCAAGAGTATCTGAACATCTGCGCCTTTTATGGCTTGCTTCCCGCACATACCATTTCCACTCATAGAAGTGGTTCTTGTTTAGATCATATTATAATTAAATCGAATTTCCGCTCGCTAACACTTGTCATAAATTCAACAATAACAGATCACAATGCTGTCCTACTAACCTTAAATTGTAAATTACCTAAGATAGAAAACACTCGCACAATCACTAAATTAAATACTCGTAAACTTGAAGATCACTTACGTAATATTGATTTTGCTCCAATTTACGTTTCTGCCGACCAACAGTTTTGTATGTTATACCTAATCCAAAACGTACAAAAAGCAATTGAGAACAGTACAATTAAACTGCGATTGAATAACAAGAATAATAACCTGAAACCATGGATTACACCGGGTCTCATCCGTTGTATGAAACACAGAGATAAACTACACATGAAAGCTAGAAGAAATCCCCTAAACTTAGTACTACAACTGTCTTATAAAAGATACCGGAATTTTTGTAATGACCTTCTAAAAAAACTTAAACGCAACTACGACAAAACTGCACTGGAAATGGCTGGAACAAATAGCAAAAAAATTTGGAAACATGTTAAAAATGTAACATACGCGACAAAACAACGTGAGTCATCTTCAGGTTTATTGCAAACACACCTGTCACACGCTGTATCTGCTAACATCGCAAATAATTTTTTCGTAAATGTAGGAAAACGTCTAGCAGAAAGAATTCAATACAACGAACAACAAGTACCTTGCACTTCTTTTGCACATAGCACTACACTAACATCTTTTGTACTACTAGATACTGACGAAGCCGAGATAGAGAGGATAATTTTGAGTCTAAAAGATGACTGTGCAGTTGGATGGGATAATATTTCCAATAAAATTATAAAGCAATTTCGGCATGTCCTGATACTTCCATTAACACATATCTTCCAGAAATGTTTGGAGACCGGAGTATTTCCCAAATGTCTCAAAAAAGCTGTTGTAGTCCCTGTTTATAAGTCTGGTCCCAAAGATCAAGTTACAAATTACAGGCCAATATCCTTGTTACCGGCAATGTCTAAGATATTAGAAAAACTTATAAATAACAGATTAGTAAAATATCTGGAGAATCATTCGATTTTATCGAAAACGCAGTTCGGTTTTAGACCAAAAGTATCAACATCTGATGCCGTTCACCATCTAACAGATTTTTTGGCACAAGAGCTTGACAAAGGTAATCACACCTTGGGCATATTCCTTGACCTTGCCAAAGCTTTTGACACAGTCTCCATACCCAGACTTCTGCAAAAGCTGGAGTACATAGGTGTAAGGGGAACCCAACTCAAACTTATCAAAAGTTATTTAGAAGGGCGTACGCAATGTGTGAGGATTGGCAGTGTAGTCAGCGATGATTTAGAAAATACATCATTTGGAACGCCACAGGGCAGTATCCTAAGTGCTACCCTGTTTTTAGTATATATTAACGACCTTTGTAACCTTAAACTAGATCACGGCATTATTATATCATATGCTGACGACACCGCTCTTTTGTTTTCGGCTGATTCAGAAATCGAAGTTTATAACTATGCGCAACTGGGATTTAATGTTGTAAATAAATGGCTTCAGCATAATTCACTAACATTAAATGCAGAAAAAACAAATTATATCAGATTTTCGATGCGAAAGATAACTCACCCTGACATAAGTTTATTTGCCCATTTTTGCAGAGACTATAATAACCAATGTAGCTGCCCTGTTATTAAAAAGGCGAATAAAACAAAATATCTGGGCGTTATATTAGACGAAACTCTATCATTCAAACACCATATCGTAGCTTTAGTGAATAGAGTACGCAAATTGATCTTTGTATTTAAAAAAATACGCCATATCGCAGACCCAAAGTTAGTCAAGCAAGTATACTTTGCTTTATGTCATTCACTACTGACTTACTGCATTACGTCATGGGGTGGGGCAGGAAAAACCTTATTATTACCAATTGAGAGAGCACAGAGAGCTATTCTCAAAGTTTCAACTTTCCGCCCTTTTCATTTCCCAACCAATCTGCTTTATAAGTCCTGCAAAGTTCTTACAGTTAGACAGCTTTTCATTCTGAGTATAGTACTAAAACAGCACGCAGCCCTTCCTTACAGCACTGAACTCACGAATAAAAGACGGAAAGATATTGTTTGTCCTCAGAAAATAGGGACAAAGCACGCCTTTGTAGCTAAATTTTTCATTTTTCTAGGACCTCTTCTATACAATAGACTAAACGCTATTGCAAATATTTATAAACTAAATTATAGTAGATGTAAAAAAAATCTTCAGGATGCCCTACTAAATCTGACTTATGATGATACAGAGAAGTTATTACTAGTATTAAAGTGAATAAGTTTCTTTTATTATAACTATTTACTACTTAGTTTGTATTAGAATTAATGTTATGAAATGTGTTATTTTTTACTTTGCACTTTAGTGATTAATAAAATATTGTATGCCTTTTAAGCCTGAAACACAGGGCAACCTAGTTCAGGCAAATGTATTATACACTACCTGTTATGAAATAAACCTGTACTCTAAGATATTAATTGTAACTACTTACTACATGAATAAATTTTACTTTACTTTACTTTACTTTACTTTACTTTACTTTACTTGTACACAACACACATGTCATACACACATCAAATTCAACACCTAAACATGGCGGTTGACTCACGACGTTTCAATATTTTCAGCGATAATGAAATATAAAAAACATATCAATACTAATAATTTTAAGATAGTTGAGAGAAGACCCGTGCCTAGCAGTGGGACACTAAAACGGGATGCAGTGATTTTTGAAACATAGGGATTTCAAAACTAAAATATACCGCAATAAAATCCGTTATAAAGTAGTTTTATTTCAATGTGTGATATTCGCGTAAATCTAAGAAAATACAAAAAAAACCACCTGGGAAATTCTTGTACTGTTTGATAGCCTATTTATTGCGAAGGACTGTAGGTTTCTTTTAGGTCATACGGGCCGCCGCACACAGGGGTATTTTACCCAAAAATGCGGACAATATTATTTAACAGTATTATTTGACATAACACATTATAACAATTATGTATATTGTAAAATTATTTTTTTACCTAATGTAATAGGAAAATTTCAGGCGTATTTGTTCCTTTTCAGAGAAATTAAAAAAATCTTTCAAAAATCATCTATTTATGTATGTTACAATTATTCAGAGGACGAGTCCCACCCTTCTTCATCATTAGAACTATCTGTTTTATCCGTCAAATGTTCAGTATTATCAGCTTCTTCGCTAATAGTAATAATGTCACTAGGTAATAACATTTCCATGGCTACCGCGCTAAATGGCTTTGATCTCTTCGGTGGCTTCGGCCTTATGCTACTCATGAAGGGGTCTGATGTTAGAAGCAACCTGTTTAAGATGTCTTGGTTGCATTGTTCTCGAGAAAACTTGCGCGAGAAATTTTGACGATACTGCCGAAAGTGTTTATTTCTGGCCTCGCTTGCTTCTTCTGACAAACTTCCTATAGGTAATAGAGTATGTTGGACCACAATGGGTCCGTGAATAAGTATTTTGTGTACTGTGGGCGTCATGGGGTGCCAGAAGTACAACTCTACATAAAGTGATGCTGTATCCAGGCAAAACTTCGAGAATTTCTCAATATTAATATGATGCCCACTTGAAATTACTTCTAAGATTGCTGCAAATCTCTCTATTATTCTAATATCAACCCCAGTAATTTCTGAAGACACTTGTGGGTTCCCAAAAAATCTTCGACTTGTGTTCCCATCATTGCTGTTGCCGTATCCGGCTTTAGGGACATCAACAATAAGACCAACTTGATTTCTAAATTTTTCTTGAATATCTTTTTTTTTTAGTTGCACAATTTCCTTATCGGACTGTTCTCTTATCTGCCATTTCTGTACAGGTATTTTGTAGGAGAGATGAAGCAAAGTCTCAAAAAATCTTATTCTTGCATGTAAAACAGACAAGCCAAATTTAAGATTATCTATATCCACTACTGGGGATGCTGCTAAATTGTTAAAATCCTTGGAAGTGGCTTTGCAAATATAACACCTCATTGTTGATTTAGTTTGAGTAGCTGAATTGCATACTTTTCCGTCGACCATTGTGAACAGCATCGTATGTTTTATAGTGACTTCTCCAGCCGCTCTTGCTACTTTTGTCTCTTCTAAATGTGTAATCTGATCAGTATAATATTGTATTTCTTCGTTAGTAACCTCAGAAGTTTCATGAATAAATCTAATCCTCATGGGTCTGCAAAACCGTGGCGATGATGGTGTCGGGTTTTGCCATATCACCCTTTTAGTACTGACACAAATAAGCTGAAGTGGCACTAGTGATGACTGAAAAATGTTTGTATCAGAATGAGTACTATTTTCAAATTTTTGTTTGTATTCAGCCTGTTGTGACCCATCACAACCCCACTTATAAATAAGTTCTAAAGAAGTTATTTCTTCTGTTGGCAGTCTTTGTAGGACATCTTCTACGTACAACAGTAAGCGCTGCGATGTATGATTTAGTAAATCTTGCAGTCGAACTTCTGCACACACTGCAGTCACTTGAATGCTTTCCTTAATTGGATAACATTCTTTCTTGGCTCTCTGCAAAACACTATAACATGGGTATAAGTTTTTGTCACTAGTTCTTATTATCTCATACTGCTTTCTAGATAAAGACGCTTCCACGAAAATTGATAGAGCTTGAATGGGCGTTAGTTGTGGTCTTTGTGGTATACTTATGCTTCTATATTTTTTTAGATATTTACCACCTCTAGTAGGGGTTGTGTTTATATCCTTGACCACTTTTGCAGCATCCTGATTACCAGCTGATCTAAGTTTCATTTGAGCAGCATATACGAGCTCATTCACATCACTATCATCTCTAAGAGTTTGAATTTTGCGCCTTTTACTGCGGTCACACAAGTCGTCGAACGCCTTAGATGGACGACCCGGTTTTCGTGAACACTGTGTAGGTATTTCCAGAGTTCCTTGCAACCAATCATGATTTTTTTTCATAAAAACTTGCTCAGTTCTGTTAGCAGCAAGCCACCTGGACTTCATTTGGGACTTAACGTAAGAAAATTTACGCAAAAACTCTTGCTTTTGTTGAACAGGAAAAGTGGGTTTATTAATTATTGTGTTCTCGACAAAATCCCACTTTTTTGCAAATTCTCTTTCTGTACATTTTTTTGCCATAGTGTATAAACTATATCGTGTCATAATATTGACACCAGAACTACCTAAAAAAGAAAAAAAAAGGTATTAGAACAGTAAGTGAATAACTAATTTTGTTTTGGTCATAGAAAAAAATCAATTAAAATACATTAGGCAAACTTTGGCACCCAATCTTTTTTTATTCTAAATATAGAATAGCTATATTAATTAAAATAATAAAAGGAACGGCAGGGAAACACTCAAAAATATAACAAAAACTCAAATGTATATATTTATACCACAAAATCATATGAGTTTGTTTTGCTGTTCATTAAAATGACTATATCTCCTAATTTTCTGATAATGTTGTAAAATAAATAAATTATACGAATAATACATACTTGGTTCAACATTATCCATTATAAAAACAACCACTTTTAACTTCACAATTGATTTAAAAAATATTTGAATATGAGACTCAAAAATCATTCAATAAAAATATTTAACGTGCTCGATGTTAGGCGTTCAAATAACGACTAAACACAACTTAACGCTAACAATGAAAAATAAAATGGCGGTCGGCTTTTGTTCTCTATGCTTTCAGGTAACCACAGGTAGCAGCCCTTTCACAGAATTGTGTATTTTGTTTACATTGACTTTTGTCCGCATTTTTGAGTCAAATACCCCTATGTGCGCCGGCGGAAAGCTTAAGAGGGTGGTCGTTCACCCTTTATGCGGGTTTTACTTCTTTAAGGTTTCTAACCATATGGAGCCACATATACCGGGGATGTTGCGGATGCTGATATTTTCACATCCGCGGATGCGAATGCGTATACGGAGTTTTGAAAGCTCATATCCGCGGATGCGGATGCGGATGCGGATGCGGATGCGGATGCTGATTTTTAATATATTTTGAAAATAATGAAGAATTTAAACAATGATACCTTAATTATTAACATTTTTTTTGTAATCAAATCAAACAAAAGTATCTATTTTTATATTAAAAACCTACTGGTTCTTAAATTAGTAAGTGAAATTAAAAATAGAAGCATTATAGCAGTCGCCGGGCCCGCCCAATTTCTTTCTTGTCGCTACTTGCATGATATTCGCATCCGCATGAACATCTGCATTGATTAATGCGGATGCGGATGCAGATGCAGATGTCCCAATCTATGCGGAAGTTCCGCATTTGCGGATGCGGATGCGAATGTTTGCAACACCCCTGACATATACTGCCGCTTTCTCATTGAAAATCATTCGTAATCACGAGTGAATCGGTATTTAGTTCAGTTGCGTTCTATCGCAGACTAGGTACGTTAGGTTTATCATCAGCCAAGTTTTAGTCAAACGCAAGCATATTGCAGAATAAAAAGAAAAAAAAAAGATAGTGTGCAATATTTTCCCCAAAGCGAAGAAAATACCAGTTAATTCGGGTTGTAAAATAGTTTTCATATAATATTTTCCTTAGAAATTTGTCATAAATAGAGTTGAAAATCGCGTGAACAAATTTTATAGGTCCAGTCTCTTTTTTTAATTAATAGCTTTGAGAGTACTTACCTTGAGGCTAGGGAAACGCAAATTACTTTGGACCAGATTGTGAGAAAAATGTAGTATTTTTTTAGATTAAATAAATGTTTTTTTAAGATCTTTTATAAGCTTTAAGGCGGTTTTAGGTAAACGTGCGTATTCATTTGAATAATTATTTAGTACAGTCATCAACAGAAGTTGATAGACACTTATATTCAAGGGGATTATATAATTCAATACAACTTGTGGAATTGTGGAATTCGCTGCCGGCATCTATGTTTCCCGATAGCTATAACCTGCCGGTCTTCAAGTCACGAGTGAATCTGTATTTACTGCGTAAACGCGTTCCATCGTAGACTGCACCATTGGTTTACGTCAGCCAAGTTGTGGTCAAGCGCAAGTCTATTAAAAGATAAAAAAAATAACTTTACTTTGAATTAACTTTTGCGGGCTAATGTCTATAAATATAAGTATAATACACACAAACTTTTTTTGATAGTTTGTTAAACTACGAATTTACCAACCTTATATTAATTATCGTCAATAAATTACTAGATCATGTTAATAATTATTCTACACAAAGTTATAGGTATCTGATAACACTGGCCTGTCAGCATGATGGCAAGTCACCTTGACTGCTAAGCCGGAGGTTAAAATATATGGCAATAGGTTTGCTCTGTATTACGGCGATAATTATGTAGGGGATATCCACCTCTGCTTACACCTTCGGGTAATATAGACGTAGAAAAATGTTAACACTGTTAGATAGTCCATTTATTGAGGAAGGCTAAAGACTACTTTTTATCCACTTGTGGGCATTGCAAAGGAGTTGTTCACGCGGCCGAAGCCGTATAATACTTACGAAGCGATTGTATAATATGTTGACCTTTCCCGGAATAAAATGTTGTTTTGGTTACAACTTCAGTTAATAATATAGGTACAAAAGGATTTACGATGAATTGGTTTAGTATAGGCACATGGAAAAGATGAAAGTAAGAAATAAATGTTGTGTTGTACAAAATACGGAATTGTAAAAGTCAACACACTTGGATACTGATTGTGTTTTGTTGGTGAATGAACCTTATGACCTTGGAAAATGCTTTTTGTTGGTGATTGTACTTACCTTAAGAGCCAAAACACATACTCTGCGTCTGCATAGAACAAGATATGTACTAGAACTACGAGCGTTGTGGTGCGGCGCCGCAACGCGAGTAAGTGTTTTGGCTCTAAAACCTTGGATAATGTTTTTAGTAGATTTCGGAACACTGATTAAAGAGTTTTTTTAAATACACTAGCTTTCTTCTGCTCCTCCCGCGCGTACGTCTGTTATAGTGCTAAAACGTGGCCAAGTGCGAATTCATGATGAAACAATTCACACAAGACGCATGGGCGTAACGGGAAATCGAACATTTAGATTGTAAAAATCTTGACAGAGAAATGAAATGGAATCGTTCATTCATTCCTTCATTCTTGTTCCGTCATCGAACAAGTAGAGATGCTATGCACCATCATTATTATGGTAGATATTTCACAGGTCACAAAACACGTCATCTCCACTTTTATTGTGCAAACTGTCAAACTGTGGAACTCGCATTTACTGATATCTTATGATCTGCCTTCAAGTTAGAAATACGTGAAAAATATATAATAATTAAAATAAAATCGGTAAATAAATGTAAACAATATCTACTTGATAGCCTTTAACTCAAATTATTTTTTTGAATTATCAAATAGCTTTTGTAGTTTAGCCAATTTATTCCAAGTCAGGTTAAAAAACTATTAAGGATTTGTTAAGTCATTTATAATTTTAAATTACGACACCTTCAACAAATTCTAATGTTAAAATATTGCATGCCCCAAACGGGCTAATTGCTGTTACTTTATATAATATACTTACCATATTTATGTACTCAATCAAAAGCAATAAAGAATTACTTACTTACTTACTTTGCTTGATTACAACTTGTTTGATGTTAAGCATGTGCTAAGTGAATTTTGTTGAGAAGCTGGATGATGGGGCTTCAAAATAATATGGTTGGAGATCATTGAGGCCACCCACGACCGATTTTATAATCGATTGTGAGACCGTCGCAACCCGTGGCCTTGAGTTTTATATTAAGTTGCTCAAAATCGGACATACTTTCGGTGGGAAAATAAGCTGCGTGCGGGCAGCATAAGGGGACACTGTGCGGCTTTGTCTGGTAGGTGGACACATACCACAACCGAGGTCTACATATAAATATACCAGTTATGTATATATTAATATTATTAGTCACCTGATTTATACCACCCGAGGACCACGTGATTGGAAAGGGTGGAGGCCAAGACACATTTTGGGTCGTTGAACCAACAGAGTAATAAAAGTAGGTGTGTAAATGTGGCACGGACTCTGAGGCGGGCTCCGGGGCGAAGGCTCTGGGGCTCGGTCTCCGGGGGGACGTTGGGGCGCAGCCCCGAGGCGGGTCAGGTAGATCGGACTCGGTTAGTTTTGTGTTGTGAAGGGCGGTGCTGGGAGGATTGGGTAAGTTTTTTGTATATATTTTGATTGCTGTATTTATTTTATTTTGATTTGTTTGTATATATTTTATCATTTTGTATCTATTTTGTCTTGTTTTGTTTATTTTGTTTTATTTTATTTTTATTTTAGTTGTTTAGTGTTCGGGGGGCCTTTCTGCGTGTGGTGCCCATCCTTAGATGGAGCGCCCCGCGCCGACGGGTCTCCCGGACCCCCATATGGAGGCGCTCCCTGTGAAGGCGGCCCGGATCGCCTCCTCGCTCGGTAGCGAGGAGGAGAGTGACCGGCCGCGCACAAGGAGCGGAAAGCGGCTTCGCGAGCCGCTTAGCTCTAGGAGGCCTCCTGTTCTGGGGGGCTCTCAGAGCTCGCGCGAGGGAGGGAGGGCCGTGGACTTCCTTCGTCTGGAGGTGGGGTCCGAGGCGTTGCCTGGGACCTCCGCCTCCAGGGGAGGGGAGTCCGCGGACCTCGATGGGGGTTCGGGATCGGAGGCGGACACGGAGCCGGCTCCGAAGGTGCCGACTCCCAAACGTTTCAAGGACCCGGCCCCCAAGCGCGGAAGACCACACGCGGTCGGTTTGAGCCGTACTGTCCCCGCCTTGCGGGATGGCAGTACGGACTCGTATTTTGAGGACGACCTTTTGGCGGCGTCCCCCACTCAGGGTCCGGGTCCGGCAGAGTCTGGCCCGGCGGTGGCGACTTTGATGGCTCGGGCCCTGGATGGGATTAAGGCCATCGATGGGGTGACTCGCAAGTCCCGGAACCTTAAGGGGGAATGCATAAAGCAGATCCGGGACGCGCTGAAGTCACTCCAGGGCGCGGTGGAGGGACTCGCCACAAGGACGACCTCAGAAGAGGTCCGCAAGCTGCGGGCCGACAATGCTCGCATGAAGCGGGAGCTCACGCAGCTCCAGGCCGAGGTACGGGCCATCAGACGGGACGGCTCCGTTAGGGGGGCCCCGTCTGCGCCTGGAGCTGCACCAGCAGCTCCCGCGCGTGTGGGCGTTGCCCCACAGTCAAGCGCCCAGGTCGGCAAGGAGGTCGACCTGGACGCTAAGTTCGAGGAGTGGGCGGCCAAGCTGCACCGTTCTATCGGCGGAATGGTCAGGGCGCAACTAGAGGGGATGCTAATCCCCGACAGGCGCCCTCCATTAGCCGCTGATAGGCGTGCAGCCCCCGCTGCCTCATACGCGGCTGTGGCAAGGGGGGCCGCCCCCCCTGCACAAAGGCCGGCAACACCCGCTGCGCCCAGAGGGGCACCCGCCGCACGGGCGCAGCAGTCTACGGACGGGGAGGGGCGGACCGCGGGGTCCTCCCGCAAGAAGCGGCGCAGGACCCGCAAGTCCGCCCGCCCCGCCGAAACGCGGCAGGCTGCCAAGGCGGCCCCCAAGCAGGCGCCGCGCCTGGCCGAAGCCAAGACGGCGGCGACTGTCGTGGCCCTCACGCCTGACGCAGTCAGTCGGGGGGTCACGTACGCCGCCGTGTTGGAAAAGGCCAGACGCGCGGTGGACCTTCGCGAGGCTGGGATCTCGAAGATCTCGTGCCGGACCACAGCGTCCGGCACTAAGATCCTAGAGATCCCAGGCGTGGAGAGGGCCGCCTTGGCTGACCGGCTGGCCGGCCAGCTGAGGACGGTGTTGGCGGTGGAGGCCGTAGCCAACCGGCCCACTAAGTTTGCGGACGTCCGCATTAGTGGGCTGGACGACTCGGTCTCCTCAGAGGAGGTGGCAAGGTTCGTCGCCGCCGAGGGCGGCTGCGCCATTGAGCAGGTGCGGGCCGGGTCCCTTCGGTCCGAACCGGGGGGCACCTGCTCCGTATTGGTGCGCTGCCCAGTTTCGGCGGCGAGGAGCCTCGTCGGCCGCCGCCTCCTCATTGGGTGGAGTGCGGCCCGCGCACGCGTGCTGGAGCCCCGCCCCATGCGCTGTTTTAAGTGTATGGGAACGGGGCATACAGGTCCGATGTGCCCCTCCGCGGTAGACCGCAGCAAATGCTGCTTCCGCTGCGGAAAGGAGGGGCACGTCAGCGCGACGTGCGGCGCCGCAGAGCCACGTTGTGGCCTATGCGCCGGGCTTGGCCGGCCGGCCAGCCACGTCATGGGAGGAGGGAAATGCAACCCTCCTCCCACTAAGGCCAGACGGCCCACTATGCGCTCAGCGCCAAGGATCTCTGTCGCCGAGGCGACAGAACGTGTCGGGGTGATGGAGTGCCAGTGATGGTGCTCCGTCCCCTGGCCCACTCACATGTGCCTGCGGGGCGGCGGGCAGGGCGGCCCGTCGTCCAACCACGCAGGCACATGACGGAGGCGCGCATGTGTGTTCCGCGCGCGCCCCAGCGGATTTGTGTGGAGGGGAGCGTTTTCATCTTCCCCCTCCCACCTATCGCACGCGAGCCAGCATCCAGGGGGTCGCGGTTGTGTCATTTCTGGATCCCGTGACCCCCTGGGCTAAATGCGAGGAGAAACACCCGGGGGGTTTTAGTTAGGGTAGACGCTTCACGGAGTCCCACATACCCCCTGCCCTGGCGCCTTACAGGGCAGGGGGATCCATAAAGGATTTCCCCCCGGTCAAAAAAAAAAAAAAAAAAAAAAAAAAAAAGGTGTGTAAATGTATTACCAAAGTAGCTAGGGGAATCTAATACCAAAATAAAGTCAGTAAGTCAAGTCATTTCAATATCGTAATCTGAGCATCTTAAAGGCTTACAAACTCAAGTGTACTCAGGTTTCAAGCACTTCAAAGTTTTTTCGTCTGAAAGTCTCAAGGGCTTCTGTTTCGAAGTCAGTGTCAGTACTAATAAAGGATTGATATTGATACGATTTCGGCTTTGGGCAACATGTTTTGTCTCCTGGGTAACGAATGATGTGTACTGCGAAATACAAGTTCAAAAAGTTTAGGTTTTTTTAAGTGTATTTCCTTGACCTGCTGTGGAAAAAGGCGTGTTTATATAAAAATTGGTGTTGGGTTATTCAATTCACAATTTTCTGTTTTCTTTGCAACGAAATTCCTTGTGGCTCGTGAAACTGATAAATCTAGGTCAGAGTTAATACATGCATCCCATCCAATCCGATTATTGGTCCTATAAAAAGTCTAACAGGAGAGAGCAACCTAATTAGAATGCAAATCTGCTGTCAGTTCTGTACTACAGGAGTGGCAGCAGCAGAATTGTGACAAGACAGGTCGTATATTGGGATACAGATAAAATACGAGAACAGTTTGCGTGGTCTAAGTTGAGCTTTACGTTTGTGTGAATGGGAACATGGACATTGTTGAAAATCAGTGCTGTGGGTCGCCTCTAGTAGGCACTCACAGCGTTTACTGAGCAATGTCCATGTTTGACACTGATGGGTCACACTTACTCTTTGTATTTTTTTTAAGCAGTTTTCATGTTTTTTTTAAATTTAATTCTGTGCGTCCTGTCTTTGTCAAATAAATGTATTTGTTTTTCATTTCTATAAGTTGCGTCGCGAAAGGGGCGCACCGCACCTCAGCCCGAATTTCAAAAAGCAGTTTAAACCTGTTTTAACCAAGCAAAGGACGCGTCGCGCCCTAGGCCGACGCGACGTTACACCTACGCTATCTATGTTCACTTATACATATGCAAAACTTTGTCTAACTACGCGTCAGCACCTCACAGCTAAACATGTTACAAGCTCAGTCTGTCTCTTTCTACTCATCTTTAAACAATTCCAAATTTCAAGATTCATCTAAGACTCTCTAAATAAATTAGAAAAGTCTTTACTCGACATGGGAATCGTACCCGGTAAGTCTTAAGCAAACACACTTTAGTACCGAGGCAGTTAATATTGCTTAAGACTAATTAAGACGATAATCAGACAGTCACTTCCAAGACAACAGTATACCTGGCTCCAATCAGAGATCAATGGTGCAAAAGGGAGTAAATGTACGGTTCGAGATCTGGATTTACTCATAAATTTTGCGCAAAATTCTTACACAAAAATCTCACAATACATTCACACGGCCGCTCAATTTGTTATACCTTATAACAGGGGTCTTAAACCTGTGGTGGTATAGTAGTAATTTAATTTTGTAATAACTTAAATATTACTTGCGATAGGTGTTAAATAAAGAAACAAACTACAAGATTCTATTTTTCTAATATACATTTTTATCATCTACATTAAATTTTACATTTTATTTTTAAATTTATTAATATATTTATAATTCTAGAGTACGAGACATACCTACCCCAAAGAACAATTTATCAGCACAGAAGTATTTTTTATGTTAAATGCTCCAAGTATACACATTCTATTTTATTTTTCTTTTACTTCCCATTACATTGAGTTTCCCTAAAAAATGACGCCATATCATTGTGTATATGCCACACAATGCATGGCAATAATATAAAATCAAAACGACTCACGGTCCACAAAAGGTTGGTAACTGCTGTCTAACAAAAATAGCGACAGACCCTCGTTTTCTTGGAAAGAAATGGTTCCAACAGGATTTTTATCACAAAAAATCCCCAAAGGTACTTTGATCAGCCAGTTTTCCATTTATCCAGTTATGGTTATTTGTAAATTTAGCAAATCATATATGTAAACTTATTTGTATGTTAGCGATTGGGTTGCCTTCGTGTAGACTTAAATAAGCTCAAGGTTGCTCAACGGGCTATGGAGAGAGCTACGCTCGGAGTTTCCTTGAATCCGCAAAAGATCTAAAGTCACCGACATAGCGATCAAAATGTGCAAGTTGAAGTGTCAGGGGGCATGTGACATCACTTGTAGAACCGATAACCGCTGGTGTGTAAAAGTTCTCGAGTAGAAACTCGCCACAAGGCGGACTAATAACATTGTTAAAATTGCGGGAAGCCGATGGTTACTAACAGCCGGCAACTGATTGCAGTGGCGTTCTAAAGAGGAGGCCTATGTCCAGCCGTTGACGTCCCCAGGATGATGATAAAGTCATAGACTTCATAAAAACTTATAACGAGTCTACAGACTTGCTATAGTGTTCCTTTGTCTCATCTTATTTTGACGGACAGTCTTAAGACAGACTACTGCTTTATGAAACCTATGAAGGTGCGAGCACACACTGCGAATCATCATCGCAGTTATAATCAGCTTATTGTAGTCAACAGATGTACATAGACCTCTCTCAAATAGGCTACTCTCATCCACTTAACGTTTGCCAATTCGTTGTCTCCACTCAAGAAGTCGTTTGCCCCGATAGTAGTCAGTTTTTCAGCAGATATAACCGGCCCATGCCATTACAGCTTACTATAGGCCGACCGTTTAACTCGCGTATCGCCTATCGCCAAGATTCTGACTTCTCAAGCTGCACAGACAGTGATGATGATTCAAGCGATATGGATATTAGTGACGAACAGTCTTACATTACTTTTATCTATGGTTAAATAATTCTTTAAGAGATTTAATTAATGTTTTATGACTTTGTATCTCAGATACGCGGTATGCGGTACGCGAGTTAAACGGTCGGTATATAATCCGGTGAGCTATGTCGATTACTATAGTTCTCTGTAAGGTCACTTCATTGCGTATTCGATCCTTTAGAGAAACTCCGACACACTGAAGACAAGAATAAATAAATAAAATTGTATAGATAATAAACACAAAAACTGCCTAGACGTTAGACAGTCTCAAGACTGATTTATCGGCAATGAGCAGTAAGGTTGAATTGAATTTTCATATAAGAATCTCATTTCACGTCGTTTTTGCGGAGTAATATTATAAATCTTTGGTGTGAATAGGTGTTTTTATGTTATTAACAATGATTATAACAGCCCAAAAAATTTAAAAACACAATCAATTGAACCCAGAGGGGACATTTGTGTGTTTCTTTAATACCAAGCCTGAGCTGTTTTCTCCGTGATTGTGGCAATTTTCTTAAGTTGTTCTCCCATAACTAACTCAATTTTCTAGGAAATAATGACAGAACTTTAGGAAAAAATTGTGTTTAATAATATCAACTGTTCATTGCTAGAACAAATCATAGCATGAATTGAAGTCGCTTCCTCTGTCTGTTTGCGAATAATTCAAAAACTACTTAACCCTCTAACATTCCTCTCTTTTTTGGCGAGGGTTGAAAATGACTAAATTTTTCCATTACTAATAACCTCGTGTCGCCTTACGTAGCATGAATACTTTAGCCCCCATATTATCCTCAAACACCCACACAGATTTGTGAGTTAATTACCCGTTATATTTGCTTAGAAACGGGTGAAATGAGCCCGAGAGTCAGGTCATGTTATGTTAAAATTTGCGTACACACTAAAACATAACATTTTATTATACTGCCTACTACCTGTTCGCTAGATAACCGAGAGGTATCGTTCGAATTCTGAGTTGAGCAAAAATAATAACAATATTCTAGGATAATATTGTCTTAGATTTACGCGAATATCACACATTGAAATAAAACTACTTTTTAACGGATTTTATCGCGGTTTATTTTAGATTTTAGATCCCGACGTTTCAAAGTCTTTTCAGACTTCATGTTCACGGGTGGACTGAGATATTTGACGTCCAAAAATATTAATCACAGTTATTACTGACTACCTTCAAACATTAATATTTAAGTTGCGTTCCGATTTAAGCAAACTGAGCTCACAGTGTCTTGAATTCTGAGTTGATTTTGCTTGGGTTTTGGTACAAGTAAATTAAGCACTGGGTCCCAAGCTGGTGGTATATTCCAACCATTTTCTCTGTTAAAATTAGGATGTTTTTTAATTTCAATAGCTTCGCGGATCATTCTTGGTAGGAACCGGTTTTCTTTGACAAGGACCTGTGTTTTATCAAATCTCAAGTAATGGTTGGTGCCTTTTTGAGTATGTTCACACACTGCAGATTTCGTCGAGCGTTGATGTTTAACATCAGCTATGTGTTCTTTTACGCGGGTCCCTATGAAGACTGAAAAGACTTTGAAACGTCGGGATCTAAAATCTAAAATAAACCGCGATAAAATCCGTTGAAAAGTAGTTTTATTTCAATGTGTGATATTCGCGTAAATCTAAGACAATACTATGTAACAATGACAATCATACACCACTTAAGTGACATTGACATGGTGATGAATGCTATAATAAGTGACATTTAACAGTCAGTTTAGGCAACAGCTTATTACCTTAACAGGTTAAACTGCGAAAACTATTTAACTCGACGAGACTTTTAGTTAGGGACGAAAAAATAGCCGGTGATATGGCCAAACGTTGGTTTTCATATCTTCAAATCAATAATATGGTCTGTTTTAGCTGGCCACATTGTTACATGATATTCTATAACCTGGCAATGACATGTACATTTATATTCGTCTCCGACTGTACTATGACCGTTTCATTATTTGTCTTATCTCTGTCTGTGTTATACAATAAGATAAAACCATTTCAAACCGTTGTACCTGACAGCTTTTAATTACTTAATATTAATTGTTTTGCCTGAATTTTGGGTACCTAAATATATTTCACGGGTCGGATTGCGCATGTGGTAGGCCCGACACTTGCTTTTCTCGCTGCATATCGTGGGATCGATTTCCATCCACGACAGGCATTTGTGTATACACATGTCTTGAGTCTGGGCGTAAGTGTCAGTGTGTCAGTTATCTTTTGACGGGCCGGTGGCGTGGTCGGTAAGATACTTGCTTTTCACGCCGCAGGTCGTGGGTTCGATTCCCACCCGAGACAAACATTTGTGATGAACATTTGTGTTTGTGTCGAGTCTGGGTGTAAATATCTATTATAAGTATATATTTACAAAAAAAAAGTATTATATGTATAGTATATACCAGTTATCTGGTTTCCATAACACAAGCTCTGCTTAGCTTGGGACCAGATGACCGTGTGTGTTAATGTGCTAGAATATTCTAATCTTTCCAGTAAAAATAAGCGCAAAACTCGAGAACAGTTGAACCGATTTCGCTATTTCTTTTTTTAGAATATTCCTTCAACTACGAGGAAAAAATAGAAAGAAAGAAGTTATCCCAGAGTTAGTTGCAAGGCCAAAACACCGGATAAGATATTGTAAAAGGAAAACCGAAGGAAAAACACTTAATATTCATGACTTAAACCGCCCTGGTTATATTATTTAGGTGGTTGGATGGCAGATGGCACTGCTTTACCGGGCAGGACGACGTCTGACGGGTCCAGTAGGGAAATATAAAGTATAGGATAAATTTTTAACCAGCGCAAACTGTGAATAAATAAACAATTTTTTTACATGTCTTAGTACTAAGAAATTAAATAATCGCCATCGAAAGATGACTATCGATATTATGGGTGCGGTCGCCCTCTCGCAGCCGTATTAATTCTGCGGTCAGTGACCCTCACTAAGCGCTAATTTTACGCCCCCCGCTTTCATAGTTCTTATTTCTCCATTTAGCTGATTTTATATCGAATAAAAAATGAAGACAAAACGTATGGAACAATGATTGGTCCCATTACTCATAGTGTTCCATTACTGATACAGAAAAAAAAATCACCCTGGATATAATGTTTTCCAGCAGTTTTCCTAGGAGCAACAATTCATAACTGATACAGTAAGACAAATTCGCACTGGTTAAAAACTTTGTTTTTAGTTTTCCTACGAGTAATAATTCCGATTCACTCTCACAAATGGTGTCACCAGACATCGCACCCTAACACGGCAAGGCCGCTTGGTAATGCAGTTTTGTCTGATGGGAGGTCACTAACTCCGGCCTAAGCCTACTTCTACCAGTTTATTGTCACCTGATTTGCACCACCAGGTGGCCCCTGGGGATTCAGATTGAAGGTGCATTCTAATGTACGCTGGTGACAACCCCTAAATAAGGTACATTCTTAGTAAGTACTTAATTTATAAGTTTCTAGGGTAGGTCCAAAGGTTATCTCTAAGTTGTAAACCTTGTTGAGTAAGGTTGAGAAATTATTGTTATTGTAGGTTATATTAATTTTGTAGTACAAAACTACAATAGCCAGATTATTTAGCATATTATCTATTAAAATGAATTACATTCTTGTTAGGTAATAAATTTATATTTTTATCTACATTAATATAATAATGAAACGTTTGTTTGTTGACGTCAACCCTTTTTAGTGTCCCGCTGCTGGGGACGGGTCTTTTCTCAACTATCTTACGAGTTGAGAGAGTTTTAACCGTAAGCCTTAATCCTCACACGCTGGCCAAGTGCGGGTTAATGGATGTCTCATGTCTTCGAATGATTAGTTCTTAGACATGCGGGTTTCCTTATAATGTTTTCACCCATATGAAGCAGCGGCGATAAAATAATTCGCACAAAGATGTGTGGGCTCGACCGGGATCGAAACCGTGACCATATATTTATACCTATACTAGCTGCCCCAGCGAACTTCGTACCGCGCAAAATTGTGAATCTAAACCATTCCCAGATCCCCTTGAACACACACAAAAAATTTCATCAAAATCGGTCCAGTCGTTTAGAAGGAGTTCAGTCACATACACACGCACACAAGAAATATATATATTAAGATTTTTTTAATTCTTGAATAGGCTGGCGCTTGACTACAACTTACCTGATGTTAAGCAATGATGTAGTCTACGATGGGACGCGCCAGCCCAATGTACCGATTCACTCGGGAGAATGACTTTCGGTGAGATGATGGCAATGAAATGAGGTTCCTTAAGGTTGAAACCATAAAGGAGCAACAATTCTACACACCCTTTAAAATATATTTCTAAGGCGAGTTGCGCCACCACTGCTCAATCTCTTTATTGTGTAATCTACACTAATATGTTTAATAAAACTACAAAATACTTGAAGATTCAGTACCCCTAGTACGAGTTCGTCAATACGAAAAAAGTTTTAATCATAATCATAATACTTTATTTGTTAGAACATGGTGGTTACATGCGGTCTCAATGTAGAAGAAATATTAACTTCATAGTCTGCTATTAATGGCATACAAATTGCCACATTATAAAAACAATTGGTCTAAAAAAATAAAACAAAATGTTAGGGGTGGATTACCCTTGTCACTTAGGGGTATGAAAAATAGATAGTAGTCGATTATCAGACCTACTGAATATGCATATAAAATTTCATAAAAATCGGTAAAGCCGGAGGAGTATGGTAACTAACACGAGAATTTTATACCTATACTAAAAGATGAATTAAAAATAGATTATGTAAAATAATTTATCAATTTATTTGCATTTTAACCTATTATAACCGTCACATGCGGGGGCGGAGCCACGGTTGGAAAGCTAGTGTCAGATGATCTGTAAAGCTAAGTAAGTTATTGTTTGCAATTAGTTTGTTTATTGTACAATCGCGGAGCGGAGGTAGGATTGTTCTGTGAAACAAATGGTGCCATTTATAAACTGTCTGCAAACCTCTTGTTTTGGCTTATCCTTTGAATTGTGTATTAATTTGTGAAACGTAATCTTTAATGTTTTATGTTAGTGGAATGGTTCACTTTTAAAATGGATAAAAAACGTCCACAGACTGTTTTTTCATGGATCCACTCGCGTGACTTGTGTAAAAGTAAATGTGATCTGACTAAATACTAGCATCCAGGCTCAGTCACCAAGATCGACAAAGAGTTAATGCGAACATATAGGAATCTCAAGGACGTCGCATTCGCGTTAAGTTAGATATACGACGGGACATACTCTGTGAAATCGATTATCCAATCCCTGAAGCTCGGAGACATTACAGAAGTACATTACCAAAACCCAAGCCGACATTCAGCCGACATGCAGAGAAGATAAATATAGCAAAGGAATCGGGCCACTCCTGGCGAAAATACGTAGCTAAGCGGTTGTGATATAACCATGTTGTCATCGTACAGATCAGACCGATCAAACTGCAACTACACGACAGCATTAACCATGCAGTAGTAGCAGTTTCCAGGCACATGGAGCTGCATATACCTCACTAACAACATCGAAGACACATAGATCGATTCATGAAAAGGGCAACCGCAGAAATAAGTATGACTGTCCTTGAATACAACCTCAAGATGACATTAAAAATAAGGACAAAGATACAATCAAAGTCACTGAACAAAACATGACACAATCCACGCCCGGAGACTGCTGGCAGTAAATCATGCTCGCCAAACAGCGGCGTTGAACCAAGAAAAAACGTGGATGAAATGATAAGACCTAGGATAGGTATTCAGTGCACCACGTGACTGCGACAAATGGAAGTGCGATTAACGCTTGTGCGACAGAATTGGACTGCGACTCACCATGGTTCGAATGCACGCTAGTGCGACACACTGAAGCTGAACATCATGCTGGTGCGACAAACGATTATGCGAGAGTAGTTCGACACTACGCTAGTGCGACAAACTATTGTATAACAGTAGGTACTGTAATTAGACTGTACATGAATGCATGTACTTAAATGTGTTACTTATAAATTCTGATTCAAAAAAACAAATACACAGACCACGCAAGAATTGTAACAAATTCATTGTATATTTGTTTCCATTGGTCTCACTTATGTGGTACACTCTCAGGGTCTAACTACTAACTTACCTATCATGTACCTTAAATTTTCTATTATATATATTTATTTCCCAAACTTGTCGTAGTTCTTTAAAGAGTTGCTTTTAACCCTTGTTAGCTTCAATAAGGCTATTTATATACTTTATGTATGTATGTAGGTATTTTGGTATAATACCCAATACCCATTATCCACTAGGACACACCATTAGATTAAGGAAAATTCCTATGTTTACTGGTTCATACCACAAATCCGAGCCCATTGCTGAGGAAACACGTACGTTGTTGTGTACAAAGTGACAAAGTCAAAGGCAAATCAAAGACAGATCAAACCCAGTTGATTGGACGACCGACCTTAGCTTCTAATTAAAACATTTGTACCCTTAAGGCTTCGTTCAACGCATGTTATGAACAACACACCGTTAGAGCCTTAAACTGAAATTGTCACGTGACCACGGTTCGCGTTATCGTACGGTATCTGTGGAACAGCGTGGTTATTAAAAATAATAACTAGTTTTCTATTGATGTCAGATTCGCCGATGTTCAGTCTATTCGCCGGCTGTGTTTAAACCCCATACGTAATGGAGACGAGCCTATTGCTGTTCATCGGGCACAATTTTTATCTTGAAAAATATTTTTCCACATTATTTTTTGTGGCGCAATTTGGGAGTACACCCGTTCGATAAAAAAGACATGCCGCCAAACATAGAATTTCCTCCTTTTACACGATGGTTTAAACATAAATTGTACATTTAAATAAAAAAAAAATAAAAAAAATCCAAAACTTTGAGTTGCAACTAAGATTATCTAAGTATAGTATTTTTGTTCGACCCAGAAATCGAACCTTGCGGTTACTAAGCGAAAACTCTTACCACTGAATCTCCGAGGCAGTTCATTTAATTTCAGATAGCTAGGTATCAATAAAAATTTGAAATTATTCTAACCACGGACTGACTGAAGAAACACAGCAGCTCTCAAAAGCCGCATCAAGATCGGTTTAATTGTTTAAGCACTAAATGTCAAAAACTTGTACACAGATATAGAGACAAGAATAAACCCTGCAACTTGTTGCTTCTACCCTCTAATGTATTTGAGAGTTGGTAGTGTGATTAATCACTGTCGTAAGCCTTGCGGTGGAATTTTCAGCGTGACGTCTTCTATACATTGTAAAGTCATTGTTGTGCCAAGAAATTAAGCAATTATATTTGCTTGTGTTATGGATACTAGTGTGGCGTCACATACCTAACGCCACTCAAGAGACATGACGTCATAGCAATCCTGAATCGCACAAGCAAAGTTTCACCGACGATTAGCATATATACAACTTCTCGACAAGAACAGTCGGAGGGAGTACCGCGGTCGCCGGGCATTACACCACGCCCGGCTGGAAGATCTTCCCTTTTCACTGGAGGGTCACTACCACCCGATCCTCCAGTCACCTCCACACTAGGTTCAACATCGGTAACAGGAAACCGGCATGTCAAAGAACTAGTATCATTCGAGGACATGTGAAACCACCAACCCGCACTCCAGCGTGTGTGGATTAAGGCCTAAACTCTCTCAACTCATAAGATAGTTTAGTAAAGACCCGTGCCCAACAGTGACACTAAAAAGGGTTGAAGTGATGGGTACTAGGTGATACGCTACTATTTTTTTTAAATACATTTTTACACATTCGTTTTTAACCCTTTTTAGTGTCACACTGCTTGGCACTGGTCTCTCTCAACTATATTACGAGTTGAGAGAGTTTAGGCCCTAATCCACACACGCTGGCTTATTACATATTATAGATAAATAACACCTGAACACAAAACAAACAATAATGTTCATCACACAAAGATTTGACCTGGTTGAGAAGGTGGCACGAGCACCGGTTTAGTCAGTTGGTCAGTCAGTTCCTTGGCGCCTGGTGTCATACTGTGGGAATGTGGACATTGCTGAAAATCAGTGCTGTTGGTCGCCTCTAGTAGATACTTACAGCGTTTACTGAACAATGTCCATGTTTGACACTGATGGGTCACACTTACTCTTTGTTTTTTATTTTTTCTTCTTCTTTTTAACTGTTTCCATCAATGTTTTTTTTTTCCTTTTCATGTGTTTTTTTTATCATTTGATTCTGTGTGTCCTGTCTCCGTCAAATAAATGTTTGTCTTTTTTCTTTCTTTTTTTAATTTACCTAAATGCAATTTTAATTTTAATGTTATTTCTTGTTTACAATGTACATTTAAAAAGTGTCACTGTTGTATCGGGGTTAGGCCCTGCAGAAGTAGCTGTAAATAGGTATATATTTTGAAAGTATTTAGACATATCTCGTGCTGAGAATTTGTATGAATAGCCCTTTACAAAGTCTTTAATTAACTCAAAAATCAATTGTAGTACTATTCGGTTTAAAATTGTAAATTGTAACTTTGATCTTGGTTAGGTGTAAGTTAAAATTGGAAAATATTCCGGCCTCTTTGTTTTAGACTCAAATGGGTTTAATTAAAGACGATTGATCGTTTTTAATTTTAGTTCTCTGATCAGTGAGCTGGAGATATTTGAATATTTATAGTACGGGACTGTTGACCTTAGTATTCTGAATGATTGTTTAAAACACCTCTTTGCCTCTATTTAAAACCTACTTGAAGAAGTGACTTAGTGTTAATGTGTTTTGCGGAATAATTGTATTATGTTTAATTGTCCTATTTTCTCCAATGTTTTTCTTCTTACAATGTTACATATTATGTTTAACTTATTAATAATTATTGCATATCCGACTCGGGTAGACTGTTGAAACGTAACTACAATACTTACACAATTTATGTACACAGTTATGCGATAAACGTATCTTTATCTTTATCTAATAATTGCTTAATGGTGCGTACAGACTTCTGTAATGTAACATGAAATGATACATTCTGCCTTTCACTACATGTTCGCTGTAACGTGGATACGTGGATATCACTAAAAACCTCCCGCCTATACTAGCTGCTTACCTTTTTGTGTTCGGCGAACATAACCAAAGTGGCGGATTTCGGCGTGCACGTCTTCAAATTCTCTGCTAGTGCGTATAGTGTGCTCCGTACTTGAGCGCAAAATATCCTCACTATGGAAATACGGTTAAATTCTGCAGTTGATGATACATTTCATGTTACACAGTCTGTACACACCATAACACTCGTTCGTTTCGTTCTTACCCTCGATGGAAATGGAATTGCCGGCCATACCTGTACGAGGTATTTTATGAGGTTTTTATGAGGTCTCGGAATATTTGACATTTTTTTGTGACTTTTTAATTTTATTTAATTTTTATTGAATTAAATTTATTGTTCATTATGATTGTTTTATTGATATACCTTATTGTTTGTTTTGACTAAGTATTATTGACTGTATTTTAATTAGTTTTACTCTGGCATTTTTTATTATTTAAGTAGTATTATTTGTTTTTTTTTTCTCTTTTATTAAATAGTTTATGGTATTGATAAATTATTTGTAATTTTAATTTAATTGACTTTTTGAGTTTTTAATTACTTATTAAGATTTTATTTTATTGTAATCTTACATGCTTATTATTAAATGTAATGTTGTGGCGCAATAAATGAATTATGTGCACTCCATAGTTTCTATAAGCTAGTTATGATGCGTTAGGCCAATACTGTAATAAATAATTTATGGCTTGCTTGGGAGCTAACCACAGAGCTGTGAACTGCTGGGGTGTAGGATTTTTATGATCTATTGGACCAAACCCTTATCTTAAAAAAGCTAAATTGCAGACATGAGACTTAAACTGACTTTAACTGTTTATCATCTGTGCCTACTATGTAATATTACTTTAAACAGCAATATGCAAGATTTCTAATAATATGAATCGTTTGAAACATACAAACAAAGTATTCATTTCACATATAAGGTACGAATTTTAATAAAAAATCTTTTTTACTCTTTAGCTCTTTTATGTTCTCACAATATTTGGTACAATCTTGAAATTACTTTGCTGTTTCATTTCTATAAGGTACCTAACGGGTGAAAAAGTAATCAAACTTTAAATTAACTAATACAAAGAATATAGAGGTTCAAAGAAAACAAAATCTTTAATTAATGTTTAGCAGGTAATTAAAAATCCACTAATAAATAAAAAAGTTTGTGACAATTTTTGTGACTCAATCAGACTAAAACCGCTACTAAGATGAAATTTGGCTCAAGATTATTATTTATTTAATTTAATTTAAAAAATTCAGTTCGTAGCTTAAATATTAACAGTCTTATTCATAAAAATCTTTTAAGACTCTTTAGTTAAAATGGACTTTGTCTCTTTCTTAGTGGTATAAATGTCAAGATGCCAGACAAAGACAAACTAATTATAAACCTATTAGCTATAATGAGCTTATAAGACATTTATTTATTTTTATTTTAGACGTGCCGGTGGCGTGGTCAGAAAGATACTTGCTTTTCACGCCTCCGGGTCGTGGGTTCGATTCCAACCCGAGACAAACATTTGTTTAAATATGTCTGTTTGTCTCGTGTCTGGGTGTAATTATCTATATTTAATTATATATTTACAAAATAAAAGTATTATATGTAGTATATTACCAGTTATCTGGTTTCTATAGTACAAGCTCTGCTTAGTTTGGGATCAGATGGCCGTGTGTGTTAATGTCCCACTATATTATATTAAATTATTATTATTATATTTATAAATACGGGGGTAACAGCGTGCATAATAATTTCTTAAATAGTATTTCCTTAAATTTACGCGATTATCACACGTTGAAATAAAACTACTTTATAACTATAACTGGTTTTATCGCGGTTTAATTTAGATTTTTATATCCCGACGATTCAGTCTTTTCAGGGTCGTTTCAAAGTTATATTTTTTCTATCACTGGAGTTTATAACAGTCATTCTTATATCGAATACACTTTAGGAAGTGTGCGTTGGAATTACATACTGCAATTCCGCCTCCCCGTTACTTATCAGACAAAAGCTACGGCTATGCGCCACAGATATAATAATATGTCAAAAATTCCACGGATACGTACAAAGCGCTTCCAGTTTTATTGTTCGAAGTGCCAAGTTGTAGAATTCGCTGCTAGCATTTCTGATTTTTTTATTCTTGAATATTCTGGCGCTTGACTACAACTTACCTGATGTTAAGCAATGATGTAGTCTACGATGGGACGCGCCAGCCCAATGTACCGATTCACTTGTGATTACGAATGACTTTTGGTGAAAAGGTGGCAGTGAAATGAGGCTCCTTAAGGTTGAAACCTTAAAGGAGCAACAATTTCGACCCACCCTCTTAAATAGTGTCACCAGACATCGCACCGGAACACGGCAAGGCTGCTTGGCGGTGCGGCTTTGTCTGATGGGTGGTCACTAACCACGGCCGAAGCCTACCACCAGTTAATTACAAGTAAACATAATTACCAGTTGATTGTCACCTGATTTGCACCACCCGCGGATCGCGTGTGGGGATTCAGATAAAAGGTGCACTCCCACGGACGAAGGTGACTCAGTCCCCAAAAGTTTAGCGCGATAGCTATAATTTGCCTGACTTCGTCATGAGTTCTGGTTAAGCATTTAAACAACATAAGATAATGACTTACGGAATACTATGTAATACCCAAACTATACAATGAAGTCCCTATTTTATCTAGCATCATGTAAGGTTAACAATATCAAAGTTAATACATTTTTACGTAGGACCATATAGTCTGAAATAACACGTAGGTACTTAGACTACTTTTATCCTCATACAATGTAGGCGAAACTGCAAAATTATCTTTCAAGATAATTTTGCAAAACAATTAATTTCATTCAAGAGAGAAGGTCTAATAATAAAGGAGATATATCTGGTTGGTATTGGAAGGGTTTACAGTCTGTGATACCCGTATCATCAGATGGATCGTTTTGTTAGTCAATTTAGTTTAAAAATACCATAAATTATTATTTATCAAAATATCGGAACCCTCATAATACCGCACCTTAGGTCCACCATTAAATTATTTAGATTTAAATTTCCGCCAGCATGTTGTCGCCGTATGTAGGAGAGCGTACCAAAATTTGGGATTCGTTCTGAGGCATGCAAATAGTTTCACTAACTTAAGGGCTATAAGGGCATTATTTGAGGCGCTCATAAAAAGTCACCTTGAATGTAACGCGGTAGTTTGGTCTCCTCACGAAGCCAAATATAAAATAATGATAGAGCCTATCCAGAATAAATTTATACGGTTCTTATATCATAAGCAATATAAGGTATACCCAGGGTATCCGCTTTTGTATCCCACTTTATTTATTCTGGGTATGGTAGGCTACACCAAACTAGAAGTACGTAGGGAAGCTTTTCTAGCCACCTACGTGCTCAAAGTGATCAGGGGGATGATACACAACCCGGCCGTGCTGGCGGAGGTGCGGCTTTGCGCGCCAGACGAGTATGCGATGCGGCGGCGGCAGCCAGCACTGCTGGCGGTACCGCGCGCGCGCACCAACTTGCTGCAGGAAGCGCCGCTGACGCGGGCATTGCGTACACTAAATACTGCAGCTGTGCGCGTCGATTTGTTTCAATGTTCACTGAGCGAGTTCTCGAAGGCTGTTTACCATATTTTAAGTTATAATTTAAATTAGTTTAAAGTTGCACTATCGCATTAGATGAATCTGTAATGATAGATGTTAGTATTAAATAAATAAATAAATAAAATTAAATATTTTTGATAGATCATTCCTCATAGATATTGATAGATACAAAGTGATAATTATTTTAAATTCGCTTGTTTTTATAAAACACTTTTTATATACATAAGAGTATCTACATAAGATAAAAATAACATATCATTCGCTTATTAAGGACGACCTCGGTAGTCGAGCGGTGTAAGCCGTCCGATTGGGTTATACTGTGCCCGGGAGGTCGCGGGTTCAATTCCCGCCCCGGACAATATTTGTGTAACAACAAAAAATTGTTTCGGTGTCTGGTTGGTTGAGGGACTACCCTCCGTGCCTCGGAGAGCACGTTAAGCTGTCGGTCCCGGTTGTCATTTAACACATTTATGACAATCGTTACATGTAGTCAGAAGCCAATATAATCTGACTCCTGGTCTAATCATCTCGGCTACTGGTTCCCTTCGGGTTTTGAGGTCTGATGGCAGTCGCTCGTATAATTCTGGTAGCTAGCCGCATCAGGTTAGACTGGGAGCCGACCCCAATAGAAATGGTAAAAAGCAAAGGGAATGATGATGATCATTCGCTTAATAAGATGCCATATTGTACCTTCTTCGACAAAATATTGGGATTATTTGGAGAAAATAATTCCGATATTTTGTCTCCGAACTAATGCAACTAAGCCTAAACTTACACTTAAAATACTTTAGCGATAAACTTTGTCGCCATCTTAGTTTCACCGCTAATTCCACATTAACATCGACAAGCCACGGATTTATAACATTCTTGGCCACAACTTTTGTTTTACTTTAGAAACATCTCACGCCTCTCATTTAATATAGCTTACAGCGGTTTCAGACGAGCGGGTTTTGTACAAATGTACGTGTTACAACCGCATTATAACAACGAAACGTCAGCAATTGTCATTGAATGACATTTTTTATTGACGATTGGCATAGTATATAGGTACCTCTACGTTCCTGCTACATGAACTAGTCGCCAGACATTCATTACACCTCGCACGGCTGTAAAATCTTCTCTTTTCACTGAAGGATCAGTACCATCCAATCCTGCAATCTCTCCAACGCATGATAGAGTAAAAAGAAATAAAAAATAAAAACTTGAGAGGTGTCAAGGAACACCCGGATGGAACGAAGTTCCTTTCGATTAATTGGTGAAGGAATTGTAATAATTTTTTTTTTTTAAGTTATAATAATAATGTTTTTTCTATCTCTCTTTCTCTCTCTCTCTCTCTCTCTCTCTCTCTCAAACATGCGCACGCCCCACACAGCTTACAATAGCTTACTATAGCAAAAAGTGTCGTGACAACTTTTCGTAAGAATTTTTTCCGTCTATCCCCCTTTCACAACGCGCGATAAGGAACTTCGTTCCAATAAGCAAGAAACTTATTTATTTGACAGACACAGGACACACAGAACGAAATAATTAAAAAAAAAGTACGGGGATATATTGATATATAGTCTGTAGTTACCTGTTCTGGCTTCAGCGCTGGTAGTCCACAGTCTACCTGCGTAGTTTTTGCATACTCCAATACATATAATATGCGATATACATATAATACGCGATTACACGTGCGTTACACTGAGTGCCATAAAAGGCAACGCTGGCCCTTTGTTCCAAGTGTCCATAATCTACGGTGTGCCGTAGGTTCGTTTGCCAATTTAGTTGTACAAAGAGCAAAACTCTCTGACACATAACTACTTCGGCGTGTATGCCTGAGCCGGTGCCGTTGAATGTAGCCGGTAGTAATAAGGAATCGGACGTTATAAGAACCTCAACGCGAGAAATAGCTGCGTTTACACGCGCTTCTGAAAACGCGCGTCTATAACATTCAGACCAATGTGCGTTCATTTTGAATTTTTGTATACGATATTGTGGTATGCCCCACATGGCTTATAGCGACTTCTAAAATAAATAGAGTTAATAAACTTTTGACTTTGATTTAGATTGGTTCGTCACGTATACTTGATCCTGCACACAGTGTTTCTTGAGCATTTTTAACCTGAGTTATCCACGAACCACATGATTCTGTGTAAAACACGGCGAGCCTTTTGCATAAATTTCACCGAAGTCAGTTCAGTGATTAAGTCTCACGTCTCGCGTCATCCCTTTTTGTGTCCCACTACTGGGCACGGGTCTCCTCTCAACTTCGATCCTAAAGTAATAAGAAGAGTACTTATTTATCAAGTAGTGACCCGCCCCGAATTCGCATGGGTGCAATGCTGATACTAAATATACTGAGGTATATTTACAAAATTTCCTTTTATACAACGTTAACAGCTTTTATGCCATTAGACAATACAAACAGCACGCCGGTTCCACCGCATCGCTATTTTAAATCTGTAATATCTTCGTAAATATTCATTTAAATTATGTGCTGTAAAGGACCATATTGATCTATATTAAATATACAATGTATTTAAGGTACTTAATTAGATAAGGATTTATGCAAAATTGCTTAAAATCGCTTCGAAAATAAGCCATTACTTTTGATTGAAAGTAAAAGATAAAAAAATAGTTATTGTGGGTTATCCCTAAGAGATGACATATACCATCTCGGATTTTTTTGTTGACCTTTTTAAGGTGTGCAATACTGTAGTACATTATTTTGATATATCTCTTAGGGTTTAGCCAACGTTTGCAATGTAAGCACAAAAAATGTGTTAATTTACGACATCTCATCAGAAACATCTAAAGTTATCAGTGTTTTTCTACTATATTATGCATGTATTATATACATAAACCTTCCTAATGAATCACTCTATAATATGATAAAAAAACCGCATGAAATCGGTTGCGCAGTTTTAAAGATTTAAGCATACATAAGGATTTATGGGACAGGAAAGCGACTTTATTTTATACTATGTAGTGAAGAGCAATGTCTGAAGTACCAGTACATTGATCGGCACTGTTACTAACGTAGAACGTGTAAAGCAATCTATTTTCTATCGTTCCTTACACGAGATACCCACTATAGAAACTTCTTTAATGTGTAAAGTTAGTAGAAGCAGCTGCGAAATTCTAGATAAATCATTTTAACATTGTAAGGTTACTAGAAATTCTTAGAAATTCCAAAGTTTTCAATTGGTTTAATGATTAAATTGTGGGCGGTCGAACTCCATCACATATTTTTTATAGTATCCAAGTAAGTACACAATGTAACTATGTATACAATGTATACATCTAGAATCAAACCATTTTCTATGATGATTACTATGATTTTTTTTATCCTATAATAGGCTTGTGCTTGACCACTAGAATCAGAATCAAAATCAGAATCAGAATTTATTTATTTCTCTAGTTTTACAATTAAACAGTACTTCAATTAAATTTCATTCTACAAACGTGTTTCATTTTGTCCTTGAGAGTGGGAGCTTTTGAATCCTATCCTAATTGTTCCTCGTTTAACTAGTCTTTATATAAATCAATGTGAGGGTAACATACCTAATGCAGTGAGGAGTAGCCCCAGCCGTATACCACTGATTACGTATTTAGTGACTGCGGTCAGAGCCTACGCTGCCGAAAGGGTACCTGTCTTTTAAAAAGTGTCTTGGCCCTATCTTTTTTATTTATATATACAATTTCACCTACTCTACTAGCAAAAAAAAGGGGTTGTGTGGCCCGTAGCGTGACCACTACTTGCCTGCAGTTGAGCAATGATGTAATTTACGATGAAACGCGATTACCCTGCAAATACTGATTCACTCGAGACTTGAAGACATGTGATTAGAGCTATCTGGAAACAAATGCTGGCATCGAATTCCACAACTTGGCAGTTCGCATCACAAAAGTGGTAGCAAAACGGATAAAATCCATTAAAAAGTAGTTTTATTTCAATGTGTGATATTCGCGTAAATCTTGTACAATACTTGTAAACAATACTTGGCTTCCACTTTCATTGTGCGAACTGCCAAATTGTGGAATTCGCTGCCAGCATCTATGTTTTCCGATAGCTATAATCTGCCTGTCTTCTAGTCACGAGTGAAACGGTATTTACTGGGTAGCGCGTTCCATAATAGACTGCATCATTGCTTTACATCAGGCAAGTTGTGGTCAAGCGCAAGCCTATTTTAAAATATAAAAAAGAATGAAATTTGTTTAATGCAAAAAATTATGTTGTCTTTTGGTTCTTCTATTTTAAATAAATTCTTCTTTCTTCTTTATATTTCTTTATTAGATAATACAAGGCTAAGGTTTTTAATTATAATTAAGGAATATATATAATTAGTAATTGCAAGTCTTTGCAATTGAATTAACTTAATTAGCGCCCGGTTCTGTACCAGACGTTCATTGTATCCTTTGATTAACCTTAATTATGTTTTGTAGCTTGTTTTGGTATTATTTCATAACTAGACCGTCTTTGCCTCGCTTCGAGCGATATATTGTAATATTAATACCTTTATTTTATTCCTCACTTATTACAAAAGTAAAAAAGAAACAATTAGGTACGTTATTAATAAGCAGCAGTACGGGCCTCGCCTTAGAAATATAAGGTCGCGGGTTCGATTCACGGTCGTGGCCATACATTTTTGTGTGAATCATTGCCGCTGCTCAATATCGGTGAAGGAAAACATCTGGAGGGAACCGATGTTTCTAAAAACCAATCATTCGAGGACATGTGACATCCACCAACCCGTACTTTGCCAACGTGTGTGGATTAAGGCGTAAACTCTCTCAACTCGTAAGACATTAAAATGTTACGTACATAAGTACCACTACATATCGTCCAGACATAAACTAATTTTGCTTGGTTCATTCAAAGACAAGAACTAGAACAAACCAATCAAAATTAACTATATTCCCCGGTACCCCATCAACTTTTGATGGTTACAATTTCATATAATAATCAGTGCTGTGGGTCGCCTCTAGTAGGCACTCACAGCGTTTACTGAGCAATGTTTGGGGGCTAAGTCACCTTCGTCCGTGGGTTTACACCGTTAATTAAATCCCCACACGTGGTCCCCGGGTGGTGCAAATCAGGTGACAATCAACTGGTGGTAGGCTTCAGCCGTGGTTAGTCACCACCCACCAGACAAAGCCGCACCGCCAAGCGGCCTTGCCGTGTTCCGGTGCGATGTCTGGTGACACCATGCAGAGAGGGTGGGTCGGATTTGTTGCTCCTTTGAGGTTACTAACCTTATGGAGGCTCATTCCACTGCCACCTTCTCTCCGATAATCATTCGTAATCACGAGTGAATCGGTATACTGGGTTGGCGCGTTCTATTGTAGACTACATCATTGCTTCACATCAGGCAAGTTGTAGTCAAGCGCCAGCCTATCGAAGAATAAAAAAAAAATCCATGTTTGACACTGATGGGTCACACTTATTTAGGTACCTACTGTTTGCTTTTTTTTTTTTCTTTATCTGTTTCCATTTATGTTTTTTCTCTCTTTCTATGTGTTTTTTTTATCATTTGATTATGTGTGTCCTGTCTCTGTCAAATAAATGTTTTTCTTTCTTTGCAATTTCAATTCGACGTGAAATAAACCTATTTTCTTTTTATTGACATATCTTTAAAATTAGTAAGAATTATATTACATTTAGAATTAGATATAAGTTTACATTGCCCCAAAAAAGTTACAGATTTTGCGGAGACGCCTAAAATGCGATATAAAAACTTTATTATTTCTAGTGTTAACATTACATATGTGTGTCGCTTAAGGACATACCTATAAAAGATTTCGTAATGTTGAAAAAAGACCGTCCAGATATTTATGCGATTATAATTTTGAATAGTGTACACCAGTCACAAAGAGTCCGTATAACACGATATCTACCGGCTTCTGTTTAAGAATTCTGTGCGTCCTGTGAAAACTGGTACATCTCGAAAATGTCAACTTTTCAATAGACCAGTTTTTGTGTTGAAATCATAAAATTTGTTAGAATAATTATTTGTTTTCAAAACTAGTGACATATTTTATTTTAATGTGGTATTGTTAACAACCTATTAGATTCTTACTCAAGAGTGTTCAATATAGGAAAAGATATTTAAAAAAAACTACTTTTTGTATCAAAACACACCAAATGGATACTCGTGTATAATGATTCTAAATGAGTTATATCAATTTACACGCTATGTGAAGGTTAGGTGAAAGGTGATATTTGTTATATTACCAGGTAGTTTTATATGAAACTAATCATCTCCTATACAAAGCTGTCTAACAAACAAGTAATATTTTTCAATTGGCAAAAGCACTGTAGGCACAAAACTCGTAAAAATAGATTTTTTTATTATTTATATCATTTTACTCGAGAATAAAGTTCGTGTTTTTTGATATAAGTTGACTTAAATCTTAACTCAACTTTGTGTAATATGATACAAGAAACAATCTAAAGACAAAGGTATAAAAATAGAGCAATAAAATGAAAAAAATTGCATAGGTAATCACTTTTATTTTAAGGTATTATTGAGTCACACTTGGTTTGAAAGTTAGAATATTTTAATTTAGTTAAAAAGGCAAAAAAACATCAATGACATAAGTCAACAATATCAACAAAATTAAATAGTTTTCAGTCTTCATCACTAGAGATCAAATCAGGATCAATATCTCTTATATCAGCCTTAGGTTTTAAATTTTTATAGTAATCATGTTAACTATTATCAATGTATGGCAATAATGAAATTAAATCAGTATTCTTTTCGTTCAAAATGAAATTTGTTCACTTACAGTTAGGTAAATTATTGGTAAGTAATTCTAATCCATAATTTTTACACATTATTGCAAAAGAGGTGGTATTAAAACCATCAGTTTGCAAATCCGTTTTATATTTGAGGCACGGAAACAACATCTTGTCAAACCGTAGAAGTTTAACATCAGCCCAAACGAACTTAATGTTATTTTCATTAAATTTTTTCATAGTAAAGTTTTGTTTCAAGAAATCACTAAAATCGTAAAAGTTAGATTCTGCCATGTCGATAACATTAAATTTTCCACGTCTTCCTACCGATCGTATTAATTGAGCCCAATCTCGAGGGTGATGAATATTCATAGTCGTTCTTTTTTTAGCTCTTTCTATTAGTGAATGGTCACTATCTACTTCTATTCTAGTATGACCAGGAGTTAAAAACTTGTGTTCTATGGAAACGATATAAGGCAGATCTTGAGCAGCTACGAGCTACTGCCATCAGACCTCGAAACCCGTAGGGAACTAGTAGCTGAGATGGTTAGATCAGATGTCAGATTATAATATTGGCTTCTGACTACATGTAACGATTGTCATAGATGTGTTATAACAGCCGGGACCGATGGCTTAACGTGCTCTCCAAGGCACGGAGGGTAGTCCCTCAACCACCCAGACGCCGAAAAAAATCTTTGTTGTTACACAAATATTGTCCGGGACGGGAATCGAACCCACGACTATATAGCCCAATCGGACGGCTTACACATCTCGACTACCGAGGTCCTCGTTTGTAAAATACCATACCCGTTTTAAGATAAGGAGTTGGAAAGCATTGCTGCAAATCGAATGTCAAAACAAGGGTATCTGTTGATTCAGTGGTGAGGAGCAGTACTGGTGCGCATCTACGTGAACTGCAATGTTTTTTACTTTTACACAATAATAAACAGGTTTCGTGTATATTGATATAACTGGAGTAATTGTTTTGTGTAAATGGTTATTAGTTCTTGTTATTATGAATATACGAATAATAAAATAGAACTTGTGTAAAATGATACATCTAATAAGTACATTGTGCGCCATGTTGGATTGCTTAGAGAGCGCGCGCGAGCACCTTGTCCAGTAGTATTTACGGCACTGACCCCGCGCGGGCGGCCGGTACCTTCGCAGTAGCGCCCCTTGCACCCCACGCACCTCTCGCGTACGCAACATGTATTAGTTTGCACATATTTTGTATCAAAACCATTTTAATCTTCTAGTGATTATTGATATAATTTTAGTTGTATCGATGCAGTGTACGAATTTACTATGTGTCAATTGATATAACTAAACATGTATCAGATGACACTTTATTAGAAGGTAATAAATTTAAGTTAATAATGATATGACTTGAGATAAATTTTTACACACAAATATTTATCTCATAACTTGAATATTATGAACGATACATGTCAACATGTATTTAATTACACAATCATATTTATCAAATCACGCCATTTCGTCTTAGATGTACCACACGATCTCAGAATCTAATAGACGTATCAAAATGTGGATTAGATAGAAAAATAGAGTATTGTTTTCTGATTGAGGTGCTAAAATAATATCAAATTCGATATAAGTTGACTTGTACCACTTTTCACAGGACGCACAGAATTGGTCTATATAACGTTGTACTTTAAACGAACAACTCTTGTATGCACATCTTTACATAATATAAAATGAAATTACTTCTGCTGTTTGTCCGCGAATAATTTAAAAACTACAGAACAGATTTTCATGCAGTGTTCACCAATATATATCTAAAAACGCTAACTTTATGAATTCATTATCAGAAAAATTTAGATTAGTAACTTTTCTATACAATTTTTTTAATATTATTCAACAAAAGTATATAAATGACGAGAAAAATTACTCAACTGAATAACAAACTTCAGAATACCAGAAAAAAAACTTCGCACTGACTTAGCCTAAAAAAAGGTTCTTAATTAAATATAATGTATCGCCCTAAAAGTTACAAATAGAATCAAAAATGCAGTACATACTTTTTAGTATGTTTGATAGTCGGCTTAAGTAATCGAGAAATACATATCATATCATTAGCTCCTAGTTCCCATTTTAAAATTTTCACCCTTCTCCACTGGTGTACAAATTATCGTCAACTCTACGGTGAGGCTCATTACAAAATGGCGAATTTAATTAAACATCAGCTCTACCATGTGGTAAAATATTTTACACTAATTACCACCCACCCTATAGATTTAAATCTATGCAAAATTTTACTTCATAAAGTATCAAACGTGTGAAGCATTCAAAAGTCAGTCTTATTCAGTTAGTTTAAGCTTGATTTTGGATTGCCTATAAAGCTTATGTAAGCGTTGATAGCAGATAATTTGGGTCCTTACATAAAATACCTTGTTTACTTATGTCTGTTAATTAATATAAACTCGAAAGGTGTCACCCACAGATTATGGTTATGACACAGTTTCAAGGAGTTGTACCATTAGCTGTCAGTAATAAAAAGTATATCAAGCTGGACTCTTAAAAAACTCATTTAAATACTTGTAAGAAAAAAAAATTAAACAGTGGGATTTTTTTATGGTTCTAGATCAATAGTAAAAACATTTCCATTAATTGCTGAATACATTTTTTAATTTATTTATTCGACATAAATTCAGCAAATTATGGATGATTTATTTGTTGTAATATCGATGAGAGCGCGCGGCGTAATATTAGCGGTCAGTTACCCTAGCAAGCGCACAGCTGATGTGGCGGTAGTGACAGAAATATCAGTACATACGGCTAATCAAACGTTACCAAATCCAGTATAGGCTGATCTCACATTGTATAGGATCTCTGTACTACGAGAGGTCAGCTTATATTGGAAATTTAAAGCCTGATGAGTAGCCACGTTTACCTATACGACTTACATACAACAACTACAAACGCAGCCAGTAGAAAGCTAGAATGCTTTGTGCTGTGTAGTGACATTAATCGTATGCGCCGAGTTCATATAAAACGTATGAGAACTATAGGAAACACGTCGTCGGTGACGAAGTTTTCTGGCTGTGGTTTGTAGCCTGTGTGCGGCTAGACTGAGAGACACCTCAATTGCTTCAAAATTGATCTATTCATTTAAGTGCTACGCATTCAAATACTTGTTTACAGACACACTGACACATCAGGCAAGTTGTGGTCAAGCGCAAGCTTATTTTAGATTTTAAAAAAATATGTTAATCTTATTACAATCATGTCTAAAAATCTTTGCAAGTTTAATGCACCAAGGAGTTTCCTTAGTACCTTCCTCACTACGTGTAGGTTTATATTAAATTATTTTATCCATAGACTCACAATATTCAAGAGCACCTGAAATTTGTTAATAGATGTGATAAATGTTACATTGTCATGATAGGAACATTTGTACGTCGAACAGTAAACTGTTCCGAATTATTGATACCTGTCATTTGGCACATTTGGAACGTTGACTCACAAGAGACAAAGATACAAATTGTTATGAACGTAATGCGAAACTGAGTGCGTGTGGATTCATTTGAACTTTAAAACATCGTATCGAAACATAAAAAAATAATAATACAAGAAGTTTTCAAATTGGTATTATAAACTTAACTATTATTGTATTATTAAATAAATTATATGCATTTAAAAATAACACTAGAATTTCTTTCTTTCACACAATGTATAAATAAATTGTACGAAAAAAATCTATACGGTTATTCGAAATAGGTAGGGGCGTTAGATTTCCTATCTCTTTCCAATCTATTTCCGTTTTAGTCGAATTTCTATATAAATTTGTTCTTACACGCACACTTTGGACGTCTATAATATTTTAGATCTATAATTTTATCTTAGAGCTAGAGTCTTAATGAAAAGTTCCCTCCCGGCGTACAATGTTTTGCACTCTGAGAGGATCATAAGTTCCTCTTTACTACCGGGAGGATAATTTATATGGTACTCACTTAAAATATCATGTTCTGGTATTCGGTCAGGTAATAACCGAATTTTGAATTTTGAGCAGCGGTAACACAGAGGTTCCAGCCGCGCCTTTGAAGCATAAGGTTAAGGGTTCGATACTCGGATGTACCCAACCATCCAACCAACTTTGTGCTAATTGCTTCATCGTGTCGTGAAGAAACCGGTTTGTCTACGACTGACTGTTTGTCTGTTGGATCGTAGCTCGCGAATGGATAAACTAATTTTGATTTACTTTTTTTTTGTTTGAAAGGGGAATTAGTCTGAAGTTTTCTTTAGATTTGTTATTTACTAGTGACGCGAGTCAACATGAAATTGTCAATTAATTGTCATAACCTGCAGTTGATATGGCACTACTAAATAAAGGATTTGAACCTAGTGGTTGTTCGATATCGCTGTTTTCAGCTGGTATCGACGTCTGATTTTATGGAAAACTAGCGGCCCGCCCCAGCTTCGCCCGGGTAGCTGCAGCCCACTCAACAATTTACAAAAAATGTGATAGGTAAATCAAAAAACCGCTCAACCGATTTTGTGCAAACTTCACATAAACCATCCACTAAATAGTCCAAACAATGCCTAAACATTTAGTTTGAAAAGCTAAGCCCGTTTTTGAGTTATATAATTACAACAAAAAGTGGCATTGATTTTTATTTGACTAGATGATACTATTCCTGTATTGTACTGGCATTTTTTTAATTAAAAAAAGTATTTATGGAACGGGTGCGCTCGTAGGCGCGATTAGAATCGTTCTTTTTTACAGAGTAACAATTTTTATTTTACTTATTTTTCTTCTACCGTCAATGATGGAGCGCCTACCAAAATTTAATTGCAAATTTACTTCTAATTACAGCATTATGAATTATAGTGAAAATTTTTTTACTAACATTCCTTTACTGACTACAATGAGTCTGCCGTCGTCTTCTATATCCGCTGAATCAATACTTAAGGAAAATGTAGTAGAGTGCGGTACAGTGTTTGAATTTATGCAAGTTACACCTAATGATATATTGAAAGCCTTTAAATCAATTAATTTGAAGAATACTAAAGACTTGTGGGGACTTTCTGTTAAGGCGGTATCTGCAATTATTACTATAATTGCCCCACATCTTGCATCTATTTTCAACAACTGTATTGCAGTTGGTGTATTTCCTGACTTGATGAAGCACAGTAAGGTTATTCCTTTATTTAAATCTGGAGATACTTCTGATCCATCAAACTTTCGACCTGTTTCTGTATTACCCACCTTAAGTAAAATCTTTGAAAAATTAATACTTAGCCAGTTGCTCAGACATTTTAATAGACATGAATTGTTACATAAGAAACAGTTCGGGTTTACCAAAGGTTGCTCATCCGTTGATGCAGGTGTTGAATTATTAAAAAGTATCTATGCTGCTTGGGAGAATTTGCAGGATGCCTTGGGTATATTTTGCGACTTGTCCAAAGCCTTTGACTGTGTGCAACATGAAACTCTTGTAAGGAAATTACACCACTATGGTATTAAGAATAAAGCTCTTGAATTTATCATATCTTATCTGAGTGATAGAATTCAAAAAGTCGATGTCAATGGAATTAAGTCCTCAGGGTCAAGAGTCACCATGGGTGTACCTCAAGGATCGATTCTCGGCCCTTTTCTGTTCCTAGTTTATATTAATGACTTACCTTATTATGTTAATGATAGCCATGAGATTGTGTTGTTTGCCGATGATACTTCATTGACATTTAAAATTAATCGACAATTAAGCAATTATGACGAAGTAAACAACGCACTCTCTAAGGTGGTCTATTGGTTTAGTGTGAATAATCTTTTACTCAATGATAAAAAAACTAAAGTGATAAAGTTTTCCATGCCTACTGTAAGACAGGCAAATACAAATGTTAAAATTAATGGTAATGAGGTGGACCCTGTTAAGTCATCTGTTTTTTTAGGCATCACACTAGATTCTAAATTACAGTGGCTTCCTCATATAGATAAACTGTCCGGAAAATTAAGTTCTGCTGCGTATGCAGTCAAAACAATTAGACGGCTCACTGATGAGGATACTGCTAGAATTGTTTATTTTAGTTATTTTCATAGTATCATGTCTTATGGAATTCTTCTTTGGGGAAATGCGGCTGACATAGAAACCATTTTTATTTTACAAAAAAGAGCTATAAGAGCTATCTACAAACTAGGAAGCCGTGTTTCTCTAAGAGAGAAATTCAGAGACATAAATATTTTGACTGTCGCTTCTCAATATATTTATGAAAATTTATTGTATGTGCATAAAAATATTACAAAATTTAAAAAAATAAGCGACACACATAATTTAAATACTAGAAATAAGAACGATCTTGTAGCACATCACACTCGACTCCACAAAATCAGTAACTCTTTTATGGGGCAGTGTATACGTTTCTACAATAAACTTCCAAATAATATTAGGGAAATGACTATTAACAAATTTAAAATAACTATAAAATCTACGTTATGTAAGAAAGCGTATTATAAAATTTCAGACTATGTAACGGATAAAAACGCTTGGAATTAAGTCGCTCTAATTCAACACAATAAACAAACAAAATGTAATAGATATAAGTACTTCATTTAAAAAAGAAAAAAAGCCTACTGAGTTTTTTGGCAGTGTTTCTCAGTAGTTGCCAGTCATTCACTGCACGGTAGGAAAAGAAATTGGACTATTTTTAAGTAGACTCGCGTCTCAAAAAAAATAAAGCATATTTTCATTTCATTTCATTTCATTTTCATTTCATTTCATTTCAGTGAAGGCGCGCCGAAGCAGTGGTTACTAAGCGGATAGGCATACCAAATATACAATCTTTTCTTTTGATAATAATAGTATAGATAGTGTAGATAATTTAAACAAAAATCTTCCTTCCTATCTGTCAATAATATATTTACAGCTGTCACAACTGTTGTAAATCAAACTGACTGAAACCATGCGGCTATTAAACTCGCTTTAAAAGATTTGTGATGTCATCAATAAGTCTAAATACCAAAATAGTTAGAAGAACCATTCTAGCAGCGTTTTCGAGTTCTATTCTAAAAAAAAAATATTTAATATTGTATTTGTTCAAAGTGTTATATGTTATATGGGCCTTGTAGACTGAAATAAATGGTTATTATTATTATTATTATTAAATCTGAGCAGAAGAAATAAATTTTACCCTTTCATGAAAAAACAGCTTAACAGATTTGTATGAAGTTTTGTACACACGTAGATAATTCCCTAATCAAACATATAAATTTAGTTGATGATTTAGAAAAACTTTTTTTAATCGGGTTTCAAGCGTTACGTCGTATGAACGGATACCATTCGATTCTTATACAAGTCATTCCTTTAAATTGAGAATTCTGTTTTATATTTGTCTAAGGATTAGATCGCAAATAAATAAAATACGTGTTTGTGTGTTAAAAAAAATATATACATTTTTGTAGCCCTTTGTTCATAATTGAAATACAAGACATTTTATTGCCGTTAACATTCTATTTTCACAGAAAATAATTTTAGTTCAACCAATCACAATGTACATTTCAGAGCATAATGACTTTGTACGTAGGTACATATCAGGTGAACTACATATCGAGCACGAACTGTGAGGCAGTGGGCCGGTCATATCTGCCGCAGAAGTCACAACTGCTGGGGTAAACGAGTTCTTGAGTGGAGATCACGAATTTGCAAACGTAGCGTAGGATGGCTTCAGATTAAGTGGAGTTACGAATTTAGCAGGGCAGTTAGCAAGAACTGGATGGGAAAAGCCGCGGATCATGCTCAGTGGCGTGTTTTGGGAAAGGCCTATGTGCAGCAGTGGACTAGAATAGGCTGATAAGATGATATCGAGTACCTAATCAATGATTTAGTTTAGTTCTAGAATCTCAAAGAGGTTTTTATAAAATTATACGTTAAAATTACGTTTAAGTTTACGTGTCCTACGGACCTTACAGTTTTAGATTTATTGAGTGTAATAAATAGATGTGGATAACTTCATACACATTAAAATACGTACACACTACACATAACATAAATATTAATTAAAATTAAATAAACTTGCAACTAAAGAACCGCCTCGATCAGTTCTGTAGGGTGAGCACGAACTTTGTCTACTCCCGTCTTTCGATATCGTCATAATGTTTACTCGTATTTCTGTATGGAAAATTAACAGATGGTGTTGTGTTTTTCCATACAATAATACACTTTGATATCGAAAGATGAGAGTAAAAAAGTTCGCGCTTACCCTACTGGTTTTAATAAAGAACAAACACATGAAATCGGTTCAACATAGTGGGACATATCTATATATAGTGGGACATTAACACACACGGTCATCTGATCCCAAACTAATAGCTTGTACTATGGAAACCAGATAACTGGTAATATACTACATATAATACTTTTCTTTTGTAAATATATACTTAAACTAGCTGCCCCAGCGAACTTCGTACCGCGCAAAATTGTGAATCTAAACCATTCCCAGATCCCCTTGAACACACACAAAAAATTTCATCAAAATCGGTCCAGTCGTTTAGGAGGAGTTCAGTCACATACACACGCACACAAGAAATATATATATTAAGATATAGATAATGCATCAGCTTTATAAAATATTAATTGCAGTATCCCTGGCTTGTGCTGACTGTGAAATATTGAGAAACAATAAAATTAACCTTAATAGATAAAATTTAATGTACATATAGCTTGATTTCTAGCCGTGTGTACACAGACACAGCCATACACATGTCAAGCTTAAGGTTAAAAAGATCTAATTCTACAAATGTACGCACAAGGTTTTCTGCGTTAGCACTTAGCTTCTTGATTACTTAAAGCCTAAAACTTGGCAAGTTTCTTTAAGTAGTATATATTGCAATAGTTACGTATTGAGATCCAACATTTCGTTAGTTATTGAAGTTTTAATGGTGCGTAACTAATAAGTTACTATGTAACACTCGATACCCGTCCTTGACTTCGTGAAGGCGCAATATTAATAATTATGATTTTGTACTTTTGTAGCATAATTTTTTCCAATTTTATGAGTCATGTACGCAGAAGATATCCCTACTAATATTATAAATGCGAAAGTAACTCTGTCTGTCTGTCTGTTACGCTTTCACGCCTCAACTACTGAACCGATTTCGATTAAATTGGGTATGAAGGTAGTTTGAAACCCGAGAAAGGACATAGGATAGTTTTTATCCGACTGCGCAAAACGAGGTAATGATTTGGCGCGTTAACCGACATACACGCGGGTGAAGCCGCTGTCGGAAAGCTTGTTATAATAATAATTTACAAGTGTTTGCGCAAGTGCTTTAACTATTCCGCTAACCTAAAATAGTCCAGTGGACAGGTTATGTGGTCGGTAAATGTGTCCAAAGAAAGTCGATACTTATTTCAGACTAGCAGACCCCGCAGACGTCGTCCTGCCCGGTAAAACAGTACCACCTACCGGGTCCGAAAATAAATTACGACCGATTCTCAGACCTATCGAATATAGATATAAGATTCCATATAAATCGGTCAAGCTGTTTCATTTTCTGCGTAAGAACCATCCTCGTACTTCAAGGAATATTCTAAAAAAAGAATAGCGAAATCGGTCCAGCTGTTCTCGCGTGATGGCGTGACATGGGAAATTGGGATTCATCTTTATGTACATATTAGCGGACCTCGCAGACGTCGTCATGCCCGGTAAAGCAGTGCCACCTAAAATAGATTACAACTGATTCTCAGACCTACCGAATAGATACATATAATGTTTTATAAAAATCGGTCAAGACGTTTCGGAGGAGTTTTTTTTTCTGCGTAAGAACCATCCTCGTTTTTCAGGGAATATTCTAAAAGAAGAATTAGCGAAATCGGTTCAACCTTTCTCGCGCTTACTAACACATTTTGCAATTCATTTTTATATTATAGATAAAGATTGTACTGCAAGCAATAGATATCTAGCTTGGAGGATAAACTCCGCAATGAGGTTATCCGACAAAGAACTAAAGATATCAACATAGACCAAAGCTAGCTGAAGTGGCAGTGGGCTGGAGATATCTGTCGAAGAACTGATAACCGCTGGAGTAAGCGAGTTCTTGAAGCAAGTTTGTCGTGGCAAACGTTGCGTAGGACACCCTCCAGCTAGGTGGAGTGATGAGCTGTGAAAGATAGCAGTACAGTTATTAATATGATAATGTACCTACTCGTACTTTTACTTACCTGCTACAATAGTGACATGCTTAATACAGTTGCAATCATCATCATTCACTGCTGGACATAGGCCTCTCCTAAAGTACGCCACTGAGCACGATCCGCGGTTCTTCCCATCCAATTCTTGCCGGCCGCCCTGCTGAGATCGTCACTCCACCTAGTCTGGGGGCGTCCTACGTCACGTTTGCTAATTCGTGGTCTCCACTCAAGAACTCGTTTACCCCAGCGGTTGTCAGTTCTGCGGCAGATATGACCGGCCCACTGCCACTTCAGCTTAATCCGGTGAGCTGTGACGATTACCTTAGTTTTCCGTCGGATCACTTCATTTCGTATTCGATCCTTAAGAGATACTCCGAGCATAGCCCTTTCTATAGCTCGCTGAGTGACTTTAAATTTGTGGACCAGTCCTACCGTGAGTGTCCACGTTTCGATTCCGTATATCATAACGCGTAGGACAGTTGCAATAAGACAGTCTAATGAAGAGTAAGGCTGATACAAGTATCGTTGTTTCCTTAAGTTAAACATACAATATAAGGATTCCGGTACACAGACAGCCGCTGCTGCGGACGAGAACGAGACGAGGAAGGTTTATATATATAATATATGCATAATATAGTAGAAAAAATACTGCTAATTTTAAATGTTTCTGATGTGATGTCGTAAATTAACGCATTTTTTGTGCTTACATTGCAAACGCTGGCTAAATCCTACGAGATATATCAAAACAATGTACTACAGTATTGCACACTTTAAAAAGGTCAACAAAAAAGTCCGGGATGGTATATGTCTATCTCATAAGGATAACCCACAATAACCATTTTTTTTATCTTTTACATACTTTTATAGTCCTTCGAGCCGAGTCAGCGACCTATATATTTATGGAACAAATATCATGACAGAAATATAATATGGGTTGTTACATAAATTGTACAAATTATGTCCTGTATTTTGTTTGGTATGGTTGGCAAATACCTTTATGAATTAACCTGACGAGTCCCAAATGTAGGAGTGTTTTTATACGCGACCCTTTGATGATTCGTTGGTGAATAAATTGAAAAAGTTTTGTATGAAATGAAACACATTTTATCAACTTTTTATTTACTTAGTTTGCGTATCTATAAAAAAATTGTTTCTTGTTTGAAGATATGTACTCCTATTAAACATAGTAAGAAAAATTCAAATTGTATCTTGAACAGACCTATCAAAATGCGTTTTCACATTCATTTTTTTTAGAAGTGGAATAAAATATTTAAAAAAAAATTTAGGAAAAATGAAACTACAATAAAATAATTTGTAGATTTTTTGCATTTTAATTGAATATTTTGACAAGATCGTGATAATATTCGTTTTTTTTTCGTATTGATAATTCGTACTAAGAATATGAGCAGCGGTCGCGTAGCGGTACAGGCCTCGCCTTAAATATTTATAAGGTCGCGCGGTTTCGATTCCGGGTCGTTCCCACTCATAATTATGTATTTGTTTCGGTGAAGGTGAAGAAAAACATCGTCAGGAAACCGGCACATCTAAGAACTAATCATTCAAAGACATGTAACATCTATCCACCACCTCTTGGCAAGCGTGTGTGAATTAAGGCCTAAGCTCTCTTAACTGGACTCAACTTTTAAGATAGTTTAGACCCATGCCTATGTCGTAGGCCAGTAAAAAGGGATGTGTGATATTGCACACTAGCGAAGCCGGGGTAGGTCACGTGTTTCTAATATAAGGAAACTGGTCGATAGAATAATTAAGTAGACTGTGTTAAAATTTTATCTTATACATTTATCATTCTTAAGCTAAATCTACATAAATTCTTACCAGTCGTAAAAGAAGATCGGCAATAAAAAGCTATTTCAATGTGCAATGAGGTTTGGTATCAAAGGAATTTTATTAATCCTATAAATGTATAGAACCCATATCAAAGTAGAAGGCAATTTTGTTTTACTAGTGGTTTGGTTAGCATATAATTTTAATCTGTACAAATATTTTTGTTTATACTGCTTACCGAGTCGAAAAAAAGACGGTACGAACATTTTTTTTTTTCAAAGTGACGGAGGTTGTCAGTGACTAAAACAAAGCAGAATATTATATTGGTGGACCATCGAAATTTTATTTACTGCAAAAAAAATATAAATATTTATTTTTATAGTATTTTTGTTAGATTTACGCGAATATCACACAAGTTAATCATTAAATCGGAACGCAACTTAAATAATGTCATAATATAATGTTTGGAGGTAGTCAGTAATAATTGTGATTAATAAGTTTGGATGTCAAATACCTCAGTCCACCCGTTATCATGAAGTCTAAAAAACTTTCAAACATCAGGATATATCTTATATCTTTAAATTAGCAATTCTTGTATATATTTAAATAATTGGAATCTCGGAATCGGCTCCAACGATTTTCATAAAATTTAGTATATAGGGGGTCCGGGGGCGATAAATCGATCTAGCTAGGAATCACATTTCGAAAGTGTCATTTAAAAAAAAAATTCCGAGCAAAGCTCGGTCATCCAGATATTGTATTTAAACCGCAATAAAATTCGTTACAAAGTAGTTATTATTTCCAACAGATCTTGGAAATAATTTATTGTACATATACCATCTCCATAACCTTGGTCTATTTATGGGACAACCTGTATAGAAGATGTTGAAAGTTCAGATAGGTAATTCCACTGGAGTGCCGTAACTTCGTTATGTAATATGTGTATCTTATTACTTTCTCAAGGAAAAAAAGATAGCTACAAACCAAAAATTATTAGTTTTGTATTGAATCGGAAAAATATACCTAAGCTTGTCTACCTGTAATTGGATAATAAGATTTGTGTCAGCCATTTTGTGTCGCAGCCATCTTGAATGTCAAGCCCATGTTACACGACTCCTACAAATGATATCTGCTTACTGTTTGAGCAAATACAGACTTAAGTTAATTACATATACATGACTACAAGGTTAGCCTTTCGGGCATACATAATATAAAGCACAAAACACAGGAAGTTACTACCTTCAATCAAAGTTGTACCTTACCCTTTATAGATAAAGTTCATATTGGGATGAATATAATAAATGTAAACTATAGTGTTATTAATGAAAGCAGTTTATCCTGAAGGTCAATAACATTTGCATAATAATTTGTTATGAGAAAATGGCGGTAAGGGTGGAGTTTGTAGAAGTATTTGGTTTTGGAAATAATACCGATCCTATGAGTTTTCAAGGGTTAGTTATTGATCGAAACTTATTTGAATAGTGGGTATAATGAAAATATATTAGTCTTGCCGATCGCCCTGATGAGATCGTCACTCCACTATAGGCCGAACGTTTAACTCGCGTATCGGCTATCGCCAAGATTCTGACTCCTCAAGCTGCACAGACAGTGATGATGATTCAAGCGATATGGATATTAGTGACGAATAGTCTTACATTACTTTTATCTGTGGTTAAATAGTTCTTTAAGAGATTTAATTAATGTTTTATGACTTTGTACCTCAGATGGCCATTCAGGTTCAGGTTCTCCCATTGAATAAAACCTCTTTGCTCTACCTCTTTCATCGAATCTTAAATTTCTAATCTTTTGTTTCAGTGTCACCAACATATTCCTCGTGAACCTATCAGTAGCAGACCTGCTGGTGACGCTCTTCTGTATGCCGGTACAGATCGCGAAGTCTGTCACACTTCTCTGGTACTTCGGCGAAGTTATGTGCAAAACTGTTAACTTCTTACAAGGTTTGTGTGCCAAGTACATAATTGAAATTAATTATTCAGAACAGCTTTTGATTTGAACCTCCGCCTTTTTGTATTAAGGCTGAACTTGCACTGGCACTGTGTTATAGACTCGCGTCTAAGACAAAGGCAATAGCAGTGCGGACGAAAACTTAGCCTATTAACCGCATGTGTCTCAAATATGATAATTGTGTTTGTTCTCCCAGCCTGTGTTAAAGAACATGCATGTTTTTGTGTTCCAATTTTATCAATTAAATCTTAAGTAGGTGTTCATTGTAGGTATTTTATCGATTTGAAAAATATTTGGGTACAGCACCATTGCAGTTAGATGAGTTGTCGAGTCTTACTTATTTTACCAATAGGTACTTATAAGAAAAAAATCTAATTTTGAGTAGTAGATACAGGCAGTAGTTACAAATGTTCCATCACTGTCTTATCATTTATTAGAAAGTTATAAATTTTTATTATCTAATTTATGTAGGTAATCCATCTTGAAACTTTGAAATTCCTCATTAAGATAATTTTTAAGATAATTAGAACATAATTTTTTAATGTTATTCTAAAATGGTAAAAACGTTGTCGAATAGGATTATTTTTGGCTTTTTTGGAAAGTGAAAATTGTTTTGTAATTCAAATGTTTCCTTATATATTGGTTCGCCCGTTCGAGGGTTTGTTTTCTAATAATTTAGTGAAGGACTCGATAATATTATTAACGTTGGCGGTGGGGCCAGAGGTGTGCAAGTAGACAAGATAATACTTTGTCGGTGTAGTGATTAGTGACCCTGACTGCTAAACCGGAGGTCGTGGGTTCGATTCCCACCTATGACATGTTTTTGTGTGATGAGCATGTCGCTTTTTGTTTCTGGGTGTAATTTGTCTATAATATGTATGTGTTTACAAAAAACATAGAATACATAAATATATTTTTTAAATGTTTAAAGATTGTAATGAGTCTAAAGGCGCTTTTTGCTATTGCTTTGTATAGGTACTGTAGCGTTGTGGTTAAAAGTACTAATCATACCAACCAATTTATAATACAGAACTGACTAAACAAACAGTAATACCATATTTTCAACCGATAACAGAGAGGCAAGTTATCTGGTCAAAATAAATTAGCAATTCGCCTAGTACAATGAAAGTAAACCGTTTCTTGGGATCCTTTCTCGGTAAATTTTTGAGTTGACTTTTGAGGTTCACGGAAATCGACTTTATCCAACTGGGTAAGAATTCACAGCTTTGTTTTTTGACTACAACCCTGCCTCCTCGGGCAGGTGACAGCTTGACAACAACAACCTTAACAGAACACTGGATTAATAAAATTAGCTGTTACCTACCCACGATGCGCCTCGTATTTTCTGCAACAAAGCAATTTTCTTGTCTACTTCGGCTACAGTAAAAGATCACGAACAGGAGCCAATTAATTTGCTCGCCTGCATTTAGACGTTGAATGGTTTAGACAACATTTCAATATTCACTAAGTCTCTGCTATTTCTTAGCATTGATATGAAAATCATGATGTCCATTAGTCTATATGACTTAATTTAATATTAGACAATGTTTTATAGTAGTTAATCTTACAAAATAATTACGTGACCCCAAAATTGTTTGACAATTTATTATATTCATTTAATAAATATAGCGACGTTATATATTTTTTAATATGTCTGTATGTCTTGTGTCTGGGTGTAATTATCTATATTTAAGTGTGCGTGGGGCCGAAGCCAACACGTAGAGGCCCGATAGACAATTTTGCACTAAATGTAATGCGGTACCAACCGACGATTATCCCTGTTCGCACCATATAGGTACAACAAAGGACAATCCCCGGTTAGAGATGATGACAAGCCGGAGGTGAGGGACAGGACCTTCTCCCTGGAGCGCTCGGGTCCGTATTGTCGCTACGCCATAACAGCTCGCCACAAGCTGCTCTACGGGCTTATTATTTTTATTATTATTATTATTCATTTAAAGTTATATCCCCTTGTTCATAAACGTCTTTTATGATCATTAGAGTTAAAATAGGTTTATAATTCGTTTGTCTTTGTCTGTCATCTTGACATTTATATTAGTAAGAAAGAGATAAGGTCCGTTTTAACTAAAGAGTCTTTATGATTTTTGTAAATAAGACTGATAATATTTTAGTTTCAATAACAACCTGCCTACCTAATTCTAGCGCTTTGGTCCGGGTGGAATATATTTTTGGGACTTACTAGTGAATAGATAGAGGTTTCGCTCGCTTGGCTCGTGCGTTGTAATATTTAAATATGTTTTTTAAATTTTGTCTTAGTTGTCTTATGGATGGAATTTTTTGTTCAACTAAAAGAAGTTTAAGATATTGTTTGTCAAATAATACGTTGTGATAATATGAAAGTTTGTCATGCAATAATTTTGTCAACTGAATTTGATCCCCATTTTTAATAATAATAATAAATAAATATTTTGGGACATTAACACACACGGTCATCTGGTCCCAAGCTAAGCAGAGCTTGTGTTATGGAAACCAGATAACTGGTATATACTATACATATAATACTTTTCTTATGTAAATATATACTTATAATAGATATTTTTTGCATAATGATGAATAAGTCAAAAGATATTTTTGCCAGACGTTGGTTATAAAGTGAATAGTCAAACAATGTTTGATCGTTTGACAGAACTTCGATAATGTACTTAGGTGTCCCAATAAAACGGTAGAATATTGACTTTTTAACCGACTTCTAAAAGGAGGAGGTTATCAATTCGACTGTATGTTTTTTTATGTTTGTTACCTCAGAACTTTCGAATGGGTGAACCGATTTTGATATTTTTAGGGTTCCGTACCTCAAAAGGAAAAAACGGAACCCTTATAGGATCACTTTGTTGTCCGTCTGTCCGTCCGTCTGTCAAGACCCTTTTTCTCAGGAACGCGTGGAGGTATGAAGCTGAAATTTATATCAATTACTCAGGTCTACTGTCCCTTGAAGCTGTGAAAAAATCAAACTTCTAAGCCAACGCAATCAAAAGATACAGCCGTTTATGCCGCAAATTTTCGACACTTGCAAGGGAATCAAAACCTACAGGGTGCTTCCCGTGAACTCAGAATCTTGAAATTTGGTACGAAGCAACGTCTTATAGCATAGATAAAGGAAAAATTACGAAAACCATAAATTTTTAGTTACATCACATAATATTTTTTTTTTTAATAATTTTAAACTTACTACCCATTTCCTCATAAACGCGTAGAGGTATTAAATTGAAATTCATACCAAATACTCAGGTCTATAATACCTTTAAGCTGTAACAAAATCAAACTTCTATGTCAACGCAATCAAAAGAAACAGCAATTTAAGCTGCATATTTTGAAACTCGCAAGTACTCGCAAGGGAATCAAAACCTAAAGGGTACTTCCAGTCGACCTAGAATCTTGAAATTTGGCATGAAGCAACGTTTTATAGCACACATAAAGGAAAAATTCCGAAAACCTTAAATTTTTAGTTACATTACAAAATATATATTTTTTAATAAATATAAACTTAAATATAAACGAACTTTGTAAACCTTGCAGGTTTGTACGGAACCCTCGGTGCGCGAGTCCGACTCGCACTTGACCGGTTTTTTTTTTATTTGATAGCTGATGCTTCTCGTGTGGTCCCATTTCAGTTTGGTTTAGTTCTGAGAATGGCATCCATGAAGTCGGTTTTTTTTGTTAATATTTTAACTTAATATTTATTTGTCTTCTGAGAACGTTGGTTGCCCAAAATACAAACACTCAACAGAACATTTTATAAGACAGACTCTTTGACATTAATTTATTCCTTCCATTTACATATTTATGAAGATGAAGATAAATAAACTTTGTTACTAAGAGCAGAAAAAAAAATGAATCCATTGAGAGATTGTGGTAAAAATTGTTAAGGTTGAAGGTAAATATTCCTGTGTCGAAATTTCATTGCTATATGTTTCACTATTAGGTAAGATCGTGTGTTTCTCTTGCATTTGAGCTGTATTTTACAAACTATTTGAGCGAGAGACTACCATTAACGCTTCCGTAAAGCCACATATTGAAATTTACAAAATGCGTTTATAGGTGAGCTGCGAGGCCTCCAAGAGAATTGAGCGCATGGGGTTTACAAATTAAATTTAAAAAGTAATCAATATTAAGTATTAAAAGGACGTTTTAAGATTGTTATGTTTAAAATTTGAAGTAGATAGCAGAAAATTTATCCAAGCAACGCTCTTATTCATAAAAACTTCGACCTTATTCATAAAAACAAAAGACTCTTTACTTAAAATAAACTTTGTCTCTTTCTTACTAGTATAAATGTCAAGATGGCAGACAAAAACGAATTATAAACCTACTAGCTTCCGCCCGCGGCTTTACCCGCGAAATTGATCTCACTAATCTTGTTTCTCCATACAAATTTTGGAACCCCGTTTCACCCCCTTAAAGGGTGAGTTTTAAAAAATCCTTTCTTAGTACCACCCTAGACCCTATAAGGAACCTTTGTGCCAAATTTAGAGTCTCCAGACCCTTCGGTTTGGGCTCTGCGTTGATATGTCAGTCAGTCAGTTTCTTCTTTTATATATTTAGATTTTAGCTATAATGAGATTATTAGACGTATAGGAATACGGGGAATAAGTGTTTGCAATTTAATTTAATTATAATAATTTAATTTTTTATTACAGGGGTTGCAGTAGCCTCCAGCGTATTCACGATAACTGCAATGTCAGTCGATCGTTACCTTGCAATCACACAGTCACTGCGGCAACCCTGGATGCCATCAAGACGTGGAGCCTGTGGCCTTCTAGCTGGGTTGTGGTTGGTCTCCCTCGCTATCTTCGCTCCCTTGATCGCAGTGGCTACAGTTGAAAGAGTGGTTGTACCTTCACTGTCAAAGACCAGAAACGGTTCGGTGAGTTGCTTTTCTATTTTTGATCCTATAAAGAAAAGTATGGGCAAGCAAGTAGGCGTCGTAGACTTTGTAAAATCTAACTTAAAAAATAATATTTTTTAATTACAAAGAGTTTATATTACAGTAGTAGAAGATCGGACAGTGAATCATAACTAATTACTTCAAAATAAAATTATAATAAAATTTAAGTTATTAGGAGAATAATTCAATTCAGAGTAAAAAGCATGGGGTGCTTGATATATTAAATTTAACAATCATTCTTTAAGCAACTATCTATGTGCGGAAGGTTATGAAAAAATAGTAAAAAGTTATGAAAATATAGTAAAATGCACTCCAGGTAGCCTATCGCAGAATAAAAAAAAACAGTAGGTAGGGATTGTTGCTCCATTATAGTATATAATATGGAGCTTCCTTTCACTGCCATCTTCTCATCGAAAATCGTTTGTAATCTTGAATGAATGAGCACCTATATTGCGCAGGTGTGCCTCATCATAGACTAGATCATCTAGACTAGACATCATCGGGTAAATTGTGGTCAAGCACAAGCCTATTCTAAAATTAAGTAAGCATGTCATTGGCATACAGAAATGTACAGAGGCGCTAACGGTGAAGTTTTGCAACGAGTGTTTTTGACATATTTCCTGCACCCGTTTGCGATACAACGTGTCAAGTTTACAAACTGACAGCTTATTGAACAGCCAAGCGCTCTACTAGTCACGACATTCTAAAAGTATGGTAATTTTAGTCGTTTTGAGATTTTACTGTAAATAATTTCAACAACTATCTTTCTTTTTCTTCTTATTAGATACTTTTTTTTGGTCGGGAATTCGATTCCCGGTCGTGCCCATACATCTTTGTGTGAATTGTTTCATCTCCGCTGCTCAATATCGGTGAAGGCAAACATAGTGACGAAACCGGCACGTCTAAGAATTAATTTTTCGAGGACATGTGACATCCACCAATCCGCACTTGGCCAGCGTGTGTGGATTCAGACTTAAACTCACTCAACTCGTAAGACAGTTGAGAGAAGACCCGTCCCGTGGGACACTTAAAAAAGGGTTGAAGTGTAAAAAAATACCAACCACAGAGTATAAAATCCGCTCTTATTTTTAAATAAAATCTATCTGAGGATACTTTGGTTATTGAGATAAATTTAACTTTGCCTGTCGCAAGATTCAAATGTCAAATTTACATACTTAAAGGATACTCGCGCATACGTACATAACTTTTCCTTAGCAGTCACAGTAAAACCTATAGTAGAAGTGGTAAGTGATAATAAATGTAAATTTTTTTAAAATACCTATACATAACAAGTACATATTTAAATTAAATTTAAAATTTTATATTGAGCCGAGCCAAAACGTCTGGGATAATAGAGTGTAAAGCAGAGAGGGATGAGATGACGCGGCGCGCGATTCGTCTCGCATCGCTTTAGTGGATAACAATGGTAAAAAAAATTGCTTTAAAAAGTTTCTTCGGGAATTTTTTTTGTAATGAGCCACGTGGTAAAATATTTTACACGATTGAAATAAAACTACTTTTTAACGCATTTTATCGCGGTTTATTTTACAGTTTAGATCCCGACGTTTCAAAGTCTTTTGAGACTTCATGTTCACGGGTGTACTGAGGTATTTGACGTCCAAAAATATTAATCACAATTTTTACTGACTACCTCCAAACATTAATATTTAAGTTGCGTTGCGATTTAAGCAAACTAAGCTCACAGTGTCTTAAATTCTGAGTTTATTTTGCTTGTTTTTTTTTTACTTCAGTCCACCCGTGAACATGAAGTCTGAAAAGACTTTGAAACGTCGGGATCTAAAATCTAAAATAAGCCGCGATTAAATCCGTTAAAAAGTAGTTTTATTTCAATGTGTGATATTCGCGTAAATCTTAGACAATACTATTTTACACGAATTACCAGTTAAGCTGTATAATATGTAATATTTGCGATATACCTACAGATTACCGGTATCATCTTCCACCGTTTTTAAATATTAAACATTTGGTTTTGACGACGGTGAATATACTTCTTATTTACAACTGAAGTTTATTTAGGCACACATTTTAGATGAAAATATAATATTTACCCAACAACAATTCGTCTTACTCATATTCGATGGAAAGTTACGACATGTGACAGGTAATGTGACCTTTTTTGCTTGGAATATTTTAGACTTTTGGGTATAATTTTTGTATATATTTTTCAATGTCTTGTGTACGCCTACATATAAGCAGGGGTTATATGTAGGCGGTGTTACACTTCACAGTTAAGGTACGTTCGGTTAAATTCCCCCTTTGAAGGGGGTGTCAAAAATATGAATTGATATACCTAGTATTTTCTTTTCTTTTAATTTAATTTTTTTCCGTTTTTTAATATTTCTTGTAATTTTGCTTAATTATAAATTGACATTAAACTGGATCGAACTCGATTGATCCTGAACTTGATGCTGGTAATAAACCTACCGAAAGTTTTAGAGCTAATAAAGAGGTATTCTCGAATTCCTAATTTACCTTTTGAAGAATTATTTTTTAAAATAACAATTAATCTGGATCGCATTATTCCTCTAATTTGTCAATTCATCCTTCACATTTATCATGTGTTTTCTTCTACGACAGTCTATCAGTAAGATATCATGATATCATGGAGGAAAACGTGTTCTAGTAGTAGAACGAACGCAGTTGATTGCCCTAGCCTATGTACCGGTAAACATGCCTTGCAAATTTTGTAGTTTTTATCCCAGTCACGTATAAGAACGTGTATTTTTCAGTAAAAAATATAACAAAAGACCGAATGGCTGTAGTTATTATTCTATACTGCTTAACATTCATGAGTTAAAGTTGCTAAATTTATTATTTTACGGTTTTACTGTATTCGCAAAACGAAAAATGTTATGGAGGTAAAAAATGTGACCAGTTAATTTATCTATTACGCCTTTATTGTTAATCCCTTTGAGCATTAGGGTCGGATATAATGTGTGTCATATGGGGACTGGTCACATTTAACTTTTTTTTTTTGCTGATGACCTAACCCAATTAGCCTGAAGGGCCTCTATTGGTTCACCGGACTTTTTCGGTGAGCCGTCCGAGGACAGTCGAATCGATCAAGTACTGTGGCAACTGCCATGAGGGCTCCCCATGTGGGGACGAACCTCGGCTCAGGACGTTGCCGGACACTCTAGTTTTTTAGGGGATCGGGGGGCATTTCGCGTTCGCGCGGTCCGGTCCTGACCGGAACCGTAATCGACTGAGGGCCTATCTTGGAGGGGCGCGGCGCGGCCCACGACGGCGTGGGCGATATCTCGGCATGTGTTGTGTGCTACTATTTTGGTTGTCCCTACCTACTCTAGCAGCGGATCGGAGTTCGCTCACATTTATCCGTGGGAGTGTACCTTTTATCTTAATCCCCACACTTGGTCCCCGGGTTGTGCGAAAACTGGTGATTGGCTTTGACCGTGGTCAGTAACCACCGGTAGTACAACTACCGGTGGTTACTGACCACGGTCAAGCGTAATCTTATTTCATAACAAAAACAAAACAGCTGTTGAAATATCAATTTCAAAATATAAATGACAAAAAAAAATTTCGACATTATTTTATTGTTGCTCTCTCTTTATGCAAATGTTTTTTTATTGTCATTTAATTTTTATTTTTAGAGCAGCGGCGGCGTAGCGGTACGGGCCTCGCCTTAGAAAAATAAAGTCGCGGGTTCGAATCCTGGTCGTGCCCACACATCTTTGTGTGAATTGTTCCATCTCCGCTGCTCAATATCGGTGAAGGAAAACATCGTGACGAAACCGGCATGTCTAAGAACTGATCATTCGAGGACATGTGACATTCACCAACCCGCATTTGGCCAGCGTGTGTGGATTAAGGCCTAAACTCTCTCAACTCATAAGATAGTTGAGAGAAGACCCGTGCCCCGCAGTGGGACACTAAAAAGGGTTGAAGTGAAGATATTTAATTTTTCACGAAATAAATTAGGAAACACTGGCTAGTACTAAAAGCAGAGGGTGTGTTTGAAACAAAAGAGGCTTGAAAGAGCCGAGATTTTCGTAACTTACTTATATATTTTCATTTATTGACGTGACAACGTCTTATAAATTGGTTTGCCGGGTGACACTTCAAGAAACTGCGTTACGCTCCGCTCACGTTATGCGCTCACAATGAGAGCGAGTGAGAGGCACGCGTCCCTTCCACTCGGGCATGGTTAGCCCGCCTAAGAGCGAGAGAGACAGACATAAAAAGTGAAAGGCACGCGTCCCTTCCACTCGAGCACAGTTAGCCCGCCTAAGAGCGAGATTCTTTGTATAAATTAATGTTTTAAATATAATTCTTTGTATAAATAAATGTTTTAAATTGTTACTATTATTTCATCCTTCTTCCTACTATACGAATGAATATTCACATTAAAATTATTTTACCACTCAAAGTCGTTGTCACGTAAAACTTTCGCCCATATACCGACTTTACAGGCAACCAATTTTTTTTTTTTTAATAAGCAAAACTAGATGATATCATATCGGCTCTTTCAACGTATAGCTCTTTCATACACACTCCGCTACAATGCAAAACACACATTTTCAACTTGGTTCCGCTATTTGAGATTGGCAAAATATCTCGTTTCCCGTCTAACTGCCGATTTCATTTCGAATGTTGCTACTTTACCACAATACACAGCTTACTTGTTGTTCAAAGGAAATTTATTATTTATCAGGCCCTTTCTATGTGGTTAGATGTAATAAGTTTGTGAGCAAATCCTTGGAGTATACTAAAGAAAATTTATTGAGTTTTCTGTAAAATAACTTAGTTACTATGCAAAGACGAATTTGTAGTTAAACAAGTCTTGAAACATCTATTAGTTAACATAATAATATCTGTACATGGGTGACTAGACTTAATGTCCTATGTCCCCTGGATGGGGCAGAGGCGTCCACAGTACGTCGACTTCTAGAACGGTCTTGAGCTTCGCGCTTTACTTCGCTCTATGTCATACCTATAGCCTTAGCTTCTGCAGTGACACTGACAGTACAGTGACAGCTCGCTTGGCGTAACTCGGGTGGTTGGTGGTGTGGCGGGGCAGTTCGGTTGAAGCTGTTGTTTGAATCGGTCAGCATCCGCCACATGTGGTAACCTACGCCGCCGCTAAGCACACATGGAAGGGACATAAGCACATATTCCTGATAGGGGCCAGGAGCCTATAAACCTGTATTTTTTATTTGTTATTTCATTGTGGGTATTCTGTTTATATAAAATCAATATTTGATCTTTCTTATTTTCTTTTTCTTTTTTTTTAAAATAACGCGGGCAGTGAAGTTTAGCACAAGTAAGTATAAATCATTGTTTGAAGTTGTTTTAACTCAGAAGAGGTGGAATTTCGAGCACTAGGCAACCACTAGTCCTACAGTCCATCAAATCTAAGAAGTACCGTTTGACGTTACACTGTTTCCTATTGAATTAGCTTTATAGAGGCGTAATTCACACTATTTTTATTAGCTTTCCTGTAAAATAATTGAATTATGAAGCTATTTTTATTTTAACATAACATAAACAATTTTCATACAAAAAATTTTTTTTTTTTTAATGGCTTTTGTAGCTAGTTGTTGCCACAATTCTGCCAATGTCCGTCAGTGCGAAATTACAGTTAAGAGCGTTATACAAAAAATAAAATTCTAAATGTACTACGTTTAGAACTGTCAAACGGTACTTGTTAGATTTGATGGACTGTAATGTGAATTCATTCAAATTATCATACACGGCGTAATTGAAAGAAAACATGTAATATTCAAGTAGAATTTTCCAGAATTCTTACGAAACTCATTCAATCATTCACATATGCTGTTGTTTTCTTAACCCCCAATGCGTATTATATTGTGAATCTCGGATAACATAAATGAACTATAGCCGTCATCGTGTCAAAGATTCGATACGTGGACGACGTGACTGGAGTGACAAGATTTTCTATCTGAGATCTTTGAATATACTTAACATAACATACCTCTCACGCCTGTAAATATTATCTACATTTCGTTGGCTAGTTAAGGTCTCATATGTAATAGGCTAGCCTATGTAATGAGCAGCGGTGGCGCAGCGGTACGGGCCTCGCCTTAGAAAAATAAGGTCGCGGGTTCGAATCCTGGTCGTGCCCACATATATTTGATGCACCGCTGCTCAAGTTCTCATTCAATTCAATTCAATTTTTTTTTATTTTAACCCTGCTGTAGCTACCACAATTTTGCCAGTGTCAAGGGCAGATTTCTAATTCTATTCTTATTTGAAACGCATAGCACGGCAGCTGGTCTAAGTCTCCAAAGTCCATCATCAAATAAAATAAAAATCAATAGAATTAACTTAAGTGAGCACACTCCCAGCTCTTACAATAAAAAAAAATTGGTCTACAATTGACGGAATATTCGGCGAACATACATAAAATAAATACATTCAGTCGAACATAGAAACTCCTTTTTTGTTTCAAAAATCTGGTTAAAACAGTAAAGCCTTAAAACAGCAGTAATTTATATAACTTTTTCTATTTGTGCACCTATAATCTGTCGTGCTTGTCAATTTTATGAAGTTGGAATTTTATTAAGGAAGTTTCTCAACTTTTGTCATTTAAGAGAATAACTATAAATTAAAAATGTAATGAAACTGCCTCAATGGTCCAGTGGTAAGTGTGTTCGCTTAATAACCGCGAGGTTCGATTCCTGGGTCGAGCAAAAACCATTCTTATATACCTACACTAGCGACCCGCTCCAGCTTCGCACGGGTGCAATGTGTTATACTTAAAAACCTTATTACCTTATTTTTTATAAACCCTATTTTTTGTTTGGGTATTCTTCCCAGAATATTATAGGATACTAGAAAAATTAAAAAAAAATGCTAATGGGTATGGTAAGGCCCGCAAAGGTGAAAAATACTCAATACAAAGTACCCCGGGGCAGCTAATAAACATTATAAATATTACTTACAAAGACAAAAGGTTATAATAACTTAAAATGTCTCTAAAAGTTACAATCAGATTTTATTTTTATGGTCAGTACGTACTTTTGTCTGATAGGGATAAATATTTGGACGGTGGCCTTGTTTGGTAATGCCGAAGTTTGAATTTATCGTGAATTTGGCAATATGCGAAGTTTGGCAGAGATCGGGTGACGCCAGAAACGTTGGATAAGCTATGTTATAGCAAATAACAATATATAAAGACATTATTGTTATGTTGTGATAATAAAGATACATACATACAAATCAGGAGCTGACTCTCCTACTACAGGTTTCTACAATAAACTTCCAAATAATATTATGGAAATGACTATTAACAAATTTAAAATAACTATGAAATCTACGTTATTTAAGAAAGCGTATTATAAAATTTCAGACTATCTAACAGATAAAAACGCTTGGAATTAAGTCACTCTAATTTAACACAATAAACATACAAAATGTAATAGATATAAGTACTTCATTTGAAAAAGAAAAAAGCCTACTGAGTTTTTTGGCAGTGTTTCTCAGTAGTACCTTGCAGTGAATGACTGGCGTCATTCACTGCAAGGTAGGAAAAGAAATTGGACTCATTGAAGTAAACTCGCGTCTCAAAAAAAAATAAAGCATATTTTCATTTCATTTCATTTCAGGCACTACATGGAAGGAGACTCCGATAACCACTGTTCTGGATTTACTTGTTATTATTTCAATAATCTCATAAAAATGAATCGTTAAATGTGTTGCTAAGTGCTAAACTTTAGAACGGTTATACCGGTATCGCTAAATCTTTTTCAGCAGGAAAATAATAATAATAATAATATCAGTTTATTTTCCCCACATAATTACACAAGTACATCAAAATAAGCCGTTCCAATTCATGCAGTAATTGAGCGAGGACTGGTGTCTGAAGTAGCACTCATCACTCAAATGCCTGAAAAAGCGTAAAAACAACACTTTTGAAATAAAACTACACTTTTCCATACTCCCACACAAACGATAATACTACTTATAACTCAATTTGAACTATAATACCATACCGTAACGTTCAAGTGTTAGTGGAGAGGTTCCGGAGAATTGAGAATTCGGATAAGACAGACCAGTGAAGCGCGACATTAAAAAATCGTCTGTTAGGCGGTACAAAGTTCACAGGGTCAGCTAGTAAAAAAACTACATTTTAATTTTGATCTTTTAAAATCACTTTTAAAGCTCTAATAAACTGTTAGTAGGCTTTGACCGTGATTATTGACCATCCACCAGACAAAGCCACTTCACTAAGCGGCCTTGATTTGCCCTTGTTCCAGTGCGATGTCTGGTGACACTATTTGAGAGGATAAGTCGGAATTGTTGCTCCTTTATAGTTTCCCACTATATGGAGCCTCATTCCACTGTTACCTTCTCACCGAAAATCATATGTAATCATGAGTGTAACGGTATATTAGGCATTCAACGTAGTCTACAGTGAAATCATAGCTTAACATCAGGCAAGTTGTGGTCAAACGCAGTCCTCTTTTAGAATAAGAAAAATCTTAAGTAAAACTATTTTGTAAAGGTTTTATCGCGGTTTATTTTAGATTTTAGATCCCGACGTTTCAAAGTCTTTCAGACTTCATGGTCACGGGTGGACTGAGGTATTTGACGTGCTTTTTATAAATCACAATTATTACTGTTCTGCTGTTGTTACTGTTCGTGATGGGAACAAGAGGAATAAAGTCTAGGCGAATCTTGGAACTAGATATATTCATCAAGATTCTACAGAAAATAGCCCGACAATTTGGTTCGATAAGGTCTGTGGTTACGTAGTGAGCTGGGGCCCAGTAGAATTAATGTGTGAGTGAATCTCTAATATATAAAATTCTCGTGTCACAGTTTTCGTTGCCATACTCCTCCGAAACGGCTGGACCGATTCTTATGAAATTTTTTATGCATATTCAGTAGGTCTGAGAATCGGCCAACATCTATTTTTCATCCCCCTAAGTGAACATTTCTTTTTAATAAATACGCGGTACGATGTTCGCTGGGGCAGCTAGTGTATGTATGAATGTATGTATGTATGTACAGAATGAGTAGAATGATTGTGAATGTACGTATGACTGATTGTGTTAAACAAAACTACTAAGTAGTAGAGGTATGAGATTTTTGATGAACAAATATAAATAAATAAAAATTTGGAGGGACATTAACACACACGGTCATCTGATCCCAAACTAAGTAGAGCTTGTACTATGGAAACCAGATAACTGGTAATATCACCCACATTTAGTCGGATATGTTAAAGTCCCATACATATTTTATCAAGTTATTTGCTATTCATCGGAAACAAAATCAAACTTCAAGTAGCTATCAACATTTCCGAAGTTTAATTAGAAAAGTCGTATTGTTCGACCCGGGATTCGAACCCGGTTAAAAGAACACACCTACCACTAGGCCACTGAGGGAGGTAATTATTTTTTATCAAAATGTTGGTATTTTGTTCCATTGTTTCAAAGACACTTTACAAATTGGACCAGATATCTGAGATTCGTAGCTGTCGAAACTTATACAAACAAACTTGGAGTTAATCAACATTTTATAATGTCTTGAACGAATAACAATTGGAAAACTTCGTCTCTCAATCTAGCTAAGATCTAGGGCGGTAAGAAACTTTAAAATTTGTTAGAACTTCTAGTTTTCTAGGGTCATACTCATTTATCCCAGTTTGAGCCAGCACCAACAGTATATTGCAAATGGTTGCCATGGGGTATGACCCGTATGACTCGCCTATATTGAATCTTTGTGTGTGTAGATGTATGTCTGCCTCACACTTGGTTTCGATTTAATATTATTTTAAACCTTCATTAATTTATTTAATAACATAGTCCTAACATATCGCGGGTGAAGCTAATTCAAAACCTAGTTTGAAATATTCCTTGAGTAAATGTGTATAAAGCTTCCTTCTCAATGACCTTTTTGGTGTGACGCAGCGTAGGATTGAACCCGCGACCCCAGAGGCTAGAGGCAAACAAACTATTCACTGAGCCACAGTCAATTAAGGCCGATTAGGACTAGGAAAATTGTGCTAAAAGAAGTAAACAATACAGTAGATTCTAAAACAAATCTTAGAAATTTCTAGAATGGGTGCATAATGCAAAAATTCCACTATCGACTGGCGTCTGCAACTGACATGTACTAGATACTCACTTAGACGGAAACAAATCAGAGCAAGATAAATTAGAATATATCTTATTTTACTTAACACAAATTGTTATATAACTTAAGATATTGTTGTCAGTCATTCGAACCGAATCAACGACATGTCTGACAGGTGACATCGCAGAGCTGTTCGAGTGAATTAACTTTATGATTATGTGTATTGTTCTTTGTTTGTATTAACTGTTACCATTTAAATTAATATAAGTATCCTTTATTATTTCCTTTGGCCGTGGGGACCGAGCGGCGGTGCTTTTTTTAAAGAAATTTCTAGGCGCTTAATAGACTCTTCACGTGAACAGAGGGCTGGCCTACTTCTTGGTGAAATAATTAGCACTGCCATAAAACGTGGCAATGCTGCCAGCCTTCTAGGCACTTTCCCCCAAAGCCTAGATTCGGAGAAAATTTATGACGCCTTATCTTGTTTTTAAGATTAAAATTCTAGAATTAGTTTATTTAATTTATTATATTTTATGTAAATAAGAAATAATGTTATTGTTATCCTTTGCCTGTATTAACTGTTACCATTTAAATTAATATATCGCTGGACCCCATGCTAGTTAGACGTCCGCTGGCGAATCAGACCAACTTACGAGACGCCAAGTAGAGCGGTCGTGTGCGCGGCTAATCCACCTTTTATCTTAGTTTTACTTACTGAATCCTCTAGGAACCCTTAATAGTTTGATATTGGGTAGGTAGGGTGATCTGGACGCTGCTCTTTAAACGATAGATGTTGGGTAGGTGCTTATCAGCTTAACTACTCACCGATTTGGCATAAATAAGTGGGTAAGATAATATAAAAGACCATCCTGCCTGTAAATCTTTATTCACCGAACCTACTTCGGGTTGAGGGTGGGTCTGGTTTACACCCCTCCTCTTATAATATTTAACCCACCGGATTAGTAAGCTGACGTGTTAGTGGGTCAGTCATATCTACCGCAGAACCGGTTGTCGCCGCTTGGGTAAACAAGTCATTGAGTTGAGACCACGAATTGGCAAACGTAAGGGACGCCCTGAGACTAGGTGGAGTGACGATTTCAGCAGTGCGGCCGGCAAGAACTGGATGAGAAAAGCTGCGAATCGTGCTTTAGGAGAGGCCTATGTCCAGCAGTCGACTAGAATAGGCTGATAATGACGAACATAACACAAAAGGTCTTAAAGTTGTTCTTACTAATGTCCAGCCAGGAAAATTTGTAACTGTATTATACAATAGATTTAATTAAATTTATTAAGTTTTATAATCTGTGGTTTGCTGCTTGTAATCTACCTAGCAGCTAATTTAAAAAGATGCAGCATATATACGCTTCGATAGACATTATAAAATGTATCAAGTTGAAGGGAAAACTTATGTGTTGTTACAAGCGTTTAATCAACTTGCAATATAATTATGTTCGTTCTAGTGGAAAATTGCAGCTGGAATTTTGTACACGTTTAGTTCATATGACAATGCATTAGCTCAATCCAACATGGCGGTTTATCCAAGATGGCGGACTAGTTTGAATACACTTTTACAGTATGAGTATGAAATAATGGACTCACTGTGGATATCGTGATTATTAAAAGCTTTTAACTTCAAGTAGGCATGTCGAGGAATCTTGCGATCAATATTTCACCCACTTCCACTAAAGCTATCGAGCTGAAATTTTGCATTTTTTTATTCTGTAATAGGCTTGCGCTTGCCCAAAACTTGCCTGTTGTCAAGCAATGATACAGTCTACAATAATACGCGCTAACCCAGTAAATACTGATTCATTCGTGACTTGAAGACTGGCATATTATAGCTATCGGGAAATAGAGATGCCGGTAGCGAATTCCACAATTTGGCAGTTTGCACAATAAAAGTGAAAACAAAACGATTTGTGCGTAGGTTCCCGTAGGATTTGTCGATGGCGCACAGCCGTACCTCTACAGTCGTACTTCGTAGAACACAATACAAGATTTTATAAATCCCGCCATTTTAAATCCAATATGGCGGACGGTAGAAAATGGCGACTTATCTTCTTCATAACAACCCCTACAATATGGGTTTCAAATGAAAGAGCTTCAAAAGAGAAATGTAATTAATACAATTTTATTTTTACTTTTTTATTCTTTTTAATATTTGTTACATTTAGCACGTACCTACATACAGTCACGCTTTTTTCCCATGGGTAGGCAGAGACTATGAGCACCTCCTACGATCTAAAAATACTTCCTTAGCCTCACTAACGTTTATACATCTGGTTATAGATGCACGGCGGTTGTGAGTGCTACGCACCTGTCCCTTTTGAATGACGTTACCGATGAGATCAGTATAGAACTTATGAAAGAAAGAAAGAAAAACATTAATTTGACAGAGACAGGCCATACAGAATCAAACGATAAAAAACACATAAAAAGAGAAAAAAATAACATTAATAGAAACAGTTAGAAAGAAGAAAAAAAAAACAAAGAGTAAGTGTGACCCATCAGTGTCAAACATGGACATTGCTCAGTAAACGCTGTGAGTACCTACTAGAGGCGACTTTCCATATTCCCACAGTGTGACGCCGGATTATGAGAGTGTCTGTCATTAAATTTCATTATGGTTATAATAAGCTTTTATATGTAATTATAATTATCAGTGAGAATAACTTCTTTAGGACCTAACAACGTGAGTTTTCAGTTACAAATATACCATAATCATAATCATTCAATTCTTAAAACATGGTGGTTACATAATAATGTAGTCTCAATGTTAATTTATGAGTTTTTTGTATTCTGGCCATTAATGCTGAACAAATTTAATTATTACTAGCTGCCCCGGCGAACTTCGTACCGCGCAAAATTGTGAATCTAAACCATTCCCAGATCCCCTTGAACACACACAAAAAATTTCATCAAAATCGGTCCAGTCGTTTAGGAGGAGTTCAGTCACATACACACGCACACAAGAAATATATATATTAAGATAAGTAGGAGACATCTATACTTCTATACTCTATACTATATTACTATATAATATTATAAATGCGAATGTAAGTTTGTTTATTACGCTTTCACGCAAAAACTACTAAACCAATTTGGATGAAATTGGGTATGGAGGTAGTTTGAGACCCGAGAAAGGACAAAGGATAGTTTTTATCCGACTGCGCAAAAAAAAGGTAATGTTTTGGCGTCATAACCGACATACACGCGGGCGAAGCGGCGGGCGGAAAGCTAGTTAATAATAAGTCCAAGTCAGATCACACTAATTAAATTGAAAGATTTAAAAATAAAAAATAAAAAAAAAACATTGATGAACAGAAAACTAATAACAATTAACTACGAATTATAAGATTTTATAATCTGCTTTAGTGGTCCTCGCTTATTAGTACCGGGTCCCGGGTCTTGGGTTCGGTTCACGGGTCGAGGAAAAATGACTTTTCTATTACATTAAGTAAACTGTAGTCTTTACAACTATGAAGTTGGAATGCTTGATGATGGGAAATAGGCTCGCTCTATCAATCTATTACGTATAGGACCGCAACATAACCTGTCAAAAGTGGGTGGCATTCACCTCTGCCTATACCTTCGGGTAATACAGGTGTGACGCCATATTTTTATCAGTTTTCATATGTCACATTATGTAATACCTCTAAATTAAAAATTTAAAAACCCCCCTATCTTTAATTTTTTTAGCTATGAACACTCCCGACTCTTTTTTTTTGTGATAAGCTGGCGCTTGACTACAACTTGCCTGATGTTAAACAATGATGTAGTCTACGATGAAACGCACCAGCCTAGAATACCGATTCACTCGTAATTAGGAATGATTACCGGTGAGGAGGTGGCAGTGGAATGAGCCTCCATATGGTTAGAAACCTTAAAGGAGCAACAATTTCGACCCACCCCTTCTGCATGGTGTCACCAGACATCGCACCGGAACACGGCAAGGCCGCTTGGCGGTGCGGCTTAGCCTGGTAGGTGGTCACTAACCACGGCTGAAGCCTACCACCAGTAGATTGTCACCTGATTAGCACCACCCGGGGACCACGTGTGGGGATTCAATTAAAGGTATACACCCGCGGACGAAGGTGAGTCAGCCCCCAAAATTCAACTTTCAAACAAAAAAAAGGAAATCAAAATCGGTTAATCCGTTCTAGACCTACAATGCCACAAACGAACACACACACAGACACGTCAAACTTTTAACACCCCTTCGTTTTTGCGTTGGAGGTAAAAAATGTAACGTTTAAAATCTTAATTCTAAGTTCCAAGCACGTAACTGGCTCTCGTTAGCGTATTTGGAACTCTGCCCATACCTTAGAGTCGCGTCGCAATGATACAGTCTATGTACTCATTAATTTGGCAACTTTTTACCGTAGTTGCAGTTTAGCTTAAGTATAGTATTTTTCTAGGTGGATTAAGTATCAGAACTGCCAAGTTGTAGAATTCCCTACCGGCATCTCCGTTTCCCGGTAACTATAAATGTTTTCAAGTCACGAATGAATCAGTATTTATTGCATAATAACAGGCAAGTTGTGGTCCAGCGCAAAAAAAAATATAAACCTTTCAGCTTTATAATAGGTAATATCAGGATATTTATAGGATTATACACCTTTAATTGAAACGCCACACGTGTTCGGGTGGTACAAATCAGGTGACAATCAACTTGTAGTAGGCTTCGGCCGTGGTTAGTGACCACCTACCAGACAAAACCACACCGCCAAGCGGTGACATCATGCAGAGATGGAGGGGGCGGAATTGTTGCTCCTTTAAGGTTCTAACCATATGGAGGCTCATTCTACTGCCACCTTCTCAGCGATAAAATTATTCGTAATCACGAGTGAATCGGTATACTGGGCTGGAGCGTACCGTCGTAGACTACATAGTTGCTTAACATCAGGCAAGTTGTAGTCAAGCGCCAGCCTATCGAAGAATAAAACCAAAATATACGTGCACTATTTTTGTAGGTATTCATAAACTGTATGTATTTTTTTAAATTATTATTTATTTTTCCAGGTGTTGGTAGAAAGAAGCATCGAATTCTGCACAGAGAAATGGCCAGATTCGATAAAAAAAGAACTGTTCGGCGCTTTCAGTTTTGTGCTGGTGTACGCAATACCCGGTAAGCAAAGATATTGTACACAAAGGTAGACTACTTTCATAGAAATAAAAAATAAAATCTGCAGTAGTTAGTATCGACCCTTTAGTGTGCCATTGCTGGGCACGTGTCTCTTTTGATGGGTTTATTTACGAAAAAGTAAACGATGTACTTTTGTTAACATTTATTAAGAAGAGTCGCACAGTTACAAAGGATGGAAAAATGCAAGAAGACCACAGTTAATTATATCCATAGGCAAGCAAAAGAAACCACAGAAAAAAAATCTAATACAGACACATTAGTGACAAGACTTTGTGATATGACAGTTGTCAATGTCAATGTCAATGTCTAAAAAGAATTACTTTTTTCATTGTTTAGTTTAATACTAATAAATTATACAATTTCTAACATCCTTAACTATCTTATGAGTTGATAGAGTTATAGTCTTTATCCACATCCGCTGGCTGAGTGAAAAACTAAACCAGCGTGTTGCTTATCGTTCTTAGACATACCTTTTTAACACGTTATTTTCACTGGTATTGAGTACGACACAAAATCGAACCAGCAATCCTACCTATATAACCATGCCAAGCCAATACCGTTGTACCACAGCTGGTAATTTTTATTTAAATCTGATTCCGTTCTAAAGAAAGGCAGACATAAAAAAGAAGTTGCACTAATAGATCATTATAGATGGGATCAGTACGTGAGTGAAAGAGATAGTTGTTATTTGAATAATTATGTTTCAACTGTTATGTCGAGACACTGACTAAAGAGAAAACATCCTAACAGGACGTTTTTGAATCTCTATGACGCGCGATATTAACGCATCTGTTATTATTTAATATCATTGCCGGTTAATGATTAAATGCTCATCGGCTCCATAGAGCCGCTGTTCTCTTAATTGGATGTTTGAACGGCCTTTCAAATTGCACGTTTTGTTTTGTTCGAATTGGTTAGATCCATTTCCTACTAACGGTTTACTTAATGGTTTTTATTAAAAAAAAACAATAATTTAGCTGGAAATGTCGAGCATTTTCAAAATTTGCAATCCAGATTCAAGCGTTATTTTCATAGAGGTATTTTTTCTTATTGCCTCATTTATTAACCCTCTTAGACCAAGGAGGTAGGTAGTGATTTATTTTTGTGACTTTAGTTCCTGCATGAATTATGTCAGAAAGAGGAGTTTGTAATTTAGATTTTCCACTTCCCTCCATTTAGATTTTGCTAATATCTAAATATATAAAAGAAGGAGCTGACTGACTGACTGACTGACATATCAACGCAGAGCCCAAACCGCTGGGTCTGGAGACTGCAAATTTAGCACATAGGTTCCTTATGGGGTCTAGGGGTGCACTAAGAAAGGATTTTTCAAAACTCACCCTTTAAGGAGGTGAAACGGGGTTCCAAAATTTGTATGGAGAAACAAGATTAGTGAGATTTTTTTAGTGAGCAATTTCGCGGGCGAAGCCGCGGGCGGAAGCTAGTTTGGTATAAAAATATTTTTGTACTTGAGGAAAGAAAGGACTGGATAATTGTTTATCGGCTGCACTTAAAGAGGTTAATGATTTTGTGCTATTACCGACATACTCGTGGGTGGAGCCGCTAACGGAAAACTGGTAACAGCACAATGAGTAGGTAAATCTACTCATGTATTTAATAGATCCAACATTTCCTTCATTTAGAACGTTTATGTAATAGGAAGCGAGCCTATTATCGTTCGTCAGGAACAATTAGTTCTCAACCACGAACGGTTACGATTTGTCTAAAAAAAAGGCACATTTAGCCGGCGAAATGTAAGTAATACTAAACTCTGCCTACTGTTAGGGCTCGCTCTCATTAGGCAATATAGTAAACTAGCGACCCGCCCCAGCTTCGCACGGGTGCATTGTGTTATGTTTACAAACCTTCCTCTGGAATTACTTTATATATTAAAGAAAACCGCATCAAAATTCTAAAGTTTTAAAGATCTAAGCATACATAGGGACAGAATAAGCGACTTTGTTTTATACTATGTAGTGATTGTATGCGATCTTACTCGTGCCCACAAGCGCACTTTGCTTCTCTAATAACTTATTAATTTAATAAATACAAGTAAATTACAAGAAATGGTATTCAAAACATTAGAACAACGTCAATACTCGGCTGAAAGAAGCGATATACAATGAACTAACGAATGAATGAATGAATAAATGAGTGAATGAAATAATGAATGAATGAATGAATGGACGAACGAATGAATTAATAAGGGATTAAAGAATTAATTAATTAAATGGATAAATGACTGAAAATGCTCTATTTTTTTAACGTGAGGCTACATAAAAAACAGTCCAAATATCGAACAGTACACTTTCAGTTAATAGAGATACATATCGTCTGATTTTTACTTATTTTTAAAACGTTTTGCTGATAATCTTGTCAGTTTAATAATTTCACCTTTCTATAGTCAATATTTAACTCGCAAAACATTATAGTGGCCTTAATACAACCGAAACACAAAATCATTAAAGAATATTTCATTAATAGTCTAGTTATTTAATTATTTAAGCGTGTTTTAACATAAATGTTAGAGAAATGAACTGAATTAATTCTGATCAACACTAACTTTAGGAATTCATTAAAACTAGAAGCTATTTTCTTGTTTCACTATGTTGCTTATTTATCGGATTAATTTCTCTTACAAACTTTTTTATTTCATTATACATTAATAGCAAAACCTACATTTCAGAGTAGCCTAGCTATAGGAGCACCGGTGGCGCAGCGGTATCGGCCTTGCCTTTGAAATAAAAGGTCAAAGGTCCGATTTTCGTTCGTGGCCACAAATTTTTGTTTGATATAATATTTCATCGCCGCTCCTTAACATCAGTGTTTTTCATTTTGAGGAAACCATTTCTAAGAACTAATCATTCGAGTTTCGAGTACATGTGAACTCCATCAACCCGCACTTGACCAGTGTGTATGGATTAAGGCCGAAAATCTCTCGACTCGTAAGATATTTGGGGGATTACCCGTCATAGCAGTGGGACACTTAAAAGGGTTGAAGAAGAGAAATATTACTTTTATTTTTTTATTATTATTCATTGTCTTTAAAATTTTCGAGTAAGTTACACAGGTTTCATTCTGGGTCGTTCTTAATAGTTTTGTGTGGATTATGAAGCAATTCTCCTTGACATCTGTAAAGGAAAACAGGGAAACAAAACAAGTCCGACCAAGTGCGTCAACCCGCACTTGGTCGGAGGGTTGCGAGATAAGACCCGTATAAAGCAGTGTGACACAATTTATATTTGAGGCTTTATTAACACCGAAATTCCAGGTTTGAGGTTTGAGATTTGAGCCCTGCCAAGTTTCGGTTGCTCCTATGGACATTCAATACCTTTTTATACCAAAACTGCGGGCCCACCGCGCGACGACTCTTTTCTAGTAGGATTACTTCAAAAAGAGCCGCCGCGCCGCGAGCTTGCCTGTCGGGTCAGCCTCATCGTGTCCCGATGCGATATCTGGTGACACCATGCAGAGAGAGTGGGTCGGAATGTTGCTCCTTTAAGGTTTCTAACCTTATAGAGTCTCATTCCAGTGCCACGTTCTCACCGATAATCATTCGTAGTCACGAGTGAATCGGTATACAAAGCTCCATCATAGACGGCATCATTGCTTTACATCAGGCAAGTTGTAGTCAAGCGCCAGCCTATCGAAGAATAAAAATAAGGTTTTAAATGCACGGTTATGGCCTTAGCGTATAGAGGCTTTAAACCGATGTTAATTTTTCGAAACTACGTTAAGCTTAACTGACTAACACATAATACATAGGTTCATACACGGTTCTGTTCAAAACCCTTCTGAAATGAAAATAACTGTTTATTTAAAATTATTATTTTAGTAATCATTTTAATCTTTAAATTGTTGCATGTTATTATGTTTATTTTTTATAATTTATATTAATTCTATTCTGTATGTTGGTCATCAAACACTATTCAAATTGTTATTGATAAATAAATAAATAATAATAATCGGACCGGAACACGGCAAGGCCGCTTGGCGGTACGGCTTTGTAAGCTGGGTGGTCACTAACCACGGCCTTAGCCTACCACCAGTTAATTACCAGTAAACATAATTACCAGTTGATTGATTGTCACCTAATTTGCACCACCCGGGAACCACGTGTGGGGATTCAGATAAAAGTTGTCCCATGGATGAAGGAGACACAGACCCTAATTTCACGAGTAAACATCTTACATGCAATGTATTTTTTGTAGTTGATCAAGGAAAACACGTTTGACTGAGCTCCCAACAGTTATTTTCCTGGTCCTGACAGAAACGATTAATTTTAACCTTTAATTCTACAAACTTCTAATCGTTGTCTAACCACTAAACACCCAATATTTCCACGAAGATCTTCAGTTAACGAATAATCCAATGATTTGGAGGTCGGTGTATTAGGATATGGGAAAAATACCAGTAAATAATTGAATGAGGCGATTAAATTCTGTGTTAGAAAAATAGACATTTAATAGACTAAAGTAAAGTAAAAAGGAGATTTATTTTTTAACAATTTATTTGAAGCAGTATGTTGCAGAAATTTGAAATGAGCATGCAAATTATTATTATGATAAGCGTGTAGAAGTAGATGTGTTAGAAGTTCTATAAATAAGGCCTTAAATGTGTACAATGAATGTGATTTTAGATCCCGATGTTTCAGTCTTTTCAGACTTCATGGTTATGGGTGGAGAGAAGTCTGAAAAGACTGAAAGGTCGGATCCGAAGGGATAAAATCCGTAAAAAAATTAGTTTTATTTCAACGTGAGTACTATGTTATTTTTTTTTATTAAGTCACGGTGTTGTCCTGTCTAACCTACAAAGTCTCAAAGATCAGTAGGAGAATTCACGTATATTGACGCGCCATTAAGTTGCGGTGCAGTTGCAATCATGTTGCAATTAATTTAACGTCTTAGTACAAAATGGTATTCTTGTGACAGTCATTTATTAACTTATACGCTAAAGAGCTCGCATTACGCAAACTTGACGCGAGCGTCTCTAACAGTGGTTGTCAAAATTACGACAGTATAAAAAGGGCTGTTTTGATCGAAACTTAACTGCAACTGCAGCTGCACTGCCACTGAACTTATTTAATTAAGTGAATTAGCCAACTGGTGAAAAAATGTACCTGGTCTGAAATTATGTGTTTTTGCTACTAACAAATATCCTGATTGACCTGGTATATTATATATTTTCAGGTTGTATAGTGGTGGTGTCGTACTCGTTAATGGGTCGGAGACTGTGCTCAGTGCTGCCGCCATTCGACCAGGCGGAGGGCAGCGCAAACAGCCAACAGGTAATACGTGCACAATTTCATACTATACGTTTCAAATAATAGTAGGGCAGGTAATCCGCCATCTTGGATCGGAATGCGCAACAACTTCACATTTCTTAGTACGGTTGGCAATAACGTTTGTTCGTTATAATAATCACATCTGGATAAAAAAAATGGGTACGAGTATATCATATTGCCGTTCGAGTAAGATTCGTCGTTTGGAAGTACAAATCTTTGTTGCTACACGAATATTGTCGGTGGCGGGAATCGAACCCGCGACCTCCCGGGCACAGTATAGCCCAGTCGGACGTCTTACACGGACGGACTACCGAGGCGGAAAGTTAGTTATTATTATTTCGTTGCTATTAAAACTTTCATTATAAAATTATTATACAAATATCATTAGTAAGATAAAATTAAAATACGTAGATTAATTATTTTCTAAGCAAAATGTTCTTGTTAACGCAAGTTATTACGAATGCCTGAAGATTTGGGAAAATTTTGATTAATCCACACAAGTTGCCCTTGTTTCGTTCAATTTAATTAAAGGGCTTGGCTGACGGAGGTTGTTTGATTCAATAAAACTACACATCGTTGGTACATCTCTGACACAGCTTGATTTAAAGTGACAGTGTTTATTTAACTACGTACTTTTCAAATAACAGAATTTTAATAATTTTACTATTATGAATGAATAAATCAATAAATAATAATAATAGTAAGGGACATTAACACACAAACGGCCATCTGATCCCAAAGTAAGCAGAGCTTGTACTGTGGAAACCAGATAACTGATAATATACTTCATAATAATATAATACTTTTCTTTTGTAAATACATACTTACACCCAGACTCAAGACAAAACAGACGTGTTCATCACACAAATGTCTGACTTTTTGTGTTTTTTTTCTTCTTTTACAGTTTCTATTTATGTTTTTTTTTCTCTTTCTATGTGTTTTTTTATCATTTGATTTTGTGTGTCCTGTCTTTGTCAAATAAATGTTTTTCTTTCTTTCTTTCTAAATTGAACCTACGACCTGCAGCGTAAACAGCAAGTATTTTACCGACCAGGCCACCGGCCCGTCATAATCCCGTCCCGAGTAATCATTTCTTTACCTTATAAAAAATAAACGATTTACCATTTAAATATAGCATTTCTTACAAGATACATCAAAGTTACAAACAAACCTAAATTAGGTACTACTAACTAATTATAGTAATTTGAAAATCTCTGAGAATGCGTTAATGGATGTTTGCTACTCTTGGAATGATGGTTGAACAGATTGCGATAAAATTTTGCACACAATATGTTGTTTTTACCCATATTTTCCTTCAATGTTATTTTTAAACTAGTCAAAAAACCAAAGAAAATCAAGTTACTGAAGTTACAAACTAAGTTACCAATGAAGTTGAAGTTTTAAGAAGGATATTAACCGTTTGACTGAGAGAAATTTCGGTTTCAAAGTTATTAGTAATATACGAATAACCAAGCGTTAAACCTAACAAAAGTATTAAAATAGTACATATAATGAAATTTGGAAATCGATTTAGTTTATTTTTTACTTTAGTAAAGGCTCGAGCTTACCCAGAACTTGTCTGATGCTAAGCAATAATTATGTCCGTCCGATTACCGATTACTTGGGATTATAAGTGATTTTAAGTGATTCGATTTTAAAAAACAAAACTAATTTCGTTCAATCCACCCTCATATTGGTGTCATCAAACATCACACCGGACCACGGCAAAGTCGCTTGGTTGGACCTTAACGAGATAAAGATAGAACAACGTTGAAGTTTCTTCGTGAATTACGTATTTGTTAATGGCTAAGTTTAGCTTCAAATCATTTTCTGAGTATTGCGGAACACGATAATGTTGTTTTGTTTATTAAAACTTTCCAATTATGCGCTAATTTATCATTTATCTTCCGAAAGCTGAGTTAATTTAGCGACTCAACAAATTCTAACAAGTAACGAGAGCAAGAGAAAAGCTGGAATATTTACAACGACTAGTAGGCTTCGAGTAATTAAATAAGTTCAGTTGCAGTTAAGTTTCGATCAAAACAACTCTTTTTATATTTTCGTAATTTTGAAAACTGCTGTCAGATACGCACGCGTCAAGTTCGCGTCACGTTAAATGACAATTACAGAATACCATTTTGCACTGAGACGTAACCTTAATTGCAACTGCATCGTAACTTGATCGGCGCGTCAAGAAATTATGTGAATTAGCCTATATCGCGCTAAACCTTTTTTTCGCAGTCGGATAAAAACTATTCTAGCTTTCCCGAGTCTCAAACCAAATTTTATCCAAATTGGTTTCGTAAATTTATGTTACTTTCGCATTTATAACATTATTAAGGAAGTAAGAATATTAGTAAGGATTAGAGCCGGTTGCACAATAGCCAGATAAGATTTAACTGCCTTGATGGTTTAGGGAATAGCGTGTTTGCCTCTATGCCCGAAGTCGCGGGATCGAATCCCGCGCTAGACCTAAAAGAGCGTTAAAACTTTTCTAATCTCAACACTAGTCCGCAGCCAGGAAGTTGGTGATTTGATACCCCGTGCCTTGGAGAGCACGAAAAGCCGTCGATCCTACAACCGATCTTTCACCGGTTGTTCTGGTTAGCTGGTTTCTACGAACACTTATGAACTTCCTCCAATTCGGCGGTACCAAATCCCGAACATCGATTAATCTGAATCGGCTTTAAGTCCGGCAATCGTAATGAAGTTCGGCAAGTAAGCCGATACTACCCTTGTGGTCCTGGTTAATTCGTTCAGACTTGACGTTTAAGTCTTCCTAGGTCCTCCTTTATTATCATCAACCTAAGTTCACGAGTGGACATAGGCTTCTCTTAAAGCACATTCACAGCACACACACACGCACAGAGCAGTCATTCCACCTAGTCTGAGGGCATTTTTCGCTACGTTTGCCAATACTAGGTCTTCACTCAAGGACTCGTTTAACCCAACGGCAGTCGGTTCTGCAGCAGAACCCACTGCAACTTCAGCTTACTAATCCAGTGAGCTATGTCGATTACTTTAGTTATCTGTCAGATCACTTCTTACGGGTCATTTTGAGGCTGAGTCATCTTCGTCTCGTTCGTGGGAGTGCAGCTTTGATCTGAATCCCCACACGTGGTCCCTGGGTGGAGCAAATTTGGTGACAAAAAGCTAGTAAAAACTGGCAATAATTGGAGGTAGGCTTCATCCGTGACCACCAACCAGACAAAGGCGCATCGCCAAGCGGCCTTAATGTTTTCCGGTGCGATGTTTGGTGACACCATTTATGAAGTTGTGTCGGAATTGTTGCTCCTTGATGGTTACTAGCCACATGTAGCCTCATTCCACAGCCACTTTCTCACCAAAAATCATACATACTCACGAGTGAATCGGTATATTCGGCAGGCGCATTCCATTGTAGACTATATTATTGCTTAACATCAGGAAAGTTGTAGATAAGCGCAAGCCTATTGCAGAATAAAACTAAATTATGAAACTTCGAGCATACCCCTTTCTACATAATACCTAGCTCGCTGAGCGACTTTAAATTTATGGACCAGTCCTATCGTAAGTGTCTACGTTTTGGCTCCTTATGTTATAACGAGTAGGACGTCTTGGTTAAAGATAAATTAATCGCGACTGAATAAAAGAATAAGGAAAATGCCTTTGTACATCTCAAATAATATCCAATAAGGATAATGTTTGTTTCATGGACCTATAAAATTAATGTTCCGAACCATACATTTTATGTACAGGAGAAATGCCCTTTATTACTTCCTTCATAGCAAGTTTATTAACCAATAATTGTTTATATAGCCAAGCAACAGGTAGATGTTGATGTTATTCGATTTAATGAAAGAAAAATTACAGCTAGTATACAATAGATTACAATAATATGGACATTGTTGAAAATCAGTGCTGTGTGTCGCCTCTAGTACTGCCCACCAGACACTAAAGTGCAGTAATAGTTAGGTAAGGCGTTGCAGTAATTTGCGCCAAAATAGTAAATTGCCAATAATAAATTCATTTGTGGATATATTCTTTTTTATTATTAAGACGTGTGAACCTACGCCAATAGCACATTTCTGCATTAATTCTTTTTTGTTTATACATCTGCTTATTTTTTATATCAAATTCTTAACTTTAAATCGTTATTTTGCGGTTACTGCACTTTAGTATCTGGTGGGCAGAGTAGGTCCTAACAGCGTTTATTGATCAATGTTCATGTTTGAAACTAATAGATCACACGTAACTTATTCTTTGCTGTTTTACTATGCGTTTCAAACAAGAATAGGATTGGAAATCCGCCATCTTGGACTGGAATGCGCAAAATTATTGTCTTTTGAGTAAGATTGGACATTTGGAGTCTAATATATTTTATTAACTTCCGACGACAAAAATCGGAGTTATAAGTTAAAACGTGTGTTTTTATTCGTGTATATGAATTTGTAAAAAATATTAGTGTATCGAGCTTGTGTTTTAAGCATACTCTTGTACGGCTCCGAGACTTGGACAACGTACGCAAAACAAGAACGTCGACTCAACACCTTCCACATGCTCTGTGTGCGTAAAATTCTGGGCGTCACTTGGAAAGATCGGATCACAAACAAAACAGTACTTGAGAGAGTTCAGCTGGCCAGCTTCACCGCCTTGCTGAAACAACGTCGTCTACGCTGGCTAGGGCATGTGTATCGCATGGACTGTTCTCGTCTTCCCAGACAGGTCATGCTTGGTGCAGTAGCGGATGCAAAGAGGACTCTTGGCCGGCCTTTGCTTCGCTTTAAAGACTGTATCAAGCGTGACCTAGCCTCATTTAATATTGGGCACAGCAATTGGGAACAGCTTGCGGAAAATAGAAGCCAGTGGAGGAAGCGTGTCAGGCATGGTGAGCAATTTCATGACGATGCCTGGTTCGACAAATTAGCCTTAAAAAGAGGGAAGCGACACGCCAGTGACATGCTCCCACCAGTCGCGGCGCACACTTGGTCGCGGTGTGGACGATCGTGCCGTTCTCTGATTGGTTAGTTCAGCCATCACAAAAGGTGCCTCGTACAGAACACTGCTTAAATCGTCTGTAATAGACGTCAAGACCTAGTAGTAGTATGAATTTGTGTGCAAGTTTGTGGTATCCTAGCGCTTAAATTTACTTAGGTAGGTAGCTGCATTGTAACTACATACTTGTGTAAAGTTTTCACATAAATCACTTTTCCATACATTTCTTAATAATATTAATGTCTGTGGTTTGACATTTTGTGCTGGCGCTACTTTTGCTTGGTTTTTGGTATGAAGTTAGCCGCGAGTCCAGTCCTATTCTTATTTGAAACGCATAGTATTTGTATTTTTATTTGATTGTGTGTGTCTTGTTTGTGTCAAATAAATATTTTGTCTTTCTTTATTTCTTTTTCTTTAGAAGAATTGTATTTTAATTAGTTCGTTAATAAAAAATGTTAGACAATTTGTTTTAATTTCCTCTCCTCTATATTTCCAGAGGCTCCGGTTGGTGCGAGAGCGGAAGCGAGTGGCGTGGATTCTCCTGCTGTTGGCAGTTCTCTTCGCGCTGTGCTGGCTGCCGTACAACATCTTGCAGCTACTGATAGATGTCAATGCTGTCAATGTCGAGTCAGTTGCTACTATGCTACCGTATACACTGCTTTTAGGTGAGTTCTACAATGTACACCTTCGACCTGCCCAAGAAAAAAAAATCAACTTCTAATTTCTGCCTTTTGTTATTTTTGGTGGCAATAGGTAAACGTCAGGGGCAAAATTCGAAGGATTGCAAATTGTAAAGACCATTGGGCAGAAATTTTAAATATTTTATACTATGCTTGAGCAGCAATCGCAAAGCACGTTTTGTCCTTTAAGATAAGACGAACCCTGCTATGAAGCTGATAATAGCTTTATTCATGGATAGTGTTATATGATTTCGAAGAAAAGAGAAGGCAAAACATATTATTACATCGATTAGTTATTTTTTGTTTAGGTACTTTTCGTTCATCTATCTAATACGTTTATCGTTCTATATAATATGTAATCTGAATCCTGGAAACGGCTTCAACGATTTTTGTTTCGGAGGCAATTTCCATTCCTAGGTTCCATTTTTTGAAAATGTCGTAATATTCGTGTTTTCATACAATGATAAACTGCTACTATATCATTAAGATATAAAGGAAAAAATCGCTATTATGATCTGCCGAGCAGACACTAAAAACAGTTGAATTGAAATGACTGAGCTAATCTTAGCCGAAATACGATTAGGATATTTTTATCTTTATTGTTTCATTAAATTAGATATAACTACTTCTTCCAGGGCACACAAACTCCGCGATCAACCCAATAGTCTACTGTCTAATGACGCGGAACTTCCGTCGGTCTCTCCGCAAGCTGATCTGTCACGATCCGGGTAACATACACTCTAGTACTCATTTCCATGTAAGTTTACACCCATGTTAGGTGATCCATTTTTATTTTATGCTTTTAACCCCTCACTTTATTAGAATGCATCATCTTGCCAGGTTACTGGAGACACTTAGTATAAAGCTACTAACCCTAGATCCAGGGCTAAAATAAGACTGGTAGTAGGTGTATTAACTGGGTACTTTGCAGAAACATCTGTTTAAAATAGGGCTAGCAGAAAGTCCCATTTACCTAGCATGTGAAGACGCTGAGGAAACCATGGAGCACATACAGTGTGAGTGCGATTCGCTGGCGCAAAAATGCATCAATGCATTACAAATGGCCGGCCCTACTTCTGATGAATACGGCCTCATGTGTCCCCAACAAATCGCAGCGGTCGTGAGCAAACTATACGGTGGGAGAATATCGAGAGGAGGCACAAAAGATCCAGCTGGTTCGAAGTGTTCTGAGTCTTCCTGCCCCAGTTATAAGATAAGATTCTGCGCTCGGTAGGGTCATTGACCACTAATTTTACGAAGCAGTATTTTTAGAATAGATCGCCCATGATTTGCTAATTTTATGTCAAATAAAGGAAATAAAAAAAGGTATTGAACATTTAATGGAAATGTATTCTATTACTGATAAACAACCACGAGAAATTGTGTTGAGTTGGACTTTTAACTGCGGAACGACGCAGTTGCGATCTAGTTCTTTACGTTCGAAGTCGGTGAGCAGTTCTTCTAAAAAAATCATTGCGGAATTACTCAAGCCTAGTCTAAACTATGTAATGACGTCTGTCCAGAAATCAAAATGTAATTGTATAAATATTTGCGTTTATCCCACGAACGATTGGTCGTCTTCGTTTATGGTGCAAGTTCGTATCCATATACTGTGTCGCTAGCTGCTGAATGTATTTCGTAGAATACTTAAACATTAACAGTGTTTCAGCGACACGTCGCGCGTCGCGTCGTGTGCTGTTGCTGTTTGCAGTCGGCTATAAACTTGCATCTTTACCTTCACTCACCATCTACCCCCGTTGCATTGAATGCATTTAATTCGTCCTGCCATATTTCATTCAGTCGGTTATAGTTATATTCATTTTCTAACGGCACCCAGTGATTATTTAATACTTTCAACATTTATTTTTTCTGGCTGCATTTGATACGAGTACAACTAGTTATCTACCCTTGCCTCTTCGCTTGCTTCTAATATATTAAGATTTGGCATGTAAGACTAATCTTGCAACACAGTTTTGATGACTTAACTAGTTTTGGATGTTTGCATGCTTGTAGAATTAATTATTAGGTGAGGATTAGTATTTTTTTAGATTTACGCGAATATCACATTTTTTATTCTGAAATAGGCCTACGCTTGACTACAGCTTGCCTGATCTTAAGTAGTGATGTAGTCTACGATGGGACGCTCTCGCCCACTACCTATTCGTGGTTATGAATGAATTTCAGTGAGAAGCTGGCAGTGGAATGATGCTCTTTAAGGTCAGAAAACATAAGAAGGCCAAGGCAAGGCCGCTTGGCGGTGCGGCTTTGTCTGGTGGGTGGTCGCTAACCACGGCCGAAGCCTACCACCAGTTAATTACAAGTAAACTTAATTACCAGTTGATTGTCACCTGATTTGTACCACCTGGGGACCACGTGTGGGGATTCAGATAAAATGTGCACTCCCACGGACGGAGGTGATTCAGCCCCCAATATAAACATACTAGCGACCCGCCCCGACTTCGCACGGGTGCAATGCTGACTTTGTCTTGGGACCTCGAAAGTATATTTTTGACGTTCGTTCAAGTTCTTTTCCTTGAACAAACCAATCGAAATTAGCAAAATTGTAGGCCGACCGTTTAACTCGCGTATCGTCATCTGAGGTACGAAGTCATAAAACATTAATTAAATCTCATAAAGAACTATTTAACCACAGATAAAAGTAATGTAAGACTATTCGTGACTAATATTGCATTAACTGTATGTGCAGCTTGATGAGTCAGAATCTTGGCGATAGGCAAAACCTACGCGAGTTAGTCGATCGGCCTATACCGGCTGCATTGTTTTATAAGTATTGTCAAAATATTAAATCCAGTTAATTCTTTTTCCAGATGCAAGGATTACGTCAAAAATCCAACACGTCTAGTATGCGGACCTGCACCACTGTCACGTTTCGGAGTAGCAACAACCAACTGACCAGATGTGGTACGCCGAGCATGCAATACAGAAACCGGAATTCCTTCAGAGATAATGGCTGGAAAGATAGATACCAAAAGGCACCACAGTTTTTGTAAATTTAGGATTAAAAACAGCATCAGAGGGCTTAGACAAAACCGGTAATGTTACGTGCACCTACTGTAAAGGGAGCAGCGGTGGTGCAGCGGTACGGACCTTGCCTTAGAAATATAAGGTCCCGGGTACGATGTGAGGATTTACACGACTTTTTTATTTTTTTCTTATCTTGCAACGACTTGATGTTAAGCAATGATGTAGTCCATGATGGAACGCGCCTGCCCAATATACCGATCCACTCGTATTCACGAATGATTTTCTGTGAGAAGGTGGAATAGAATAGAATGATGATCCATATGGTTAGTAACCTTAAAGGAGCAACAATTACGACCCGCCCTCTTAAATGGTGTCACCAGACATCGCACCGGAACACGGCAAGGCCACTTGGCGGTGGGCTCCTAGACATTTTTCGACATTTATGTCTAAAAGACATTTTGTCAAACAGAAATGGCGACTGTCTATCAGAGATAAATGTCTCAAACGTGCAAATGTCGAAAAAAATGGCGGATGTCATTGAAAAACAAAAGAAATCGCCATTTTTGTTCGACAAATGTCTTTTTTGTATCCTATAATAGGTTTGTGCTTCACCACAACTTGCCTAATGTGAAGCAATGTTGCAGTCTACGATGGAACGCGCTTACCTAATAAATACCGATTCACTCGTGACTTGAAGACAGGTAGATTATAGCTATCGGGAAACAGAGATGCCGGCAACGAATTCCACAACTTGGCGGTTCGCACAATAAAAGTGGAAGCAAAGCGCTTTTGCAAAGCATGGAATGTCCACCATATAACGGTGGCGCATAGCCGTACCTCTACTTGTCCGATGGAAGAACGGGGATGGGGGAATAAGATTGTGTAAATCCAATGCACACTCTCCGAAGTGTACCTATCCAATGAAAGATCGAAAGACTAGCAACTATGAGCCTTAGTCTATTAGAATTAAATGTCTAAAGCGCGAGAACCGTGGTACTGGTCTTTTCTGATCTGGCTGTGAATCGTTTCATCTCCGCTGCTTAATATCGGTGAAGAAAAACCGGCATCTCTAAGAACTATAAACACTTGAGGACATGTGACGTCCACCAATCCGCACTTGACCAGCATGAGTGGATTAACGCCTAAACCCTCTTAACTCGTAAGATATTTGATAGAAGACCCGTGTCCAGCAGTGGGACATTACAAAAGGGTTGAAGTGTGAACTGTAAAATGGAAAATATACTGCCCTTTTCTCACAATTGATGCTTTACTTAGTTATTTTGGATCTGTATTATTGTACCATCAAAATTGTTTCTTTTTTTTTGTATTTTGCACAGAGTATAGCATCACTGCACTATATTCTAGATAATGATAATATTTAACGTCTAGAGTATCTAAAAACCTTAATAATAATGACGTAGTAAGTATAAAATAAAATTCTAGTCATTAATTTGAAGATCCTACAAAATGTATGTATTCAACCAATAGGCAATAGTGCGATGGTGGTCTTGGATGCTGATCTACGAGTTCCCAGGGCCGTCATTTAAACACTTGAGGAAGGCTACCGTGGTGTTTTAGAGGGTAACCCGAGCCTACCTCTCATTAGGCTGGCAGGGACTCCTAAATACCCCGCAGGGACTAATACTGTAGCAGGGGTTTTCACCACGTGACAAGAATGTCACTGACATGCTCTCCTAACTTATTCTTATTGTCATATGACATATTATTGCCCGACCTGAAGCTAATCTTGATTGGTTCGCTCAAAGACAAGAACAAGAACAAACCAATCAAAATAAGCTATCTTCCTCGATTTGATCTGCCAAGTTTTGATGATTACAATATGATACAATATCTAGACAATGGTATCTAGTCTGTAAATTAAGTAAATAATAAAAGATTTACTTATTAGGGATATAATTTGTAAGTAAAAGTTGTTAGAGTATTTTTTTTATCCTTTAATAGGCTTGCTCTTGACCACAACTTACCTGATGTGAAGCAATGATGCAGTCTACGATGAAACGCGCTTACCGAGTAAATACCGATAGTATGCGATCATTTTAATAAAAATAATACTTACAGCTGTTACTTTGCGGAAATTTTCGCAAACTTATAAGTCGATTATTTAAAATATTTCTGTATGTTAAATTAATATTTTCATATAATTAGTATATACTGCATTTCATTTAAATTGTTTAAGGTAATTTGCTCATTTTAAAAATGTTAATGGGACTCGAAACATATTTTTTAAGTAAGTTATGAAATCTCTAAGTAAGTATTTAAGTATGTAATTTTAATATTCTATTAGTACATATATTTTATGATACATGTGTTATTAATTAAGTGTATATAAAGAAAATTAAACTATACTTGTGTTTTATTTGATTTACTTAAAAATATTGATATATATTTTAATTACTAAAAGATTAATTTGACGTTCGATACTTTGAAGAATCGTACCTTTAGGTTGGGTTAATAATTTGCCGAAAAGATTAGTTATAGGCCGACCGTTTAACTCGCGTATCGCCTATCGCCAACATTCTGACTCCTCAAGCTGCACAGACAGTGATGATGATTCAAGCGATATGGATATTAGTGACGAATAGTCTTACATTACTTTTATCTGTGGTTAAATAGTTCTTTAAGAGATTTAATTAATGTTTATGATTTGTACCTCAGATGGCGATACGCGAGTTAAACGGTCGGCCTATAGTAGCTAACGAACTACATTTAAACAACTCGCCTCATGATTATTATTAATTATTTTTATATCTATTCATTTTCCACTACAACATAAATAAAAGATACAAGAGAAAGCTTTGTGACATATGGGCTATAATAATAATATTTTCACACATACACCCAGCGCCATCTAGTCCCAAATTAAGCAATAATATTTGGTAGGTACCTAGTAGGAATTAATTGATAAATTACTTATATATACATACATATTACAGATAAATTATCGGTTCGACCGTCCTCGGACGGCTCAACGAAAAAGTCCGGTGAACGAATAGAGGCCCTTCCGGCTAATTGGGTTAAGTCTACAGCAAAAATAAAAACAGAAAAATTACACTCAAACACAGAAAAAATAATCGTGCTCATAACAAAGATTTATCCTGGATGAGAATCGAATCCACGAACTTCTGCTAAGCAGTCAGGGCCACTAACCACTCCGCCACTAGGCCAGTCAAAGCTATGTGAGTAGACTGGGACTTACATTAGGAAAACCCTGTATTTCAAACCTCCAGCACACCCACCCACAGTTGTGGTTTTATGTAGGCTTAAAACAGAATTAACTAGAAGTTAATATTAGTGTGTGTGTCTGTCCGTGCGTGTGTGCGTGTTAAGAGCTTAAAGGTTTAATGCTGGATCAATGTTTTGTAAGGTGTTAGTTAATTTACGAATAGTGGTCCTGTATCTTTTGGGTTTTGCTTTTGCAGAGCAGCGGTGGCGCAGCGGCACGGGCCTCGCCTTAGAAATATAAAGTCGCGAGTTCGATTCCCTGTCGTGCCCACACATTTTTGTGTGAATTTTATCTCAACTACTCAGTATCCGTGAAGGAAAACATCGTGACGAAACCGGCATGTCTAAGAACTAATCGTTCGAGGACCATCAGGACCACCAACTCGTATTTGGCCAGCGTGTGTGCATTAATGCCTAAACTCTCTCAACTCGTAAAATAGTTGAATGAATACCCGTGCCCAGCTGTGGGACACTAAAAAGGGTTGAAGTGAGCTTTTGTTCCTCTAATTTATTTAAATGTTCGTCTTTAAGTTAGGTTAATACTAGATGGTTGTCAATTTTATAAGTATTAATATCTGCCGAAGAATATTTAGGTAAGTATCTTGCGATCGTATATTTTAAATATTTTACAATCATTGAATAATGATCAGAAGGTTCAAATCACGTCGGGGTCACCACTGAAGGTATTGCATAGGTAGCCTGTAGGTATACTGTAGTGTGGTGGAATACCTATCTACCTACTGCGTGTCACTATTTTGGAGTAATATCCTTGGGAGGTTGGTTGTTGTCACACAACTGTTTAGTGATAGACTGTATTAACCTCTGTAATATCTGAATACATTTCCATTGGGCTTTCCACGGTCGCAGCCGTGTGACATAACATGCAGGTGCATTATCATATGGCTAGGTAATCTATTACATTAATGTGACCCTACACAAATCAATCGTAAATGAGTATTTCTTTCACCTTTTTTTTATTGAAGACAAGAAGAATTTTCACTGCGAACCCTCTCATTCGTCCCCAAAATAACGAAATTGCACGCATTTCAACAAGAACCTACTTAAACACGTAATGGATTTCGCTCAAGTCGATTCAAGTGTAATTTGAAGGTACTTGGTCAGATAACTTAGTAAATTATATCTTTGAAAAGATTTAAGCTCAAATCAGGTAAATTTTATCGAAATTATTTTATTTATTTATTGAAATGTTTTCGAGTTTATTTTTGTTAAGAGTTCGGATTACTTTCTGTATCTGACAGTGCCTTTAGTTACACTTATTTGAACAAGCACTTACTTTTGGACATCTAAAGGATCTAAACAGCTACCTAAATGTTTGTGTTTTTCAACTAAGCAAAAATCCTTCAGTCTGCCACTGTTGGGCACATGACTTCTCTCAATGATGTAACAGCTCGGCTACGGGACAATGCGGCGTGTTTTGCGATATCATCATTCATTGCGTAGTTGCTTTAGCATTACTTAAAGACAAGGAAACGCGAGTGGGCAATGAACTGCAAAGTCACCAATCGTGCCAACCTACGGCGATTCCCGTGGCCAAACGGTTAAGCTCCCTACCTACACGCGATTGCTTAAAATGTCGTTACTTAAGGATACTATTTGTGTCGTGTGGCAAAAAGCAACCACAGCCGTCGACAGTGTATGTTGCAGTCAATATAAAATGAATGGAAATTACTTATTATTTTTAAAGAATTCGAAGACACGTTGTCGTGTCCGATGAATGGATTCGCAAAGTACGTTATCATTATTAAAAAAAAATGATTGTTCGGAAATAGAGTAGCTAAAAATAGATGAGTAACCTACAGAAGGTGGTATAGATTTGGTTTTCTGTGGCTTGAATAAATAATGTATGTATGAACGAACTTCTTATACCAAACAGAACAATGTGTACATTTTCTTAATATTTCAAATAGTCTTCATTTATCAGGAACGAAAAGATAAACTATATCGTTTTCATTTGAAGTATTATCTTGGCACAAATATTTATCTACACATTGTTTGAAACGGTGCCAAATTTTATTAACGATAGCAACTCGTTTTATTTAGACGGAATGTTACATTGCTTGTTTATGTTTACCTGAAAAAGTCGGAACTCTGATTGTTAGAATATACCTATAGAATTCAATACAAGAATAAGAGGAAGTGTAAACCAGACGAATTTTCAACCAGAAGCAGGTTTGGTGAACGGAGAAACTATAGGTAAAGTGTTGGGATGGTCTTATGTTTAACACTTTAACCCTTCACTGCTGGGCACTGTCTTCTCTCAACTGTCTTTACTGTTGAAGTAGTTCGTTTTAATCCACACACGCTGGCCAAGTGTGGGTTGTGGATGTAACATGTCTTCGAATAATTGGTTCTTAGACATTCCGGTTTCCTCACGATGTTTCCGTTCACTAATTTTGAACAGCAGCGATGAAAATTGACACAAAAATGATTAAGCACAGGTAAAGACTTACCGAAAAGCAGCGGGTGCTTAGTTGTATCGGCCTCACCTTTGAAATATAACTTCGCGGGTTCGAGCCCCAGTCATACCCACACATCTGTGTCAATTTTTAAATCACCGCTGCTTTAACATCGTTCTAGGAAAACATTTTGAAGAAACCGGCTTGTCTAAAAAACTAATTAATCGAGGACATGTGACTACCACTACCCGCACTTGGCCATCGTGTGTGGAATTAGGTCTTGACTATCTCAACTCATAATATAGTTGAGAGAAAACCCGTGCCCAACAGTGGGATACTAATTGGGATTGGAGTGTAATCTAAGACTACTTAAATAATAATATTTTGTACTGTGTTACTATGCGTTTCAAATAAGAATAGGATTGAAAATCTGCCATCTTGGACTGGAATGCGCAACAACTTCACATTTTTTAGTACAGTGAGAAAAAATGTTTGTTTGATATTATAATCACATCTAGATGAAAAAAAAAATTGGTTGCCTGTAAAGTCGGTATACGGGCGAAAGTTTTACGTGACAACGACTTTGAGTGGTAAAATAATTTTAATGTGAATATTCATTCGTATAGTAGGAAGAAGGATGAAATAATAGTAACAATTTAAAACATTTATTTATACAAAGAATTATATTTAAAACATTAATTTATACAAAGAATCTCGCTCTTAGGCGGGCTAACTGTGCTCGAGTGGAAGGGACGCGTGCCTTTCACTTTTTATGTCTGTCTCTCTCGCTCTTAGGCGGGCTAACCATGCCCGAGTGGAAGGGACGCATGCCTCTCAGTCGCTCTCATTGTGAGCGCATAACGTGAGCGGAGCGTAACGCAGTTTCTTGAAGTGTCACCCGGCAAACCAATTTATAAGACGTTGTCACGTCAAAAAATGCGTAAATCTTATTGCCTTTTGAGTAAGATTGGACATTTGGATTCGAATATTTAGATGCGAACATATTTTATTAATTTCCGAGGACAAAAATCGGAGTTATAAGTTAGAACATGTGTTTTTATCCATGTTTATGAATCTGTGTGCAACTTTGTGGTATCCTAGCGCGTAAATTTACATAGGTAGGTAGCTGCATTGTAACTACATACTTGTGTAAAGTTTTCACATAAATCACTTTTCCATACATTTCAATATTATTATTATTGTCTGTGGTTTGACATTTTGTGCTGGCGCTACTTTTGCTTGGTTTTTGGTATGAAGTTAGCGAGTCCAGTCCTATTCTTGTTTGAAACGCATAGTACGTTTTATTAATCTACCCTATTTTTGTCGCTCTCGCCCCACGGGATTACTTTAACAATTCATAATAATGACGATTACCGAGTAAATCTGAGTAATACATTAGATTAATTGCGACAACATTTTAAGCGATATTAATTACTCGGAAATCTATTTAAAGATATAAAAATTAGTCCCTATTTCCCTTGGTCACGACATTACGCGTGAACGGCTGGACCGATTTCGTTTATTATTTTTTTAAAGTATTTCTTGAAGTATGAGGATGGTTCTTACGCAGTGAAAAATAAAAAACTTGAGAGGTGTCAAGGGACACCCGGTTGGAACGAAGTTCCTTTCGAATTATTAGTGAAGGTATTGTAATATTTTTTTTTTAAGTTTCTATAATATTTTTTTTATTAATTTTTTTTTCTATCTCTAGAGAGACAGAGAGAGACAGACAGACAGACAGACAGAGAAACATGCGCACGCCGCACAGCTTACAATAGCTTACTATAGTAAAAAGTGTCGTGACAACTTTTTAGAAGATTTTTTTCCGTATAGCCCCCTTTCACAACGCGCGATAAGGAACTTCGTTCCAGAAAAACTTTTTATGAAATCTTATATCTATATTCCATCGGTCTGTGGGTCGGCCGTAATCTATTTTCCGACCCGGTAGGTGGTACTGCTTTACCGGGCAAGGCGACGTCTGCGGGGTCTGCTAGTCTGTAATAATAGGTATTAAAAAAATTCGTTGGACATTAACACACGAATACTTTTCTTTTGTAAATACATACATAATTATGGATAATTACACCCAGACTCAAGACAAACAGACGTGTTCATCACACAAATGTTTGATTTGTGTGATGAACACGTCCTGCTGCGTGAAAAGCAAGTATCTTGCCGACCACGCCACCGGCCTGTCAAATAATAATGAAATAAGTAAATAATAATAAAGTTTGTGGCAATCACGACACGTTCTCCCTAAATACCCGAATTTATCTTGAGTGACCAAAATAAAACGCATTTTTTAAATAAACTTGCCTGATGTTAAGCAATAATATAGCCTAAAAGATAAAATGGTATATGACAAGAATACTTACTTTAACTATTAAATTTTCGTAATACTAAACAAATAATGAATCTTATGCGGCTCAACAATTAAAATAATTATATCATGTACAATTTAGTCGAGTACAATCAAAGTTTAGGTTTTGTAAAATAAATTCATCTAAGTATTATTATATAATTCCAAAAAATGTTGGGCGTGCGTGTCCAGTCACATGCTCAACAAGTCCCAGGGTTCGAACCATGAGTTTTAAATACGTCAGGCTAACACCAACCGATCGAGCCACAACGACCTAAAGTATATTCCCGAAATTACTGATCAGTATGAACAAAAAAATTAAAAATTTCCTTTGCGATAATTCAATGGAATTTAAGACTAGAGTTTTGAATGTTCAAAACACTGCAAAAATTACTATTTGAATGAAAAACTCATATATGGATAAAAATATGCATTAAACCTTCTGGTTTTTGGGTAATTTATTCTTAAATTACCCAAATAATCAAAATTAAAAACTAATAACGTCTCGTTAGTCGTCCTGTCACACAACCTTCAAGCAATGAAAAGTAAAAACAATTTATCATATGAAAATTTTCATCAATGAAAACTAGCGCTTCCGAACGTATCGACCCTCTCTTTCACACGTCCATCTCGCTCTCTCCGCCTCTCATTCAGTGAGCTTCCGAACTTTCTACACATCGCTTGTGATGCTCTGCAAACTCTTCCAATAAAACAATATCAAAGTTACGATGCGAACTAAGCCAAACCAAGTTTTAAAAATTAAACTATAAACATTAACTTGTATAGAATGTTTTGTGACTGTGGAAAGTGTTTCGTATATTTTAACTTGAAAATCCGGAATATATTTTAAATTAAAATGTATTCCAACATGACTTTGAACGACTTTAGTGTGTTAAACAATATTTCTGCGAATTTGAATGACAGTTTTCAATTTGGGAGTGAGTTGGACATATTTTTTCACCCTGAATATGTATTGATTGCTATGTATGTGCCCGTGATATTACTGTCTATGGTGGCAAATATTTTACTAATTGTGGTCGCTGTTAAGTGTAATTATACGAAGAAGTAAGTATTAGTTTTAAATTGAAAAAAATTAAATTAACATATTATCAATATTAATAGACGACCTCGGTAGTCGAGCGGTGTAAGCCGTCCGATTGGGCTATCTGTGCCCGGGAGGTCGCGGGTTCGATTCCCACCCCGGACAATATTTGTGTAACAACAAAGATTACTTTCGGTGTCTGGTTGATTAAGAGACTACCCGCCGTGCCTCGGAGAGCACGTTAAGCCGTTGGTCCCGGTTGTCATTTAACCCATCTATGATAATCGTTACATGTAGTCAGAAACCAATATAATCTGACTCCTGGTTTAGACCAGGAGTCAGATTATATTGGCTTCTGGTTCTCGGCTTCTGGTTCCCTACGGGTTTCGAGGTCAGATGGCAGTCGCTCGTATAATTCTGGTAGCTAGCCGCATCAGGTTAGACTGGGAGCCGACCCCAATAGAAATTGGGAAAAAGGCAAGGGGGAATGATGATATTATCAATATTAATAGATTACCTATTTATTAAAGCTGCACCGGCAAGGTGCTATGTTTGGTGACTGGAGAATGGGTCGGAATTGTTGGTCCTTTATGATTTCAAACCATAAAGAGCTTCATTCCACTGCTATTTCTACCGAGAATATATAGTCACGAGTGAAGAAGTTATATCGTAAATTACATCATTGCTTAACATCAGGCTATTTGTTGTCAAGCGCATGCCTATTTCAGAATTTATAACAAATAATTGTAGATGAGATTTTTGTCTTCTGTTAAATACACTAACAATCTTCTAAATATATAAAAGAAGAAACTGACTGACTGACATATCAACGCAGAGCCTAAACCACTGGGTCTGGAGACTCCAAATTTGGCACGTAGGTTTCTTATGGGGTCTAGGGGTGCACTAAGAAAGGATTTTTCAAAATTCACCCTTTAAGGGGGTGAAACGGGGTTCCAAAGTTTGTATAAAGAAACAAGATTAGTGAGATCAATTTCGCGGGCGAAGCCACGGGCGGAAGCTATTTAAATTATATTTGTTAGATTTGTTTTGATTAGTTAGATATATAGAGTAGGACAGAGTGCTGGCCTGAACCTCAGGTTATAATATATAATTTTTATTTGGAAGTAAGTATAAGGTCTCGCTTATTTAGGACAAGGGCTACGAAGTCTTAAATTAGTTTCAGATTGGTTTATAAGTAAAGCAGCGGTGCCGCGGTGGCGCGTCGGTATCGGCTTCGCCTTTGAAATATAAAGTCGTGGGTTCGATTCCCGGTAGCACACAAATCTTTGTGTGAATTTTTGCATCGCCGCTGAAGGAAAACATTGTGTGGAATCCGACATGTCTAAGAACTAATCATTCGAGGACATGTGCGGGTTGATGGGTTCAACCCGCACTTGGCCAGCCTAAACTCTCTCAACTCGTAAAATAGTTGAGAAAAGACGACTAAGAAGACGACGAAGAAGATAGTGCCCAGCTGTGGGACACTAACAAGGATACAAAAACATATTGAAATGAAGTGAAAATATACTTTATTTTTTTGAGACGCGAGTAATAAAAATAGTCCAATTTCTTTTCCTACCGTGCAGTGAATGACCGGCAACTACTAAGAAACACTGACAAAAGAATCAGTAGGCTTTTTTTCTTTTTTAAATGAAGTATTATAACAGTTTAAAGTAGGTTGTTAGGTTAAATGCGAAGGTTGAATTGCCGAAATAGCGGAATAGCACGATTCAGATTTAATTGTAATTTCCAACTTCTAAACTAACTTCAAAGAACGATTTACTTTGTTGAGACGAGAGACAAGTTCATTAGAGTTATATGAACCCTCTTGTTGTTGGTTCTCAGTTTAAGTTGTGTTGTAATCGACATCGTTGTAAACTTCAGCTTGGTACTACATCAGCTTAAAGCAGTATTGTTGGAACTGCGGAAGAGAGATGCCGCTATACAATATGTAGAGCGACATCTCTTTCGCACAACTGCAATAATAATACTATACCGTGTCACAGTACGCCAGCAGTTACTTATCAAGATATACCAATATAAGCTGCCCTCTCGTTGTAAAGAAATCTTATACATTGCGAGATTAGCTTACAATGGTAATGTATAGCTTGATGCGGAGCCGTGTGTTCCTTTGAAAAAAGTAGCTACCGCTTATGTGCTTTGTGGTAGGTTTGTACTTGACGTTGACGCGTAGCGGTATCAGGTTCGATCTCCGTCTATACCTATGTCTAGAACTAAAACTAAACTAATTTTGTCGCGGTATATTTTATATTTTAGATCCCGACGTTTTAAAGTCTCTTCAGATTTTATGGTCACGGGTGGACTCACTTCTGACTTTATGTGGTGGTTTATTTGACGTCTAAAACACAGTGTCTTGAATTCTGAGTTGATTTTTAAAAGCAATTGATTTTGAAAATAAGCAAACGAAGTCCGTGAGCTAAGTTTGCTTAAATCGGAACACAACTTGATTATTAATATTTGTAGGTAAGATGACGTCAAAAATTATTAATCACAATTATTACTGACGATTAATCCACAAGAGGAAAGGGAAGGTGGTCAAAGATTTCTAAGTTTTAATATTAAAAGCACAGAATAAAAATTGGAGACATCTCTAAGAGTTATTTTAATAATTTCTATGTTTTTTTATTGTTTTTGATTTTTTTTTAAATTTTTTTTAAATATCTATTATAAGTATATATTTACAAAAGAAAAGTATTATATGTATAGTATATACCAGTTATCTGGTTTCCATAACACAAGCTCTGCTTAGCTTGGGACCAGATGACCGTGTGTGTTAATGTCCCAGAATATTTATTATTATTAATAATATTTCATCTTTCAAACAAAAAAAACAACGTTGATTCATTCGATGAGTGCTACGATGATACAGATATCAAACTTATAACACGGGGTTAATAAAAGTCGAATTCACCGCCGGCATCTCTAATTCCCGATAGCTATAATCTCCCAGTTTTCAAGTCACGAGTGAATCGGTACTTAATGGAAAGCGCGTTTCATGGTATACTTCATTGCTTAACAACAGTCAAGTTATGGTCAAGCACAAACCTAATCTTCTTCTCTTCTTCTTCTGAATATATAAAAGAAGAAACTGACTGACTGACTGATTGACTGACATATCAACGCAGAGCCTAAACTGCTGGGTCTGGAGACTCTAAATTTGGCACATATGTTCTTTATGGGGTCTAGGAGTGCACTAAGAAAGGATTTTTCAAAACCCACCCTTTAAGGGGGTGAAACGGGGTTCCAAAGTTTGTATGGAGAAACATGATTAGTGAGATCACTTTCGCGGGCCAAGGCGCGGGCGGAAGCTAGTTTAAGATAGAATACAGGTATTATTGTTATCTCTTTGCTGTTTTTTGAAAACCTCTCAAATAGCTTTATAGGAGGGCAATAGCTGCTATCAATAATACGGAGATAGAACTTAAGCGGCGTTGATAGGATCAAATTAATCGATCCGAAGAAGCGGGCAGAGAGCCCTTGATTGATAATAATCTAACTAATGCTAGAAAAGGAAAAAATTGTGTAATTGTAAGATAGATACGTATTTATTGTTCGTTTTCTTTTTCTTTTCCTTTTCTATGCGCCACCGTTACGTGGTGGAAATTCCAAAGCGCTTTGCTTCGACTTTCATTGTGCGAACTTCCAAATTGTGGAATTCACTGCCGGCATCTATGTTTCCCGATAGCTTTAATCTAGTGGTCTTCAAGGTAAGCGCGTTCCATCGTGGACTGCATCATTGCTTCACATCAGGCAAGTTGTGGTCTAGCGCAAGCCTATTTTAGATTTAAAAAAAACGGCTAAATGAATTTGCGATGGCTTTTTCTTGAAGTTGTTTTTACTCATCTGCAGTATTTACCAGATGTATACATATTCTGAAAAAACTTCAAAAACAAATCCCTTTACCGCAATCAGCCCTGGATAACTTAAACCTACTGTGCTTAAGCCGCGTTGATATAATCAGTCCTTTAGAGAATGTAGGCTCAATGACTGATAGTATCAACAAGGTTGTATAATTCAGACTTGCCTTTTGATTAATACTAGTAATTAAACTTAGCAAACAGATGTGCTAGATCCAAGTTTCAATTCATTAACATAAAATGCGATGACGGCTTCTGTATAATTTTACGTGTATTTCAATGTTTGCAAATGTTCACAAATTCGGTAATAATATTTATCTTTAATATTCCAGTTTTAGCTAACTTCAGCGTTTAAGTTAGGATTTCGAATTTAGTAAATCAATGACGGTGGCGCAGTGGTACGCGCCTCGCCTTAGAAATATAAGGTAGCGGGTTCGACTCCCAGTCGTGCCCAAGCATCTTTGTGTGAATTGTTTCATCGCCGCTGCTCAATATCGGTGAAGGAAAACTTCGTGAGAAAACCGGAATGTCTGAGAACTAATCATACGAGGACATGTGACATCTACCAACCCGCACTTGGCTAGCGTGTGTGGATTAAGGCCTAAACTGTAATAATTATCGAATAATTTTCTGTGGGATAGTGGCAGTGGAATGAGGCTCCATATGATTAGAAACCATAAAGGAGCAAATATTGCGACCCATTCTCTTAAGTGGTGTCACCAGACATCGCATCGGAACACGGCAAGACCGCTTGGCGGTGTGGCTTTGTCTAGTGGGTGGTCACTAACCACGGCCGAAACCTACCACTAGTTAATTACCAGTAAACATCATTACCAGTTGATTGAATGTCACCTGATTTACACCACCTGGGGACCACGTGAACCCGGTGAACGGTAGTAGCCTCGCTCCGTATAATAAGGGCCATAACCAATAGCCGATGAAAAGTAAGTGATATACACCTCGACATTTTCGTACACATTACATTACATTTTCGAGCATAACTCTTACAATACAGGTGTGGGCTACGTAGATATAATGTAAAGCCCGAACAAATGAAAGACATAGATGAGTAGGGGCTATCTAAACTTGGTTATTATTTTAGTACATAAATTATTGGCAAAATTAGTGTGGTTCTGTTTCATTATTTTGAAACGGAAGAAAAACATTATTAATAGCTTCCTCTTAATATTTGATATGGGGACTAACTCTGAAAGAGAAAAGCGCAAATTGGATACTCGCATGAAATTAAATTTAATTAAATAAAACGAGAAATGAAATGAAACAAGCACGGTAAAAAGATTAGACTATTTGAAACGAGCGTCTCAAAAAAAAATAAAGCATATTTTTATTCATTTCATAATTCATAATTACACAAGTAGGTATGTATTTATGACTGTAAATATACATATTATTTATAAAATATACATTTCATTTAATTAAAAATGTTTATTATTTATTTTTATGTTATTCAAGTTGGGAGCCGAGTCACATTCGTCAGTGAGTGTACACCCTTAATTGAATCCTCACACTTCGTGCAAATCAATTGACAATAAACTGGTGGTAGGTTTCGGCCGTGGTTAGTGACCACCCACCAGACAACCACTGGTGACACCGTGCAGAGGGGTGGGTTGAAATCGTTGCTATTTTAAGTTTTCTAACCTTGTCTCATTCCACTGCTAACTTCTCACCGAAAATCATTCGTAATCACAAGTCAGTCGGTATACTGGGCTAGCATGTACCATCGTGGACTGCATCATTGCTAGTTGTAATCAAGTGTAACCCTATTTCTGAATCAAAAAAATCAAGAAATATTTTACATCAACCAATTTCTTACTATACATTCTACTGAAATAAAAACTGATTCATAATTCGAATTTCTAGATTAATAAATCTATCAAGCACTTTGAATGTAAACTAGAGCAAATAATATAATAAATAAAAATAATGTGGTGAAAATGTAACAGTGAATTATTCTTAAAATGCGCGCACACTACATTATTCCTCAGTTTTGTCTCAAAGAATTTTAGTAGGTATTACTCCATCATTTTGATGATGTAATGTAGGTACTTAGGGTTGTTAGATAGAAACCAGGGATGTTGCGGATGCTGATTTTTTCACATCCGTGGATGCGAATGCGGATGCGGAGTTTTGAAAGCTCACATCGGCGGATGCGGATTTTTAAGATATTATGTAAATAATGAAGAATTAAAACAATGATAACTTAATTATTAACATTTTTAATGTAATCAAATAAAAAATAAAAATAAAAATAAAAATGTATTTATTTCCTCTCACAAAGTGCGATTAGATTGTTAACAGTACAAGAGAAAAACCTAGTAAAACTACTTTGTGAGAGCTGGTGCCTATTGTAGGTTTATAAATAAACCTGTATTACAGGTCACCAGCGCCCCACTCCGCAGGTCACAAAATATTATCAAAAGTATTGTAAAGCACTTAACTAAAAACAGGGAAATCTCTTATTGAATAAGTGTATTTTTAGGGAATAAGTATTGGGCGACCGTGCGCGTGTGTGTGCTTTTCAGTCTCGTCATAGTTGAGAGTCTTCAAAAAATGAGCAACCTTCTGTTTTCGTTTGCGTTTTGTTTAGTGGATAAAAGTTAAGTGTACTATCCAGTTGATTATACAAGTGACCACCGAGAAAACAATAGAATCTGTGGGAGAACGAAGTGTTATGCCTTTCGGATGGGCATACATTGCCCCTACGCCTTTTGTCTTTAAATATATTGGGATCGTACACCAGCTCTCCGTGCTTTGTTAATATTGTATGAAGAACAAATGTTTGTCTAACAGTAAGGAGGTCCCATTTTTTATAAAGGTCGACTGTCGGAAACCTCAAAGGTATTCCAGCAGCCACCTTAAGGATGTATCGTTGTGCTCGTTCCACTTCAAAATTATGGGTTTTGGCAGCTCCTCCCCACGACATAACACAGTAATCTAATAGCGACTGACACAAAGCGAAATAAACCAATTTTATCGTTTTAGTGTTAGCTATATGTCTAAGGCACTTGAAAATATATATAAGTTTCCTCAACCTAGGGACCAAAGCGGCAAAGTGTGACCTAAAGCTTAATTGCTGATCAATAATTATACCGAGGTGTTTGATCTCCTTAGTTCTTATAAGTGTTTTACACGAGCATGGGTAGCAATCCTGAGGGCAAGTATGAGCAATAATAGAGAGAGAGGGATGAGGCAAGAGATTGGATTTTAGAGCGAAGGTTACGTATTTAGTTTTGTCGATATTGAGCGTTAGTAAATTATTACGCAACCAAACACTGACTCTGTCGAACCCCCTCTGAGCGATGGCAAATACCTCATCCCACGTGTTACCGGCAAAGAATAGGGCAGTGTCATCTGCGTAAGTGAGAATTTTGCCACTGCTCAGGTTGAGCTGACAGAGATCATTGATATAGATCAAAAACAGAGTGGGCCCGAGGATAGAGCCTTGGGGTACGCCGTATCTGATCGGTAGTTCAACACTCAGCCAATTATCGATCCTTACTCGTTGGTACCTATTGGTGAGAAAGCTATGGAACAGTTCTAGTGGGGTACCACGCACTCCTAGTCGTTCTAACTTTGATAATAGATGGGGAATAGACACTGTGTCGAATGCTTTGGCCAAATTAAGGAAAATGGCAAGACATTTTTGTCGCTTATCAAGAGAGGAAACTATTGAATTGATTAAATCATTTACAGCTTCTTTGGTGGATCTCCCCTTGCGAAAACCAAATTGGGATGAGGAGAGTAAATTATTAGATTCAAGGAAGTGGATTAGTCTTTTGTTCATTAAACGTTCCAAAATTTTCGAAATGGTTGGGAGTATTGAAATAGGTCTAAAATTGTTGACACAGTCTCTATTACCCGTCTTGTGAATAGGTTTAACGGTTGCGGATTTAAAAGCTGAGGGAAATACACCAGTTGATATGGCGAGATTAGAAATGTGTGTAAGCATAGGAGTAATATGGTGGCACGGTTTTACGGCACAGTTTTCCCTCAAACTCATGATAAGATGGAGAATCTCACATTCATCTGTGGGAAGTATTACAAAGGAGTTGATTGGGGTAGTGAGCGTAGATTCTTGGGGTTTCGATATACACAAGGTAGGGTGCGATGTCACTTTCTCAGCTAACCTCCAACCAACATCCACAAAAAAGTGATTTACTTCGTTTACGCTATTTTAAGGGTTCTCTTTTTTGATGAGACAACTAGAGTGGTCGATTGCTTTACTGGAACCGCTTATTTGTTTAATTACATTCCAAAGTTTTTTCTTGTTAGCACTCGCTAGCTCAATTTCCTGCTTTTCGTAATTACGTTTAGCCTTTTTTAAGATAGAAGAACAGAAATTTCTATACCGCTTATAGGTGATTATAAGGTTTTCATTGGTGGGATCTTTTTTAATTTTTTTATGTAAATTATCCCTGTTACGCATGCACCGAATAAGGCTTATTGTAATCCACGGTTTAGAAATTCGCTGTCTGTTGGGCGTTGTATTTAATTTAGTATTAGATATGACCGCATTTGATACAAAACTCATGAATAGATCTGTGGCTTCGTTTGCGTCGTTACAGTCTAATACAAACTGGAAGTTTGTTTCTAAAATGACAGCGTCTAAACCTGAGTAATCGATACGGAGACTAGGTGTACCAGTGGATTTTTGTGTAGAAATTTGTGTCAGCATAATGGCCACGCATTCATGATCTGTGATTGACGATTCAAGAACAAAACAACTAGCTTCATTCCTGGTTTTTATCATCATATGATCCAGACATGTTTTACCATGTGTGGGTAATAAATGGTAATAAATGTAATCAAATCAAATATAAATATTTTTATATTAAACACCCACTGGTTCTTATATTAGTAAGTGAAATTAAAAATAGGAGCATTATGGTAGTCGCCGGGCCCGCCCAATTTCTTTCTTGTCGCTACTTGTATGATATTCGCATCTGCATGAACATCTGCATTGATTAATGCGGATGCGGATGCATATGCAGATGTCCAAATCTATGCAGAAGTTCCGCATTTGCGGATGCGGATGTGAATGTTCGAAACACCCCTGATAGAAACTTATCAAATCCGGGACAATTCTAGGAACACGGTGTCGCATGTCGAGTCGTGGCCATAGCAAGAAATTTTGATTTTTATTTACAAGAATTTATATTTACATATATACAAACACGCTTTTTTCCCATGGGGTAGGCAGAGGTTATAGAGCGCCACTTGCTACGATCTAAACATACTTCCTAAGCCTCACTAATGTCATACATCTGGTTATACATGCACGGTGGTTGCGAGTGCTACGCACATATCCTTTTTGAAGGACATCACCGATGAGATCAGCGAATTTTCAAAGAAAAAAAATGCCATTTTATTCTAAATATATAATTATTTTTACACAAACACACAGCGCCATCTAGACCTAAATTAACCAATTATATTTGCTTGTGTTATGGGTACTAGGAACGGATACAGTACTTAGATACTTTTTTTTGTAAATACATGTAATAAGTAAATTACACTCAGACAAGGAACATTCAATCATGTTCATAACACAAAGATTTGTCCTGGGTGGGAATCGAACTCAGGACCTCCAGTTTATCAGTCAGGGTCACTAACTACGCCACCAGGCCAGTCATATATATCTTCTTTCATTAAATAGGTACTAGCGGTATTATTCATAAAAAAATTATAACTTGACGGGCCGGTGGCGTGGTCGGTAAGATACTTGCTTTTCACGCCGCAGGTCGTGGGTTCGATTCCCACCCGAGACAAACATTTGTTTAAATATGTCTGTTTGTCTTGTGTATATTTAAGTATAATATGTACAAAAGAAAAGTATAATATGTAGTATATTACCAGTTATCTGGTCTTCATAGTACAAGCTCTGCTTAGTTTGGTATCAGATGACCGTGTGTGTTAATGTCCTTTAAAAAAAATCTCTTTAGTTAAAATGGACTTTGTCTCTTTTTATTAGTATAAAAGTTGCTTACAGAGTTGTGGTGACAAATTATGAAAGTCCCAACATTCGTCTTGATTCCGAGATTTGAACACCACACGATAATAGCACCTGGTAGTTACTCGTTCATAGTACGTCATATTTTTCCAAGTGGAGCATCTGTAAATATATAGACGGAACATGCTTTCAGTTTTTTTTTTATTCTGCGATAGGCTGGCGCTTGGCTAAAACTTACCTGATGTTTAGATACAATGATATAGTCTACGATGGAACGCGCCAGCCTAGTATACCGATTCCCCGGGGACTACTTATGGGGGTTCAATTAAAGGTACACCCACGGACGAAGTTGACTCAGCCCCAAAAACTCCAATATGAGCTCCTCCAAGTTCAATACAGTCTATAACATAGCAGTGATTGAAGTCGGCTGATAACACGGCAGTTGTTTTAGCGAGGTAGTTTTTTTAAGAATCCAAAATAATTTCGAGGCAGTACAATAAGTTGGTATAACATAAATCACAACAATAATACTAAGGGTTTAGGTAAAGATGAATAGACGCCCACATGTGGCTTGTTAAAGTTACATTTAACAAAGGACTAACTTGTAAAGAGTTTCAAAGAGAAACCGTTTCACTGCGGTATACGCAAAATGACTTAATTATTATTTTTTGTTCACAGAGTGTCCTGAAATATCGGACTTCATTTTTTTTTACTTATTCGAAAATGTGCCGCGTGACATCATATTCATAGAGTAGTTTATAGTGATTATGGTGTAAAGAACTTCTACTCTCTGACTTTAATGCGTTTTTAATAAAAACCGGGGTTATTTGATCCCATAATAATCAGAGCTTGTGTCATGGAAACCAGATTACTGGTTTTCTTTTGTAAATTTATACTTATAATAGATATTATTATCTAATTACACCCAGACTCAAGACAAACAGGTTTATTCTTCACAGAACTTTTAATGTTTGTCTTGGGTGCGAATCGAACCCACGGCCTGCAGCGTGAAAAGCGTCTTAAAGTCTTTTACCGATCACGTCACTGCTGTACCGGCCCGTCATTTATCTGCGTATTATTTTATTAAATCATTAAAGCAAATTGTACTCAGAGAATCATCATCACCATCATCATCAGCCTATCTTAGTCCACTGTTGGACCTAGGCCTCTCCTAATGCACGCCGCTGAGCACGATCTGCAGCTCTTACCAGATACCTTGTAGAGATCGTCACTTCACCTAGTCTGACTGTTCACAATGAGTTCTTGAGTGGAGACTATGGATTGCCAAACGTAACGCAGGACGCCGTCCTTTCCGCTAAGCGAAAAGGCCAAAATGTTAATACATTTTGTTAATTTTGGAATTAAGCGTAGGGCAAAGTATTGTTATGTTCTTCGAGGGTGGCATAATCTTATTGATTAAACCCTCTATAATAAATAAAAATTAAAAAAAGGACGCCGTCAGACTTGGTGGAGTGACGGTCTCTGCTCATATATTTAAATAATCTATCGAAAGGATTAATTAATAGTATTTTGATTTTTATACCCTCGAATGATCCCTATTGGGAAACAATTTCTATTAATATTACGACGTGCTGGTGCCGTGGTCGGTAAGATACTTGCTTTTCACGGCGCAGGTCGTGGGTTCGATTCCCACCCGAGACATACATTTGTTTAAATTTTAATGTCTGTTTGCGTTGTGTCTGGGTGTATTTATTTATATTTAAGTATGTATTTACAAAAGAAAAGTATTATATGTAGTATATTACCAGTTATCTGGTTGGCATAGTACAAGCTCTGCTTAGTTTTGGATCAGATGACCGTGTGTGTTAATGTCCCACTATATTATTATTATAATATCAATGGGAAAGTAACTCTGTCTGTTACGCTTCTACGCCTAAACTACATAATCGATTTGAATAATATTCTGTATGGAGATACTTTAAGACCCAAGGAAGAACACGGATAGCTTAATCCGAATACACACAAAGAGTTTGATGGTTGTGCTTGAAAAATAATTTAATTCAAATCACGAGTTTTAGCATATTAGTTGACACCAAAAAACTGCTTGAAAATTAACTGTCCTAACAAATAACTTTCATAAAATCGAAATATTACCCGGATTTGGGTACCGGTTACCAGTACGTTATAATTTGTTGATATGAGAGGAAAAAGTAAAGGAAAATACTGTACTGCAATCATTAACTCATTCTTCCGAATAACCTTCTTTGGACATCGAATCCACAAGCTGACCTAAATCGGATATTTTGAAAAAGATTTTCACAATATGTTTGAAAATATTACCAATCATTCGCTTCACAGGAAAACGGATACGATCAACCTTACTGATAAAAGTACCCCTTGATAGGGTTCATTACGGGAATAGGTGTACGAAATTGTGTGTAACGAGCAGGCACGTACAAGTATGTAAATATTCGTACTTCTACATGGTTGAGTGTTCAACACCTCTAATTTATCTTTTTGATGGAAATAAAATTCGGGGTAAGCATAATACCTTTTTTGAGAACAATGTGGTGCCATATTTACTACCCACAAGGGGCGGTACATCTGAATGACGTCGACTTAGGCCAGCTCAACGGAACTGGTTTCCATAGAGGAGAGGGACCCCAAAAAGCAGCGGTGGCGCAGCGGTACGGGCCTCGCCTTAGAAAAATAAGGTCGCGGGTTCGAATCCTGGTCGTGCCCACACATCTTTGTGTGAATTGTTTCATCTCCGCTGCTCAATATCGGCGAAGGAAAATATCGTGAGGAAACCAGCATGGCTAAGAACTAATCATTCGAGGACAGTTGACATCCACCAACCCGCACTTGGCCAGCGTGTGTGGATATAGGCCTAAACTCTCTCAACTCATAAGATAGTTGAGAGAAGACCCGTGCCCAGCAGTGGGACACTATAAACGGTTGAAGTGATAATACCTTTTTTATGAGGGAGTAAACCAGACCAACCCTCAACCAGTAGGTTCGGTGAACGGAGAAATATACATAGTGTCAGGATGGTCTTTTATATTAACTTACCCACTTATTTATGCCAAATGGGTGAGTAGTTATACTGATAAGCACCTACTTAATATCTATCGTTTAAACAGTAATGCCCAGATAATCCTACTTACCCCAGTATTAACCTAGTAATTCCTAGGGGATTCAGTAAGTAAAACTAAGATAAAAGGTGGATTAGCCGCGCACACGACCGCTCTACTTAGCGTCTTGTAATTTGGTCTACTGGTTAACCAGCGGACGTCTAACTCGCACGGGGTCCAACGGTATATTGATTTAAACCACAGAGTACTAATAGTAACAGTTAATACAGACAAAGAACAATATACATAATCATTTTAATCATAAACTTTATCCACTCGAACAGCTCTGCGATGTCACCTGTCAGGCTTGACGTCTGACATTGATTCGGTCCGAACACTTTTAGACCGACAACACGTTTAGATGTAATTTTTAAAATACATAGATACAATCACCCCTTTTGATATGGGGGTAGGCAGAGTTTATAGAGCGCCACTTGCTACGATCTAAACATACTTCCTTAGCCTCACTAATGTTCATACATCTGGTCATACATGCACGGTGGTTGTGAGTACTACACACCTGTTTAGTATTCAGAAATAGAACTTGCCCGATGTTAAGCAATGAAGTAGTATACGATGGGACCCGCCTGTACGAGACACCGATTCACTGGAAATCAATGTTTTATTTTTGTTTGTTTGATTTTTCTATGATGCATGTATGTTTAGATTCGGTATTTTTTTAATTCAGGCTATAAGCTACACATGTGGAAAATTCCTTTTACTATTAGCGGTTTTCCCGTTCATAAGGTAACAATTACCTGTAACTGTAAGAAAATTATAGTGTTGTCGTCATTTTGTGCTCAAAACCGTGTTAGAATAAATAAATAAAATACACATTTAAGTAACTTCAGATTTGGCAGTTACGCCGTTATAATGTGATCGTAAAAGGGATCATTTGATCTTCCCAATTTTTCAACTGGTTTGACGTATCTACCCTATATGATTGATGAACTAGCTCTGAGCCATTCATCTCCAGAAGAAAAGAGGCGTAAATTTGACAAATCGGTAATTCTATGAACGTTAGATAAGCTAAAAATACGAAAATTCAATAATGGATCAGAACTTTAACGAATGAAATTTTTGCAGTTACGTGTTTTTTTCTTTCCAATCAAGATGTTATTATCAACCTTAAAAAGCTTAATTCTACTGCCACCTTCTAATAGAAAAACATTCGTAATCAAAAGTGAATCGTATATTAGGCGCGCTCCATCGTAGACTGCCTACTATCACTTAACAGATTGATTTTGGGGGCTGAGTCACCTTCGTCCGTGGGTGTACACCTTTAATTAAACCCCACACGTGGTCTCCGGGTGGTGCAAATCAGGTGACAATCAACTGGTGATAGGCTTCGGCCGTGGTTAGTGACCACCCAGCAGACAAAGCTGCACCGCCAAGCGGCTTTGCCGTGTTCCGGTGCGATGTCTGGTGACACCATGCAGAGAGGGTGGATCGGCATTGTTGCTCCTTTATGGTTTCTAAACATATTGGGGCTCATTTCACTGCCACCTTCTCACTGATAATCATTCGTAATCACGAGTGAATCGGAATACTGGGCTAGCGCGTTCCATCGTAGACTACATCATTGTTTAACATCAGGCAAGTTGTAGTCAAGTGCCAGCCAATCGCAGAATAAAAAAAAACATTAAGTAGTTGTAGTCAAGAGAAAGTCTGTTTTTGAATAAAAAGATAAGATTGGCAACAAGCAACTAGTGCTAAGCAAATTAATGTTCATCTCTACATAATGAGCCCTCTTGGGAGTTGGTAATTAATCGGTTTTTAAAATCCTACGAACCAGTGAAAGGAACTCAGCTAATTAATTGGATGGGGCCTTTTTAACAACAGCATTGCCTTTTTTTAGATAATATGTAACTATTGCCAGTTGCCTCAGAACTAAACACTCGAGGGTATAATATTGTGGTGTCACCCGCAGGCCAACGACTGTAATGACTTTATTAAAGATAATTGGAACAAAATTGTCTATCTACCTTTCGAGGTTAACATATTTTTGGGATTTTTGACGTGCCGGTGGCGTGGTCGTTAACATACTTGCTTTTCACGCCGCAAGGTCAATAATAATAATATAGTGGGACATTAACACACACGGCCATCTGATCACAAACTAAGCAGAGCTTGTACTATGGAAACCAGATAACTGGCAATACATATACTACTTTTGTTTCGTAAAAACATACGCAAATATAAAATAATTACACCCAGACAATAAAAAACAGAACAGACCCGAAACAGACACGTTCATCACACAAATGTCTGTCCCGGGAAACGAACCAACGACCTTCAGCTTGAAAAGCAAGTAGGTATCTTACCGACCACGCCACTGGCCCCTCAAATAATAGGTATCAAAGTGACCTTTCACGTTTTCATACATTAATATACCACCTACGTATGCCTCCCTAAATTCGAGTTTCTACTAAGATTTTCATCATAAACATAATACGTTCTGCTCGACCGAAATTAAACTCACTTACTACAGGATCAACGGGACAGTTATCTATACTTCTTTACTGATATTATAACTGATATTGACGGGCCGGTGGCGTGGTCGGTAAGATACTTGCTTTTCACGCCGCTGGTCGTGGGTTCGATTCCCACCCGAGACGAACACTAGTGATGAACATTTGTGTTTGTGTCGAGTCTGGGTGTAAATATCTATTATAAGTATATATTTACAAAAGAAAAGTATTATATGTATAGTTTATACCAGTTATCTGGTTTCCATAATACAAGCTCTGCTTAGCTTGGGACCAGATGACCGTGTGTGTTAATGTCCCAGAATATTTATTTATTTATTTATATTTATAAAGCTGAAGGGGTTGTTTGATTGGTCTAACACGCAAATCTCAGGGTCTACTAGTGTTTCAATCAAAATCGACTATCAATTATCAATTACCAATCTGTTTTTAGAGTGTTAAGGATAGTCACTAGTTTTGACGTAACATTTTGTCAAGGAGGCAGTCACTTTTATCTCTTTGTAAAAATTTAGGCTAGGCTACCACACGCCTACAGAAATCGCGACCTATTCCTTGTCACCACCGATCAGGGAGCAGTGCTCGAGTGCTTCGGTCGGCAAGGTGCATTCCGGGCTAAAGCAGAGCAGAGCGCATTCAACTGGTCTGACTTGAAAAAATCTTGCATTGTTAGATAGACCATTTGTAAAGAATGGCTGAAGGCTACTTTTTCGCACTGCTGGGCGTAGTATAAAAATTAAGTCTTTCGGACGAAGCCGCAGGCGAAAAGTATTAACAGATAAAGATTAAAATAACCATGCAATAAAATTAGTAAGATGCCGATATAACATTGTACAGCAGTCTGTGTTTATTATGTAAGTGTTATTATTTGGCTATTTGCGGCACTGATTCAATTTACAAATAACTGCTAATTGTAAACACAATCTGGGACCATTTTTGTATAACAAAATAAATAGGGTTTTATCAATTTATGACCAAAACTATTATAAATGTAAATTGCTCCTTTAAAGTTATCTACAAAATTTGTCTTATGACCAAACAGAAGAATTGCTATTTTTACTCAAATAAGCTATGTATTATTTTAGTTTGATTGTTTGTTTATTTTATAAATTATTTTCTAGTATTAATGACTTATTATAATAAATATCTACTGTTTTACTACCGCCTGTAGCTCAGGTTAACATAAACCTAGTAAAGGCAATCAACAGCTATACCTTTAAGATAATATTTTAGATTTAAATTTTGTAGGGACCTTGTTAGTAATAAAGTGATTATTATTACAATAGATTCGTTGGTATTACAATCAAAAACAGTCTAAGCTAAACGAACCTTTTTTGAGGGGAAACCTTATATAGGCCCAGCATCAAGTCGTGACGCTGTGGGTTTAAGAGACCTTAAAGAAGTTTACACACAAAAACCCTCTCAGTGTTCCTTTGATGTTCAACGAAACCACGGCCTGGCAAGTGAAATGGCAGAGGAAAGTAAACGACTCTAGAAATAGAATAATAAGATACAATTTGTACATTATTTTCGAGTTACCAACAATCATTATTCGTTGAAAACAGGTTATACTTATAGGCCGCCGCACATGAATAAAAACAGCTTTGTGAGAGAGATTAAAACTATTATTCAATCCTTACCAGCTGGGAATGAATTGATTCTTTTAGGTGACTATAATATAAACATATTGGAAGGAGAAATCGACTCATGCGCCCATTCATACCTAAATACTTTAAGTGAATTAGGATTGGAATGTTGCATTAATGACATTACGCGAGAAGTAGTATTATCGGGTCAACGAGTGGCGTCCTGCATTGATCACATCTTTTTACGAACTAAACGGAGAAGGGGTGTCGCCGGCGGCGGCAGCGAGCCACATGCGTATGTACTAACGACTAAAGTGTCTGACCACTACCTGACGGGGTTATCTATACATAAAGACAGTTATATAGATATGCAAACGGTCCGCGCCTGCAATCGTACGGTTCTCAATAATAAACAAGTGCAAGCTAAATTATGTAATATCGATTGGAATCAATTCATGCTTTTACAGGATCCCATTAAATTATACGAGCAACTATGTGACACTTTTAGCAGCGTTTACAGTACATCAACTATAAAAATGTCTATAAAACATCGAGAATCAAATTTGTAGGTTAGAAAAAACTTGCTAAAACTGTTAGATCATAAAGATGCGTTATTTAGAAAATGGAAAGCAAATCCTAAAAGCATGACACTGCGCTTGGAATACACAAAATGTCGAAACAAAGCTAATAAAGCTGTACACGCTGCTAGAAATGCACACAGGCAAAAAGATATTGAGAATTGTAACGGTGACATAAGAAAAGTGTGGGCATTTGCTAATAAATGGCTTGGTAGGACGAAACTTAATGTAGACAAAGTTATACAAAAACACTTTAATCAAAGAAACTTAACAATGGAAAACGTAAGTAATAATTTCTGTCAAACATTTACTCAGGAAATTGAATCTTTAAAACAAAACCATACATGTAATAATTTATTTAAAACTAGACTTGATTATGTAAAGGAAAGTAATGTTAGCTTCAGATTTAAAAAAATTATTCCTAGGGATATATGTTTAATTATAGATAAATTAAGCTGCAGCAAGTCCCCGGGATCCGATGGTATTCGAGCTGCAGACTTAAAGTTTATAAAACAGCCCATTAGCCACATAATAGCACATTTCATTAACCTATGTATAAATCAGAAAATCTATCCTCATGATTTAAAAATCTCTATTATTAGGCCAATATACAAGCATGGAAAATACAAAGACTACTCAAATTACAGACCCATTGCAATATTAAGTGTCATAAATAAAATTGTAGAAAAAGCAATAATGGGCCAAATTACAAAGTTTCTTGAACAGAATAATATCCTTACTGACAGCCAACACGGTTTTAGACCAAATAGAAGTACGGCTACTGCTCTAAGTCAATTTACTGATGAGATCAATACCTCATTAAACTCAAAACACATAGTATTGGTAACATATATAGACTTCAAAAAAGCTTTTGATACGTTGGATCACGGGACCTTGCTGCAAGCTATGGATGAGTGTGGAATACGAGGGCCTATTAAACGCTGGTTTGTACAGTACCTAGATAACAGACTATTAAAGGTTAGGGTCAATGGAGTAGACAGTGTATTAGGGAAGGTGAAGTATGGAGTGCCCACGGGATCTGTCTACGGGCCGGTTGGGTATATCATGCACGTAAACAGTATGGTAAATGTGGCTAGAAACTGTAAGGTATATATGTACGCCGACGATACGTGCCTGATATACAGTGGTCAGGACTGTGGACAGATACAGTCGAAAATGCAGGATGACTTGGACAATGTAGTAATGTGGGCTCATGATAATGGAATTTTAATTAACATAAGTAAAACGAAATGTATGATAATAACATCTCCATATAGCCAACATGTAAATGCTGATATCCAAATAAAGGGCCACTCGTATGAGTGCCTCCACAATAATACAGTCAACTGCCAGTGTGAATGTATAGAACGCGTAGCAACATATAAATATTTAGGTTTAACTATAGACAATAAATTTGCGTGGGACATTCATATTGATACTGTATGTAAAAAGTTACGATCAATGCTAGGAAAACTTAGTAACTTAAAATATGTAGTAAGTAAGCGTATTTTATACATATTGTACCACGCTCTGGCAGACGCAACAATAAATTATGGATTGGGTGCTTATGGACTAACTTATCGGGTACATCTACTTAAAATAAAAAGTTTACAAATTAGATTATTAAAAATATTAACAGATAAAAAAACTAAAGACAACCTAAATAAAGACTATGAAAGATTATTTAAAATTTGTAAGATATTACCTATAGAACAAAAGGTTAAAATTTCCATTATTTTAGAACAGTTTAACAAAGACGAGCATAAAATTAATCGAGTTTATAAGCAACCAACCCGTAAGGTTGCACACAAAAATAAAATAAAATATGTGGTGCCAAAAGTGGTTAACTATTTTGGTCATCGGACTAGGAAATGGCTAGTACCGACCTTTCTTAATGAGTTACCGGATAAAATAGGTACAAATGTTAATTCAAAAAACAGCTTAAAATGTCAATTAATCAAACACTACCTAAGTATATGTCCTTAGCGATAAATTAGACCTTTCATCAATATGTAACCATTATGTATGCAGGTGCCTTTGTTTTTGTTGATAGTTAGTAGATACCTTTATAACTAAAACATAAATAATGATATTTAATAATATAGTAAGTATACCTACAGCTAAATTGTATCCACGAGAATACTGCCGACAAACTGCAATGCAGTTTGGCAGAAGAATGCATTATGAAATATGTACTGTTGCTTATAAATAAAAAAAAAAAAAAAAAAAAAAAACACAATGTAAGGCTTTGATATTACAAAAACAGAATTATAATGGAATTTTTAGGAATTTTGTATGAGAGGTAAGTAGGTACTTATACCGTTTAAATAACGAGTGAATCGATATATCTGGGTAAACGCGTTCCTTATGACTAAAACATTGCTTAACAACAGACAAGTTGTAGTTAAACGCAAGCCTATTATAGGATAAAAACAAAACAATTTATGGTGCTCCGAATTCAAAATTTTTACATTACATGCAACAACAACATTACATTACATTCTATTATTAATTTGTGAAACCCGTGTCGAAGCGTTAAGCCAAATTAAAGGTGAGCGTGTTAATTACTCTTTATAATAAATATTAATATTGCAGCGAGAACATTTTAAAGTTTACTCCGAAATTAACTTGCAAACTTAGTTAGGAATATTGCAATAGTTGGCCTTCAAGTGCAATGAATAAACTAGTGAAATGAAACAGAGTGGAGCAGAATATAATAGAATTCTATAGAGTGGAAAAAGTTGAATGATGCGGATGAATGTGGAATAAAATAGATTGAAGCAATAAAAGAATGTAATGTAATGTAATGTACATTACCATTGTTCAGGATGAATCAGATCAGAGTTCAGTCAGAATATTGGAGTTTTACAGAACAAAACCAGGGTTAAATTTACTACAGTTGTTGGATTTCAATTTGCATTTTATTTACCAAATGAAAACATATTATAATATCATCCAACAGAAAAAAAATACTTTCCTTATTTATTGTTCTGGGAACAAAATTCTAAACGTTCATTAACAATTCACTGTTTAAAAGTAAAACATTTTGCTTTAACATAACTTCATCGTGACTTTAATGGAGAGCGATAACTTGACACCTAATAAGTAGGTATTATCTCGTCCAATTACACAAAGTCTAATAGAAAAACGCGAGTCAACCTACGCCATTTTAACAAAATGGTTTTTTACTAACTTTATTTTATAATAAGCTTTTCTTTTTCTGAAATAGCCTTGCGCTTGACTACAACTTGCTGATGTAGTCTACGATAAAACGCGTCTGTCCAACATACTGATTCAATCGTGATTACGATTGATTTTTGGTGAGAAAGTGGCAGTGGAATGTAGCTCCATATGGTTAGAATCCATAAAGGAGCAACAATTCTGACCCACCCTCTTAAATGGTGTCACCAGACATCGCACCGGAACACACCCAGTAGGTACTTGGCGGTGCGGTTTTGTTTGGTAGGTGGTCATTTATTGCCACCTGGTTTTCGACATACCAGTTTTTTCGACGTTTTCTTCACCTCATAGGTATTACACAGGCCCATATTTCCAACAAATTTAAATGAATACGAAATTAATGTGTAATTAAGGAATTCTGCATCAAAAGTCTGCAGGAGAGTGACGTATGTAAAGGACTTTCACCTTTTATTAGTTCGTTAACGGAGTTCATTCACTGTTTTAATTAAAAACCACAAAGAGAAGTGGAAATTAAATTAAATTAAATACAAAGATCAGAGTGACTTCGAAATAAATTTTTTGTAGGTAGGTACTGCCAACATTAAAATTAGTGGCTTGTGGCACAACCTAATCAGTGTTTTTCAAGTAGATTCTCAATAAAGTCGGTGCTAAGGAAAAGAACAAAGATTTGTGTTTAACTAGTTTAGCACGGTCTTCAATGAACAGATCCAACATAATATTTTAAATAATATGATAATAAATTATTATTAAAAAGTCAGTTATTTTTTATAATTTAGACAAAATAGGCTGACCAATTAGCACTTAAGACCTTTTTGTTTTATGTGAAATAAAGAAATATAAATTTCAAATTTGAGTAATTTTACGTTTAGATTGGTCTTGGATTAGATTGTTATAAATATCAAAAGAATATTAATCTTAATTTCTTCAACTCTAATTTGAAGAGACACCTGAATGCTTTTCAATCTAAAGTCAACATTGCCAGAGTTATTCAAAAGCATTGCGTCGTTCAGAAAATGGAACGGAGTAATTTCCTCAGCCTCGCTTTGCTCCACCCTCATCAATCTGAGAAACGGCGCCGGGACATGAGAAACTTATTGCACTGTGGTTATATTTATGGCCAAACAAATGAACTGCTACACAGCCTCTGTTGTCAATGTCAATTGACAATTGACTGTCATTGGAATATCTTTCAATACTTTCCACCACCGCGTAAATTCCGTTTAAATAAATATTCTGGGACATTAACACACACGGTCATTTGGTCCCAAGCTAAGCAGAGCTTGTGTTATGAAAACCAGATTAATGGTATAAACTATACATATAATACTTTTTTTGGTAAATATATACTTATAATAGATATTTACACCCAGACTCGACTCAAACACAAATGTTCATCACTAACGTTTGTCTCGGGTAGGAATCGAACCCACGACCTGCGGCGTGAAAAGCAAGTATCTTACCGACCACGCCACCGGCCCGTCTTACCGACCACTCCACCCCGCCCGGCCCGTTTGCTTCATTTCTTATTAGTCTCGATTAGTCTGACATTGTATCACTGACTGCTAAACTGCAGGTTCGATTCCCAACCAGAATAAATCATGGTGTAATGTGCATTGTTGTTTGTTCTGTCTGAGTGTAATTAATTATGTATGTAGAGTCCTGTTAGAACCCTTTACATGAAGAAGTTGTTGAGTTTTAGTACAGGGTGCTTGATATATTAAATGTAACAATCATTCTATAAGCAACTATCTATGTGCGGAGAGTTATGAAAATATAGTAAAATGCACCCCAGGTTTTTTACTCTGAATTAAATTATTCTCCTAATAACTTAATTTTATTATAATTTTATTTTGAAGTAATTAGATATAATTGACTGTCCGATCTTCTACTACGGTAATATAAACTCATTGTAATTAAAAAATATTTTTTCCCGCGAAACACAGCACTTTCATATCTGTACTGTAAAAATAAGGTGACAGGTCGGTATTACGTATTAAAGAAGATCGTATGTTCTATATTAAGGTATGTTTACATAGAGAGTCTTCTTGTTATCGCGTCAAATACTGCCAATTCTATCACATTTATGTAGGATCATATTGTGTAGGTGTCGAAACCAGGAATAAATTGTTATATTCAGCTGCCAACCATAAAGATATTCAGTTTCTTTTGTATTATATCCTTAAGGTAACCCAAATGATGGGCTAAAAAATATTTAATATGAAGGCTTTTGAAGGTTTTAGACTAAAAATATCAGGATTAGCAGACAACTCTAGGTAGGCGTGAATAATTGGGTAAGAAGACGGTATTTCATTAAAATAACTACGGCAAATATCACTTCACCCCGATCTCTCGATAACACAATCATTAATTCTACTAGATAATTACAGATCACTAAGATTACATTGGATTAAAGCGTAACGTCCACCGAGCACGTGTTTGCGTGCCCACTTCCCAACGATGCAACCGTCCTTCACCAAGTGTCAGCCCTTCTAAGATGGCCGCTTCACCGTGCTCGGTGTTCATTCGTTCGTTCATATTGACATTTTCGAGTGACAGCTGACTTCCAAGACGGACGCGATGACAGTATAAAATGACAGCTGATGCATTAAGAAGTAGATGTGCCAACAAATATAAGTATACTTTTAAGCTTTCGCGTTGTATTATTAATATTTATATTTTTTATAACAGGCAATTAACACTTTACATTTCGACACGGGTTGCACGGGTCGTGGTCGCAAGCAGACTGATCCAGTAAAAGAGCTCCTTTGATGACGGCGACCGTAGAACAACATTTTCTCTAACTTCCGGTCTTATTGCCGGGTTGAACAAAAATAATTTTGTAATAAACTTAGAAAATTAAACTAACAGTGACGAAGAGTACATACAAGCCGATTACCATCGGCTTCCCTTTACGGAATGGTATTGACCATTACCATCACACATACTTAATATGTTAAGTAACACCTAAAAGTTTTAAATCGCAACAAAAATAAGTATAGCATCAAGTGTAAGAACAATCGGTGACGGCAGTGAACAGATATTAATTTCCTAAGGATGAACTTTTTTGCTCCGGCTACCCTTTTTCAGACTTATACCCTTCGCCATCGGTAGCTAAGAAGTCACTTGATTGTGTGAATATACTGGCTGTAGACTGTAGACTTACTGGCTTTTTATCCTATTAACACCCATCAAAGTGATAGATCATTTTTGACTATAGATCATCATCATTCCCCTTGCCTTTTTCCCATTTCTATTGGGGTCGGCTTCCAGTCTAACCTGATGTTGCTAGCTACCAGAATTATTAATATTAGAGCAACTGCCATCAGACCTCGAAACCTGTACGGAACCGGTAGCCGAGATGGTTAGACCAGGTGTCAGATTATATTGGCTACTGAGTACATGTAACGATTGTCATAGATGTGTTAAATGAAAACCGGGACCAACGGTTTAACGTGCTCTCCGAGGCAATTTTTTGTTGTTACACAAATGTTGTCCGGGGCGGGAATTGAACCCGCGACCTCCAGGGCACAGTATAGCCCAATCTTACACCGATCGACTACCGAGGTCGTCCATGTTTGGCTATAGATATATAAATAAAAAAAATCAGGAGTTATAAAATTTTCAATTTAACGTTAAATATCCGGATGACCGAGCTTTGCTCGGTATTTTTTTTTAAATGACATTTTCTAAAAATGATTTCTAGCTAGATCGATTTATCGCCCCCGAAACCCTATACTAAATTTTATGAAAATCGTTGGAGCCGATTCCGAGATTCCAATTATATACAAGAATTGCTCGTATAAAGGTATTAGATAAAGTATTATAGGTACTTTTAGCAATCAGAAGGGAACTTTATTAAAAAATAATGAGACATCAATCAAAATTGCAGATAATTACACAGAATAAATGGGTATTACAACACTAGTTACGTTAGCACAGCATAACGGTATCGCGACAATTCAAATACGAATGGGCCTTCAGCCTTTTTTTTTTTTTTTTTTTGCTGATGACCTAACCCAATTAGCCTGAAGGGCCTCTATTGGTTCACTGGACTTTTGCGGTGAGCCGTCCGAGGACGGTCGAACCAATAGGCCTTCAGCCTCTGGTGACCGCTCTTTTATACTGAACGTTTGAACGCTTCATTCATTCTTCTTCGTTCGGAGCAGCAATCTCCAACAGTACTGTATTTTCTGAGCAAGAAAAATAACATCATAAGTACTTTTTGATAGAAAGAATTTACTTCTGCAAACTGGTATAGAAATTTCCTTTACTTTTCATACTTATCTAGAGGAAAATATTTGAACATTTCCCACAAAAATAACTTTTCTTTTTTATATTCTAATCGAGTAGGAAGTGTTATCGTGAATAAAGTAGAAAAAACTGAAGTATGGTTGTAAGGCTGACTTAACAGTCATTTATTATGTTCTTTTGGTATTTTTGACTTAAAAATGTAAAAGTGACTCAGGAATAAAAAGTTCGTTAAACTTCCTATCGTTTTTGCATTACTTCGGGTGTGTTCTTCGTTTTCTACTGATGTTTCGACATGTTCGTCCGTTCGCGGGTTAGCTTAGACGCTATGTACCTTTTTTTTTGTTTACCGGGGGGAAATCTTTATGGTACCCCCCGCCCTGTATGGACGCAGGCGTATGTGGGACTCCATACTGGTTACCCGAACTGAAACCCCGGGTATTCCTTCTCGCATACTAGCCAGGGTGTCACGGGAACCATAGGTGACACAACCGCGACTCCCTGAATGCCGATTCGCCCTTTCAGGCGAGCCCCGTCACGCAGTTTGGGAGGAGGAGATCTAAACGCACCCCAATACTTACAGTACCTACAAAAAGTCTGTAAATGGGAAGCCGGAGCAAAAAAGTTCTTACTTATGAAACTAATATCTCTTCACAACCGTCACCGATCGTTCTTCAACTAGATGCTTTACTTATTTTTGTTGCTATGTAAATCTTTAGGCGTTACATAATCTATTATTAACTACATGTAATATTCATCATTTCCTAATGGATGCCGACGGAAATTGGCTTGTATGGACTCTTCGCAACAGCTACACACGTTCACCGGAGTTATTTTTGCTACACCTGTCGTGTGGCACATTTTTCAATTCAATTCAATACTTGATTGCGTTCCACATTGTTAATTAAGTAAGGTGTTCAGTATAACAATTGTGGACCCTGTCGGGCACAGCAATATGTATGAAGGAGAAGGAAGTTCGCATAAAATAATATTTATGTAATTAATTTCCTTAAGCAAGATTGTGTGTATGAGTAGATCGTGTGTACTTTATATGTAGCTACTTTTTGGATATAATAAATTAGAATAAAATTAATTCAATCATAAATTAAATTAGAAAGCTTAAAGCTTATTAAAAAATAGTAGGGGTGTGTTAAGAACGCTTTCCGATTTAGGGTTCTATTTACGAAATAATAAGCTTTAAAGCTGTAAATTTAGAGTCAAGTGTTCTTCTGTTGATCTCAAATTTAGCACACACACTTATAAACGGTGACTATACAAAAATATGTGTTCAACATCCTTAAATCCAAGATGGCCGCTGCCGCTATAAGACTGAGGACCACAAATTGTCTTGCAAACCCTTTCATAATAAAGGTATCAAATGAAAGATCGTCGATCGCTTGTAGAGTTTATTCGAGATAAACACAAGATGGCCGTTTATACAAAACGGCGGATTAAACGCATTTACTTTTAATAAATACTGTTAAAGATTTCACCTCCTTTCACATGGAAGATTCGACCTCTTTTTACATACAACTTGAAAAGCTTTAAAAACAAAAAAAAAACAACAAATTTAAAAACAAATGTTTGTCAAGTATGAAGTCTTTTAAAGGTTTTTAGATTAAAAATATCGGGATTAGCAGACAACTTTAGGTAGGCGTGAATATTCGGGTAAGAAGACAGTATTTCAATAAAATAACTACGGCAAATATCACTTCACCCCAATCTCTCGGTAGCACAATCACGAATTCTACCAGTTAATTACAGATCGTTAAGATTACGTTGGATTAAATCGTAATGTTCACCGAGCACGTTTTTGCATCTGCACTTCCCGACGACACATCGGTCCAACACACAGTGTGACAGTATAAAATGACAGCTAATGCATTAAGAAGTAGATGTGCCAACAAATATTTTCATTGTTTTTTTGCATACAAACGTGTGCATTATCTTTTATCTCCCCTGATCTTCTTCCCGAACTACACAATAATAAAAAACTAAATATATTTTAATGAAATCTGATTAAGTACTTAAAAAAAGACTACAAAAGTGTTTATTGATATTATGTAACTTGAATTATGTTACCATGGTAGTATTACGAAGTTGGTGTTTCGCCAAAATTCGTACCTACGTTGTGAAATACTACAAGTTCGTAGTTTTACGAGCAGTAGTCATCAACGAGCACTTATCCGATGATTGCCAATAAAATATTATATCGATAAACGTATTTTGTTTGAAAGACAGTAACTTCTTTGAAATAAAAGGCCAACTCTCAACTCATAAGATAGTTGCCAGCCGTGCCCAGCAGTGGGCACTATAAAAAAAGGGTTGAAATAAGAAGTGAAGTGAGGAAGCACCGGACAAACGGACGGAAAGAACGGATATGGGGGAATGAGATTATGTAATTCCAACGCACACTCTCCGAAAAGTATCCGATAAAAAACCGAAAGACTAGAAACTATGGGGTGATGCTAACACATAAGCTACTTTTTATGCCAATAAGTACCACGCGGGCGAAGCCGTGGGCTGATGCTCGCCATTAATAAACAATCTGAACTTTTGGATGTCCAACTTAGTTTTAAAACTGTTTTGTTTTAATAAAACTCAACAATAACTTAAATAACAACCCTGACAGCTGTCTACAATAACCTTGTTACATACGGTACAGTTGTAGATACAATTTAATTCTTAACAAATATACGAGACTTGCATTGTTACAGATGGCAGCTAAATTACTTAACTGTTATCTAAACGTTGTGCTATATTATTTGTTCACTGTACAACATTATTGTTGTATGTTGCACTAACTACATCACTATTTTATCATAACAGAAAGTTTGATTTCTGAAATTAAAAATTATGAGAATGAGATTTATGAAATATTATATTAAGAAATGAAATTAATGTTTCTTTTAAATAAATTGGACTATTTTTATGTCGACTTGTGTTTGAGACACAAGTCGACATAAAAATAGTCCAATTTATTTTCCTACCGTGGAGTGAATGACTGGCAACTACTGAGAAACACTGACAAAAAAACTCAGTAGTTTTTTTTTTAAATAAAGTACTAACATAAATATATTACCTACATTTTGTTTAGTGTGTTGTACTAGACTACATAATTCCAAGCGCGTTTATTCGTTAGATACTTAGTCTGTAATTTTATAATACGCTTTCATATTATATTATAGACTTTACAATTATTTAAAATTTTATAATAGTTATTTCGCTAATATTATTTGGAAATTTACTGTAGAAAAGTATACACTGCCCCATAAAATAGTTACTGATTCTGTGGATTCGGGTATGATGTGCTACAAGGTCATTCTTATTTATAGTTTCCAAACTATTCGTGTCGCTTATTTTTTTTTATTTCGTTACATTTTTATGTACCTACATACAATAAATTTTCAGATATTTGTTGAGCACTTCTCAATATATTTCTTTTTTTGAAACACGGAATACTATCTTCGACGGCAGCTTCGACGGCGTGATCTTTATAATGCCCAGCAGTAGGATATATGAACCTATAGCCGTTCATAATAAAATGGCTATTTAACAAAGCAATTTTTTTTAAATCGGACCAGTGGTACCTACCTGAGGTTAGCGCATTTAACTAAAAACAAACAAACTCTTCAGCTGTATAATATTTTGTAAAAATCTAAGAGTGTAGATAATTAAGATAATTTTAAAATTCTGAGTTATTAAATCCCCTGAGCGTTATCGCAGTATTTAATAAACTTATTTCGATAAAACAAAACTGCAATATTCTATCAAAAATATTTATTTTTCGAAGTGAAAACCCATGGAATATCAATAGAAATAAATTTTAATAAAAACCTTTATCGTAGCAGTCTTAATGACGCCATAATGAAGTCAAAAAATCAGACAAAGATAAACTTAGTGAAATTCAGACGAAATTGTATGAATTCTTCAATAATTTTGAAACTCGACGAGGGGTGGGTCGTAGTTTCATCTTTTTGTGCGGGTCATTAGTTTATCGCATTAAAAGTTCAAAGTCTTATAAAGTTATTCAGCATTTTAGATTGCATCTGTATTTTTGCTTAATGTAAATACTTATACGTACTCTACCTTTTATTGTGCGAACTGCCGTTGTGGAATTCGCTGCCGGCATCTTTTTTTTTCCCGATAGATATAATCTGTCTATCATAAGGTTACGAGTGAATCGATATTTATTGAGTACTAGCTTCCGCCCACGGCTTCGCCCGCGTGGTGTTAGGATAAAAATTAGCCAAGTGACAAATCTATAAGAACCCTTTATCATATTTTTTATTTGTTATTGGTGGAATCCCGTTTCAACCCCTCAAAGGGTGAGTTTTGAAAAATCCTTTCTTAGTGCACCCCTAGACTGCATAAGGAACCTATGTGCCAAATTTGGAGTCTCCAGACCCAGCGTTTTGGGTTCTGTGTTGATATGTCAGTCAGTCAGTTTCTTCTTTTATATATTAAGATTTATTTATTGGGAAACTCAACAGCTTATTTACATGAGTATATGAGCAGTTTGGCTATTACATTAGAATCAAGCTAATTACAGTGTTTCACGACATTCATTTAAGCACTTTTGCTGAAATTTCTGCGTGACTAAATGTTACAAATGAAAGTTAATATTTCATACTTAATATTTCAAACAAAATAAAACTTGAAGTAAATAATAAGTAAGAGCGTTCAATCATAGACTGTATCATTGCTTAGCAACAGGCAAGTTGTGGTCAAGCGCAAGCCTATTGGATAAAAATACTATAAAATTTTGTACTGATCATTTCCCTAACCTTTTTCCCATATCTTTTGGAGTCGGCTCCGAGTATAACCTGATAAGATGTCTAGCTACCTATCTATCTAGATGCTAGATTAAACAAGCGACTGCCATCATCATTTGTCCAGGATTGAACCTGCGACCTCCTGGGCACAACGCTCAACTACAAATATCGTAACTATCCCTATAGATAAATTAAGCCTATTACGTTGTTGAAAAGACTGTGTATTACATTTCAATTCGTTTTTTTATTTGCCGTAAACCATAAATTGTAGTCAAATAAAAGTTACAGCAAAATGCAAAACATTTGGAAACAAAAGCTGTAAAATTTTAAAACAATGCTGTCAGTTCTGTGCCAAAAACAACAATCATTCTGATGGCAGTTACCATAGACCGTCGAATTCTGCACGATCGTTACAAGAAGCGGCCATATTTATGCCACCTTACCGACAGCGAACTGCTATCGACTCACCCGTTTCCGAACATCTCACCGTTAAAATACAGTGAACAATACAAACCCTCCCAGATTTATTATTTTAACAGGATTATCCAAAACGTTATGTAACTGTCTTGACACGTTTTAGGACACCAATCTGAACTTCTATTTACTATCTGGTTGGGACACGATGTGAAGGTGCGATCCTGGGGTGACACCATTTAAAAGGGTGTTTTATGGTTTCTAACCATATGGAGTCTCATTCCACTGCCACCTTCGTACCGAAAATCATTCGTAATCACGAGTGAATTGGTGAATTAGTGAATTTGGACGGGCGAGTCCCATCGAAGACTACATTATTGTTTAACATCAAGCAATTTGTAGTTGCTTGACTACACGCACACTTGACGCAAGCCTATTGCAGAATATAAAACAAGAAAAAGTAAAACCAGGTTGTTATTAGTCGAATTATAGATAGCCAAAACATCTGGTAAAGTAGTTTTCATACAGCTTTATTGCTACAGTAGCATGCATGCTTTTACAGCTGTAAGAATGCAGTTCAAATTTAGGTTTGAGCTATCGCGAGCCTGCTGAAGTGATATTTGCCAAATGGTAAGTATAGTAGTATCACGTAATCCGACCTTCGTTGAGCGATTGCCGGTACTCGTATGGCTTTTCTAGTACCAGCCGCGAGATTCTATGATCTGTGGTAGCAACCGTATGTTCTAATGTAAAAAGACCCCAGCTGCTTTAAGAATATTATAAAACCAAGGGCTGGTTAAATGAAATTATCTGTTTTGTGTGAAATATGGTTCCGTGGATTAGTTATCTTATCCTTTTAACAGAAAGGCAGTTCATTCACCATGTTTGTTTGTTCTGGATGTAAACAAGGCATATTATGTAATTAAGCAGAATATCAGTTCCCTGCAATCATAACACAAACAAATTAATTGCTTAATTTGGGACTACATGGCGCTGGGAGTAAGTGTGAATATTTATTTAATGCTTTGATGATGATACCTACGTCTCTGCTTTATACGCTCGTTCGTTTTTCATTGTTTTGGTTTCTCATAATTATTATTTTTTTGTAATTGGACACATTAAAACACACGGCCATCTGATCCCAAACTAAGCAGAGCTTGTACTATGGAAACCAGATAACTAAACACATACTTCAATATAGAATATCCGGATGACCGAGTTTGCTCGGTATTTTTTTTTAAATGACATTTTCTAAAAATTCAAATCAAACAGACGTGTTCATTACACAAATGTCTATCTCGGGTGGGAATCGAATCCACGACCTGCAGCGTGAAAAGCAAGCATCTCACCGACCACGCCACCGGCCCGTCAAACTACAACTGCGTATTTGAATATCGTGAATAATAAGTTTCTTGGTTGAAGCATAATAATGAGTTGAGAGAATTTAGGCCTTAATTCATACACGCTAGCCAAATACAACTTGGTGCATGTCACATGTCTTTGAATGATTAGTTCTTAGACATGCCGGGTTCCTCGTAATGTTTTCTTTCATGTTATTGAGCATAGGCGTTGTAACAATTCACACAAAGATGGGCAAGACCGGGACTCAAATTCGCGACCTCATGTTTTTAAAGCAAGGCCCGTACTGCTTCGCTGGTTAAAGAAAATCTTTTGATTTTTATAATTAACTAGCGGACCCGGCAGACGTCGTTCTGCCTGGTAAAGAAGTGCCATCTACCGGGTCTCAGACCTACCGAATATAAGCAATAATTAATAATAGGTATCTAACCCAGTTTTCGGCACTTCTTCGCCTTTTATATTTTCTTTTTTTTTAATTTTTCTCTGCGTAAGAACCATCCTCGTACTTAAAGGGATATTTTAAAAAAATAATTAGCGAAATCGGTCCAGCCGTTCACGCGTGATGTCGTGACAACGGAAAACGGGTTGCATTTTTATATCCTATCCTATCCTATCCTACTAATCCTATCCTATCCTACTTCCTATCCTACTAATATTATAAATGCGAAAGTAAGTGTGTGTGTGTGTGTGAAGGTTTGTTACCGCGTATCTCTATAACTGCTCAACTGATTTTATTGAAATTTGAAATGTAGATAGTGTATACTCTAAAATCGGACATAGGCTAACAATATTTTCAAAAATCATCCCCTAAGAGGGTTAAATAGAGGGGTGAAGTTTGTATGCAACTTTTTATTCCTTGGTCCTATTCATTTAAAATTTGCTACACATAAACCGTAAGAGAAATAATGAGATACGGGTTTTTTATTTTTCCATAATTACCCATATGAGGTGGGGATAATGAGTTTTATTGGTAAAAATTAAAGTTTCTCTGGATCTGTATTAGTCTCAAGTCCGATTCACTCCAAATTTGGCACACATATACCTTACAAGAAATCATGAAACACGTGTTTTTTATTTTTCCAAAACTACCCCCGGTGTGGGTTTTAAATGAGTTTATTTGGAAAAATTAAATATTCCATAACTGTTTATTCCTTGGTCCGATTTCCTTCAAATTTGGTATAAATAAAGCTCAAAACATATAATGAAACACGTGTTTTTCATTTTTTCGATTTTTTTTTATTTTCGTCCTAATACTAAGCGGGCAAAGCCTGAGAAATTATTCTGAGGATGATTTTCTTCAAAGTTGATATCAATACTCCTTCGTAATTTTGATCTAAATTACTTTTTATTTTGACACAATGACATGTTTGATAACTCAATGCTACGAATAGAATTCGAAATTTAAATTTCATTTCTTATAAGTATGGTCTAAGAGCCATAGTATTTTTAAGAAACGCCTATTGATTTATGGATATACCTATGAACTAATTTTGGATGGAGATTATTCGAGACCCGGGAAAGGATAGTTTTATCCGACTGCGAAAAAAAGGATTAATGGTCTAGCGCAATAACCAACATCCGCGGGCGAAGCCGCGGGCGGAAAACTAGTATATATATATATATATATATATATATATATATATATATATATATATATATATATATATATATATATATATATATATATATATATATATATATATATATATATATATATATATATATATATATAATAACTACTAACGAACTAATAACTATATACGGACGCCCAATAGATAGGTATACGGACGCTCAATAGCCTAGTGATCTTAATTGTAGGACTGGGGATCTTTTTCATGTTCTTAGTTTTTGTTTACTTACCTGGAATATTAATGTTACCCCATATAAATAAGTCTTATTTCTCACTTATCCTACTTATAATATTATAAATGTGAAAGTTTGTATGGATGTGTGATGTTTGTTACTCTTTCACGCAAAAACTACTAGACGGATTTGTATGAAATCAAGCACAGAGATAGATTATAATTTATAATTATACGTAGGTTAATTTTTATCGTAATACCATGCAGGCGGGGCCGCGGGCTTCCATTATATACGGACGCCCAATAGCTTTTTACGGATACCCAATAGCTTTATACGGATGCTCAATAGACATATACGAACTAATAACTATATACGGACGCCCAATAGATATACGGACGCCCAATAGCCTAGTGATCTTAATTGTAGGACTGAGGATCTTTTTCATGTTCTTAGTTTTTGTTTACTTACCTGGAATATTAATGTTACCCCATATAAATAAGTCTTATTTCTCACTTATCCTACTTATAATATTATAAATGTGAAAGTTTGTATGGATGTGTGATGTTTGTTATTCTTTCACGCAAAAACTACTAGACGGATTTGTATGAAATCAAGCACAGAGATAGATTATAATCTGGAATTGTACGTAGGCTACTTTATATCGTAATACTACGCGGGCGGGGCCGCGGGCTTCCATTATATACGGTCGCCCAATAGATATAAATAAATAAATATTCTGGGACATTAACACACACGGTCAACTGGTCCCAAGCTAAGCAGAGCTTGTGTTATGGAAACCAGATAACTGGTATATACTATACATATAATACTTTTCTTTTGTAAATATATACTTATAATAGATATATACACCCAGACTCGACACAAACACAAATGTTCATCACTAATGTTTGTCTCGGGTGGGAATCGAACCCACGACCTGCGGCGTGAAAAGCAAGTATCTTACCGACCACGCCACCGGCCCGTCGCTGATCCCGACGTTTCAATTAGATCCCGACGTTTCAGTCTTTTCAGACTTCATGTTCAACGTCGGGATCTAAAGTCTAAAATAAACCGTGATAAAATCCGTTAAAAAGTAGTTTTATTTCAATATATACGGACGCCCAATAGATATATACGGACTCCCAATATATATATACGGACGCCCAATAGCCTAGAGATCTTAATTGAAGGACTGAATATGGATCTTTTTCATTTTCATTGTGGTAATCCTCGCTTTTTCGCTTTCGTCTTCAGAAAAGTCCTACTTCGAATTGACTATTTTTTTTATCTTCACATGTTTCTACCATTTACTCAATGAGATATCAGCCTTCTCCCAAGGGAGGGACTCACCTTCATCACCTTTGTGACCTTTAGCACTTCTGTTCATCAGACTCGTAGGTAACGACCTACGTCTCAGATGACCAGAAGTTCATAACATTTATAACTTGTTATTACATAGGTACACTTATTCAGCTCATTAATGATATTAGTGGACGCCCTGGCAGGATTCAGTTCCATTTCTATCATAGCAATACCTACCTTGCCAGAACAATGAAGTTAGTACCTACCTACTTGTCCAGAATTATAAAAAGATAAAGTTGTTATTATAATATTATATGAACTTTAAGGAGTTGCCAGAATTGTGTCTGACAATGAATGACTTGATTTTTTTATTATATTCTTAAAGAAATATAAAAAAAATGGGAATGTGTTGAGAACATGCGCTGACAAACTTTCAGCCTTTATAAAATGATGTAGGTATGTTTAGCGTTCAATGGCTCTTGCTCTCTATTAGCCTACCAATTTACAAATAATATACCTATTTAAATATATAACCTTCATCTCGGAAACGGCTCCAAAGATTTTCATGAAATTTTTAGTACCTACCTATGCAGGAGGTTTGGGGGCGAGTAATTGATCTAGCTAGGTTTTAATTTTAGAAAACGTAATTATATTCGTGTTTTGAGTCAATGAAAAACTGCAACAATATCTTTAGAAAATGAATACAAATTTCGCCACAGTTTATAAATTTATAATAGCTCAAGTGGAAGATGATCCTAGTATGGATCCTGTTATATATTAATTTCCTTTTTTTAATTCCTTCGTTTTGTGAAAAAGCTATCACTGGGAGCATTATAATATCAATATCTGGATGACCGAGCTTTGCTCGGTATTTTTTTTATATGACATTTTCTAAAAATGATTCCTAGCTAGATCGATTTATCGCCCCCGAAACCCCCTATATACTAAATATATATATATATATATATATATATATATATATATATATATATATATATATATATATATATATATATATATATATATACTAGTTTTCCGCCCGCGGCTTCGCCCGCGGATGTTGGTTATTGCGCTAGACCATTAATCCTTTTTTTCGCAGTCGGATAAAACTATCCTTTCCCGGGTCTCGAATAATCTCCATCCAAAATTAGTTCATAGGTATATCCATAAATCAATAGGCGTTTCTTAAAAATACTATGGCTCTTAGACCATACTTATAAGAAATGAAATTTAAATTTCGAATTCTATTCGTAGCATTGAGTTATCAAACATGTCATTGTGTCAAAATAAAAAGTAATTTAGATCAAAATTACGAAGGAGTATTGATATCAACTTTGAAGAAAATCATCCTCAGAATAATTTCTCAGGCTTTGCCCGCTTAGTATTAGGACGAAAATAAAAAAAAATCGAAAAAATGAAAAACACGTGTTTCATTATATGTTTTGAGCTTTATTTATACCAAATTTGAAGGAAATCGGACCAAGGAATAAACAGTTATGGAATATTTAATTTTTCCAAATAAACTCATTTAAAACCCACACCGGGGGTAGTTTTGGAAAAATAAAAAACACGTGTTTCATGATTTCTTGTAAGGTATATGTGTGCCAAATTTGGAGTGAATCGGACTTGAGACTAATACAGATCCAGAGAAACTTTAATTTTTACCAATAAAACTCATTATCCCCACCTCATATGGGTAATTATGGAAAAATAAAAAACCCCTATCTCATTATTTCTCTTACGGTTTATGTGTAGCAAATTTTAAATGAATAGGACCAAGGAATAAAAAGTTGCATACAAACTTCACCCCTCTATTTAACCCTCTTAGGGGATGATTTTTGAAAATATTGTTAGCCTATGTCCGATTTTAGAGTATACACTATCTACATTTCAAATTTCAATAAAATCAGTTGAGCAGTTATAGAGATACGCGGTAACAAACCTTCACACACACACACACACTTACTTTCGCATTTATAATATTAGTAGGATAGGAAGTAGGATAGGATAGGATTAGTAGGATAGGATAGGATAGGATATAAAAATGCAACCCGTTTTCCGTTGTCACGACATCACGCGTGAACGGCTGGACCGATTTCGCTAATTATTTTTTTAAAATATCCCTTTAAGTACGAGGATGGTTCTTACGCAGAGAAAAATTAAAAAAAAAGAAAATATAAAAGGCGAAGAAGTGCCGAAAACTGGGTTAGATACCTATTATTAATTATTGCTTATATTCGGTAGGTCTGAGACCCGGTAGATGGCACTTCTTTACCAGGCAGAACGACGTCTGCCGGGTCCGCTAGTTAATTATAAAAATCAAAAGATTTTCTTTAACCAGCGAAGCAGTACGGGCCTTGCTTTAAAAACATGAGGTCGCGAATTTGAGTCCCGGTCTTGCCCATCTTTGTGTGAATTGTTACAACGCCTATGCTCAATAACATGAAAGAAAACATTACGAGGAACCCGGCATGTCTAAGAACTAATCATTCAAAGACATGTGACATGCACCAAGTTGTATTTGGCTAGCGTGTATGAATTAAGGCCTAAATTCTCTCAACTCATTATTATGCTTCAACCAAGAAACTTATTATTCACGATATTCAAATACGCAGTTGTAGTTTGACGGGCCGGTGGCGTGGTCGGTGAGATGCTTGCTTTTCACGCTGCAGGTCGTGGATTCGATTCCCACCCGAGATAGACATTTGTGTAATGAACACGTCTGTTTGATTTGAATTTTTAGAAAATGTCATTTAAAAAAAAATACCGAGCAAACTCGGTCATCCGGATATTCTATATTTAAGTATGTGTTTAGTTATCTGGTTTCCATAGTACAAGCTCTGCTTAGTTTGGGATCAGATGGCCGTGTGTTTTAATGTGTCCAATTACAAAAAAATAATAATTATGAGAAACCAAAACAATGAAAAACGAACGAGCGTATAAAGCAGAGACGTAGGTATCATCATCAAAGCATTAAATAAATATTCACACTTACTCCCAGCGCCATGTAGTCCCAAATTAAGCAATTAATTTGTTTGTGTTATGATTGCAGGGAACTGATATTCTGCTTAATTACATAATATGCCTTGTTTACATCCAGAACAAACAAACATGGTGAATGAACTGCCTTTCTGTTAAAAGGATAAGATAACTAATCCACGGAACCATATTTCACACAAAACAGATAATTTCATTTAACCAGCCCTTGGTTTTATAATATTCTTAAAGCAGCTGGGGTCTTTTTACATTAGAACATACGGTTGCTACCACAGATCATAGAATCTCGCGGCTGGTACTAGAAAAGCCATACGAGTACCGGCAATCGCTCAACGAAGGTCGGATTACGTGATACTACTATACTTACCATTTGGCAAATATCACTTCAGCAGGCTCGCGATAGCTCAAACCTAAATTTGAACTGCATTCTTACAGCTGTAAAAGCATGCATGCTACTGTAGCAATAAAGCTGTATGAAAACTACTTTACCAGATGTTTTGGCTATCTATAATTCGACTAATAACAACCTGGTTTTACTTTTTCTTGTTTTATATTCTGCAATAGGCTTGCGTCAAGTGTGCGTGTAGTCAAGCAACTACAAATTGCTTGATGTTAAACAATAATGTAGTCTTCGATGGGACTCGCCCGTCCAAATTCACTAATTCACCAATTCACTCGTGATTACGAATGATTTTCGGTACGAAGGTGGCAGTGGAATGAGACTCCATATGGTTAGAAACCATAAAACACCCTTTTAAATGGTGTCACCCCAGGATCGCACCTTCACATCGTGTCCCAGCCAGATAGTAAATAGAAGTTCAGATTGGTGTCCTAAAACGTGTCAAGACAGTTACATAACGTTTTGACGGCTATTTGTTTGCGAGATAAATATATATATATATATATATATATATATATATATATATATATATATATATATATATATATATATATATATATATATATTCGACTAGTCTATATATATATATATATAGACTAGTCGAATGTGACCTTTGCGCTTTTGACAATTATAAACATTTTTAATTAAAAACTAGGCATAAGAAGTTTTATGTAATTTTAACATTCGTAGTTAGGATTGTAGAACAAATACTAAAATCTAGAATAATGCTCAATTAAATAAGGCATTTTAAAAGGTCGTTGCCGCGGGCATAAGTAATTCAATAGGTACCTACTTAGATCTTTGATCCTTAGGCCGTAGAAGGTTATTTAGTTTAACCTCCGCCGAAAAAGAGGGGTGTTATAAATTTAATTAGTCTCCACCCAATTGCGCAACTGAGTAGGTAAGTGCAAAAAAAATGTTTTTACATATAACTGTCAGTCACGTCTAGTTGAGTAGTCCTTTAGACCTGTTCAGTAAAAAACTAGTAACTACTTATATCATAATCTCCCTTGCCTTTTTCCCATTTCTATTGGGGTCGGCTCCCAGTCTATCCTATTTGACATTAATATCTTATTTGATATCTATTTGACGGGCCAGTGGCGTGGTCGGTAAGATACTTGCTTTTCACGCCGCAGGTCGTGGGTTCGATTCCCACCCGAGACAAACATTTATTTAAATATGTCTGTTTGTCTCGTGTCTGGGTGTAATTATCTATATTTAAGTATATATTTACAAAAGAAAAGTATTATATGTAGTATATTACCAGTTATCTGGTTTCCATAGTACAAGCTCTGCTTAGTTTGGGATCAGATGACCGTGTGTGTTAATGTCCCACTATACTATTATCCTGATGCAACTAGCTGCCAGAATTATACAAGCGCCTGCCATCAGACCTCGAAACCCGTAAAGAACCAGTAGCCGAGATGGTTAGACTAGGAGTCAGATTATATTAGACTTCTGTATACATGTAACGATTGACATAGATGTTTTAATGATAACCTGGACCGAGGGCTTAACGTGCTCTCCGAGGCACCTAAACAAATCTTTGTTGTTACATTATGATTGTCCGGGGTGGGAATCGAACCCGCAACCTCCCGGGCCATATAGCCCAATTGGATTGCATAAAACATTCAACTACCGTGGTCGTCCATAAGTAGGTATCCACAATATTAATTTTTGTATACGATTTAATTTAGAAATAAGAACCTGAATGTTAACGCAGCGCTCACGGCTGTATTACCTGTAGGTATAGGCAGAGGTGTATATCAACCACATTTTCCCGGGTACGTTTAGGTTGCATACGTAATAGGAGGCGAGCATACTCAAACGTGGAGCTGTCACTAAAATTTTAATTAGGTATACTTAAAAGAAGTCTTTTAACTTGACCCGGGATTCGAACCCGCTTACGCACTAACTACTGGTCCACCAAAACAGTTATCTGTATACGTTAATACTCTACATGTACACTCTTAATTCACTTCAACCTTTTTATATTTCATTTAAAAAGAGAAAAGCCTACTGAGTTTTTTGGCAGTGTTTCTCAGTAGTTGCCAGTCATTCACTGCACGGTAGGAATAGAAATTCGACTATTTTTAAGTAGACTCGCGTCTCAAAAAAAATTAAGCATATTTTCATCTCATTTCATTTCGTTGGGTGTCACACCCAAAAGGATTGAAGTGCCCAGGCACGGGTCTTCTCTCAACTATCTACTGATGTTTTCCTTCACCACTATTGAGCAGCGGCGATGAAACAATTCACACAAAGATGTGTGGGCACGACTTGGAATTGAACCCGCGACCTTATATTTCTAAGGCGAGGTCCGTATCACTGCGCCATCGCTGCTCGAATCAACTTCAACATTCATAAATCCATGCCTTTTAGTCTTATATAAACATCTCAAAATAATTTACAACTTTAAACCTTATTCACTTCAGCTTAAGGTCTTTCAATTTGATGAAAGGTAAAAATATAATGATTACATAAGCACAGGCGTTTACACGAAATATTTAAGTGATCTTGTTTTCTGAAAACTCCAATATTATTTGCATTTTTTCTGAATTCTTCGTTTTCAGATTTTCGTGTTCATATTTTATTTTATCCAAATATGAGTTAACCGGGAGATGAGTTTTTTAACGTATTTTTATCAGGTAGCGGCCACTTTTTAAGGTTTCGTAATAAACTAGGAAGTCCTACAGATTTTTTTAATTTTTTTTTATTCTGAAATAGGCCTGCGCTTACTGGCGACTACGACGTTTGCAACCCGTGCAAAAACATGAAATCAAATTAAAAGTGAGTGAATGAATTGCCGTTATGATTAATATTAATAACTAGCTTTCCGCCTGCGGTATCGCCCGCGTGTATGTCGGTTATCGCGCCAAACCATTACCTTCTTTTTGTGCAGTCGGATAAAAACTATCCTATGTCCTTTCTCGGGTCTCAAACTACCTCCATACCCAATTTTATCCAAATCGGTTCAGTAGGTAGTTTTTGTGTGAAAGCGTAACAAACAAATTTACATTCGCATTTATAATATTATAAAGTATAGATGCCACAAGAACCGCGATAAAATCGACGAAAGTTTTTTTTCAATATGCCACAAGAAAGTAAAAAAAAAATATTTGTGTGTTACTAAAAAAATATATATATTACTAGTATAGTATTATACCTATTATTTGTGATTACTATGTTATTAAATCTTTCCGACTTAGATAAAGCTCAGAAAACTTCTAGTGTAATTTTTTTTACAAACCTAACACCGGTTGTGTTAGGTTTGTAAAAAACATTACACTAGAAGTATATACCTCACTTTCAACCCTTTTTAGTGTCCCACTGTTGGGCACGAGTCTACTCTCAACTACCTTACAAGTTAAGAAAGATTAATTCTTAATCCACACACGCTGGCCAAGTGCGTGTTGGTGGATGTCACATGTCCTCGATTGATTAGTTCTTAGACATACTAGTTTCTTCACGATTTTTTCCTTCGCCGATATTGAGCAGTGGAAATGAAACAATTCACAAAAAGATGCGTGGGCACGACTGGGAATCGAACCCGCGACCGCGAGTTTCAAGGCCAGGTCCGTACCGCTGCGCCTCTGCTGCTCCTATAACTAATTATGATAAATTTTAAAGAACTCTTTTATGATTATTATATGAGTGAAACTGACTTACCTATTATAGTAACTGGTAAGTCAGCTTTACACTTATATATGTAAATGCATCTTAAAATTGATAAGGAACCCTTTATGTGCGAGTCCCACTCCCATTTAACTGGTTTTTATCTTAATAACACAAATAACATAATATAGCCTTGTATTACTCGAAGGTATAGGCAAAGATGAATATTACTCAATTTACGACTTGACGACGCCGCGACGGAACTAGCCTATTGGCGTTTATCGTGCAAAGACCCAAACTTCAAGCTGCCAATGAGATTCTATCTAAATATATAAAAGAAGAAACTGACTGACTGACTGACATATCAATGCAGACCCCAAATCGCTGGGTCTGGAGACTCCAAATTTTGCACATAGGTTCCCTAAGGAGTCTGGGTACACTAAGAAAACATTTTTCAAAACTCACCCTTTAATAGGGTGAAACGGGGTTCCACCAATAACAAATAAAAAAATATGATAGAGTTCTTATATATCTGTCACTTGGCTAATTTTTATCTTAACACCACGCGGGCGAAGCTGCGGGTGGAAGCTAGTTATGAATATTAGAAAAGTATTTTTGCTTGACCGGGAATCAATCGCAGTTATTAAGCGTACAGTTATTAAGCATTACTGGACCGAGAAAGTTAAATACAACCCACTTCAACAAAACCCCTGTTAGAATATAATACAAAAACATCGCGTAATTATGCTCAATAACCCAAAAGTTTGTTAATAAATTAGGACTTACAGAACCATTTTATTTCGAACTTCGTGTACTCCAACTCTCAAAGAGGTCTTTATTTGTAATCTGAAGGATATCTTGAGACAAATACCTCAAATTTCTCATCTCTGAAATTAAAGTTTGTGACCCAAATCTTTACTTGTACTATTGGATTCCAATAACTGAAGACCTTCAATATTATATAGGTGAATAAAGGTAGTAACGGCGCTCCTACCCGTATTAAATAAAAAAAATAAAATAAAAATATCTTTATTGTGCCAGTAAAAACAAAAATAAATATGGATTTTTTAATAATACTTTACATTGGCAATATAAATTAGCAGATAGCTGTCAGCGAGATTACTGCCATCAGACTTCTCGGTAGTGAACGCCTCTCTTACCGCGCGTTGCAAGAATCAGTCTGAGTCCGCGTACTGGCTGACTGCTCGATGGAGACATAGCCAAATATACGAATTGTTTCAATAGAAATTACAAAAACAAAAGCGGTCAGCGCGTGGACAGCTGAGGACGTGTTGGAGCAGAGTCGTGTAAGTGAGCCATGACCTTAAGTTGTCCCATATTCTTAACCCCCATATTTATAAACGTCTTTTATGCTCATTGTAGCTTAACTACGTTTATAATTCGTTTGTCTTTGTCTCTCATTTTGACATTTATACTAGTAAGAAAGAGACAAAGTCCATTATAACTCAAGAGTCATATAAAATTTTCATGAATAAGACAGTAAGTTTGTAGAGCATTGTTTAATCTAGTTTCTAGGATTCAAATCTCCAGTTGAGCAAAAATACATTTCTAATATACATACATACTTCAAACAATCATAGCACCTACTCGAGGTTTGGAATTGTGGCAATAGGTTCGCCCCCTATTACAGAAACCTTAACATAGCCGATAAAAATATGGGTGATGTTCAACTCCTACCACTCATTCACGTGATATAGGCGCTTGCGCTTGAACGCTTACATAGCTGTTATCTTTTAAATGGTAGACCCAGAGCACTTCGACCCAGCTGGATCTTTTGTGCTTAATAGCTGTCACTACACTATTTACATACGAAAAGTACGAAACCGTAAGGGTTCCTTTACTTCGCAACTCTAAAGGGTTTGGAACAAAAAATTACCAATTCTTTTAAATTATTATAATGATAGCACTTTGCCCTTTTTTCTTTGTTTCTGTATTGTTTTCAGACTAAAATATAACCCTTCTTCGGACTTCATAGTCGTTAAAAAAAGAATTTAGAATTTTATTTCAACATTAGCAAGAATTTTCGTTCCGAATTGTTTTTATCTTAGAGCTCGGAATGTTAATGTGAATTACGTTTAAATATGGCAAAATTAAAAAGAGAAAAAAAAACCATCAAAATCTTTCCTCATTGTGTGTTAAAGTAATTTATTAACTTAATAAACCTACAGAAAGAGACCGTCTTTTTTCTTTGTCGACGCAATTTATACACGCCTTTCGCATTACAAGTACTTCTTCGCTGGAGTAACAGTGCTGGATTAAGGTCGGGGCCCTAATGGGTCCCTAGTATTTCTGAAATACAATATTATAACAGGACCAAAATGTTAGAAATATATTTTTTAAACCGCCGTAAACATAACAAACGCTGTTTATTACAGTAATAAAGTTATTTTACGCGACTTGTTACGACTGTTTAAGGCGAACTAGGAGACATTGTTTTTTAATGAAAATTCTCAATAGACCGTTGATGTTGTATACGCCCCGCTCTGCTCCAGCGCCGGGGTGCCCTCGCCAACCGGACATTGTGGTCCTGATTGGCGGTCTTAAAGAATTCGGTCTGAAGTTCTATACATTTAGCGCTTGTTCAGACTGGCGGGAATCGCGCGGTTACGAATCGCGCGGTTTGAAACCGCCAAATTGTGATGCTATTCAGACACCGCGGTTAGTTTGTGATTTTCGAGCGGGTATAGCGCCAGTTTCAAAATGAAGGTCGACGAAGAAGTGTGTGTGTTACTGTGGTTGCTCCTCAAAAAAAATAAAAGAAAAAGAGGCGGCATTGGGTGCATCCAATATTAAGTAACCGACTAGTACATGGTCAGTTCGTAACTATTCGTATTTTATTTGAATAAGCGTCACACTGAATATCCCATATTGCAGGTCTCTTCTCCACCTCATCAATAAATAGTTCAGTGTCGTAACGATCTATGGCGAAATCACGAGCTGTGGACATGCTAACCGCGCGGTAGCCGCAATGCAACTGAACGCGAAGTAAAGACTCCATAGTAATAGAAACGCGCGGGAATAACGCGATTCTATTTTCTGGCGGTTGGGTTGCGGCAACCGCGCGGCTTAATTAACCGCGCGGGTATGTCTGAAGGATTACTTAAAAACTCATACAAATAAGACCCGCGCGATGTCCGCGCGATTCTGAAATCGCGCGGTTCCCGCCGTGTCTGAACAAGCGCTTATATTAATTCTAGCGGGTTTGTATCAAGTCGTCTATCTATCAATTAAACTACAATTCGATCAACACTTTTCATTTCTTTTCTCTTTTTTTTTTGTTTTTCATTTTTTTAATTGCCTAGCGGCGTAGTGGTTAGTGACCCTGACTGCTACGCCGAAGATCGTGGGTTCGATTCCCAACCAGGACAAATCTTTTTGTGACACGCTTCGCAATGCGTGGTTTTACAACGACATAGACTGCTGACGGCCGACACGTATCTTTATAGCGTTGTAATGTATAACTAGTGATGTCCTTAACATTTCATAAACAAAATATAAATCGATAATTAAAGTCGATTTATAATTTTAGGAAACACAAAGTTTCATGACTTAATTCACCGTTTTTAAACAATGGTGATATAGGAATAAATTTTTATGATTCGTCTAACACTAGAACCCACTTACGGCTTCGACAGCATGGTATTAGGATGAAAAGTAGCATTTGTGCTATTTCATACTGTTATCTTTTATTGCGCCACATTTCATCCTATTTCGACTAGTAGTTTCTGCGTACAAGAGGAAAACGTTACAAACGTATACTCACTAATATCTCACTAATATTATCAACTTTTGCGTTTATACATTGAGATAGTATACGTGTATAATAATAATATTTTCACACATACACACAGCGCCATCTTATAATCGCCCCAAATTAATCAATTAAATTTGTTGTGAACGAATATATCACTAATACACATGTTTTTTTGTAAATACTTTCATTCGTATTATGGATAAATTACACCAAAACATTCGTGATCATCACAGAAAAAAAAATTCTAGGTGGGAATCGAACCCACGACCTTAGCAGTCAAGGTCACTAACCACTATGCCATCAGTCCATTCAAAGCAGAGATAATATAATACTATAGATTTAAACAATTAGTGAGATGTGGTTTCGGCCAGAGTTCGGCGCCTTAACTTCAGTAGGTCAATCCGGCCCTGTGTAACAGGAAACATTTCCTAGTTATCTAAGTAGACGCTGTTAATGACAAGACTGGGTGCTCTCGACTGTGCCAATCAAGATAATTCCTGTGACAACAAAATGCCAACATTTCAGATTAATTTTTATCAGAATATTTCTGGTTCTTTCGATCATTATTATAATTGTGGTTCATTGTTGTTTATTAAATTCATTAGGTATAATAATAATAATATAGTGGGACATTAACACCCACGGTCATCTGATCCCAAACTAAGCAGGGCTTGTACTTACTATGGAAACCAGATAACTGGTAATATACTAGGTACATATAATACTTTTCTTTTGTAAACATATACTATAGATAATTACACCCAGACACAAGGCAAACAGACATATTTAAAAAAATGTTTGTCTCGGGTGGGAATCGAACCCACGAACTGCGGCATGAAAAGCAAATATGTTACCGACCACGCCACCGGCTCGCCCACAATACTTGCTTTGTGTTCATTACTGTACCCACTTTGCCCACCCGCTTGGACTTCATGTTTTTCAAGTCAAATAGCACTTTTTGCTTGCGGAGGTTGTGCTTATCTAACGAAGGCTTCTCACGAGACGCGCAATATCACGCGTTGTGCTCGCTCGCGCCTCAAACCGTTTTAAAGCAGTGCAGGGATACTGCGCGGCTTGACCTGGCGCGTCGATCCTCTAAACGTCGGTAAATTTCGTAGAAAATTTAACATGGAACTAGTATTGCGCGCGTTCCCCTCTGCCAAGGGACATGAACAGTTTGTATGCATAAATTGTTCATGTTTTGTGTTTGTGTAGATTTTATTTACGTGTGCATTTGTAAAGACGCTTCAACTTTAACATGTGTACTGCACATGATTACCTCGCCTCCCCCAAAAACTGAGAGAAACAATTTAGTACTAGAAGTGGCGTATAACACCTCTCGTATTAAATGCTCTCAGATAAATTCCGTGGAAAATATTCATAAAACCTACGCTCACTGCTTACAAAATCATTATAACGTTCGCTTTACATTATGTAGCAAATTCGCAACTGTCACGTACCTTGAACATGACATCGAATATCACTTGTCTTTTCAGACTTCATGGTCACGTGACCATGAAGTATGAAAAGACTTTGAAACATCGGCATTTAAAATCTAAAATAAACCGTTATAAAATCCGTTATAAAATAGTTTTATTTATAAGCAAACTATCATAGTTATTAATAATGATACCTATCGAGGCGAGAACACTGGCTTGAATAATGACTTATTAGGGAACGAAGGTGTGTTGTCTGTGGCGCCTGATTCTAGGGCGTCGCGTCGCGGGCGGCGGCGTGGCTTGTAATACCGCGCGCCTTGAGAATCCACCCTAAAGAATAAACGCTTACCATTGGACTAACAACACAGATAAATTTGATTTCTACAGGAAAGTTTTAAACCAATATAAAGAAACGCTCATCATTTTATTTTTAAAAAAAATATTAAGTTATAACTAAAGAAAGATGTTTATTATTAATATTAATATTTTTGTAACCTGTGCGGCGTTGCATCAGCTGTGTACTCGCTAAGGTCACTAACCGCTAATTTTACACCGCGCGCTTTTATCGATAGTTTTGCAAATTGATCATCCCAATTTGCTGAAATAATGTCATTAAAGAGATTAAAAAATATTGCACAGTCAATAAACTACTGATCCATAACCAACATAGTATAGAGTAATAAGTGTTTTGTAACTGACTGATACACTTAAATCTTTTGTTCAGTCAATTAGAAAGCAATAAAGTGTATATCAACCATTTGTTCTACTCCAATAACACAAGTAAACGTTCTTTCTTTAATATATTTTCAGAACCTGATAACTCCTGGAATTAATTCTGTGTTGATCATATGAGATCATGAATTTGCATATTGTTTTGAAGAAGACGGTGATGTTTACAGATCGTTCTGTTAGTCAGACTCTTTGAGTAACCATAATTAAAGTTACACATACTTTAAGGAAAGAAAGAAATAAAAACATTTATTTGACAGAGACAGGACACACAGAACCAAACAATAAAAAAATATGAAGGATTTTGAAGGTTTTAGACTAAAATATCAGGATTAGCAGACAACTTTAGGTAGGCGTGAATAATTGGGTAAGAAGACGGTATTTCAATAAAATAACTACGGCAAATACCACTTCGCTCCGATCTCTCAATAGCACAATTATTAATTCTACTAGATAATTACAGATCGCTAAGATTACATTGGACTAAAGCGTAACGTCCACCGAGCACGTGTTTGTGTGCGCACTTCCCGACAACCCTTCTAAGACGGCCGCTTCACCGTGCTCGGTGTTCATTCGTTTGTTCATGTTGACATTTTCGAATGACAGCTGACTTCAAAGACGGACGCAATGCGCGTTATCACAGTATGACGCTTTACGACTAATTCGAACGCGCCCTAATACTAATAAAGACTGTGTAAATAAACGGAAAAATATTTGTGGTAGGTAAATAAGGATTTGAGATCCATTAGACATTTTAGGACATTAGAACAACAAAATATTCCTACGAAACACTCAATGTAGTCGCTAAATTTATTCAAAACGAAAAAATTACTTCTTAGTTACATAATTTAAGTAAAGAATGAAATTTTATTCATTTTTCTGCGTATACCCATTTGACGTCAAATTGCTTAGTGTTTCGCGAAAGCGTACTTAATCAATTTTCCGAATTTTCTTTTATTCCAAACTTATTTAAATACATCATAAATTGGCTTAAACAAAGTATTATTTTGATACTTTCGTGGAAGTAACGTTTACATAATTTGAAATTCAGGAAAAGTATTTATACCTAGTCAAAACACCGGATTTTTAGCCTCTGTTTTAACCATCCTCGGACGGCTCAACGTAAGTTTGGTGAACCAATAAAGTCCCTTCCTGCTAATTGGGTAAACATCCGCAAAAAAAAGTTTTTTTTTAGCCAAATCTAAGTCTCTAACATAAAAGGGCCAAAGTGAAAAAAGGTTACATTTCGGTAGACTTCGTTTAAAATTTTGTGAACCTCTTTCATTCATCTTGCAAATAAAGTTCATGTAATTTTGACAATTTGGTATTAAAACAAAGCCCTTTATTTATATGACGTGTTTTTAGAATATTCACACTTTTAATCATATTTTTTTATCCGTTAATATTTAGTAATATGAGCACTAGCAGCGGTGGCGCATAGTATCGGCCTCGCCTGTGACATATAAGGTCACGGGTTCAATCCCCGGTCGTGCCCGTGCATCTTTGTGTTAATTGCTTCATCGCCGCTGCTTAATAACAGTGATGGAAAAAATCGCGAGGAAATTGGCATGTCTAAGAACGAATTATTCGAGGACATGTGACATCCACCAACCAGCATTTGGTCAACGTATGTGAAAGGCCTAAACTCTTCCAACTCGCAAGATAGTTGAGAGAAGACCAGTGCCCACCTATATATTTTTTCTCTGCAAATTTTACTATAGTCATTTTACTTAGTAAGAATTTATTTTCGCTCAAAACACAAATAGTAAGAAAATAGGATCATATTGGTTTAACGAAGAAAATTTACATTCCTTTTATAGCTAGTATTGTTTCACAGACTATCCAAAATACCCACATTGAAAAAACATGAGATCCTTAGACCGTTCTACCATGACAAAAAATAATATTTCTGCGTACCAAGCATAGACTTTCTCAAAACATTTTTTATTCATGTCAAAGAAGCTGTTATTAAAATTGATATTACGTGAAATTGTTACTTTGAACAATATGTACTTTGAACATAGGACCCACAGTAATTTCATCTTCCCAGTTCAATTAGTTTCCTAAGCTTTTTTATTCTGAAATAGGCGCGCTCGACTACAAGTTGCCTGATGATATGCAGTGATGAAGTCTACAATGGAACGCGGCTTCCCCATATTTCGATTCACTCGTGGTTATGAATAAGTTTTGGTAAGAAGTTGGCAGTGAAATAGGTTTAAAGAAACTTTATTCTCAATAAAAACATAAGGTCACTTACTTGAGAACAAAAAATAATAGTAAAGTTACAACGTTCAACTTCACTTCATTTAGATACTTAAAACTACATATTTGACAAATTAACTCACTCAAATCATTCACTATAACATAGTTGTTTATTTTTATAGCCAATGTCCCACTACATTGTTACTACTATTATTATAATTTTAATAGATATTAGATATTGAAATGAGTAATCTTATAGTTGAAACTATAAAGGAGCAACAATTTCGACCCACCCTCTTAAATGGTGTCACCAAACATCGCACCGGAACACGGCAAGGCCGCTTGGCGGTACGGCTGATGGGTGGTTACTAACCACGGCCGAAGCCTACCACCAGTTAATAACCAGTAAACATGGTTACCAGTTGATTGTCACCTGATTTGCACTACTCGGGGAACACGTGTGGGGATTCAGATAAAGGGTGCACTCCCACGGACTAAAGTGACTCAGTCCCTAAAACGATACGAGTATGAACGCTCCTACCCAATATACCGATTCACTCGCGGTTACAAATAAGTTTCAGTGAGAAGGTGGTAGTGAAATTAGGCTTTATATAGTTAGAAACAATAAAGGAGTAACAAGTCTGACACACCGATGTCACTAGATATCGCATCGGAGCACGGCGAGACCGCTTTTCGGTGCTACTTTGACTGGTGGATGGTCTAACCACGGTCGGAACCTACTCCCAGTTTATTGTCACCTGATTTCCTCCAACCGGAGACCACGTGTTTAGATAAAAGGTGCACTCCCAGGGACGAAGGTGACTAAGCCCCCAAAATTTGTATTGTTTTGTATTATTGATTTTTGCTAGAAAATATAGAATTACGGTCTAGGAAACGGTTACTCCAATATATTTTTATGATATTTACTAATAGGTATGTACCATGGTTAAGGTACAGATTTACTGTGGGCTCACTCGCGCAAATAATCTATTTATTTAAATACTAGCGACCCGCCCCAGCTTCGCACGGGTGCAATGGTTATACTTATAAACCTTCATCTGAAATCACTATATCTATTAAAAAAACCGCACCAAGATCCGTTGCGCAGTTTTAAAGATGTAAGCATACATATGGACATAGGGACATAAAAAGCGACTTTGTTTTATACTATGTAGTGATTTAAATACAGACATAAGACATACCACAGGTAAAGGAAAATACAAACACACAAACACAAAGGATATTCAATATAGGTGTAGGCGTCGCTAACACCTTACAAGATACGAATTACATCGATAGTTCGTTTTAGATATAGGTGTATGCCGATGTCTTCTTGATGGCGATATTTCACTTCAGCTAGTCTCATTTTCGTAGGCGTTCAAAAGTAAACGCTCTGTCGTCAAAGTATTTTTATTAAATGGAATAAATTTGGATACATTTATCTCCGAAGATTAGATTGATAAAGAATTTTAAAACAAATTGGCTGTAACAAATTCAATTGAGAGCCTTTTATACAATCCAGTTAATGCAGACAATAAGTTAATTGTAAACATTTAACTTAATTAATCATTCCATTTGAGATGATTCAAAATCTATTGATACAAATGCATTTTAATTGGTTGCTTATTTGTTTTTAATTATTACTTTATATACGAAAACAATTTGTTTAACTGGAATCACCTCTCTCTAAGCCGCTGGGCAATAAGGTTGTAGAACTCCCAATGGGTACCCCCGGATGTTTCTACTCTAAGCCACTGTGCCGGGTTCTTTTCTAACGTTTTATACTTCGACGATGCATGAGAAAGGGCGCTTTCTCATGCATTCAGTTGTTTTGACACAAAGTAACACCACAGACAGCTACACATTCAGAAATATTCACAAATTGTTTGTATGGAAACTGATGCAATTTTTTCTTTTATTATTAATTGTACATTGTGATTTTGTTGTTATTCTAGTTAAAATTTAATTTTTTATTTAATTATGTATAATAATATGGGCTATGACAATCACAAACAAGCAACCTGAGGGATATTGGCATCTTGTGAGTTTGACAACTGACAGGCTGAATGATATCACAATGACTAAAATGGCATCAACCATCAACCGTCAGTTTAGGCAACAGCTTGCTGGTTTAACAGGATACGTGCTGCGAAATTATAATACTGGATCGTCTAGATCATCCTGCCTTCTTTTTTTCGATGCGAAAATTTTCGGGTTAAACGCCACAGGCAATTGATTTTTCAAAGAAAGAAAGAATATACATTTTTATTCGACATAAACAGGACACACACACACAATCAAATAAAAACGCACACGTATAAATAAAAAAATAACAGCATAAAGAAATGAAAAACAAAAGAGTATCAGTGTGACCCATCAGTGTCAAACGTGGACATTGCTCAGAAAACACTGTAAGTACCTTCACGGAGGCGACCCACAGCGTTGATTTTCAGGAATGTCCACATTCCCACAGTGTGACGCCAGGCGTCAAGCAAGGTTGCCAAAAGACCAAACCTATTAAAAATTAAACCTGTCAAAGAAAAATAAAAGCATTATGTAACTACAAACTCAGACAAAAACAAATTCAATTCTGAAATTAGTAGGTATGTATTAATATAATACATATATGAAAAAAAAACATTAATGCTTATAATAGATATGGATACCTAAACTCTATAATAAATTCAGTAATAATAAAGCCAAGATCAAGATTTAATAATAATAATAATAATAATAATAATAATATATTGGGACATTAACACACACGGTCATCTGATCCCAAATTAAGCAGAGCTTGTTAAATGGAAACCAGATAACTGGTAATATATTTTGTAAATTTAAACTTAAATATAGATAATTACACCCAGACGCAAGACAAACAGACATATTTAAACAAATGTTTGTCTCGGGTGGGAATCGAACCCACGACCTGCGGCGTGAAAAGCAAGTATCTTACCGACCACGCCACCGGCCCGTCAAATTATTATTATTTATTTTTTAAAGAACGGTTTGATCAGTTTGGTTGCTCGCTAATATTTTTAAATCTAGACAAAATTTGTTTTATTATGATACTGATGACTAATGACGAGTGAGTTATGTATTACATCCGCAGGACGTTGTGGAAATTTGTTTGTTATACAAATTATAAAACTCTTGCTGGAGTTCATCACCGTGTTCAAGATATTTTTAGTGAAACTAAATATACATCTAGTTTACTATTCTTTTACTATTAATATGCCTCTTATGTTTGACGCTGTTTAAAGCGATGATCATTCCGGTGAAGGAAAGGGATGAAATCATACAATGCGTATATCCGCATCCCGTTCTTTCAACGAAATCATAATCGTTTTAAACACTCATAATACGGCACGCAAAATGTCATACAAATAACAATACGATTGTTTATAATCATATCAAACTATTCTAAATAAAATATAAAATATGTATAACGTCAATACCACCCACTTGAGGTCATCAGGCTCAATGATATACAAAATCTTTTTTTTTTGTTGCAGTGTCACGAACATATTTCTAGTGAACTTGTCGGCTGCAGACCTTTTAGTGACCGGTGTCTGCATGCCGATCCAACTCAGCAAAGCCATCACCCTCATCTGGTTCTACGGGGAAACAGTCTGCAAAATCGTCAATTATATTCAAGGTAAAGTCCAGCAAATTCCACTTTTTGTAAACATTTTTGAAAATAAAATATTTTTTACTTTTTTGGAGAGGGCCTCTACATCACTTCAACCCACTGTGGGCACGCGTCTTTTCTCAACTATCTTACGAGTTATAAGAGATTAGGCCTTAATTCACATACGGTGGCCATATGCGGGTTGGTGGATGTCACATGTCCCGTCATCCAATTTCTTTTTTTAAGTGCAGATAATGATGAAACAACTACTGAGAAACACTTCTAAAAACTCAGTAAGATTCTGTCTCAAACGAAGCGAGCTCGTGAAATAAATTCGTCGCTCGGTACGTGCACAACACATAAACAGACCTAAAACTGAATTAAAACTACTTTATAACGGATTTTATCGTGGTTTTATTTTAAATTGTATATCCGTTTCAACGTCTTTTCAGAATTCATGGTCACGGGAGGACTGAGGTATTTGATGTCCCAAATTGTTATTACAATGATTACTGACTACCAAATTAAACATTTGAGTTGGGTTCCGATTTAAGCAAACTGAGCTCAAAGTGTCATGAATTCTAAGTGGATTTTGCTTAGGTTTTGGTACAAGTAGATTAAATTCTGGGTCCCAGGCAAGAAAATACTATCACCAAAACTTATAACACTTCTCTTTTCTTTCTAAAAATACAGTTAAAAGAGGTTAGGAAATAAAATACTATTTTAAATTAGGTCGGTAATATCGCTCCTAGCATCCCCTTGCTTCGACCGAGTGGGTATAGTGCGGGAGGTGTGTAGCCCGGGTTAGCCGACTCCCGGCGGGTTCTCGAGTTCCAAAGCAGCTGCATAAGCCGGGCTGCAGGATTCGGTACTGCGTTCACTCAATAGCTCGGGCTATATCAATAGCCTCACCCCACAATATGGCGAATCGAAGGTAACATCCATCTATAACCATTTTTAGTGTCTCACTGCTAGCACGAGTTTTTCTCAATTATCTTGCAAGTTGTGAGAGTTTAGGCGTAAACACACGTTGGCTAAGTACGGATTGGTGGATGTGTCATGTCCTTGAATGATTGATTAGTACCTAAATCCTAGACATGTCGGTTCCAAATTCAAATTCAAATTCAAATATTTTATTTCGGATTTACATCCATATATTGTTAGTAGAGATAGCTTATTCCTATGTTAGTATACACGTTCAATTAAATTTTAAATTTAACACAATTTTTTTTTTTTTTGGATAAGTGTGCAGACACACTTACCCACCTATATAAGAGGGGAGAGTCCCACCTGTTTCTTAGCAATAACGATGAAACAATTCACACTAAGATGAGTGGGCACGACTGGATTTCAAATTTTTGTAATCAATTTATTAATTTATAATATATAGCTTTTCGTCGAAGCTACGGCCGCGTGAACCACATATCATGCCCAGCAGTGGGATAAAAAGTAGCCTATAGCCTTCCTCGACAGATGGGCTATCTAACAGTGTAAGAATTTTTCAAATCGCATCAGTAGTTTCTGAGATTAGCGCGTTCAAACAAACAAACAGACAAACTCTTCAGCTTTATAATATTAGTATCTATAAATTGCAAATTTTAATCTGGTATGGACGGAGCTGCTTGTGAACACACACTGCCGCTCGCGCTGCCCGCCCTTCGACTCCTGAACAAAAAACCGCTTCGGGCAGCGCGAGTAGCAGAGTGATGAGTGGAAGAAGTATCGTGTTCACATACTCGTCCTAACCACTTCCCTGCCTACTTCCCTGCCCAAATGAGCTGCTATGGGGGCTGAGTCACCTTCGTCCGTGTGTGTAAACCTTTAATTGAATCCCCACACGTGGTCCCTGGTGCAAATCAGGTGACAATCAACTGGTCTGGCCTACCGGCTTCGGCTGTGGTTAGTAAAGCCGCACCGCCAAGCGGTCTTGCCGTGTCCAAGTGCGATGTCTGGTGACACCGTGCAGAGGGGTGGGTCGGAATTGTTGCTCCTTTAAGGTTTCTAACCTTAAGGAGGCTCATTCCACCAACACCTTCTCACCGATAATCATTCGTAATCACGAGTGAATCGGTACACTGGGCAAGCGCGTTCCATCGTAGATTACATCATTGCTTAACATCAGGCAAGTTGTAATCAAGCGCCAGCCTATCCAAGAATAAAAAAAAGACGGTATGTTTGTTGCTTTTTCACTCAAATACATACACTTTTCCCAATTTCATCCAATTCCATTCAGTAAGATGGACATAGAGATATTGCACATAAGCTACTTTTTGTCCTAATAAGTAACACGCGGGCGAACTCGTGGGCGGAGGCTAGTATTAAATATTGTTTTCACAAGTTTGAATTAGATGAAAATTGACCAATGAATTGAGAATTACGTATTGAGATTTTCCTTAGCAACTTCCGATTAATCGGCATTTCCGAGAAAATTTCCTTTATGAAACTGTATTCAATCTATTTCACTAGATTACTTCCTAGATCTACAAATCAAGCATCGCAAACAATTTGATTAGTTCAAGGTAATGTTTGCTGAGGTAATAATACTGGCCTATGTCAATAGGAGGATAATGAAAAAATGTGGTAGAATTGTATCTAAGTAATTTATTTTTTCTTCATTAATCTTTTCCTTAGCCGTTTTTCCGGCTACAGCGGCCAGTCTAAGCTGACTAACCGGGTACGCACGAGATGTTATAGCGCACAGTGTATGCACAAACTCAAGTGCACTAATTTCCTTCACTTTCGGTGTCCAGTGGAACGGACTTTCAGGCACAACCGGTGAAAAATCTGGCGCAGGACCAACAGCTTTGCTTTTTCTCTGAGGTACGAAGGTATCATACCGCCAGGTTTTTGGCTCTGGAATTGAAAAATTAGAAAAGACTGAACACTTTTTGGTCCTGCCTGAAATTCGAACCCGCGACCCTAAGGCTGAAGACCACGCTATTCCTTGCTTCCAAGGCAGTTTTCATATTAGCAACGGCCCCGTGATTCGGTTGCCGGCTGTCAGATGTCGGGGGTATTTTGAACATGTTTGACTTTCCAAGCAATTTTTGTGTAACAAGTTGTTTTTTGTTTTCATGGATACTGTCATGCCCAGTATTATATAGGGTGACTGGTAATAATACAAAATACTTCACCACGTGGTAGTGCGCGTAGTTACTTGCGCAGTAATTTCCCAAAAAAAAATATTAAGCGATTTTTAAAAATTAAATTTGCTTTTTTAACACGCTTTTACAAACAACATACTTACAAGTACATATGTTTGTGGTCTTAAATGTATGTTTGTAAGCGTTCTTTGGACTCGATTTCAATCCACTTTAATAATAATAATAATAATAATGGTGCCACATTACATTTAGAGCAAAACTGTCTAACGGACCTCTACGTGTTGGCTTCGGCCCCACGCACGCCTTCCAAAAGTCCGGCGCTACATAGCTTCGAGATAAAAAAAGACAAACATAATAATAATAATTTATTGCAACAAAGATAGTACACTAATTACATAGAAACCCTGAACGGAGAGATTTAATTAAAACTTCTAAAATACAATAATTTCGTAAATTAATCTAATTTTTGATTAGGTATAATGTATATGGTTAAAAAAATAATATGCTTTCATAGCAATCAAACTAAAAAATGAAAAAAAAATATACTTATTTAAAAAACACGCAAAACATCGAGGGACGCTAATTTACATATCTTTCGTAGCATTTCACGTTTTCTTCAAAATAATACTATTTTACAAGCTTTTATTTAGAAAACACAAGGGAAATTAAAATAAAGACTTCGATCGAAATTACACAGATAAAAAATAATAAAACTAGTTACGTTAGTAGGTACAGCTTGACAGCCTTTGATTTTCTAGTAATAGCGATTTAGTTTAGCTTCAAAAATCGCCTCTGAAGTGCTTTTAAGTGAAATATTTTGAAAACAAACAACTGTCTCAGAAAATGTTTTAACTAAACACTAATGTTTTTTAAAGATCTAGGTACCTTTTTTTGTGAAAGTGAATCTGAATCCAGGCAGCCAGGGTGTAACATTTAGATCGGTCAGTATGGGAAAGTATATAACTTTAAGACATACAAATATCTGGTCATAGGAACCATGTCATCGCTTTAAGTAACTATAAAACTGCTCTCGTACACTTACAAAAACCTTGTACTCACCTAGTGCAAATCAGGTGACAGTCAAATGGTGGTAGGCTTCGCCCGTGGTTAGTGACCACGCACTAGACAAAGCCACACGACCAAGCGGCCTTACCGTGTTCCGGTGCGATGTCTGGTGACACCATGCAGAGAGGGTGGGTCGGAATTGTTGCTTCTTTAAGGTTTCTAACCATATGGAGGCTCATTCTACTGCCACCTTCTCACCGATAATCATTTGTAATCACGAGTGAATCGGTATACTGGGCTGGCGCGTTCCATCGTAGACTACATCAGGCATGTTGTAGTCAAGCGCCAGCCTATCGAAGAAGAACCTCGGGCATTGAATTCGGAGATTTTGAGAAAATAATACGTTTTATTATTTTATTTAGATTGTTTTTTTAGTTTTTTTAAAACTATATCTATTTAATGTCATTGTTTCAGCCTTCTTGTTATGAGTTTATAAATTTGGATTCACTTTTAGGCGAATTTGTACTTTGTTAGTATATTTTTGGATTTGGTATTGATTTTTAGAAACTCTCAGATCCACAATATTACTGAGATCAGTATTCTTGACAGAATAAAGGAAAACATCGTTAAGAAACTGGCATCTCTAATAACTAATCAATCGAGGACATGTGACATTCCAGCGTGTGTGGATTAAGGCCTTAACAATCTCAACTCGTAAGATTGTTGAGAGAAGCGTTTCCAGCAGTGGGACATTAAAAAGCATTGAAGTGAATTCTCTAGTTTAATTTAAACTCGTCGGTCCTTAACCTTTACTCTATTTAGTCAGTGAGCTGTACACATTGTGTCTTGACTCGAGTGTTTACGATCAGTAATAAGGTTTGACGTCAGCAAATAAAACTTCCTTGGCCTTTCTTCTTGCTAGGGTGAATCCCACACATTGAAGAGTAATTTTTTTTTACTAATGTAGGTAGTAAATTTTACAGTTTCTAAGCTAAAGGGAATATTCGGACCGAAACGTGGTCTTTAACGGCTGGCCTTATACATATAAGGGGCGAGAGAGCTATGCTCGGTACTAGAGTGTCCGGCAACGTCCTGAGCCGAGGTTCGTCCCCACATGGGGAGCCCTCATGGCAGTTGCCACAGCACTTGATCGGTTCGACCGTCCTCGGACGGCTCACCGAAAAAGTCCGGTGAACCAATAGAGGCCCTTCAGGCTAATTGGGTTAGGTCATCAGCAAAACAAAAGAGTTATGCTCGGAATTTCGTAATAAGATTACCTGCGTCACTTTCAGATGCAACTAACGGTAGCTCCAATTGGTCCCCATATATTACATTGCCCATGGTGCTTAGTCCATTTTGATGAGGCAATATAAACCTCTTTTTTTCTCTATGCTGTCCCGTACCTTTCTTGGAGGGAAGTTGTCAGTATAAGTTACCAACTTCTCCAACTATGTTTCTTATTAAATTCGTGCGGGATCCAAGATAGTTTAGGTGTCCCGGGATTTGACCGGGTTCAAATTTCGAGTCTCTTTACACTGTCACTGCTGATCCTGGCTTATAGGAGTAGCTGTGGAGGGATTGTGATTATATGATATATTGAATGCTGTGGAGGTGAATGGAGGATCAGGTGGTAGTGACCCTCCAGTGTATTGGGAAGATTGTGCCATGTACCACAGTGCCATCTGATAGGGTCTGCAATGAGGGAATCTGCATAAAAACCAAGCTCGCCGACATAGCGATCACAACTTATAGGTTGGTCTTATCAACTGGTGGTAGGCTTCGGCCGTGGTTAGTGACCACCCACCAGACAAAGCCACACCGCCAAGCGGCCTTGCCGTCTTCCGGTGCGATGTCTGGTGACACCATGCAGAGAGGGTGGGGCGGAATTGTTGCTCCTTTAAGGTTTCTAACCATTTGGAGACTTATTCTACTACCACTTTCGAACCGATAATCATTCGTAATTACGAGTGAATCGGTATACTGGGCTGGCGCGTTCCATCGTAGACTACAGCATTGCTTAACATCAGGCAAGTTGTATTCAAACGCCAGCGTCAGTCAGCCCGCTATTTCCACCTATTGACTTCCCCAGGCTGGTTTATTCATTATCATATTTATGCTATAATCAATGTCCTTCTTTGTTTCCGTACCTGAACTATTTCCTTTTTCTCCAGGTGTCGCAGTCGCAGCCAGTGTGTTCACAATAACAGCAATGTCAGTGGATCGTTGGCTGTCAATATCTCCTGAGCCAAGACTCCGACCTCCTGGAAGGAAGCAGGCTATACTCCTCCTGCTGTTACTATGGTTTGCAGCACTCCTGATCTTCATACCCTTACTTTTGGTTGCGACTGTGAGGAGGGAACCCGTCCCAATAATATCAAAGGCGTTGAGGAATATTTCGGTATGTATACAAATTTATACAGTTTGCGTAACACTGACATCTTCTGTGTACCTACTTGACTATTCTGAAAATTCAGCTCAAAGAGGCTTCCATAGAACATTAGCATGTACTATATTACTATTCAAAGAGCACGACAGATTCAAACCTTTAAATATCTTCTTCATTGTAGATAGAAACAAGAGACGTACATTTCTGCACTGAAGAGTGGCCGGGACCTGACAAAAAGAAGCAGTTTGGAATGTTGAGCTTCACCCTAGTATATGCTATACCAGGTAAGCAAATAAAAGGTATATAGACTAGGGTTGCCAACTGTTCTGTTGTCCCAGGACACTTCCTTTTGCAGTGACCTGGGAAGTCCTTGATTCAGTGTTTCAGCAGCGTACTAGGCTTTGAAAGCGCACTGGGCCCTACTTTACGTAATTTCTTGACGCGCTGATCAAGTTGCGGTGCAGTTGCAGTTAAGTTTACGTGTTGGTGCAAAATTGTATTCTTGTAATTGTTTAGCTGTCACATTAGTATAAAGCGCTCGCGTGACGCGAACTTGACGCGAGCGTATTTGACAGCGGTTGTTAAAATTACGAGAGTACGAAAAGTGCTGCTTGATCGAAACTTAACTGCAACTGAACTTATTTAATTAAGTGAATTAGCCTATAGGCTGAATATATCTTTAGTATACCGGGCCATATCGCCAATGCCAAGATAGTCTTTTCTCTCATAAATTCCCACTATGGTCTCAAGAAAGAAATCGATTTCTTAACTTTTGCATTTCTATTACAACGTCCTGTTCCTAAACTTAATTTCCCCAGTTTCTCCAACTTCGTTTTTTAAATTTGGAGTTGCCAAACCTAATAAAGACGGCCGAGAGATCCCTCTGTTGTTGCCATTCGTTTACAAAACTAAAGATAGAATAAACTACATTATAGGTCTAAAGGTTATCTAAACAGATCCCATGAGAAACATAGATCAAGCAATTTAAAAGCAATGTTTAGATTAATTAAAACCGATCTGACCCTCAAAGTGGCTTAAAATATAGACGATAATGAATTCATTGTGTGTTCGGCTTTGACGACCGTACGTTACCAATCAATGTGCAAATTAGAAGCTGTTTTGATTAAGTACTTAAACTGGTTTTCAATGTCTAAATATTGTATTTAATTATTATTTGCCCCGTTCACGTCGATTCACTTCAACCCTTTTTAGTGTCCCACTGCTAGGCACGGGTCTACTCTCAACTATCTTATGAGTTGAGAGAGTTTAGGCCTTAATCCATATACGCTGGCCAAGTGCGGATTGGTGGATGTCACATTTCCTCGAATGATTAGTTCTTAGACATGCCGGTTTCCTCACGATGTTTTCCTTAAACTCGAATGAACGTCCTCGAATGATTAGTTCTTAGACATGGCACTTTCCTTTATTGATATTGAGCAGCGGAGATGAAACTATTGACACAAATATGTGTGGGTACGATCAGGATTCGAACACGCGACCCGTACCGCTGCGCCACCTCAGCTCGGGTCAGTGGTAAGTGTGTTCACCTTAAACTGTGAAACGATTTAGTCCCATCTCATCTCAGCCTATATGCGACTATACCAACAACAAAAAAACATTCTACCTCCCAAAAATAAAAATAAAATAATTAAAAAAAATGTTTGTCCATTAATATTTCCATGGGAAAGTTGTTTGTGAGTACTATCACGTTTGGTATATTACATTAATAATCAATCACCCTATGTAAATTCGAAAATGGTGGTCACAGATCCAATATTTTGTCCGAAATTGGTTTAACTTAGTTTCAGTAAAGTAGTTGTAAGATATAAAAATATTTCTTTGAGCTGAACCCTCAAATCAGAAGTGGAACAAAAAGTTGTTTAACTTTAATATGTTATTTATTTTCTGAATATCAATTGTATAGGCCTTTTATTTATAGAAAAGAGACCCGTCCAGGCTTCGTAAGAGTATATAAGATTAGATACAAGAAGTAATTAAACCCTGTAATTATTAACGTGTATAATTTTAGCAGAACTGTAAGAGACTAACAAAATGATATCACTATCAAATTACTTTAGTTTTATTTGCACAATTTATAATATAAGACAATGTTTATTTTAATGACAGCAATAGAGAGAATCGAATAGACGACGACCTCGGTAGTCGAGCGGTGTAAGCCGCCCGATTGGGTTATACTGTGCCCGGGAGGTCGTGGGTTCGATTCCCGCCGCGGACAATATTTGTGTAACAACAAAAATTTGTTTCGGTGTCTGGTTGGTTGAGGGACTACCCTCCGTGCCTCGGAAAGCACGTTAAGCCGTCGGTCCCGGTTGTCATTTAACACATCTATGACAATCGTTACATGTAGTCAGAAGGCAATATAATCTGACACCTGGTCTAACCATCTCGGCTACTGGTTCCCTATGGGTTTCGAGGTCTGATGGCAGTCGCTCGTATAATTCTGGTAGCTAACCGCATCAGGTTAGACTGGGAGCCGACCCCAATAGAAATGGGAAAAAGGCAAGGGGAATGATGATGAATAGAGAGAATCGAATAACAGTACCGTGGAAACCAACGTAGTTTTTCAGTAGAAGAAAACATTTGACAACTAAAGAGGCTGAATACTATTTAACACTCAATAGTAATGTCCTATTGCCAGTGGTAGGTCGTGTCTCAAATATGTATTTTTAATTGATATTAACAAATTTGCTGCAGGCCTAAGTTATAATAACAATATGTGGTTACCTACCCATATGCGTCAACATCATCGCAAGGCGCAACAGGCGCGTATAGTTTGCGGAATCTCTCTCGCACGCATAGGTGTGTCCCTTTCACTCTTTACTTAATTATCATTGGCTTATGTTGTGTTGTCAACTTGTCATACATGTAGATATCAAAGAAAATAAATAGACCATTATTGCACTTGTATTGGGAGTTTCATTGAATCACAACAATAGGCAGGCAACCACGAATATTTATTGAATCTCTCACAATTTTCATTGTACACAGAGCTTAGCATAGGGGGTTAGTATCAAAATTTTGGGAGACTGATGCCTAAGTTAGGCGTAAGCCTGTATTTCAGGACATCAGATCTCCCCTTCGGGCGGTAATAAGGTATGCTATGGAGTTAGACTAATTTTTTTTTTAACCGCTGGTAGGCTTCGGCCGTGGTTAGTGACCACCCATCAGACAAAGCCGCACCGCCAAGCGGCCTTGCCGTGTTCAGTTGCGATGTCTGGTAACACCATTTAAGAGGGTGGGTCGAATTGTTGCTCCTTTATGGTTTCAACCTTTAGCAGCCTCATTTCACTGCCACCTTCTCACCGAAAGTCATTCTCACGAGTGAATCTATACATTGGGCTTGGCAGACATCGTAGATCATTGCTTAACATGAGGTAAGTTGTAGTCAAGGGCCAGCCTATTCAAGAATAAAAAAAGAGTAATTTTCAACCGTATACCTATACCTGTCCGATGATGGGGGAACGAGATTACGTAATTCCAACGCACACTCTCTAAAATGTATCCGATAGAAGACCGTAAGACTAGCAACTAAGCGGCGATGCTCGAGGCTTTGCAATTTCGCATTTTACCCTGTCTTCGGTTTGTCGCATCCAGCTACTGTCAGCTATCTTACGCAGATCGGCACTCCATCTAGCTAGACGTGGTCTTCAATCGAGAACTCGTTTACCTCAACGATTATCAATTCTTCTGCAGATATAGCCATATTTTTGATAGTGTTAATTTTGTTCACAGGTTCTATAACAATAATGTCGTACGCATGCATGGGGCGCACGCTCTGCTCCGTGCGACCACCGTTCGACATCGACGAGGGAAATGTCAGCATGCAGCAAGTGAGTTGGCACAATTTACCTAACTGTAAGTTTTGGAGGTCACGGGTTCAATTTCCGAGTCGAGCAAAAAGACTATTTTAGTTAAATTGCAGCTTATAGTTAGACATTGTTCCCGACTAACGGCAACAGGCTCACTTCAACCCTTTTAGTGTCCCACTGCTGGGCACAGGTCTTCTCTCTTATCAGTTGAGAGAGCTCAGACCTTAATCCACACACGCTGACCAAGTGCGGGTTGGTAGATGTCACATGACCTCAAATGATTAGTTTTTAAACATGCCGGTTTCCTCACAATATTTTCCTTCACCGATTTAACAGCGGTGATGAAACAATTCACACAAAGATGTGTTTGCATGACTGGGATTCGCACCCGCGACCTTATACTTCAAAGGCGAGGCAAATAACGCTGCGCTACCACTGGTCATTCCCCGTAGTGATAAATATAATTATTAGTAGGACTTTCCTAGATCATGATTTAGCTGAGGCAACTGTAGGTTTTTTTATCCAATTCTAAAAAGTTTTGGATCTTGACCTTGGCTTTATCAAATTTATTATTACTTATATCTTTTATTACACAGTTGAACCATGTTTATTATGTTATGTTTTAATGTATCTATAAATTTTACAATCAAATCTGTTCTAAATAACTCAATTTTGTAGTTTTGTAGTGCATTTTAACGAATAAGTAATGGTTGATGATAATCTTTAGATAATACTTGCTTTTTCTTAGTACACACAAACAAATTATGCAGGTTTGATCTTTTGGCAACCTTGGCGCCTGGCGTCACACTGTGGGAATATGGACATTGCTGAAAATCAGTGTTGTGGGTCGCCTCTAATAGGCACTCACAGCGTTTACTGAGCAATGTCCATGTTCGATACTGGTGGGTCACACTTACTCTTTGGTTTTTATCTTATTTTCCATTTACGTTTTGTTTAATCTTTCTATGTGTTTTTTTTATCATTTGATTATGTGTGTCCTGTCTTTTTGTCAAATAAATGTATTCTTTCTTTCTCAGAATAAACTATCTAGTACTTACCTAAAATTAAATATTTCGTAATACCTAAAAGGGACCACTTAAAAGGTTTAATTTAATATTGATAGCAACCAATAATGTATTGGTAGGCTTTGTAAGGTTTAGTTATTCTAGGCAACAGTTTTAAATTAATTAATTCCTTAGGGCATTGTGAGTCACAGACTAAGTCTTTGTTAAATGGTCTTGCTCGAAAATATTTGATAAGCCGGAAGGCACTAAAAAGTAGATACCTATTTCAACGTAATTTTTAGGAGCTCTTTTATCTCAGAGATAATAGTATCAAATATGAATTTTGACTGGCCTGGCGGCGCGGCGTAGTGGTTAGTTACCTTGGCTAATAAGCCGAAGATCGTGGGTTCGATTCCCGCCCAGGACAAATCTTTGTGTGATGAGCACGATTGTTTGTTCTGTGTCTGGGTGTAATTTATCTTTAATAAATAAAAAAAAAATTTAGACGGGCCGGTGGCGTGGTCGGTAAGATTTTCACGCCGCAGATCGTGGGTTCGATTCCCACCCGAGACATTAGTAATGAACATTTGTGTTTGTGTCGAGTCTGGGTGTAAATATCTATTATAAGTAGATATATATTTACAAAAGAAAAGTATTATATGTATAGTATATACCAGTTATATGGTTTCCATAACACAAGCTCTGCTTAGCTTGGTACCAGATGACCGTGTGTGTTAACGTCCCAAAATATTAAAAATTAAAAAAAAATCCGACGCACCCTCATAAATGATGTCACCAGACATCCCACCGGAACTCAGCAAGGCTACGGAGCGGCTTTCTCTGGTGATTAAAGCAGGAATATTTTTTAAAACTAGGACATGAAATAAGTTTTTTTTTCAAGATTTTTTTTACAATTTTTCGCCGCTGTTGATATATTGTATTACCATGCGAAATTACAGCTCTTAGTAAGTAACAAACGTCTCGGACAAACAGATTGATACGGTGAAAATATTACGGTTTTTGGTTTAATACGGAACCTTAAAAGTCTTAAACGTTCTTGTAGGTACGAATCACTAGAAAGGGCTTCTCTTGTTTTCGTATTCCAAAAAGCATTAATTAATAAACATTTAATTTGACTTTATAATTGAATTACGCCAACAAAATTAACGTCAGAAGTTAATCTCTCAAAACAAATTTAATATATCAAAATTAACACGTTACTTTAATTATAATTTTATTGTAGAGCTACCACTACCACAATCAACACTGTTCGAACGTAAAAATATGATATTTTTGTTCGTTCGGACAGTGTCTATTGTGATTCGAATACACTACCCACACATAACACATTAGTACTAATTAAGACAAGTATTGATCACAACAACACATACATAGGCACTGATATTAAAAAGTGGAGGAGTATGTTTATTTAAACGCGCTAATCTCTCTAAAAGTCCGATTTAAAAAATTCTTGCACTGTTAGATAGCTCATTTATTGAGGACATGCTTTTAATCCCACTGTTGGGCAATATATAAAATGAAGGTCACGCGGGCGAAGCCTGGCGGAAAGCTAGTACGCAATAAAGAGAAAAATTAAAAACTGTTTGTAAATAATGTGCGCTTCCAAAAAAGTTACATACCGTGTAATTTTTCTCGTCTTACAACCGCAGTCATAATATCCGATGACTACTATGAAGGCTTAAAAAAATTGTTTAAGTCGCAACGCGTAACCTATATAAGTAGCAAGCTGTTGCTGTTGTCTAGGCTGACGGTTATATGTCACTTGTGATATCATTCAGCCTCTCAGTTGTGAAACTCACAAAACATCAATATCACTGCAGGTTGCTTGTTTAATTTTTTGTGATTGCCATTGTATGCGCATACCAAATTTGATCTCACAAAAGGCATCCATTTTCATCGAAGCATTTTGTGAATACGTGTAATTAGGGAGGGGCTTTAATCATTATGAAATACATATATTGACTAGCTTTCTGCGGTGTTATTTTGTGTATCTGATAGTTGCAACCCTATGGGTTCGCCGATATATGTAAACATTTGAATAATTCAAAATATGAGAATATTAATAATAAAATTAATAATTTATGACGCCTAATGTAGCCTTGCTTTCATTTGCGTTTGAAAGACGTCGTGTAGTGTCCATCTTTATCAAAGTTCATTGAAGCTGAAGCAAATAAATGTGTAACTTTATATTACTTAATAAATAATATTCATTTCTTTTTAATTAGGGGAATGCCCGCGGCTTCGCCCGCGAAATTGATCTCACTAATCTTGTTTCTCCATACAAATTTTGGAACCACGTTTCACCCCCTTAAAGGGTGAGTTTTGAAAAATCCTTTCTTAGTGCACCCCTAGACTCCAGAAGGAACCTATGTGCCAAATTTGAAGTCTCCAGACCCAGCGGTTTGGGCTCTGCGTTGATATGTCAGTCAGTCAGTCAGTCAGTTGCTTCTTTTGTATATTTAGATTACTCAAATGTTTATAATTTTTATTTCTTAAAGAGTAACTTATTGTCATCGGGTATATGCCGTGTACTGCCGTGTAAAACGACAAGGTGTATACAAATTTTGAATAAGTTATGTGCTAAACAATATACATACATTTCTCCAAATAGCTTAGCGCCGCGCCATGCGCCACCGTGGTTCAAACGAATTTCTCATTGTTTGTAAACGAACAAAACACGTATTCATATAAATAGTCGACCCTTAAGCCTTTGTTAACTTGTCTCAGCATTCACGTATGACATTCTAAATACTTAGACGTCTCTCCGTCTGCACAGGAGTCAGGTGTAACTTCAGTAATATCAGATTTAAATGTTTGAGCAGTTTCTTTGTGCGTAAAATGTTTTTGAATGTTTGTTATGCAAATAATGTATGCAAGTTCAAAATGATATATGTTGTGTACATTAACTGTTATGACAGGTTTAGAACTAAGTGTTTTGGAGAAAAATTAATGGTTTTGAAGATTTATGTGTAGCTTATTATATCACTTGTTTAGACATTTGAACATATTGAACATATTATTGTCGCCGTCCATAAACTGTTTCTTTAACTACCTTTGATGGTATGTGGCCTATAGACGCTTGCAACACCAAAGGTATTACTTGCGAGATGTCGATATTTTAAATTTTAATTAGCTCGGCTACTAAACACTCAAGAACACAACAAAAAGCTACTAAACGGAGCTCATAAAAATAGGGCAATAAAATGACTGAATTGCGAGAAACCAATGGATGGTAACGGCCGGGAATTGTTCGCTGGGGCTTTTAAAGGAGAGGTTAAAGTCTAGCTGGAAATACCCAAGCTGATGATGAATTATATTTTGACTAACTGCTCTAAACGCGCAGCTCTTTTAAAGAGAATTAAAGGATGTACCAACTCAATAGCGTGTAAGACTCTCTAATAAGCTCGAACAAATTTAAAAATTCCCTCTTTCTACTAGAATAGAATCTATTCTTCGTTGAGACAATCAGCATTGTATCATTACAGTTTGATTTGTTCCAGGGCCTAAGACTGATGAAGGAGAGGAAGCGGGTGGCGTGGATCCTTCTGCTGCTGGCGGTGTTGTTCGCTCTGTGCTGGATGCCGTACAACACAATGCAGCTGTTGCTGGACCTCAATATTGTCAACGTAAAGTTCTTAAGCATGTATCTGCCGTATGCTTTATTCATTGGTGAGTAGAATTCCCATTTGTTGTACTACCGTAGATTCATTATGAGCCGTCAATTGTTAAGCCACTAAACAATATATTTTTTATACGGTTATACTTTAGAAATAAGTAGAAATAAGAGTGAGACCTGTGGACATCGACTTAGCAGGTAATTTGTGTTAGGGTTTAATATTTTTATTTTTTTGATCGATTATCCTAATCGATTGTAGATATTAATAGAACTTTCTTTCTAATATTTAACAGTGGCAACTTAGCCCCTTAATGGTATTTGCTGTCGCTCTGTGATTGGTTGACGCGAAATAGCGGGAACCAATCAGAGAACTGATCTTTTCCCGCCAAATTGGTGGGGTTAAGGTGTTAAAACGGAATGCTTGGCGGGTTGCAGGGCTGACTTGCATTCTGGTGCTCAAACCGATAGGTGGGTTAAGGTTTAGGACTGACTGTTTTATTTGTATATACATCTTAAAAGTTAAATATAAAACTGTGTGAAGTTAAATATCGCTGTGTCATTGCTGAAAGTCCTGTTCCCGTTAGGAGCCCTTTACATTTGGGACGAACTAGTTTTTTCAAATTGCGTGTACACGCATACATGACGAGTCGGTGGCGTGGTCGGTAAGATACTTGCTTTTCACGCCGCAGGTCGTGGGTTCGATTCCCACCCGAGACAAACATTAGTGATGAACATTTGTGTTTGTGTCGAGTCTGGGTGTAAATATTTATTATAAGTATATATTTACAAAAGAAAAGTATTATATGTATAGTATATACCAGTTATCTGGTTTCCATAACACAAGCTCTGCTTAGCTTGGGACCAGATGGCCGTATGTGTTGAAGTCCCAGAATATTTATTTATTTATTATTTATATCCAGTAGCGAGATCAGCTTATACTGAAAAAATATAGCTTAATGTGTATACTAAATTTAACTTAGTATATCATGTTAAGTGTACTAACAATAATATGATTTTGATCTATATATTTTTAAACTATGCTATTTTATCTGATTTATGTCCCCTATTTATTCACCCTACAATTATGACAATTAGTACCTCCGCAAGTTTATAAAATAGATCATCAAATTTTAAATCGATCAAACTTGCTAGAGACATTAGAGATATAATATTTTTTTATTAAAACTAACAACAACAATCAAAGAAAATACCGTACCAAAATATGTCCATTCGTTTATGTTCTTTGGAGCCGCAAATATGTATACAAGCAGAGACCACTACGTCGTATTAGAGGTTTAATAAAAGTAGCTTATTTTTCCTGTAACTGTTAACTGAATTAGAAAATTACATCAATCCACGAGGTTTTCTTTCAAGTACAGAGTTAATGTCCGCAAAATATAAATAATGTGGTTCGATCAGTGCCTAGATCACCAGAAACCCTACAAACTTTTAGTATTAGAACACACTGACGGAGTTAAAAATTGTGATTACATAGTTGGTTTAGTACCCATAGTACCTACCAGTTCTCAATACGAAAAAAGTTTTCGGATACTGTCATGAACCTGTCGAGCATAATAAGCTGAGATGCACATAAATCTAAAAAATATTTTATTTATTTTATTTCCAATTTATTTTCTACTAGCGACCCGCCCCGGCTTCGCACGGGTACAATGCTGATACTAAATATATTGAGATATATTTACAAAATGTCCTTTTATACAACAGCTTTTTTGCAATTAGACAATACAAAGAGCACGCGCCGCGCGCGGCGTACTTAGAACTTTTTTCGTATTGATGACCTCCTACTAAGAGTAAATGGTTGAAGTAATAAAAATGGATTAAACACCTGTTCCTTTCACCAACAATTACTTGACAGGATGTATCTACAAATGGTTTATTAGATTTGGATGAAACATGGCTAAGAACCAGTTTGATAACTTTAGCTTTTGAACAACAGTTACACATTGAAAAGAAACATTCGTATTTTGCCACAAGCTCTCATTCCTCGGGTTAATAAAATATGAACCTCTCGAGAGCGTTGGTCGAGACGACTGTCATTTGTTTTTTACCTCGGACAATTTTTGTGTGATTTATTGATAAGTAACTTTCCGACAGCGGCTTCACCCGCGTGTATGTCGGTTATCGCGCCAAAACATTACTTTCTTTTTGCGCAGTCGAATAAAAACTATCCTATGTCCTTTCTTGGGTCTCAAACTACCTCCATACCCAATTTCATCCAAATCGGTTCTGTAGTTTAGGCGTGAAAGCAACACAGACAGACAGAGTTACTTTCGCATTTATAATATTACTAGTTTTCCGCCCGCGGCTTCGCCCGCGGATGTCGGTTATCGCGCTAAACCATTAATCTCTTTTTTCGCAGTCTTATAAAACTATCCTTTCCCGGGTCTCGAACTATCTCCATACAAAATTAGTTCAGTAGTGTAGGCGTGTAAGCTACATTTTGAAATCAGCAAGCACCCATAGGTATATCTATAAATCTATAGGGGTTTCTTAAAAAATACTACGGCTCTTAGACCATGATTATTGTAAGTTTTTCATTCAATATTTAAGAAGAAATAAAATTTAAATTTCGAATTCTAATAATCGGACTGAGTTATCAAACGTCATTGTGTCAATATAAAAAGTAATTTAGCTAAAAAGCACGAAGGAGTATTGATATCAACTTCGAAGGAAATCTCCCTCAGAATAATTTCTCAGGCTTCACCCACGTAGTATTAGGATAAAGATAAAAAAAATTGGAAAAATAAAAAACACGTGTTTCATTATTTGTTTTAAGCTATATTTATACCGAATTTGAAGTGAATCGGACCAAGGACTAAACAGTTCTGGAATATTTAATATTTCCAAAAAAGCTCATTTTACACCCCCCTGGGGGTAGTTTTGGAAAAATAAAAAACACATGTTTTATGATTTCTTTTAAGGTATGTGTGTGCCGAATTAAGAGTGAATCGGACTTGAGACTAAAGAGATCCAGAGAAACTTTAATTTTTACCTATAATACTCATTTTCCACACCCCATGGGGGTAATTATGGAAAAATAAAAAACCCGTATCTCATTATTTGTCTTAAGATTTATGTGTACCGAATTTTAAATCAATAGGACCAAGGAATAAAAAGTTGCATACAAATTTCACCCCTCTATTTAACCCTCTTAGGGGATGATTTTTGGAAATAATTTTAGCTTATGTCCTATTCTAGGGTAAACACTACCTACGTTTCTCGGCCCTTTTTTGTTCCTAGTTTATATTAATGACTTACCTTATTATGTTAATGATAGCCATGAGATTGTGTTGTTTGCCGATGATACTTCATTGACATTTAAAATTAATCGACAATTAAGCAATTATGACGAAGTAAACAACGCACTCTCTAAGGTGGTCTATTGGTTTAGTGTGAATAATCTTTTACTCAATGATAAAAAAACTAAAGTGATAAAGTTTTCCATGCCTACTGTAAGACAGGCAAATACAAATGTTAAAATTAATGGTAATGAGGTGGACCCTGTTAAGTCATCTGTTTTTTTAGGCATCACACTAGATTCTAAATTACAATGGCTTCCTCATATAGATAAACTGTCCGGAAAATTAAGTTCTGCTGCGTATGCAGTCAAAACAATTAGACGGCTCACTGATGAGGATACTGCTAGAACTGTTTATTTTAGTTATTTTCATAGTATCATGTCTTATGGAATTCTTCTTTGGGGAAATGCGGCTGACATAGAAACCATCTTTATTTTACAAAAAAGAGCTATAAGAGCTATCTACAAACTAGGAAGCCGTGTTTCTCTAAGAGAGAAATTCAGAGACATAAATATTTTGACTGTCGCTTCTCAATATATTTATGAAAATTTATTGTATGTGCATAAAAATATTACAAAATTTAAAAAAATAAGCGACACACATAATTTAAATACTAGAAATAAGAACGATCTTGTAGCACATCATACTCGACTCCACAAAATCAGTAACTCTTTTGTGGGGCAGTGTATACGTTTCTACAATAAACTTCCAAATAATATTAGGGAAATGACTATTAACAAATTTAAAATAACTATAAAATCTACGTTATGTAAGAAAGCGTATTATAAAATTTCAGACTATGTAACGGATAAAAACGCTTGGAATTAAGTCGCTCTAATTCAACACAATAAACAAACAAAATGTAATAGATATAAGCACTTCATTTAAAAAAGAAAAAAAGCCTACTGAGTTTTTTGGCAGTGTTTCTCAGTAGTTGCCAGTCATTCACTGCACGGTAGGAAAAGAAATTGGACTATTTTTAAGTAGACTCGCGTCTCAAAAAAAATAAAGCATATTTTCATTTCATTTCATTTCATTTCAAACTTCATTTACATTGGTTGAGCGGTTATTGAGATACGCGGTAACAAACCTTCACACACACACACACACACTTACTTTCGCATTTATAATATTAGTAGTGTAAAGGTTGGTGTATGGCTGAATGAAAGGCCCCTTGAACTATGTGACGTTTATTGTAGGTCAAACTTGTACATAGGTTCCATACATTAAGTACACGTAGGTACTTCCTCAACCCTACCGATGAGAACTAGGAAGGACACGTGGTATCGCTCCCTGCTCTCCCTAAACACGCACCTGAAGACTGCTAGGCTATCGAACAGGTGGTGATGCTGAATCTCGAGTGGACTGCGGGGCTATCGCACTCGGATCCGTCTAGCTAACGAATGAATAATTGTCGGCGCTGGCTCGGTTTATAACTGATTCCTTCATGTAGTTGTGTGAGTTGTTGGCTCGACGTTACACGCGACGACGGCTGTGTGCGTACGAGTAAGTACACGCAACTTCACTAGATGGCGTTTAGTAGTTTAAACCCAGCAAGGTATTGAGTATTGTTAAGGTATGGACTATTGATGGTAGATGGCGTTTGTTACATTCTCCCCCTCTGGTACTCTATGGTCGTCCCGACTGAGTACCAGCATCCTTTTTAGGTCTTCCTCTTCCGCGAATAGGCTTAATAGGTTTTGGCGTGACATCATCTCTCATATTGAAACTAGTCAGTGCAGAAGTATGGTATTTCCCAATTGGCTTGTCTGGAGTTAATGGGCGACTGGCATATTCTACAGGGTGTTCATCAGTACCCTCCCCCTGCACTAAAGCTGCTCCAGTTGAGTAGTGACTCGCATCGCTTTTAATTATAAATGGTAAGTCTGAATTCGCCTGTTTAAATACTGGTGAAGTCTGTTCCGTAGAAATAGGTTCTGACTTTGACATATTGTTGTCGGTACGTCAAAATATTTGTGGGTACTTCGAAAAATAATTGTATTGAAAGTCCGTATTGTCTATAGGTTGGTACTCATTTTCTGATGTTGGTACTTGACAATAGTATCCTGATGTTGGTACTTGACAATCGTTTTCTGATGGTGGTACTTGACACTTGTTTTCTGACGTTGGTACTTGAGTATCGATTTCTGATGTTGGTATCGAAAATCGATTTCTGATGTTGGTATCGAGAATCGATTTCTGATGTTGGTATCGAGAATCGATTTGTGATGTTGGTAGTCAACAATCGTTTTCTGAAGTTGGTACTTGGGAATCGATTTCTAATGTGGGTACTTCACAATCGTTTATTAATGTTGGTACCAATTTCATAAATGTTGTATGTTCCCTTGAGAAGTACTCTGAAGGTTTTTTCATTTACGTTGGACGTCAATGTAAAGGTTGTATGTTCCCTTGAGAAGTACTTTGAAGTGGTTGAATGAAGGTTTTTCATTAACGTTGGGCGTTAATTTAAAGGTTGTATGGTGGTTGAATGAAGGTTTTTCATTAACGTTGGGCGCCAATGTAAAGGTTGTATGGTGGTTGAATGAAGGTTTTTCATTAACGTTGGGCGCCAATGTAAAGGTTGGTGTATGGCTGAATGAAAGGCCCCTTGAACTATGTGACGTTTATTGTAGGTCAAACTTGTACATAGGTTCCATACATTAAGTACACGTAGGTACTTCCTCAACCCTACCGATGAGAACTAGGAAGGACACGTGGTATCGCTCCCTGCTCTCCCTAAACACGCACCTGAAGACTGCTAGGCTATCGAACAGGTGGTGATGCTGAATCTCGAGTGGACTGCGGGGCTATCGCACTCGGATCCGTCTAGCTAACGAATGAATAATTGTCGGCGCTGGCTCGGTTTATAACTGATTCCTTCATGTAGTTGTGTGAGTTGTTGGCTCGACGTTACACGCGACGACGGCTGTGTGCGTACGAGTAAGTACACGCAACTTCACTAGATGGCGTTTAGTAGTTTAAACCCAGCAAGGTATTGAGTATTGTTAAGGTATGGACTATTGATGGTAGATGGCGTTTGTTACAGTAGGATAATATTAGTAGGATAGGAAGTAGGATAGGATAGGATAGGATAGGATTCTAGGGTATACACTACCTACGTTTCAAACTTCATTTACATTGGTTGAGCGGTTATTGAGATACGCGGTAACAAACCTTCACACACACACACACACACTTACTTTCGCATTTATAATATTAGTAGGAAGTAAGCGCGGTTATTATAGTTTTCCTTATTCTCACAACGTTTTCCACGCGCTTATCAATTATTCACTTCACTTTCTCACAATCACACTCCGCTGGTATATACTGAACTTTAGTTTCTCTATTGATTTTTATTTATTTTTTACGTATATTACTATCCATCTTGTTTGTTATTAGCTGTCATATCGATAACCACTCGCTAGTTATTATTTTTGAGTGCGTTCAACTCCATTCAATGTTTCTCCTTTAACTACGTATATTTATCTGAAGAGATGTTATTTTGCTATTCATCTGAGTAGTCATTGAACCAGAGAATGATCAATTTATATCTGAAGCTAGTAGTATTGTCTTAGATTTACGCGAATATCACACATTGAAATAAAACTACTTTTTAACGGATTCTATCGCGGTTTATTCGTTTATTGTTTTTTTCTAGAATCCGTTAAAAAGTAGTTTTATTTCAATTTGAAGCTAGTAATTCACTTCAACCCTTTTTTTAGTGTCCCTGCTGGGCACGGGTCTTCTCTCACCTATCTTACTAGTTGAGAGGGTTTAGGCATTAATTTACATACGCTGGCAAAGTGCGGATTGTTGGATGTCATATGTCATCGAATGATTAGCTCTTAGATATGCCGGTTTCCTCATGTTTTCCTTCACTGATATTGAGCAGCGGCGATGAAACAATTCACACAAAGATGTGTACGACTGGGATTCGAACCCGCGACCTTATTTTTCTAAGGCGAGGCCCGTACTGCTGCGCTACCGATGCTATTGTATTTGTATTCATATTTAAGGCAAATAAATCATTAACTTTGACTTATTATTCTCATAAGTATTATCCGCTTTGATGCACGTTAAGGATCTACAAAATATTTTTCACCGTCCTCAATACCCTTCTATAATACGACGCAATATTTCCTTCCAGATACCATTCACTGTGCGGTTGACAAATTGTGATTCTCGTTTTGAAAACCCTTCAGATATTACGACAAATGACAGGAAATCCATGTGGATTGAATGCTGGTGTTGGATTGATTGATTCGATTTCCATTAATAGCGGTTTCCGTGTGAATTTGGCTTGGGACATGACGTACTTTGCATAAGAGCAAGGTTTAAGGGCATTATTTTGCATGTCGTGGATAATTCTACCATTCGGTTATTTGAAGTAAATTGATGAATAATGATGGCAAAAGGAAATAGAGTGTCTTCTATAGATCCTACAGGTGTGGTCTACAGTACGCAATTATATTTATACTTAACTAGCTTCCGTCCGCGAAATTGATCTCACTAATCTTGTTTCTCCATACAAACTTTGGAACCCCGTTTCACCCCCTTAAACGGTGAGTTTTGAAAAATCCTTGCTTAGTGCACTCCTAGACCTCATAAGGAACCTATGTGCCAAATTTAGAGTCTCCAGACCTAGTGGTTTGGGCTCTGCGTTGATATGTCAGTCAGTCAGTTTCTTCTTTTATATATTTAGATGATATTACAAATGAGAGAGTAACTCTTGTCAAGCTGCTATTTTTAACGCTTAAATCGCTGCATCGCCTTTATTAAAATTGTTTATTGGAATAGTATGATATCCAAGAATATTTTGTTCGACTACAAAAAGGGGATATCTAACGGTTGTGGATGACATCTAACATGTCGAGTGGAAGTCACTAGTAGAATGTCAGTACTTAATTATGTTGAGAGAGCCCTGGCACTAACCCTAGTTCAGGAATATAATAAGAATTGATTAAAATTAAACAATTGTTGGTGTCGTTTTACCCTGGTGATAGTAAAGGTGACTTGACTTAAGGGTTGGGTACAGAAACAGAATCTATAGAAGTTGTTGCACTTTGGAACGCTGTATCCACCGGGGTAGTTACAGATGTAATGCATGTAGTAAGTAAGTAAGGGCAATCTAGTTCAAGCGAATGTGTTTTTTATACCTATTTTGTATAACCCGGTACTTTCAGATTTTAATTGTGACTATTTATCATTTGAATGAGCAGCGGTGGCGCAGCGGTACGGGCCTCGACTTACAAAAATAAGGTCGCGGGTTCGAATCCTGGTCGTGCCCACACATCTTTGTGTAAATTGTTTCATCTCCGCCGCTCAATATTGGTGAAGGAAAACATCGTGAGGAAACCGTCATGTCTAAGAACTAATCATTCGAAGAAATGTGACATCCACCAACCCGCACTTGGCCAGCGTGTGTGGATTAAGGCCTAAACTCTCTCGACTAGTAAGATAGTTGAGAGAAGACCCTTGCCCAGCAGTGGGGCACTAAAAAAGGTTGAAGTGATGATCATTTGAATATATTTGACTTTTTTAGTTGTATTAACTCTTGCAACATTATTCCGCAACGAGGATAAGGTTTCAGAACGGGCTTGTAACTCTGATTTAATCACAAAGTTGCGGTTATGCCTCGGTTTTGGATTAGAACTCTTGTAATACATATCTACTTTACCTAATACCGTTACTCTAATTTAGGTCATGGCGTTACCTGAATAAGATTCATTGTTCCAGGACACGCGAATTCGGCGATAAACCCAATCGTTTACTGTCTGATGACAAGAAACTTCCAGCGGTCTGCCCGCAAGTTGCTTTGCGGACGTAAGGTGTGCCAGCCAACTAAATTTACGGTAAGAAACAAGAACTTACAAAAAAAAATAGGTCGCCAAGGACGTATTCGACCTTTTAGATGCCAACGGTCTGAATAGTCAACCACGAGAGACGCCTCTGGTGTTGCGAGCTTCGAAAAGGTACAATGACCGCTAACTATCACGTTTAAAACACAGATCCTAGAGCCCAATACTTTTGCACTAATTACTAGATAACTAAGTACGACCACAAGATCTAAGTATTTCATAAAGAGATAAGCTAAATCCGTACTAATATTATAAATGCGAAAGTCTGTCTGTCTGTCTGTTACGCTTTCACGGCCAAACCGCTGGACCGATTTTGATGAAGTTTTGTAGGGATATAGTTTAAAACCATGGTTCAAACATAGGCTACTTTTTTTCAAAAATCAACCCCTAAATGTCAATCAACCCCTAAATGTCTGTCATAGGGGTTGAAGGTTTTTATTACTTTACACTTTCACAACCAAACTGCTGGACCGATATGGATGAAATTTTGTAGGGATATAGTTTAAAACCATGGTTCAAACATAGGCTACTTCTTTTTTTTTAAAATCAACCCATAAACGTCTGACATGGAGGTTGAAACTTTTAATTATTTTACGCTTTCACGGCCAAACCGCTGGACCAATTTTGATGAAATTTTGTAGGGATATAGTTTAAACCTATGGCGCGATAACCAAGATACACGCGGGCGAAGACGCTGTCGGAAAGCTAGTGTTTGAATATTTGCACAAATTAGGGTAGTACTGGACAAAAATTTAATTTACTTTGACCTCAATTGTATACATGCCGACCCTAATCATGTGCAAATGTGTTATAATGCTAGTAAAATGAACTAAATACATGTTTGTGACACGAGTAAAGTTGGGTCCTGTTTGTTTTTCATAAAAGGCGAGACTATAAGACACAGCAGTTTCAAGTAATCTATATATATAAAAATGAAACCCGTTTTCCGTTGTCACAACATCTCGCGTGAACGGCTGGACCGATTTCGTTTTTTTTTTTAAATATTCCTTTAAGTACGAGGATGGTTCTTACGCAGAGAAAAATTAAAAAAAAGAAAATTTAGAAAGCGAAGAAGTGCCAATAACCGGGTTAGATACCTATTATTTATTATTGTTTATATTCGGTAGGTCTGAGACCCGGTAGATGGCACTGCTTACCGGGCAGAACGACGTCTGCCGGGTCCGCTAGTTAATATTAAAATCTTTTCAACACACAAACGTACTACTCGAAGGTGTAGAGGTGAATCTTCACCGAAATTTCGCTAGCTATGTTTATGTCCCATACGTTATGGAAGGCGAGCCTATTGCCATTCATCGGGCATAATTCCAAACTTAAGCTGATAAGCACCAACAAGAAAACAAGCAAGCTCCACTTTGTTTCAATATATTGGTATAATAAGCTTACCCACAACTCGTGTTGATAAATTGTTACACAATTAATTTTATATTTGATAAGGGAAGACCTACATTATGAGAAAATACAATTTATGCAGTATATCAATTCCTATGACCTCGGTAGTCGATCGTTGTAAGCCGTCCGACTGGGCTATACTGAGCCCGGGAGGTCGCGGGTTTGATTCCCGCCCCGGACAATATTTGTGTAACAACAAAGATTGTTTTCGGTGTCTGGTTGGTTGAGGGAGTCCGTGCCTCGGAGAGCACGTAAAGCGGTCTGTCGCGGTTGTTATTTAACACATCTATGACAATCGTTACATGTAGTCAAGAGCCAATATAATCTGACACCTGGTCTAACCATCTCGGCTACTGGTTGTCTACGGGTTTCGAGGTCTGATGGCAGTCGCTCGTATAATTCTGGTAATTAGCCGCATCAGGTTACACGGGGGACCGACCTCAATAGTAATGGGAAAAAGGTAAGGGGAATGATGATAATTGTTTAATTTGGTACTAGATGGCGCTGTGTGTATGTGTAAAACTATTATTATAATATTATTGTTTTTGCTGTAAGACCTTTCTTTTTGCCAAATTTCGTGATCCTAGCTCAAGAAAAACTAGAATCACGAAATAGGTTCTCGACACAAAACCTATAGTGTGCTTTTGTTAACCTAGAATTGTCAATTTTAATAGCTAGGTTTTACAGTACAAGTAAAGGGACGTAAAATAGTTAAAGTTAAAAATTGAGGTCGAATTTGGTACCTACTGAAATTTTTATTGAAAACCTAAATTTGCTCTTATCTTTTTATCGCGAAGACTCAGAACCTTGATTTTTATACACCTAATTAGGAGCTGTACTAATAATCTGGTATAAATTTCAACTTATTTTGAGGTACAAAGGAAAGGCTAGTGTGTACTACCTTCTAAGATTTTTTCCGGTAATAGTAAAGTTCCAGGATAATCTTACAAAGTTTCATGTTTGTTATCGAATGACCAATAAATAACACAACTGTGTACAATTTCCTTGTAAATCAGTGTGACGTAATCGGAGGGTGCGTTACTGCGTTGCTAATACCATAACAGGAGCTCCGTTTGTGTAACGTTATACCGACGATCAATATGACTGTTTGCTTAATTGTGTAATACTGAGTTAAGTTAGATTTCAGATATATTAAGCACATATTATTACCCAAAGTTAAGGCTGTTAGCAGATCTAGGTTCCTCAGGGATAAGCAGTGAAAGAAATTGGGTCAACAGACATGCATTTATTGCAGCACACGGCTAGTAACTAAAAAACATTAACAGTAAATCGCGCCGGGCGCTGGCGTATCTATTCATACATAAGTCGGTACATAGATAATCTGTCATTAGTTAACTTGGTACTACTGCTACATACGTATAGCTAGGCACACGCTCACGGCTTCGTATATACTAACAAAGGCAAAGGTGAATTAATGTTTACCTATTAAACCGGCATGCTTCCATAAGTCACTATAGGCCGACCGTTTAACTCGCGTATCGCCTGTCGCCAAGTTTCTGACTCCTCAAGCTGCACAGACAAAGATTATGATTCAAGCGATATAGATATTAGTGACGAATAGTCTTACATTACTTTTGTCTGTGGTTAAATAGTTCTTTAAGAGATTTAATTAATGTTTTATGACTTTGTACCTCAGATAACGATACGCGAGTTATACGGTCGGCCTATAGGGACAAACATTGTGTTTTAATGTTTTGTTTATTTAGAGACTTTTGTACATTGTAAAATATCAGTCCCAACGTATCCACCCTGTTGTAAGGAACGTAACAACACAAATTTAATCAACTTATGGTTAACTAGAGACTTCGTTGCTGATACTATGTTATGAAACATACCTACATCATACGTATTTAGCTCTAGTTCCCTAATTAGATCTTCTCTCGCAGATTTAAATCTTACACATTCCGTAAGCAAGTGTATAATGTCTTTTAGTGTAGCATATATCTGACAATTTGTAGAATCATTACTTTTAAGAACCCGAACTAAATAAGCAGCAAGTTTATTGCGACATTAGACAAACAATCCGGAAAGATTCATTTCAGTACAAGACAAAGATCTTAAACAAGACTTTAATCTGCAAACCGCAGACACACATTATTCCAGTCTAGTAACCAAATCCAGCGCTACTGGAATATGCTAATCAATCAGCAAACTCTACCAGAAACTGGATTCTACAATCTTTGAAACACTGGTATAATGAAACGGCCAAAATATGAAACTTGTTCTATTAAACTGATGGTAACAGACAGTAATGTTATACTGTGGCTTAAATATCCAGTGCCATACAGGGTGTATAAAATTGCGTTTTATCTGTTCTCTGAGTATTTAATTTCATTCGACATTATCCTAATGCGCAGACTATATAAAGTCACTCAGTGAGCTATGGAAACGTGTATTGTCGGAGATTTTCCGGAGGATTGAAAATATGTAGAGGTGAGGTGGCAGAGAACTCAGATATAAAATCCTTATAGGTCAATGAATTAGCCATCAGAAGTGTTAATAAGCCCGCCATATTTGCTGCTGAAAAGTTATTCGTGTTGGAGTAAACCAGTTCTTGAATGTAAACCACGGATTGTGGAAATTGACCGCGTAGCGTAAGACGTGGTAGAGCAACAAACTCTGCAAAGAAACTGATTAAATATTGAGGATCATGCTTAGTTGCGTATTTTACGTGAGGCCTATGTGTAGCAGCAGAATAAAATATTAGGCCATATTTTGAAAAGAACTGTGCGCATACTTACTATTTACCATGATTACAAGTACTCAAAATGGTGTTACAGGTAGGTCTAGAAGTACGTAATTTGACAATTAAAATCACTCTAAATTACCTTTTTCGAGCCACAGAAGCACAATGTTACTCTCAGCATCTGCGATCAGCAATATAATCGCTCCTCAAATTAATTAGCTATTCCACACCGCTCACCAAAATCGTTCACTAGACTTTACACCCTGTATATCGGAAATTGAATAAAAACTAAATTTACATCCTATTGAATTGTTGAGTCAGTGTGGGATGGAATAGGACTGCGATCTGAACAATTGGAAAACAATATTGGTTACACTTAGGCACCTACTAAATATTTATGTTTTGGAGGAGTAGACTGTAGGTTATTTTCCTCTTGTTTGAAAATAGTGGAATTGAAAGGTATTTTATGAATAATACAACAAACATGAGTATTAAAAAAATAGAATCTCCCCGTCCGCTTCGCGCTTTCACGCTCGGTCCGTGATTGGAATGAGGGTTTTCATTATATAGGTTTCTTTAAATGAAAATTGATTTTTTAATAGATAAACCTTAGATAGTACCTACATCAAATTTGTATATGGTGCCCATATTTTAAAATAAACTAGACAGCAAATGTTTTAAACATTCACCTTTATTAGGTACCTACTTTCGTGTAAAACATGTGAGCGCTACATTGTGAAACATACCTAAAATCAATTTCACACAAACACAGCGCCAATATCGGTCAAGGAAAACATCGTGAAGAATCAGAACTAATCATTCGAGTACATGTGAGATCCATTAACCCGCACTTGGCCAGCGTGTGTTGATTAAGCCCTAAACTAAATTCTCTCAACTTGTAAGATAGTTGAGAGAAAACCCGCGCCCAGCTGTGGGACACTAAAAAGGTTGAAGTGATGTGAACACACGGCGCCATCTAGTCCCAAATTGAGCAATTATATTAGCTTGTGTTATGGGTACTAGGAACTTTTTAAATTTCAGTAAATACATATTAGATACATTCTGGGTGGGAATCGAACTCACGACCTCTAGCTTAGCAGTCAACCACTTCACTAACAAGCCAATCAAATATATATCATATAATTTGTTCGACAGTGGCGCTGCGCTCAGAAACCTGAAGGATCATCAAGTGACTACGAACTCTACCATGAGCCACATAAACGGTGCTATTTGCAGGTGCGACATAAAACATTTTTTTTTTTAGTTGGGGGGCCAGTGGTACAAAAAGCATATTCCCATAAACACCCATAACTAACACAGACATAATATTCTGGGTTTACAATTAACCAGCTTCCGCCCGTAGCTTGTCCTGCATGGTTCCCTTTCCACCCCTTTAAGAAGTGAGTTTTGAAAATACTTTCTTAATTCGCCCCAGACCTCTTGCTAGTTTTATGTGCAATATTTGGAGCTTCTAGACACAGCGGTTTGAGCTGTTTGTTTGTATGTCAGTCAGTCAGTATCTTCTTTTATATATTCGGATATGTACAGATAGAATATAGCGATTCATTTTAAATTTGACGAGTTTCTGACATGCCGCATTACATTTTTAATGTATGTCAGACTTGCTGTCGATCAGTAGACTGACATTGTTTGAAATACGTTAAATCTAGAAAACGGCAAGTCAAGAAGTATTTTTTTTATATAGATGAACACCTTCCGGCACAACGGACACGCATACAGCACACAGACTCCCCGCATCGACAATCGTGCCCAGACAACGCAACTAAGCCACGTGACCAGGTCGTCACGACGGACGGCGCCTGCGCATGCGCTCTCCGTTGACATGTTGCAACGACACGGGCTTATTGATTTCAAACGTTGATATTAATTTATTCTGGTTATGTGTAACCAGAAGAAAAATCAAAATTAATTAAATATTGTACACTAAAGTCGGGATTATCTGACAATATAAAATAGTTGGAGATGCTGCGGTGGGTGAAATACCTCGTTCTGTAGAATGTATTTTCAAGTACATTGGATGAGATACCTCGTTTATAAAATCCTGTTTCCACAGACGTTGCGGTGCCTAGAAATCAAAAACGGATCTAGCTTACTGATGTTATGTAATGTAGCCCAAGCCCTTTCTTTAAAATTTAACTGTGACTATGGTTTTGATAACAAAGAAAAAATACAAATATTTAATGTTTTGTCGCGCTGAAGGTAAGTTATCGTCGTCTTGATGCATTAATAAATATAAATAAAACGAAGCGAACACATACCCTGCTATTGACTATGTATTTATAAAATTAGCCTAAACCTACACAGGATACATTTACCTTCAAAGAGTTACTTCGCTCTTTGTGTATTTTTTGGACAAGTTATCTCGCTATCATACAGGGAGCAATATTTTTTGGTGAGCCCGTCTACAGGGAATGTGTCGTGTAAGTAAAAAATGTATGTCTATTTAACTGAATGGTTGGTTGTATCAACTAATAATAAATATTAATGTCACACTTGTGTTTTATTGAAAAATTAAGATAAGACAAATTATTTTTAGTTAGCTGAAGTGACAGTCAGACGTTAATCTGCGCATAAACCGTTGGGGTAAACAAGTTGAGTTATTCAGTGAAGACCACGGATTGGCAGACGGAGTGTAGGACGTCCACAGACTAGGTAAAGTTACGTTACCAGCCACCATGCAGAGATTATGGTGGCTGGTAAGAGCTGAATGAGAGTAGCCGCAGATTATGCTCGCATGGCTTGCTTTAGGAAAGGCGTATGTCCGGCAGTGGACTTAAAAGGGCTGATGATGATGAAGTAATTTTTCAACATATTTTATTAGTGGAACCAATGTTTTACGTTCGCATGACAGCAGAGATGAACAACATTGAAAATTCAAAAATTCAAGCTGGCAAGCATGTATGTGTTTACATCAATAGAAGTATAAGAGGAAGTATAAACTAGACCAACCCTCAATCAAAAGTAGGTTAGGTGAACGGAGAAATATAGGTAATGTGTCAAGATGGTCTTTTATATTAACTTAGTTACGCAAACCGATAGGTAGTTACTCTGTTAACTCATCATTTTAAGAGTAACGCGCAGATATCCTACCTACCTCAGTATTAAACTATAATGGGCTATAATGGACTATAATGGCGACTCGTAAGTCTTGGTCTACTGATTCACCAGCGGACGTCTAACTCGCACGGGGTCCAGCGATATATTAATTTAAATGGTAACAGTTAACACAGACAAAGAACATTATACATAATCATAAGCTTTACTTAGACAGCACTTCATTGATCGAACAGCTCTGCGACGTCTCCTGTCAGACTTGACTTGACTCGTAACATCATTTTAACTCAAGTGTGTAATTGATGTAGTCGGCGATGGTAAATAAACAAGACGACTGGTCGCATTGTTCCATTTTGATTATTCAATAGAGGTCATATTGTGTTTAATTTATCACCGACATGATGAAACTATTTGCTACTTTTTGTAGTCTCAACTAGCTGTATACAAAGTATTTGATATAAAGAATAAATATAATTTCAACCCTTTTTAATGTTGGGCACGGGCTTAACGATTTAAGAGAGTTTATGCCTTAACCCACTCATGTTTGGACAAGAGCGGGTTGATGGATGTCACATGTTCTCTAATGATTATTTTTAGACATATTTTATTTGCCTCCTCACGATGTTTTCCTTCATCAATATTGAGCAGCAGCGATGAAACAATTCACACAAAGATTGATAGGCACGACCGGAGATCGAACCTGCGACCTTATATTTCAAAGGTAAGGCCGAAATTGGCTCTTATAAGTATGCCACAGTAAATTAATAACGTAACATACTCAAAGTGTAAACACGATTTTAATCTAACTTACGACCTAGATACTGTTAAGCAGACGTTCATAATAAAGCAACTGTAGTACAGATTATTGGTTACAGAACATTGTTAAGAAGCGTTGACACTAAACTAGTACAAGCGTCGCGTCGTACCACAACACCTTAAAGCAGTGTTGTTGGAGTTGTGGAAGAGAGATGCAGCTATACGATGTGTAGAGCAACTTCTCTTTCGTACAACTACAATAATAATAATACTTTACAGTGTAGTACGGCTGCAGTACAGGGAGCTGCGTCTGATGTTTTGCCTGTGTACAGTTTTAAGTTGTGTCGTACTTCCAAACTTTGATGGTATTGAATTTACTAGCGGCCCGCCCCAGCTTCGCCCCGGTAGCTTCAGCTCACTCAACAATTTACAAAAAATGTGATAAATAAAGAACCGCTCAACCGATTTTGTGCAAACTTCACATAAACCATCTACTAAATAGTTTAAACAATGCCTAAACATTTGAGTTTTGAGTTATACAATTACAACGAAAAGTGGCATTGATTTTTATATTTAACAATTTATTATGTACCTCTTTTCACATTATTATTTATTGTGCCTTAGTTTATGACATTGTGTGTATTATTTTAGTACAGTAATGTTAGACTTATGTAAATTACTGATCAAATATTTGTAGTAAAGTAAATTTGTAGCACCTAGCTAAATACTGTAACGTCTTTTTTCGAAAATAAATGAATTGAATTGCATTAATCTGAATATTTTTTACCGCCTACACAAGGTGGAAATTTTGTATGTATATCACGCGATAATTTCGCCAATTTAGAATCGATTTTTATAATTCTTTTTTCAAAATTTCAGCAGATGGAGCGGCTTTTGAGTTATTGTTAAAATGAAAAGTCTATTAGTATTTTTTTTAAAGTTATTATTGCTACTCGGTACCCACCTAGTGCTACGTTACTAGTAAAGTCTGAACGCTGCTTTACAATAAAGTCAGGATTTTATGTACCATTGGTTTTTATGACGTGCTTTACTAGGTAAGATTAATCGCAGACAGAAAGTATCAGGTGATTAAGGCTTATATTAAAAGTCGTTAGGTGTAAAGGTCAAACACGAGCACACCTTAAAGATAGGTAGGGAACAGCAAACAGTGGGACCCTAAAAATGGTTGGAGTAAGTACCTAAAGATATTTTCCGTATGTTACAAAAGAGCCTTGGGGCACGAAGACGCTTTTAGGCACAAAATAATAACCCTAATATATGTACTGACATGCTTGTTATAATATAAGTAAGAATCATCTCTCAATGTTACTCCATCTACTATAAACGTGAATTTGAATGAATATGTAGCGATACACCTCCAGCCAAGCGATAGTTGTAGGAAAGTAATTTATTTACACAAGACAGAAAGACATTACGTCAAGGCAGAGACAGATAAAGAGGTTAGAATATGGAAATATTTAACTCTTTAATTTTTTTGTATTCATGTATGTATTCACAAAAGAAAATAATAATATGTAGTATATTACCAGTTATCTGATTTCCACAGTACAAGCTCTGCTTAGTCTGGGATCAGATGACCGTGTGTGTTAATGTCCCACTATATTATTATTAGGGTGACTGCCAATCAGTGAGAAATGATTTAGAACTCATAATTTCAGACAGCTTTCGTTACTTTTTTTGCGCGTTTCATTGTAGACTACATTATTGCTTCACATCAGACAAGTTGTGGTCAAGCACAAGCCTATTATAGGATAAAAACAACTTGTTTTGTATTAAAATTTGCTATTTTTTTATTCTTCGATAGGCTGGCGCTTGACTACAACTTGCCTGATGTTAAGCAATGATGTAATCTAAGATGGAACGCGCCAGCCTAGTATACCGATTCACTCGTGATTACGAATGAATATCGGTTAGAAGGTGGCAGTGGAATGAGCGTCCATATGGTTAGAAACCTTAAAGGAGCAACGATTCCGACCCACCCTCTCTGCATGGTGCCACCAAACATCGCACCGGATCACGGCAAGGCCGCTTGGCGGTGTAGCTTGGTCTTGTGGGCGGTCACTAACCGCGGCTTAAGCCGGTAGGTTACTAACCAGTTGATTGTCACCCGATTTGCACCACCCGGGGACCACGTGTGGGGATCCAATTAAATGTTTACACCCACGGATAAAGGTGACTCGGCCCCCAAAATATTTAACAAACATTAAATATTTAACCGCGCCGACAAAAGTCGACATTACGAAAACACCAGCAAATTATATTTCATAGTATCTATTTTCTTAATTTACTACCAAAATATATACTTTCCCGAACAAAATGCCATTCATTTTATATTCACGGATTAGAGTTCTATCACTGCAAGAATATTCATAGCTAACTGTTTAGTAAATAATGAATGTATGTATGTATAGAATGAGTGGAATGATTGTGAGTGTACGTATGACTGATTGTGTGTTGGTGATGTGCGTGTATTGGCGGCGACATCCTCCCGGCTGTTGAAAGGCTTCTTTCAACAATCTTGTTCCTCGGTTGTAGGCAGTAGGCAGAGGCGGTTGATGGCTCTACGCACTAGCTCGTTGCTTGTAAAGACGTCGACGACACGGGGCACACCATCGGAGCCGACGTACAGCTTGTGAACTCGTCCTAGGCGCCAACATAGCGGTGGGGCGTTCTCCTCTTTGATGAGGACGAGATCATTAGGGCGCAGGTCTGTGCACCTTGTGCGCCATTTGGTACGCTGCTGCTCGCTGACGTACTCGGAGACGGTTGGCGGCGACAGTTGTAGTCTCTTTTATTTTCATCATTCCCCTTGCCCTTTTCCCATTTCTATTGGGGTCGGCTCCCAGTCTAACCTGATGCGGCTAGCTACCAGAATTATACGAGCGACTGCCATCTGACCTCGAAACCCGTAGGGAACCAGTAGCCGAGATGGTTAGACCAGGTGTCAGATTATATTGACTTCTGACTACATGTAACGATTGTCATAGATGGGTTAAATGGTAGTCTCTTTTATTTTATTAATTTAATTTGTGATTTTGAGATTTATTGTCAGATTAATATGGATTGATACCTTCAATTTCTTTTTCCGCATTTTGTGCTCATCATGAATTAACGTTGACGCGTTGCGCAATGTAACCATAACTATCCAAAGTGAAGTTGAAGAGACAACTTTGCTGACTGAGTTTGCAGAGTTCAAAAGTACAAATAACAAAATAAATTATCTTAAGTGAACATTATATGGTAGGTACTACAGAAAATATTTATGTAATAAGCCAAATTTGATATGAGACAAACAGCCTATTACATTGAAAGGTCAACATAGTCATATTTCTAAGAAGATTGTATTGCCAATTATGATTCAGTAAACAGTTTATAGGTACACAATCTTGTTTTCTTACTCGACGACCTCGGTAGTCGAGCGGTGTAAGCCGTCCGATTGGGCTATACTGTGCCCGGATGGTCGCGGGTTCGATTCCCGCCCCGGACAATATTTGTGTAACAACAAAAAATTGTTTCGGTGTCTGGTTGGTTGAGGGACTACCCTCCGTGCCTCGGAGAGCACGTTAAGCTGTCGGTCCCGGTCGTCATTTAACACATTTATGACAATCGTTAACTGTAGTCAGAAACCAATATAATCTGACACCTGGTCTAACCATCTCTGCTACTGGTTCCCTACGAGTTTCGAGGTCTGATGGCAGTCGCTCGTATAATTCTGGTAGCTAGCCGCATCAGGTTAGACTGGTAGCCGACCCCAATAGAAATGGAAAAAGGGAAGGGGAATGAATCTTGTTTTCTTACTGGCTATTTGTATTTCAATGAAAAACATAACTGTAATTTATTCTCCCAATAATAAATACTAGAAAATATATGGTTAGAAAAACCTGAGAAAGTGTGAGTAGGTCTTCAAAATATCAACTCTAAAACCCAGTAGAGATTTTTTTTTGTTTCTTTCATTGTAAGTTCGTATCATTCATTAGTTATTTTGTCATTTTAAGTTACATTAGGTATTTATAATATTTCAATGCTGTATATAGGACATCATCCGTTAGCCGCGGCAGTGCTCTGGTGACTTGTAATACAGATTTATTTTATAAGCCTTAATCAGGCACCAGTCTCTCACAAAGTTTTCTTTAGGTGTACATTAGTAGCATAAGACATATTATTATAACTTTGTGATAGAGAAAATAAATGAATTTATTTATTTAATAATATTTATTTTAGAGACCGCTGCGCTGAGGGTGCAATGGAGTGGTTAAGGTTACTTGAAAAAATGGATACTTGAATGAGTTATTCCTATATTGAAAAGGCTGAAGTTCAAGTACGAGTAAAACCGAACAACGAAGAGGTTTCTAATGAGCCTTAGCTAACACAAAAATCCTACATAATTTTCTATTCAAAATTATTCTTAAACAATTCAATGGAAATAAAAGAGAAAGTTTATTTAAATTGGCTTTATTTTATTTCTGTTGAGAATAACTTTAATAACTCGAATAACAGCAGTTATAACAAAGGAAAAAAGTAAATAGGTGAGTTCAAACAAAGTTAGTATTGAACCTCCGAAACTTAGCGAGAACACGCCCCCGTAAGTGGCTGAAAAGAAAAAATAAGATATTAATAATTAACTAGTGTTGCGTCACATACTTATCTGACGCCACTCAAGAGACATGACGTCACAGAAATCCTGAATCGCACAAGCAAAGTTTTACGTGCTAACATTAATAATCTATATTCTATTATATAAAATTCCATGTCACAATGTTTGTTATCGTACTCCTCCGAAACGTTTCCATGTTTGTTATCGTACTCCTCCAAAACGGCTTCACCGATTTTTACCAAATTTTATATGCGTGTTCAGTAGGTCTGAGAATCGGCTACTATCTATTTTTCATACCCCTAAGTGATAAGGGTTGTTCACGCCTAATTATTTTTTAATTTTTGGACGAAAATTTTCGATTGATTTTTTTTACTATGTGGCATTAAAAATACATACGTATTACATTAATAATACGCGGTACGAAGTTCGCTGGGGCAGTTAGTATTATAATAATAATAATAATAATCACTTTATTACTGACATACTTTAAATCTAAAATATGTATTATCTTTATTCTAATAAGCTTTACATTGTAGACATTAACTGTGGCTAGAATTTTCAAACGGTTCTAATTTCACACATTCTCAGATGCTTCAAAATCGAATTCGTACTTTCGTATTCATACCAAAAACGCGTATTTACATGAAAAACCGTGCCACTTTTGTTGATAAATCTTTAGCTTACACCACGGAATCTTAAAATCCCATTGTAATTATATCGTAAGCCAAGGTAATACGGAACAAAATTGCTATTTTACTTAACTTTGTCTCCTTCATATAAAGATCTTGGAACAGCAGTAGCAGACTAGCGTTTTTATGCACATAAAATGCGTTAAAAAACCGAACTTACAAATAACAACGATGTAGTCATTTGTTTTCCCCATCCCCAAGAAAAATCCTTTAGATTAGTGCACCTCTAGACCCCATAAGAAACCTATGTGCCAAATTTGGAGTCTCCAGACCCTGCGGTTTGGGCTCTGCGTTGATATGTCAGTCAGTCAGTCAGTCAGTTTCTTCTTTTATATATTTAGACAGATACCTATCATATACAAGTTAATGGAAAATACGAAAATCGATTTATCATGACAATCACTTCAACCCTTTTTATAGTGTCCCACAGCTGGGCACGAGTCTTTTTTCAACTATCTTACAAGTTGAGAGAGTTTAGGCCTTAATCCACACACGCTGGCTAAGTGTGCGTAGGTGGAAGTCACATGTCTTCGAATGATTAGTTCCAAGACATGCTAGTTTCCTCATGATGTTTTCCTTCACCGATATAGAGCAGCGGCGATGAAACATTTTTTTTTGTTGTGACATTAACACACACGGTCATCTGGTCCCAAGCTAAGCAGAGCTTGTGTTATGGAAACCAGATAACTGGTATATACTATACATATAATACTTTTTATTTGTAAATATATACTTAAAATAGATATTTACACCCAGACTCGACACAAACACAAATGTTCATCACAAATGTTTTTCTCGGGTGGGAATCGAACCCACGACCTGCGGCGTGAAAAGGAAGTATCTCACCGACCACGCCACCGGCCCGTCAATTTACACAAAGATGTGTCGGCACGACTGGGAATCGGCCCGTGCCGCTGCGTCACCTCTGCTATCATGGAAGGTAATAAACTCTTACAAAACGCCGGTCTAAAAACCACTAAAACCAAATTTTCTCCATAATTTTGCAGCTAAGCTACTGTTTCGTAACCATTGTGTTTCGGAACACGTATCAATCTTCGTAAAGTCACTGAGGTACGACAAAACACGCTTTTTATATATTGTTGTCATTTTTTATTGATCGATGGTGACATAACATTAAATTATACAAAATTTATTTGAAGACATGTGACATCCACCAACCCGCACTTGGCCAGCGTGTTTGGATTAAGGCCTAAACTCTCTCAGCTCTGATAGTTTAGAGAAGACCCGTGCCCAACGGAACACTAGAAAAAGGGTTGAAGTAATACAAAATTAGAGGCTGTGGTTTTTTTATTCTACGATAGGCTGGCGCTTGACTACTACTTGCCTGATGTTAAGCAATGATGTAGTCTACTATGGAACGCGCCAGCCTAGTATATCGATTCACTCGTGATTACGAATGATTATCGGTGAGAAGGTAGTGAACTTTGTACCACTTATTTCTCACTATTTCAACTTTTCTTGGACTCGTACGAACATTTCGAAACCAAAATCAGCCAAATCTATTTAGATGTTCTTGAGTTTTAGCGTTACAAACAAAAAATATAATTAATTTTTAGTGTTCCGTAGTCAAATTGGAAGCCTTAATGTTTCACCATATTCGTCTGTACTTACGTCTGTCTGTGTGATTGATGAATTTAAAAGAAAGACTTAAGACTAAAGACTTCTTTAGTAAGTAGCTTTACAGGTTAACGAGTAATATTCTACCAAGTTATTAAATGTAAAAATGCCTTGAAATAAAATTACTTTTAAACGGATTTTATAGCGGTATACATATTTTTACCAACCCGCACTTGACCAGCGTGTGTGGATTAAGGCCTAAACTCTCTCAACTAGTAAGATAGTTGAGAGAAGACCCGTGCTCAGCAGTGGGACACTAAAAAGGGTTGAAGTGAATACATATTTTAAATTTTAGATCCCGACGATTCAGTCTTTTTATACTTCACGTTCACGGGTGACCCGTGCCCAGCTGTGGCACACTAAAAAGGGTTGAACACAGAAGTTAAAGTTTTCAATCAGATAATCCACGTTTAGATAAAGGTTAAAGAAAGGATACAACTCGTAAACAATTTTGTTTTAATCCTCCTACCAATTATCTCGTTATAATTAAGTCTTTGTTGACGTTATGTCGTCATGTTTACCAACATTACCCCAACTCAATCAAGTTATGAAGGCTGTGTTGATATAAGCAAGTTTATTAGAGATTAATGTGAGTTTATGAGGTTTGATAGATTTTTTACCTACTTACTGGTAAAACTGCTAAATAGATTTGGATAGGATAGTATTGTCTTAGATTTACGCGAATATCACACATTGAAATAAAACTACGTTTTAACGGATTTTATCGCGGTTTATTTTAGATTTTAGATCCCGACGTTTCAAAGTCTTTTCAGACTTCATGTTCACGGGTGGACTGAGATATTTGACGTCCAAAAAAGACAAAAAGACACTGTGAGCTCAGTTTGCTTAAATCGGAACGCAACTTGAATATTAGTGTTTGGTGGTAGTAATAATTGTGATTAATATTTTTATAATTAATTCTTATTTTATTTTATTATTATTTTTTTTTAATAATTTTATTTTTATTTTTATAATAATTAATTGATTAATATATAATATAATTCGTAATCTATTTTCGGACCGGGTAAGTGGCACTGCTTTACGGGGCAGGATGACGTCTGCGGGGTCCGCTAGTATAAAATACTTACCAATAAAATATGTGACGTCAATTAATAGTTGTAATTTGTAACAGTTGCAAGTAGATTTATTGAAGTACACTTGCAGCGCAGCAAGGTTGCTTACATTCACGCCTTTACTGAAAACAAAGAGCGATAAATTGACAATAGACATTATTAATGGAAACGGAATCAGAAAGTAGCAGATGTAAATATAACCCATAAATATTTTAATGAAATAGAAAAAAAATATGTATTCATAAAAAAGTTTATATAGATAATCGTTGAAGATACTCAATACTCTATGACTTTATTGCTTTACCATAAGTAAGTAGAAGCTTAGGTGGTAGGTGCTTATTATATATATCTAATCATTATGGACCCTGTTGGGCACAACAAAAGTGTTAGACGAGAGGAAGCTCTGATCATACATAGTAATATGAATTTTTATGGTGCATTTTATTTTATTTCAGAACTTTATTTTATTTATTTATTTATTTATCATAACTTACAACTATCATTACAGGCTAGCCTAATGCGACAGAGTAGTAACTAATTCTTATTCCTAAAGTCATTAAATCTAATTACTTTTATAAATGACAAAATTACAAAATAATTGTACACATATTTGTAGCAAATTATTAAAACCTTATCTTATCTTATTTATACTACAAAGGTAATAAGCAGCCTTTGTGAATACGTTCAGTGTACACGAGAATAGATCTATCTGGTCAGACAGTTATAACTTAAAAACATTAAATAGCATAGAAACATTATATAAATAAATTAAAACATAATTAAATTGTAACATTAAGAAATTATAAAGACCGATGTAGTACTTGGAACGTACACAAAGTACACAAAAATACTTTTTTTTTTGTGAACGACCTTATCCTATCGGCCCGAAGGCGAAGGTCCTTTACTGGTTCACCGGACTTTTTCGGTGAGCCGTCCGAGGACGGTAGAACCATTCTATTACGATGACAATAGCCTAAAGGGCTTCCCTACGCGGGGACGAACCTGACTAGACGTAGCTAGTTGCTGGACAATTACAGATTTAGGGGTAAATGTTCAATATCTGAAAATCCTGTCACAAAGGGAAAATTTTAGATTACACATTACAATTTTCACTTACGTTACTTCAACTGGATAATTTGCGGGCAAAAGTGGAGTCATATCACTTGTTAATTTGTACTTCTGGTCTCTGCATTCCGTGTAACAAACTGGTTTACAACGCATTTCTTTCTCTGATATAGTAACTGAAAGAAAAAATGTGTCTGAAATATTACTTGAAACATATTCTAATTATTTATTTTCTACCAGTATTGGTCATAAAAATAATTTCTATCTAATATTAAAAACTAAACATAAAACATTAAAAGCAAAATAAACTAAAATAAAAATTAAAAAAGAACAATGCACTACATTTAATTATTATTCTTGAAATTATTAATAAATAATAAAATAAATTAATAATAAATAAAATACTTAATGACATAAAATAATAAAAACATGCAATACATTTAATTTTTGAAATTAATTATATCAATGATTTACAGGTAACATGTCATTATTTAATAATAAAATATTAGTTTTCAATAATAATATGTCTGCCTCTGAGTCATTTGTTGGTTTGTTTTGAAAAAAATATATTTTTGTATGCTACTATCTAGTATTTGAATAAAAAAGGTGTAAGTAATAAAAGAAAGATAATTTTACAATTTCACATCAAAACAGCTAAACTATGATGGACGAAATATTGCAGGCGTCTTACGCCTAGAACAAAAATAACTCTTAACTCATGACATTCTCCATAATAATAATAATACAAGTTTATTTCAGGTATCAACCTATATAATTCTTACTACAAAACAAGAATTAAACTCACTTCAACCCTTTTTAGAGACCCACAGCTGGGCACGGATCTTCTCTCAACTATCTTACGAGTTCAGAGTATAGGCCTTAATCCACACTCTGACCAAATGCGGGTTGGTGAATGTCACATGTCCTCAAAGTAAAATTAAATTAATAAAATTAAATAGGCTACAACTACCTTGAAAGGTAAATCGTGTGTAATCCCATTATTGTTATTACTTAGGCGTTTATAATATCTTATCTTAAATTTTATTATTATTATAATCCCTGTATGATATCTTTAGTTGATAGATTGAAAGAGGCTTAGAGATTTAACTGATTTATTGATAGAACAAATGATAATAATTGATTGATAGTGAGAACACACGCGTCGCGGTTGATTAGCGATTGTGAACTAAACTTACTTTATACAAAAATTAATAATATTGGAATTATGCTGATCGAGCGCGCGTGCTTACAAAATCACGATGTAAGGTGAAACCGTACATGCTCCCGAGCGAGAGATGTAGGTTGATTAAGATGATATTAATAATTGTAACTAGATACAATAAAAATAGTAACTAAAAATAAAGAGAATATGATAAACTTTGAGTAATTAATTGTCAGAAATGTTAAAAACTGATTTTAAGATAGGGGAGGTGGCAACATCTTTCCTAATCGCACTTGTTGTAGCGACTTCATCAGAGTCAGTTTCACGCGAGCACTGCACTTTTTCACTACACTTGACACTATGACACGGTGCCGCAACGCTGATGACGCTGGCAGGCCGCTGCAGCGCGCTAAACTGCATTGTTTGCGCAGCATCTCCCGCCGGAAGTGTGGGTGCCTGCTGCCCTCGTAGTCTTCGCCATGTAGCATAAACTCCGACTGCTGCCATTATACCGATGATGATGTATATAGCAGTGTAATGATGGATGTCATGTATCCTCATATCTTCTTCCAATGGGGAGATTTGTTTGATGGTATCGAGTTGGGTTTTAATGTTGGCCAACTCCCTTTTGTTAGTTTCTAGGTCGGTATTGACGAGCGGTATATGTGGTAAAGAAATGTTAATGATATTGTTTATTGGCGCTATGTCGAATGAGTCCAAATCTGGCTTTATGTCAAGTCTGCTTGTCATCTGCTTATGACTGTACAGACTAAAGTTTTGCGATTTAACAACACATCCCTGACCTACGCTAAGCAAACCAGCTTGCGACAAATGTATTGCAGTAACTTGATCGGGACATAGTAATCTTATATTGCATTGATCGCAGCAGAAATATAAATACTGATTTATTTTGTTTATTTCTGTCCATCTGTTTGTACAAGTATTTGTGATAATTTGGCATTCACCTGTTTTCTCTGAAGTTTGACATAAATTTTGATCATCCTTGATGCTGTATTCAGGTGTTCGAATGCTACACAACACTTTACTTGCACTTTGCTGAACGCAAAGGTTTAACTCATTGTTTGTGAGTAATAATGACGCATCATTATTCAGATTTACTGCTACAAATTCTGAAACTGGAACTACTTGTACCATGTTCGTGTTTATTTTATACGGTATAGGAATAATCTTCAGAATCTCAAAGGTATCTCTGGTGATAAGCGGTATCTTGATTTCAAATATAAAATACTGTGCAGACATCCTTGCGCGAACTTTCAATAGATGATAAATTGCTGAGAACTGCATTTCGTCAGTTGGTGACGTCAACTCCTTGGGCAGTTGCCTCGATATGACGTCAAGTTCGTGTTTAAGTTGATCAGGTGATATAAGGTGAATATTAAATTTGCCGTGGTATATATCTGTGGTAGTGTCGAGCAATTTATCTTGTACGGAAGTAAGCTTGTTTAACAAATTAAATGCGATCATTGATGTCATTGTAAAGTCCGTGATTATAGAGATATTTTGAATGGCAAGTTTAAATTGACTTATGTCATTTTCGAAGTTAAGGAGCTTTTGATTAATAGCTTTGTACTGTTTACCTATGAAGTATTCAGTTCTTTTTAGTAAATTGAACTCTGCTTCGACTATAGAAGTCTGATTTTTCCATAACATCGCCATATGATTCTGATTTAATTTTATTGTTTTGATATCTTGCTCGTAACTTGATGCGAAGCGTTCATCTAAGATACCAAATAAACTATTAGCAAGGTATCCGACTCCGTTTATCAGACCGCGCTTGTTTCTCGCGCGTGCGTTAAAATGCTGATTTAGCAACATGTCGTTGTAGTGTTGCATTTCTTGATAACCGTGGTTTAATTGCATAAGGATTCCTTCGCAATGCGTTTGCATGTTTGTTTGTTTACATATACTGTCTAGGTATTTTATGTGTTTAGACAGAGCTTTTATGCCATCCCAGTAAGGGTTCATGTCAAAATATACTACAAGATTCCAATCATCTCTGATTATATGCATGTCGCTAATTTTATCAAAGTAAAGGGACTGATTTAATGGTAGTTGTTTGTTGCTAAAGGCACATTGCGAGTTACAAATTAGAGACATAAAAAATAGTAAAAGTGTTGTTGCCATTGTTGCAAAATTATATTTTCTTCGATTACATCTGTCAGTTTTATTTTGTGTGTTGTTATTGTTTGCTTGATCTGTTTTTTCGTGAACTGGTAAGATTGACAGCTTCACCGCTGGTCGTTTTAATAGTCCATTTTTGGTCTTGACTGTCACAACACGGACGTGACCGTCTCTTCCAGGGTGAAGCTCGGTTACTCTTCCTAATGCCCATTTACCAGGCGGTAAATTTGGGTCGTTTATAACTACGACGTCGTTGATATTTAAATTGTTTTGTGCATGTTTCCACTTACTTCTAGAGTTCATTTGGCTTAGGTATTCTGATTTCCACCTATTCCAAATATCAACATATATTTTTTGAACTAGCTGCCACCTAGTACAAAGGTCCTTTTCGGTTTCCCATATTGTGAGATTGGGTCCACTTACTAAGAAATGGGATGGAGTTAGATAGTCTAGATCTTGAGGATCTTCTGTCATAGAACAAAGAGGTCTAGAGTTCAGGCATGCTTCTATTTGAGTTAGGATGGTATACAACTCTTCGTATGTGAGTTTCTGCTCACCAATTACTCTCCTCATGTGATGCTTAAGGCTCTTCACACCTGCCTCCCACAAACCTCCTGCTGATGGCCATGACGGGGCATTGAAATGCCATTCTATCTCCATCTCAATTATTTCAGGCATGCATGCTTGTTGAAGTTCTTGAAATTGTTGTGCTAGTATGTGGCTGGCTCCTAGAAAATTGGTTCCATTGTCACTGTATATGTGCCGCGGCGTGCCTCTTCTGGCAGCCATACGGCGCAACGCTGCTATGAATGCTGTTGAAGATAGATCTGACACCAGCTCCAGATGTACGGCTTTGGTCGCCATACAAACAAAGAGAGCAACATAACCCTTTGTGGTTTTGATGCCTCGGCCTTTGTTAGCCTTGACATCTATAAACCCTGTATAATCTACACCTGTGTGGCTGAATGGTCTCGAAGGGTTACATCTTGATTCAGGTAGATCTCCCATGAGTTGATAAATTTTGTCTGGATTTTGTTTTCTACAGATAACACACAGGCGCAAACGCTTTTTGATAGCTCTAATTCCTCCTAAAATCCAAAAGCGATTTCGCAAAAATGCGGAAGTTAATTTCGGATCACCGTGGAGGGTGATTTTATGGCCGTAGTCAATTATTAAATCTGTTAACGGTGTGTTATTTGGTATTATGATTGGATGTTTCATATCTTCACTGATATATGCTTTACTGAGCCTCCCTCCTACTCTCAAGATACCTTTGTCATCGAGGTAGGGATTTAAGTTTAATAATTTGCTAGACTTGCTGATTTTGTTTCCTTTGTTTATATCTTTGATTTCTGACGAAAACTCTAGTTGTTGTATATATTTTGTTAATGTTGTTTTTGATCTATTTATTTCGTGTAATGATAAATATGTTTGCTTGTTGATTTGTTTATCTTCTTTTTGTTTTATGAACCGCAGAACCCATGCTAATATTCTAACGAGTTTCATGTATGAACTATATTTTGTAATAAGTTGTTGTAAGATTTTTTCACCGCTTTGCTTAACTATAGTGTTAACGTGATGGATTTTCTTTTCTTCGAGATCCGTTGTGTAAATTGATTGTTGATTTTTGTAGTTACTGGTTTGTAACCACGACGGTCCTTGCCACCACAAGGGATACTGAATTAACTGCTGTAATGATAGACCTCTACTAGCGCAGTCGGCAGGATTTTCGACTGATTTGACATATCTCCAGCAAGTCGAGGGCATTACATTCGTGATTTGTTTTGTTCTGTTGGCGACAAATGTTTGCCAACGTCCGGGATCGCCTTGTAACCATCCCAGTACAGCCGTAGAATCTGTCCAGCCGTAAATATCTATTTCCTGATCCACGAAGCTATTTAGAACCTTAGACATAAGTTTTGCTAATAGATGAGCGCCACAGAGTTCTAACCGTGGTATAGATATGTTTTTGTTACACGGAATAATTCTAGACTTTCCTGCGACTAGTACGATGCTTGTTTGGCCTTGATAATTGGTTTTACAGTAGATTACGGCAGAGATTGATTTTCGAGATGTGTCACAAAATCCGTGTAATTCTACGCGACGACCTGGGATGATACCGAGCCATCTTGGAACTTCCACTTCATTGATGTGACCGCTGCTTGCTTTTATTTTCACCCATTCTTTGTACATAGGTTCTGATATAGGATCGTCCCAATCTATTTTTGATTCCCAGATATTTTGAAACATGATTTTAAGTGTGGTTGTAAATGGTGTCAACCATCCGAGAGGGTCAAATAATCTGGAAATATCTGACAGTACTGATCGCTTGGTTGCCTTGATAAACGTGGAGTCCATTGTTGGCTCGAATGAAAAACAATCTTTGACTGGGTTCCAACGTAATCCTAAGGTCTTCGTAGATTCAGGTTGCTTAAAGTTAAAGGATGTTGACATGTTGTCATTGAGTAAGTGAGGGCTGTTTGATACCCACTTCCTTAAATTGAAGCCGCCTCTGTTCATTAGCTCGATCAGGTCTTGCTGAAGTCTGCGAGCTGAATCAATATCCGGGCTACTTTGAAGCACGTCATCCATGTAGAATGACTGCTCAACCGCCCTGGCTGCTTCCGGATAGCTGTCGCGTTCGTCGTTAGCTAGTCGTCTTAGCGTCATCATAGCTAAGAAAGGAGCAGCTTTGGTTCCGTATGTGACAGTAGCTAACTGAAATTCTTTGAGTACTTCGTTTTGATTATTTCGCCAAATTATCTTCTGCAAGCTTTGGTCTTCTTCATGCACTAAAATTTGACGGAACATTTTTTCTATGTCGGCAGTAAAGGCAAATTGATACTGTCGCCATCTTAATATTAATGATTGAAGGTCCTGCTGTAGATTCGGGCCCTTATGCATGAGATCATTTAAACTTTTACCGTTCGACATTTTTGATGAGGCATTAAAAACTACGCGAAGGGACGTAGTCAATGAACTTTCACGTAATACGCAATGGTGAGGCAAATAATATTGTAGTTTCGAATTGCAACTAGCGGGTTTCATATGACCTAATGCTAAGTATTCATTCATGAATGACTTATATTCCAGAGCGATATTGTTATTTTTGATAAATTTACGTTCTAATTGTGCGAACTGGGCAATTGCCTTAGATCTGGAGTTGCCTAAATTTTCTTGATAATTTGATTTGAGAGGAATACGAACTACGTATCTCCCAGTGATATTTCTGATTGTGCTTGCGTTATAATACTGAATGCATTCGTGATCATCTGTTGATAAAGATCCTGATTCCGAAATGTCTTCAGTCTCCCAAAACTTATGTAATTGGTCGACGTCGATTTGTACGACGTTACACTGTAAAGACGTGTGTACATTACCGCATAAAATCCATCCCAGATGCGTTTCCTGTGCAATGGGTATTGATTGATCTAATCTACAAATTCCATCTAAAATGATTCGGGAGTATATGTCAGCTCCAAACAATATATCTATGGGACGACTGATGTAAAATTCGGGATCGGCTAATTCAATGTGTTCTAAGTAAGGCCAAGAAGGTTTCAAAAAGCTGTGGGAAGGTAAATTTTTCGTTAACGTTTTCATAATAAAAACGTCAGTGTTAAAACTATAGGACTTGTTCAATGAAAAGCAATTAATGTTCATATTTCCTTTACAAGTGTTGTCCTTAACACCGATCCCTGTAATCACACCCTTACTTTTTTGCCGTGGTAAACATAATTGCTGTGCTGCGTTTTCTGTGATAAGCGAAGTTTGTGAACCCTGGTCAATTAGGGCTCGCATAGTAAGGTATGACCCATCTGACTTTTCCACTTTAATTAGGGCTGTTGATAGCAATATCTCAGGTATATCATGCTGCTGAGCCACGTGTGAGTTCATTGCCTGGGTTTGCTCAATCGATGCACGTGTGACAGAGTTTTTTGTTACTGCTGCGTTCGATGATTTGCCTTGAGATTGCGCAAACGCTTCGTGCAAAATAGTGTTGTGGAACCCATCGCATTCGCGGCAACGCTTGGTTGAAATACATGCCTTACCGTTATGACTGTAAAGACAGTTTTCGCATAACTTGAGTTTGCTGACAGTTAGCCTTTTATTGTTTAAAGACATTTCTAAAAATTGTTCGCAGTGATAAAGTCCATGTCCATTTTTGCATAATGGGCATGTTTTAATGGAACGGAAATCGAACTTGGTTGCTAATTGCGAAATAGATTTATTACTTGAATATGATTGCTTTACATACTTGTTATAATTGTTTTCCTTTGATAGTTTTGAAATAGAAGATGATGATTTTGGAGGATCTTGTTTCCTCCTGGATGATTCCATGCAGGTGAATTTGGCTTCTAAAAAGTCTAGAAATTCTGATAAAACAGGCAACTCGCGTGGGTGTTTGAGTGACTCCACGTAGTCGCTATATGTTTCCGCATCTAACTTATTTGATAAAAGGTAAACAAGTAACGGATCCCAGGTGTTAATATCAACGCCTAGGTTTTTTATAGAGTTGAGACACTCCTGGGTAGTGTCGTGCATGCGTTTAATGTTATGTATTGATGGCTGTTGCAAGATCGGTAGATTCATTAAAAGGTTTAGATGTGAATTTAATATAAGTTTTTTGTTATTGTAGCGATGGTTCAGTATGTCCCAACAAACAGAATAGTTGTCAGAGCTAATTTGAAGATGCTGTATAAGTCCCTCGGCTTCGCCCTTGATTTTAGCCTTCAAAAATTGCATCTTTTGTGCTTGCGAGAGCGAGGGATTGTTGTGTATCGCCTCAGTGAATAAATCTTTGAAGGATACCCACTGACTGTACTTTCCGTTGAATATGGGTACTTCCATCTTGGGTGTAGTGTTTTCCCTGTGAGATACAGACCACAATTTGCTATTCAGCGCCCTTTTCATGCGATTGTAAGTCGCTTCATAGGCTGTGAACATATCCTCGTAGTTTGCATCTTTGCCGTCAAGTTCGCCATCCAACTCCCAGTGTAAACTGTCAATGACCGACCATCTTGCTCCCAACGTTTTGATAGTGTCTTCGAATTCCCATTTCTCTTGAATGTTCTCAATGTTAATGTTCGCTAAAGCTCGAGAAAATGCTTTAAAATTGCTGCTTTGTTTTTTCAGTCTTGGAAAACTAAGGGTATAGCAGTTTCTAGTAAAGTAAAAAGAAATATGTATCTACAAATAAAAAGTAAACAGTGTCAAGATTACCAGTCAAAGTATTTAAAATATTGTAAAATCATGAAACGGGTTATAAGAAAAGCAAAGCAAAACTCCAATACTAGGTTTATATTAAAAAGTGACAATAAAACTAAAGCAACATGGCAACTAATTAAACAACAGACTCAATCAAATAACAATATTCAGCCAACCATTGATTATGTAGTCCAAAATGGAGATGTTATCGAGGACCCTCTGAATATTGTTACCGTCTTTAATCAATTCTATATCACACAAAACCTAAGTAAACCTTCATTTCGTGCGCAGGTGCAGCTACCTGAAAATCACCCTAAAAGTATATTTCTTAATCCAGTAGATAGACTTGAAGTAGCGAAAATTGTCAAACTCTTGAAAAATAAAAACAGTTACGGTTATGACAACATACCGATCAAAATTATAAAAGAAAGTCTTGAATATATAGTAGACCCACTAGTATACATAATAAACCTAATGCTTGAAACGGGTAAATTTCCAGAAAACTTAAAAAAAGCTTTAATAAAACCTCTCTACAAGAAAGGATCGCGTCATGATATAAATAATTATAGACCTATCGCTTTGCTTCCATGTTTCTCTAAAATCTTTGAAAAGGTAATATATAACAGATTGTCAAATTTTCTAAACGCCAATAATATTCTAAACTTAAATCAATTTGGATTTCAAAGGAAGAAAACAACTTCACTGGCAATTTTCAAGTTACTAAATTCTATATGGGAGAATATAAATAGTAAAAAGCAATGTGCAGCACTATTCATAGATATGTCAAAAGCATTTGACTGTGTCAGATACGATATCTTACTCCAACAATTAGAAAAAATAGGTATCAGAGGTAAAGCTTTAGAATTGATAGATAATTATTTACATAATAGGAAGCAAGCGACAATGATTGAAGTTTATAACAAATCCGAGAAACTAATAGAAACCGTCAAATCAGAATTCGATGACGTACATATAGGAGTACCACAAGGAAGCATTTTAGGCCCACTGCTATTTCTCATTTACATAAATGAACTTCCCAACATAACTGATCATTTATGCGTAATGTATGCGGATGATGCTACGATACTTATCACTAATAGTAGCAAAAAAAATTACGAAGACGAAATAAATGATACGTTAGGTCAAATAACTAAATGGTTGCTAACAGTAAACTTAAAGGTAAATTTAAACAAAACTAAATTAATCCAATTCCGAAACTATCAAAGCAAACACATTAAAATCAATATAACATTAGAGGACAAAGCAATAGAAGAAGTTATATCTACAAACTTTTTAGGGGTCACTATCGATCAACACCTAAATTGGAAAGCACACATCGAAAAAATTAATAAAAAAATCTCAAGTGCTTGCTACGCATTATCAATTTTATCGGAAAATACTAACATCAATATTGCAAGAAATGCCTATTTTGGAAATGTTTATCCTTTATTAACATATGGGGTTATCTACTGGGGAAACTCGACAGATGTTCAATCAACTTTCATTCTTCAAAAAAAATGTCTTCGCACAATATATAACATGCACCGTACAGAATCACTAAGACAGGTCTTTAAAAATAAAAATATTCTGACTCTCACTGGTATTTATATATTAGAGCTTTGTTTATTTGTAAGAAATAATATGCAGTATTTTGACCTCAAATCCAACACCAAGAAAAATATTCGTATTAAATATAAATACAATATTATTTTACCCATTGTAAAGTGTTCAATATTTTACAAAAGCACTTATATAACCGCCATTCGTGTCTATAATCATCTACCTGTAGATATAAAGAAGTTAGATGGCAGATTATTTAAAACCTACTTGAAGAAGTGGCTAATTGTTAATGTGTTTTACAACTTGAATGAGTTCTTTGCACAAAAGTTTTGTTAGGCAGTTTTGTGTAATAATTATAATTATGTTAAATTGTTCTTTTTTCTCTAATGTATTTATTTCTTAAAATGTTACATAGTTATTGTTTAACTTATTAATTATTGCATATCCGACTCGGGTAGACTGTTGAAACGTGACTACAATACTTACACCATTTATGTACACAGTTATGCAATAAACGTATCTTTATCTTTATCTTTATCTTTATCAATAGCTCGTCCAGCTTGCTGTTGGTGCCCTGCGACCGAAACTGAGGTTTCTCTAAGACTGACGTCATCTCGGTATCTTCGGGCTTGCTATCGATTGTTTTTCCGACCGGAAATGGACTTGAAGGTCCAGGTGTTGGTGTTGGCGGTTTAATGACCGATACCGACAAAGCTTGTTTAATGGTATCGCGAGCAGATAAATAAAATTCCTTAGCTTGTTTGTAGTGATCATTGATAAAATATTCGCTCGATTTGTCACTAAACCCGCTCAACTTGATATGATTAGTCTGGAACTCCTGCCAGTACGATTCCAGGTTCTCTAACCGCCTCTTGATATATTCTGGAGTTTTACGCTCCTGACCAGCTTTCTTAAAATTTGTTAAAAGCTGGTTTATGGCATTTATAGTAAGACTTTGATTGGCAAGTAAATCTTCCATGATATTGCTCATATTTCTATAGAATAAAAATAAATTGGAAAGATCTTACTTGTTTTGCTGCTCTGACTCGTCTCTGGTGTACCTCCCACTGGACTGTTAACCGCACTCCTGGCCTGTATGTATCGGCTGCTTGAAGTGTTCGGCTGCTGGTAACGCGTTCCACTCACACGAATGACCACCTGACTTTAATCACTCGCGAAATGGTCCCGCTTTACGGTTGCTCGAAGGACCAAAAAGATGTATGATATCTTTAGTTGATAGATTGAAAGAGGCTTAGAGATTTAACTGATTTATTGATAGAACAAATGATAATAATTGATTGATAGTGAGAACACACGCGTCGCGGTTGATTAGCGATTGTGAACTAAACTTACTTTATACAAAAATTAATAATATTGGAATTATGCTGATCGAGCGCGCGTGCTTACAAAATCACGATGTAAGGTGAAACCGTACAATCCCAAAAATTGTTGGTAAATTAAACCTTTTTATAAGAAACTTGTCTTGCATAATTTTTACTCCAGAAGTCGCTTCACGGAAATGGAATCACGCGTGGACGCTTAAAGTGGTCCTGAGCGTCCAAATAACCTTAAAATAACTTTTAAATACATACCTGTAACATTGTTCAAACACCTCAAATCTTCAAATTCACAAATACGAGTGGATTTATCTGAAAAAAGTTCGACAAAGTGTTATTAAATTTTAAAAACTAAGTCATTTTTATAAGAAAGTAAAATAATAATAAATAGTTCTATCTGGCATTTAGACCACCCATTACAACACATTACATAATAATATAAAAAAAAAACACTACATTATGTCAGACATGTCACTTAATATTTTATTCTGAACTTGTCATAAAAAGTGTGCGAAATCCAGTCTTCACTATTTTATTAATACATTTATTAGTCTGGTCCGAAACGAAGCAAAAAGCATTTTACATTTTCCTCAGCAAACATGCCAGACGCACTGTAGTGCTCCAGAAAAGATTAAGCATCACGTGGAAAACATTGTAAAACACGAAGAGAATTAAAGACTCTCCGTGTACTTATACAATTGTAATGGTGTAGAAAGCCGGTCAGTAGGCCAGTTCACGTAATTAATTGTTCAGTTGCAGTGCAGTTGCAGTTAAGTTTCGATCAAAACAGACCTTTACCTAACTTTTACAACCGCTGTCAGATACGCTCGCGTCAAGTTCACGTCATTTGGCGTTCATCCCTACTAATATTATAAATGCGAAAGTAACTCTGTCTTACTGTCTGTTACGCTTTCCCGCTTAAACTATAAAACAGATTTGAATGAAATTGGGTATGGAGGTAGTTTGAGACCCGATAAAGGACATAGGATAGTTTTTATCCGACTGCGCAAAAAGAAGGTAATGTTTTGGCGCTATAACCCACATACACGCGGGAGAAGCCGCTGTCGGAAAGCTAGTGTTTTATTTAAGACAATTACAAGAATACCATTTTACACTAAGACGTACGTATTTGCAACTGCACAGCAACTTGATCACCGCGTCAAGAAATTACGTGAACTAGCCTACAGTATGCATCAAATGACATTATTTTCATTTGTTTTGAGCAGTCAGCAGATCATTTAGCCAGCATTTTGCGCCTGGAATCAGCTCTATATAATAAACTACGGTTTTTTTTATATCATTTAGTCTGGCATTTCACCATTTGTTATTTTTTGACATGTCCATACACGTATATATCTCTCTCTCTCTCTTTCGGAAACGCTTCCAACGATTTTCATGAAATTTAGTACCTAAGGTTTCGGGGTAAATTAGCTAGGTTTCATCTTTAGAAAACGTCATTTCATTCGTATTTTAAAGCTATGAAAAAACTGCAATAATGTCATTAGAAAACAAACACAAATTTGGTCACAATGTGTAATATTATTATAGCTCAGTGGGAATTTGGTTGTTCATAATAAACTGATCATAATGTTTTTTCCTTTTAATTCCTTCTTTTTTGAGAAAGACTGTTCCTACAGTCCATCAAATCTAAGAAGTACCGTTTTACAGTTCTAAACGTAGTACATTTAGAATTTTATTTTATGTATAAAAATTGTTTATGTTATGTTAAAATAAAAATAGCTTCATGATTCAATTATTTCACAGGAAAGCTAATAAAAATAGTGTGAATTACGCCTCTATAAAGCTAATTTAATACAAAACAGTAAAACGTCAAAAGGTACTTCATAGATTTGTTCAATAGTAGGAGCCCTTTAATACTTAAAATTTCCAAAAACAATCATCCAGATACTGAATATGATTGTACAAAATTTGGCGGATTCACTGGTTTTAGAATCATATTAATAGGATCATTATTATTAAAAGGAAAATAAAAAGTAAAAACATTAATGTCACACAAACAGGAAACAAATCAATCAACAAATTACGTGTAAAAACAAGAAAAATAAAAACAAAAAAATAACATTGCTCAGCAAACGCTGTGAGTAAAAACCATAACCTACTAAAATAAAGGCGACTCACAGCTCAGATTTTCAGCCACGGACAACAGGCTCAGCCCAACTTAAAGCTAATTACTACTCTCAATAATTAGAAAACCCCGAAAGAGGAATACCAAAGCCTCTTTTCTCCTGTCACTCTTTATTGACTTTTTAAACGACTACATAATAAAATATTTATATAAAATCTCTTTTGAAGTAAAAACTCACCTCTTGGGTATTTATAGGGCACACAATTACAGGCTTCTAGATACGTCTTCATTTTGCACTCTGTGCAGCAGGTTTCATAACTATACCTATTGAATTCAAAATATCTTATTTCAATATTTTGTAAATCTGAATTTACGTAATAACCAATTAAAACAAACTGTTATACAGGATGGAAGGGACCGCCCTCCACAAACCGATAGGGTAAAATCCGTACATTAATAATAATAATAATTAAGCCTTTTTTTTGATCGATGCACTATAACAAACAATGACAAAATATTACTTACATAATACTTATAATTATTCCTATTTAATGTAACTATTTTATTTTTATTTAACAAGATTATTATGATTTAATTATTTAATGATTAATGATTTTAATATTATTATGTATTATGAATTATTTAATATTTATTTAAATTTTAGTCATGGCCCCATTTTTGGGTATAGGCCTCCTCCAAATGCTTCCAGTTATCTCTACTTTTTGCTATATTCATCCAATCCTTGCCTGCCGTCCGCTCTATGTCGTCTATCCACCGGTCTCTAGGTCGCCCTCTAACTCTTTTCTCTCCTGGACCTTTCCATTTAATTGCATGTTTTGGCCATCTGTCATCAGAACTTCGAGCCAAATGTCCAACCCACCTCCATTTTAAGCGAAGGGCGTGTTGCACTGCGTCTATCACTTTCGTTTTTTTTCTTATGGTAGAGCTGTTTTGCTTGTCCAAGAGTCTCAAGCCTAGAGTACTTCTTTCCATAACGCGCTGGCATGAGCGTAATTTTGTTATAATGTTATTATTGAAAGTCCATGTTTGGGAGCCATACGTCAGAAATCCGTACATTATAAGACGATAATTACATGGAATAAAGTCAGGAACTTTATGGATATCCAATAACGGTTACACCCTAGGGAAACCCTAATGGCATCCAACCTTTCCACTATAAGGTCCTTACTACTAAACACACTCGCACCGCGACATTTCATGCATGGTTCCTTAAAATAATGTACTTTGTGAGGGGTGTTTAATATTAGCTGTTTTCCAACCAATTAATTAGCAGTTACTAACCAACATATGTATAATAATACCTATTACCTATCAGTATAATCCAGCAAGATCTCGTCATGGAACCAACAAGCCCGCTTGGCTGGGTCTACCCTCCGCACACTAGTATCACTTTGGAACAACATGGCTTCCACTTCGATCTCCACCAATTCTCCTAAACTGATGTATCGGTACAGAACTGTAGTTTCTGGGTAATCATTTGGATCGCTTATAATCACCTGTGGAATAGTAAAAGCGAGCGATTTCACCGCACATTATAGTCAATACAGTTAAATGTCAAATTCATTAGGTACTAAGGCTTATTTGCGAATAAATAACATTAAAGTATGCACAAATATAAGACGCTAGATTAAAAAAAAAACCACTTCTAGATTTTAAATCTAGATGTTTCAGTCTTTCCAAAGAATTTCAAAGTTATTTTTAGTCATGAAGTGTGAAAAGATTTTGAAACGTCGAGAGATAAAATTTAAAATACAAGCGATATAATCCGTAATAAAGTAGTTTTTAACCGACTTCTAAAAGGAGGAGGTTATCAATTCGACTGTATGTTTTTTATGTTTGTTACCTCAGAACTTTCAAATGGGTGATCCGATTTTGATATATATATTTTTTTAATTGAATACTGATGCTTCTCGTGTGGTCCCATTTCAGTTTGGTTTAGTTCTGAGAATGGCATCCATGAAGTCGGTTTTTTTTGTTAATATTTTAACTTATACATTATATTTCAATAAATTTGCGTAGAATAATAAAAATACTACTTATGACGTTATGAAAATTGTTATTTTGCGAATGACTGGTACCTAAGCCTGGTTTTAACTGTGTCTATAAGGCATTTTATTTGAACCATGGCATGGTCACAGTTTCTTTTGTAATAGTCAGTCTTAAGACTGCCTTATTTCATAATGTGTCTGCCTTGAGACTTTAGTCAACAGCGCATAAAGCTTCAGCTCTCCCATTACTAGTATTTCATTTTATTTTACGGGATACACTTCGGAGAGTTCTTTCACCGGACAAATAGAGGTACGGCTATGCGCCACCGTTATATGGTGGAAATTCCACAAAGCGTTTGCAACCAATTCTTTTTGTGTGAACTACCAAGTTGTGGAATTCGCTGCCGGCATCTATGTTTCCCGATAGCTATAATCTGCCTGTCTTCAAGTCACGAGTGAATCGGTATTTACTGGGTAAGCGCGTTCTATCGTATACTACATCATTGCTTCAAATCAGGCAAGTTGTCTTCAAGCGCAAGCTTATTAAGGATAAAAAAATCGAGTATAGGGCATTAACGAATGAGGCCAAACAGCAAGGTAAGGCATAGATACCTACTCTCAAGACTAACAGAAATTAAAGTTATCGAAGTGGAGCAGCTCACCTTGTAATTTAATCTATAACCTCATGCGCAAACTGTCTCGCAAACAATGGAACTTATTTTGATACCTTTCTATGACGTGTTCACCCATTATGACATCATTTTAGTCTACTTATACTGACCTTGACTCCGTAATATCGAACAAGTGACCAGCTTGGATAATCCTCGGGCTCGACGTTGAAAACAATAGTTAACCCTGATGTCCTGAAAGGTATACATTACACTTAAAAGTACTTGCTTCAAAGTCAAACTTTTACCATGGTTAGATTCTAGGAAGCAATTTAGTATCAGATTTTGATACTGAAGAATTTAATTACAACAAGGAAAATCGCAAAATGAGTTTGTTTCTCGAATTTTCTTTTGTGAAGGACGTAATCAATTGACTTTTTCATTAACTTTTAACCGGTTCATTATTATAAGATAAAAGTAAATTTTCAACACAAATTTTCTGTTTCGGGGGCTGAGCCGCTTTCATCCGTGGGAGTACATCTTCAATCTTTATCTGGACAAGTTTTGGTATTGTCATGCACTTTATGGAGCTGGCTCATCAAATCTCTTTCCGTGAAGTGAACTCGCTCCTTCCGCAGTTCCAAGTTCTAACTCTAGTAATTGAGAGAAGACCAGTAGGTACTGCTAGGTAGCAGTGGCAGCAAAAAAATTGTTAAAAGAGCCAAACTGCAAGCTATATGAGTAATTTTACTTATTAATAACATTGGACCCACAAGATTCAGGTTACGTGATTAATTGTACTAACGAAAACAATGGTGCCTTTTTATGTAGTCCCGGAACAAAGGGAAAATTATCTTTCATTCATTTCTAAGCAAAAACTTTTACTCACAATATGGTTTAACTAAAGTAAAGTAAAGTAAAATTTATTCATGTAGTAAGTAGTTACAATTAATATCTTAGAGTACAGGTTTATTTCATAATACGTAGTGTATAATACATTTGCCTGAAATAGGTTGCCCTGTGTTTCAGGCTTAAAAGGCAGACAATGTTTTAATAATCACTAAAGCGCAAAGTAAAAAATAACACATTTCATAACACTAACTCTAATACAAACTAAGTAGTCAATAATTATATTATATGAAACTCATTCACTTTAATACTTCAATACTTTAATACTAGCTTTCGCCCGCAGCCTAGTGCGCGGGATTCCTGTATTGAAATTTTAGAAATACTTTTTAGTACACCGTCCTCACGCGAAACCTTTGTGCCAAATTTTGTGTTAGTCAGTCAGAAAAAAAGAAGCAGTTCTTGAGAAATAATAGTACCTACTCACTACACGTATGATAAAGTAAATCAAAATTTCATTAATTTGACTATTGGCAGTCTAATATTAACTGAGATTAATGAATGTCTGAAGGTGTGGGTAACATTGAGGTATAAACGAATAGTGTAGGGCTAGCTAAATGGTTTGAATTTGGAACACAAAAATTTTGTTTCTAAATATGGAGTCACGGACTTAATTCTGAGTGTAGATTATTGGACGGCTTGATAAAGCCTGTATTTGATTTTCATGGTGTATACCAAAATTTTTAAGTTTTCTTATTTTCAGTTGTAAGTAATTTTCTTGAGCATTTAATTACAGCAGCTTGCTATTAAAGTGAGTGTGGCGGTCTACTAGTCTACTAGTTGATTGATGTGATTCTTGAATTATCAAAAAAGCGGTGTAGTGTACCTAATTCAGATCTAATTGTAATTAATAGCTATGGAAAAATTCCTCCCCTTTTTTTCCAATAAATATGAGTCATCACGAGACGTCGTGTATTTTGTACTTTAAAAATATTTGTATACAGTGCAGCCATGAAAAATCTATGTAATAATAATGTATCACTAAATGTGTTACCAAGCGCAAAACTCGAGAACGGCTGAACCGACTTCGCTAATTATTTTTTAGAATGTTCCTTATAGTACGAAGATTGTTTTTATGCAGTGAACAATTTTGAAAAAAAATGAGAAAGAAAGAAGTTATTCGAGAGAAGAGATATGGTTAAACATAATGAAGAGTTGAAGCCCGAAAACTTCAACTACAATTTAAACTTTCAAGGAAAGCTGAAGGAAAAATACTTCGTCAACTTTAACCCTTTTTAGTGTCCCACTGCTGGGCACAGGTCTTCTCTCAACCATCTTATGAGTTGAGACAGTTTAGACCTTAATCCACATACGCTTGCCAAGTGTGGGTAGGTAGATGTCATATGTCCTCGAATAATTAGTTTTAGACATGCTGTTTTTCTCACGATGTTTTCTTTATGCAGATGTTAAGCAGCGGCAATGAAACAATTTACACAATGATGTATAGGCAAGACCGAGAATTGAACCCGAGACCTTATATTTCTAAGGCAAAGTTCGTACCGCTGCGCCACCGCTGCTCATTGCGTCATTGCAAATTAGGTATAGGCATGTGTCAGTTTGATATAGTTTGGTACTCGAGTAATTACAAAATGCAGTCGACTGTTTCAAATCAAACCGCAAATGTTTTGGAACAATTGACTTTTCCACGTGTTCCAATTTAAAATTCCCGTCCCAACTTTATCCCTTAATACTTTCATTTGTATTACTTTTGGAACGCAAGATCTAGGCGGGTGATTGGCGAATATATCGGCTTACAATGTGTCCATGTCAGAAAAAAGCGAAGTTACACGACAGGTAGAAGGTCAACCAAGAATAATCACATTCTGATGCAGACACTTACAGATGATTTATATCGAGTGGAAGGATCCACCCTCCACAAACTGATAGGGTGAAATCCATACATCACACTCGAGATGTTGTTGGAAAAGTGCTATTACAGCGATGAGTTTCTGACAGATGGGCTCACACTTTGAAGTTTTTTTAATATTTGAAGTATTTACCTAAATTATTTGTTGAATTTGTTATTAATTGGAGGTTATTGAATTAATTACACTCAAGGAGCATACAGGGCCCTGCGTACTCAATATAACAATGCCTTCAGGGCGCTGTTAGGGCTGCCACGCTGGTCGCGGTAGTGTCACATCGTGGTTCCCGCGGCCCTGCTGGGTGCACATGCGCCGTTGATGCAGCCGTCACGGAATAAGTGGCGGCTGTTTCTGCGGTTCATGTTTACCAAGGTGAAAGATGGAGCGCTGTGGGTTTAGTGAGTATTGCCCCCGCCCGCGGTGTTGCATAAAGCAACATCGCGGTCGGGGGGGCACCGCTTCTCGGTGCCACGAGTCTCACACACCCCCGCCTTCCCCTAGGGGCGGGACAGTGCGTAAATGCATTCCCACAGCGGAAACAAAAAAAAAAAAAAAAAAAAAAAGGGCTGCCACGCTATTGCTGTGCCTCAGGGATGTTAGCCTCGGTTGACGTCGAGTCGATAGCTTTTCGGCTATCATCAGAAAGCGTATAGCATCCCTGTTGCAGCGGGTGCGGGGCGTCTCCAAAAGCTTCCTGAAGACAGCAGCGGGGAGATTGGATATGGACAGTGCCATTATGAGGCACTGGACCCGCATCCATCTAATTAAGGACACGGTTAAATCTTTTAATGATTTGATTAGCAATGTACCTACTTTATTAGTTATTTATTTATTAATAATTATTATGAAATATTTTCTATCAATTGAATTTTAATAATTATTAATAATTAGATATTTAAAGACATTATTTGTATTTTACACAAAAGGAGACGTTCAAAAAATGTATAGAGCCTGGGATTAAAATAATTGTAAATTTGAACAGCAATCTGAGTTACATAGGTTAATAGAGCATAATTAATTAATTTTTTTCGTGTATTTAAAATAATTTTACACCCCCCCGTTTTTTAAAAAATTGAAATTGAAAATAAGAATCCATAATGCAATATTATGATTATTGCAATTGGCAACCCCATGGTCAAATGACAATTGAGCAACCAAAAAAATCAAAATTATTTCGACGCTGTCAATCAAACTGATCAATGACAATGACATCATGACGTTTCCCGTAATTATATTTTTTTCCACGCGTTTTGTTATTACACTAATAAGATAACAAATATTTTTCGTCATAATTACATTAAGCTGCAGCTAGAATAATATTACAAGAGAAAAGTTCTGTAACAGAATGCAATTATTGACGTGATTGCAATATTTATACTGCTTAGGAAACGGATAATTTATGGTAATGTGCGTTTTGTTTTTCTATTACATTTTTTTGATTTTTACAAAAATGGTTGCTCCCAAAATTCGTGTTTAGTTAAATTCTAACAGCTTATTAAATAAGCTTTCCAATGAGGTATATCACATTGGTGTTCAAAATTCTAGCCCACTTTTGACCTCTCCTTTTCTACACAAATGTATTTTGTTCCGAAATAAATGACTTATGACTTATTAGATAATTCTTACATGGAATAAGTTCAGGAACTTTGTAGGTTCGTATCCAATAGTTATAATTGTAATTTGTTTTGTTAACTTATACGGAGTTCATCGTTACTTTAGGGAAAATCTAATAGCGATTTGAAATGATTCCAATCAAGAAATTGAAAGCTCCCTTACGCCCTGGGTGTCCCGTCCCCTGTATAAGACCTGGCGATGCGCGAAGTGGATTTGAAATGTTACATAAACTTTATGTTAAACAGTGCTTGATACTAACGTGTTCTGTTCGAAACCTAGACAGTAAATAATCGATCGAATATCGGGCCCAACCACAGCCCACCCGAACACGGCTCAGCCTAATATTAATCATTATTTAAAAGGTCCCTGGTTTGCTCCCAGTCGTACTCACACATCTTTGTGTTAATTGTTTCATCGCTGCTGCTCAATATCAGTCAAGGAAAATATTGTGAAGATACCGGCATGACAAAATAAATAGGGTTTTATCAATATATGATCAAAACTATTATAAATGTAAATTGCTCCTTTATAGTTATCTACAAAATTTGTCCTATAACCAAACAGAAGAATTGCTAGTTTTACTCAAATAAGCTAACTATGTATTATTTTAGTTTGTTTGTTTATTTTATAAATTATTTCGTAGTTTAAGTGACTAGTCATAGTAAATATCTACTGTTCTACTACCGCCATTAGCACAGGTTAACATAACCTAGTATAGGCAATCAACAGCTATACCTATAAGATAATATTTTAAATTTAAATTTTGTATGGACCTTTTTAATAATAAAGTGATTATTATTATTATGTCTAGGAACTAATCATTCGATGATATTAGACATATGACATTCACCACCCCGCACTTAACCAGCTTATGTGGATAATAGTCTAAACTCTCTCAACTTGTAAAATAGTTGAAAGGACACCCGTGCCCAAAATGGGGCACAAAAAATGGTTGAATTGAAGAAGAAAATTAGTCATACTTTCCTGATTCAGATGTTGCTATGATCCTAGATTTCACTGCAGATTCGTCTTCACCTTCAGAATCCTGGTCGTCATAATACTCCAAATCCTGGTCAAAAGGTAACATTGGCCTGGAATATATTGGAATAGTTACTCAACCGTCACTAAGTATTTTTTTTTATCCTCTAGGTTAAGTAAGGTAGGTTAGGTAAGTAGTATATGTGTATACCGTTCTGAACCGTGAGATAAAAGGTTAACAAACAATTTTAAGACTATCTACTAAATTACAGACCACAGATAAGGACTACACACTGCCGACGCGTCCACAAGGTACATAGAGAACCAACGCAACGATGCGCGGGAAGGCGTCCCGCGCTCAGATTCTGACAACCTCTTTGTGACAGATTCTGACAACCATTTATACGAGGACAATAGCCAGGATAGGACAGTAAGACAGAAAAGCAAGCCACTAAAAAAGCATCGTGTATCTTCACTTCAACCCTTTTTAGTGTCCCACTGCTGGGCACGGGTCAGGGGCGTAGCTACCGCCGTATTTGCCGTATCAATTATACGGGGCCCCGGGCCACGGGGGCCCCCAAAGTGTGTAAGGAAAAATAATAAAAACTTTCTAATTTATTTTATTTTACAAATGACAAAATTCTATAAAACAATTCCTTTTATATTTGTAAAATGGGTAAATTATGTGATAAATAAATATTTCTTCTCACAATATTTTTTTTCTTTTGTGAAAAATCTTTACCTCCATATAAGGGCCTCCAAAAAAAATTTTATATGGGGCCCCCACAAGGCACGCTACGCCACTGGCACGGGTCTTCTCTCAACTATCTTACGAGTTGAGAGAGTTTAGGCCTTAATCCGCACACGCTGGCCAAGTGCGGGTTGGTGGATGTCACATGTCCTTGAATGATTAGTTCTAAGACATGCCGGTTTCCTCACGATGTTTTCCTTTACCGATATTGAGCAGCGGTGATGAAACGATTCACACAAAGATGTGTGGACCCGCGACCTTATATTTCAAATAAGGTCGCGGGTTCGAATCCCAGATGAGGCTCGTACCGTTGCGCCACCGCTGCTTGTGTATATGGCCCATAAAATAAAATGAGCAGTTGGAATGTTAAGCGATAATTGTGGAACCACTCACACTTCGCTAGCATCATTAAGAGCGGCGTAGTTGAAGGCGCAACAATGTCCCTCGTAAGTTTTGATAAGAAAAAGCATCTCTTCACATTTCTTTGGTTTTCTATTGAAAGTACAATATAGTAAAAGATTTTCGCATTTTTGGTGAATCTGAAAACAAGAATTTATAAAGTTTAGTCATTTTTTTTTCATTACATATTGGGTTTGATTTCTGTCGATGACACACATTTGAGTGCATGAATGTGGCTTTTTTCAACTATCTACTGGAATATTTCTTAATCAGTACGAAAATTTCGAGAAATCTATTGTAAAATATTAATAAACACCTATGTTTTATTTTGATGTGTTTATTTAGTACACAAAATGAGGTAATCGCTAATGAAAGATGTTTACTATTTATACTAATCGCATTGTCACCCTTGTGCCGCTGTATCAACATGCATTCGCCAGCGTCACTGGCCGCTAATTTTACGCCGTGCGCTTACCTCAATATTACTGCGAATAGAATGTCCATAATTTTCTGATTTTATGTCGCATAAATTAATTAAAAAAGTTTTGAATAATTTATGTGAAACTGTTATATTACTGGGAGAGAACCACCAAATGTTTGCATACTAGTTAAAAAGTTTTCCTAGAATAGTTATATTAGGTAAAATTTATACAGAGTCTGGGTGTAATTGTCTACGTATGTATGTACCTATTTAAAAAAAAGTGAAATTGTGTAGTATATAACTAATTTTGGATTAAAATTTAATTTTTTGAATTTTATATTTTTAAATAGTAAATCGGTGTTTATTGGGCATCGTAGACCACGTTATCGCCTTACCTGAGATAAATTGTCAAAAGTCTATTTTGGACTTAAAAATATTTATTGGGCCTAGTTACCTCTTCCAAAATAGTATCCATTGTATAAAAATGGTGTTTCAATATAGATAATATTTCTGTATAATTATCTACATATCCACTCTTTTTACCGAAATTTTTCAAGTGTATTATATCATTTAGAAACTCGTGTATAACAACTTCATGAACGCCGTAATGTTTCCTGAAACAACAATGCAGATGTTTTCTGAATAGACAGTGAGTTCATAATACATTCCAAAAAAAATAATTCTTTATTTTTAAAAAGGACTTTTACGCTCAGAGTATTTCGGACAGGAGCAGCGGTGGCGCAGCGGTATGGGCCTCGCCTTAAAAAATAAGGTCGCGGCTTCGATTCCTGGTCGTGCCCACACATCTTTGTGTGAATTGTAACATAACCGCTGCTCAATATCGATGAAGGAAAACATCGTGAGGAATCCGGCATGTCTTAGAACTAATCATTCGAGGACATGTGACATCCACCAACCCGCACTTGGCCAGCGTGTGTGGATTAAGGCCTAAACTCTCTCAACTCATAAGATAGTTGAGAGAAGACCCGTGCCCAGCAGTGGGACAGTAAAAAGGGTTGAAGTGAGTATTTCGGACCCATCGTAACCTAAACAATTATCTATCAACAAATATAGGCTAGCTTTTTAAACAAAATCTTAGCATCATCACAAATACCCAACTTAAAGTTACTCATAGACAATACATAACTGCATATTTGTATTGTCACCTACGTTGACTACCCGACATTGGATAGCTCTCACTTTTCCACATTTCACCACATATGTTTTAAGTTCCAAACGTAATAGGAGTCGAATCTTTGCCACTTATCGAGCATAATTCAAAAGAAAAGAGTCTATGGCTCGACCCAAGACCTCGCAATTGTCAGGCAACCAATCTTACAATTAGACTGAGACAGTTGACACAAAAACCATGAATATGAAAAGGAGAGGAGAAACTGAAGAGAAAAAATTAATAAGCAGAAGAAGCAGTAGCAGTTGGGAGGGGGGCGTACTTGGTGCAGAGCTGAAAACTGTTGGAGTTAGAGAGTTCTTGAGTAGGTGACTAGGGAGCATACGTAGTGCAGGACGCGCCCCGTCGGAGCTGACAGCCTTTGCGAGGGAGTGAGAACCGGATGAAACCACGGATCGTGCTTTAGAAGATCTATGTGCAGGGTCACTAAACTGAGTAAATTTTAAGAAAATAATAATCAATAAAAATATTTTGTTTTAAAATATAAAATTTACTGTTAAACATCATGACTCAAACTTTTGAGTAAGGATGGATGTTAAATGAATTTGCGGATTAATATTCTAGATAACATCTAGTTTGAAAACCAAACGGTAACTTAATACATATTGATAAAAAGTAATATCAATTGGATACTCACAAAACTTCAGCAATATTTTTGGATTCCTTGAGCGACACCATATTAAAATTGCAAATGCTTACCGCTGGGAATGGTACTTGGTTGACTTTGCAGTTTGGGTTTATCTGTTGAGAAACAACTTATGAAATATCATTCATAAAAATCTCCTTTTCAACATCTTCTGGCTGTATTTCGGCTACAGTGACCTGTTGAAACTGACTTGCTGCTTATATTTAAAAAAAACTGAACTACGGGGAAAATCATTTTAGTGATGATAATAATAATGATAATAATGAAATAAAACTACTTTTTAACGGATCTACATACCCGTGAACATGAAGTCTGGAAAGACTTTGAGACGTCGAGATCTAAAATCTAACATAAACCGCGATAAAATCCGTTAGAAAGTAGTTTTATTTCAATGTGTGATATTCGCGTAAATCTAATGATAATAATCACATTTAACAAACATAGTGCTATCTAGTCCCAAACTAAGCAATTTTGATTCCTTGTGCTATGAGTACTAGGAACTGATAGACTATTTAAATATTTAAAAATACATGTATAGATAAATTACATCAAGACACAGAACGAACAATCATGCTCATCAACCAAAGATTAGTTCTGGGCGGGAATCGAACCCACAACCTTCGGCGTAACAGTCAGGGTCACTAACCCAGTCATCCTTAGATAGCCCATCCAAGAAGGATGTAGGCTACGGCAAACGTCGACGAAGTTGTGAAGGTCAGCAGGTCTTATATAAAATAGAAGGCCTAAGAAATGTGACTTTTCGTGCGTCTTCTATTCGTATTTTATTATTTTTATTAATAGATATATTTATTTTAGCTACAGGGACCAGTCTAAGCTGACAAGTCAATTACGCATGAGGTATTTCCACAACGTATCGAGAGATCCTCTGAAAATTTGTGGGGTTGTATTTCAAAAAACCTAAAGTCTCGTGATTAAATCTTATGAAGTGATATAACTTTTTACGTTGTTTTTGATCTATTTTAAAGCTTACACAATTCTCAAAACAGCTCAAATAAATTTAATAGATGTTTGGAACAGATAATATTTTCGTCTACAACACTAATAAGTTTAGGTACAGCCATTGTCCCTTGATGTTGATTGATACTGTCCCGTCACCATTAGCAAAACTTGAATATAATAAATTATTCATAATAATAACTTCTACCCGTCACTTCGTCCGCGTGATCCCAAGCATCCCGAGGGATCTACCAACCCAGCGTCACGGCGGATATACCAACATACAGAAGAACTTTTTAACAAGTGCGCAAAATTTGAGAAAATAAACTATGTTAGGAATAAGAATATTTATTTGCATGAAACATAGTTACAGGTTGTTATGGAAGAGTTGCTTATAAAGTACACATGTTTCACCTTTAGGTACGGTGTGAAAAATTAATTAATAAAAAAAAAATTGTTAATCCATTTCAAAACATGACATGCTAGATTATTAATGGAAATACATAAAAGTACTTTTACAAAATAAACACATATTTTATATGTTGATATGTCTTCGTATTGTAAAATAAATTAATTGCTAACAAAAGATGTAGTGTTGTCTTAGATTTACGCGAATATCACACATTGAAATAAAACTACTTTTGAAAGGATTTTATCACGGCTAATTTTAGATTTTAGACCCCGACGTTTCAAAGTCTTTTCAGACTTCATGTTCACAGGTGGACTGAGGTATTTGACGTCCAAAAATATTAATCACAATTATGAAATAACGCAATTTAAATATTAATCTTTGAAGGTAGTCAGTAATAATTGTGATTAATATTTTTGGACGTCAAATACCTCAGCCCACCCGTGAACATGAAGTTTGAAAAGACTTTGAAACGTCGGGATCTAAAATCTAAAATAAACCGCGATAAAATCCGTTAAAAAGTAGTTTTATTTCAACAAAAGATGTTTACTATTGATAATGAATGATGGTCACCCGCGCACCGACGTATCAGCTACCTGCTCGTTAGGTATACGCAGTTCACTGACCCCTAATTTTACACCGTGCACTTTCATGGATGTTATTACGAATAGATTGTCCATAATTTGCTGAAAAATGATGAAAAAAAAATACTTACCACTGTAACAATCTGATTCTCGTTAAATTTATTCTGTACAATAAATATGAAGATTATCGTCAGAATGACGTTTGATACCACAGCAATAGACCAGAGAAGCAAAGATTTGCCAGTTTTTGAAGTGAATTGACTTGTCCCGTGTATTGTGCTGATCTTTTGGATTAAAGATATGAAATAACTGCTGTTCAGATTACTTTTCTTCGTCATTTTCTCCTGAAATGTAGAGTGACAATGAAGACAAATGTAATAACTAAAGTTGCACCTACCAATTTAGTCATTTTTTATTATTCTGAAATAGGCTTGCGCTTGACTACAACTTGTCTGATGTTAAGCAATAAGTTAGTCTACGATGGAACGCGCCAGCCGTGATTTTCTTCGCTACATGGGCAGCCGATAGTAATATCTGGTTGTATCCCCGGGTATGGTGTTCCTATAAGAGCCTGGTAGATCATATCTAAAAAGTCTGCAAGACGCGAGTGATGCCTCTGGTGTTAAAAGACTGCTTACCATTCGGTGGGGTGATGCTTGTTTTACTTCAACCCTTTTTAGTGTTCGTTAGTTAGTGTTCGTGCTAGGCACGGGTCTTCTCTGAACTATCTAACGAGCTGAGAGGGCGGCTTTAATTCACCCATGCGGGCCTAATGCGGTTTGGTGGCTGTCACATGTCTTCATACAATTAGTTCTTAGATATACCGGATCCTCATGATGCTTTTCTTTACCGATATTGAGCAGTGGTTTTGAAGCAATTCACACCAAGTGTGTGATCATGACCGGGGATCTTGTTTGTGGCTTATTAATTGAGTAAAAAGATCATTTAACAAAAGTTTACTTACTTATTTTAGGTGTAGAACACCAAAAGGTTTTTAAGGTAGGTACTATTCGTCACAATCAAAGCGAACAATTAGGAATAACAATGTTTGTGATACAATTAATTATTGCGTACATACCACTTCATTTTGTCGCGTTACACGTTACATATTTGATGTTGTTAGTGTAATGTCAGTAAATAAAATGTATTGTTTCGAATAAATCCTTTTAGAAGCGTCGAGTTGTTCCTGATTACAATTTAATTAAAGCCTAAATAAATAATTACTTTCAAACAACATGGATTTGTGTGTAGGAAGTTAAGTGTTATGTCGCAGGTATCAAATACGATTACGCTGTTTACAAACGGGCGGCGTCTTCAATTTAGAAACGCTCACGGTAATGCAATCTACGAGATGGTGTTTATCATAAAAATGATACGAAGGGATGCTTGAATAATTCTAACTATTTACTAGACTCAACAGCTTACATGAAGGTTTTTAAGTAAGTTACTTAAACTTACACTTCAACCTCTTGTAGTGTCTCACGGCTGGGCACAGTTCTTCTCTCATCTATCTTACGAGTTTAGGCCTTAATTCATACACGCTGGCCAAGTGCGGGTTGGTGGAAGTCACATGTCTCGAATGATTTGTTAAGATATACCAGTTTCCTCACAATATTTTCCTAATGAAAGAATTCCGACAAAACCGCGATATTACATTTTAAAGGCGAGACCAGTACTGCTACGCCTCTCTGCTCTAAAATTCAAGCAGGTAAGTTTAACTATCCTAAATGCAATGTTTCTATCATAGATCAGAAGACAAAATGTATAATGCCCTGTCTTCTAGTGATTAATTGTGAACAAGAGCAAATTCGGTTCTAGCACTAGCTGGCCGCTCTTCCGGCACCCTTGCTTCGCTTACTGGGCTCGTGCATCATGATTGGTGGGTGGAATCAGATTTTGGGGCTTACTTGGACCTTTATATATCACCCTGATGCTACACCAATGTAATAATTATATAAATTGAACGAGTTCTGATTTGTCTTCAGTTTATTACATAACTGCAAGTGTTCCTATATTTTAATTACCGACGCCGTATGTAAACGGTAGAACCGTACAAAATGCCTGCGACATAATGTTTATGTCATTCAAAACTTAACTTTATTTGTTATGAGTTTAGTAGGGTTTTTGTCTGTCTTGTTAATCACGTATGTTTTATTATAAATAGATATGTAGAGGGGACTAATGCATTATGTATAATAAAAATCTGTTGAGTGGGTGTCGGACCGGGATAAGGGTTCTGTACAATCTATTCTGTATATTCGTTTGGGATATTTTGTTTTTGTACATAATTTCTTATTGTTATAATCTTGCATATTGAGATTTCTCAATAAGTGACGTTATAATTTATAATCATCACTGATCATAAATTTTGTAGATACGGAACAGAACTCTTGGTAGTATTAAAGACTATATATATAAAAACTAGCGGCCCGTCCCAGCTTCGCCCGGGTAGCTTCAGCCCACTCAACAATTTCCATAAAATGTGATAACCATAGCAACGCCATCTATTGATTACTTACTCAACCCAGTCGAAAGGTATCGACATCTGTTAGAATCATTTGGAGTTAACAGATAATTGTGACTGTCAAATAATAACAGACAAATAATTAGCAATAAATTAAAATTGCGACTATAATTTGAGATTTAAACTATCCTATCTCTCAAGTTGGATCGAACTGCACATGGTGTGCGAATTTTATTATAATCGGTTAAGTGGTTTAGGAGTCCATTGAGGACAAACATTGTGACACGAGATTTATATATATTAAGATTACTTGTCACGTTGTTTGTCCACGTAGGACTCCTAAACTATTGAACCAATTTCAAATGTGATTTGCATACCGTGTGCAATTTAATCCAACTTGAAAGATAGGATAGCTTACGTGTCAATTAATTGTCGCAATATTATTTTATTGCAAATGATTTGTCTATTATTTTACAGTCACAATTATCTATTAGCTCCAAACGATTCTAACAGACAGCGATATCTGTGGAATGGATTGAGTACGTATTCAATAGTGAGTTAAAATTTATAGTTATTACAATTTTTGTCTAAAACTGATATCTACCAGTGCGAAGCCGGGGCGGGGCGCTACTAGACTCTATTTTATGGGATCATATTTGCATGGGATAAATTTGAAACTACATTAGCAACTCTAAAAATTAGTCATTCAACCTATTTTATATCTATCAAGGATCAAGATTTTCATTAGCAGCAATTCCGTAAGGGTCCATAAATTTTAAATCTCAAACAAAAGTTTATATCACTGATGGCTTTTACAAACTACCTATGGCTAGCCACAAATAGCTTTTTAATTATTCCATTAATAAACAAAATTCTAACTTTGACTATCAATGTATAAATTAAATTAAAAATTTAAATTAAATTCAACTTAAGTCTCAAGTCAATTATTCAGGCAATAACGACTGTTTTAAGTGTAACTAAAGTAAAATTTAATCACTTTCTCACTATTTTGATTAATAAACCAGAAATTTGAGGTAATCTAAGTTTTTGAACTGAAATTTATGTGCTCTAGTAATCAAATATCCATCAAATACATACAACAAAGTTGTCTTAGTTTCACAATTTTTTACTCAACAACGGATCTTCAACTTTTGTAATCATTGTTATATTGAACTCCAGTATTTTTTCTTTCTTTATCCAATCTCATGTCTCATTAAGTACAGTTATTGCAAAAAGAAGATAAAACAATAAAAAAAAATTGTTAACTGTAATTGAAATGATAATTCTGGGTTTACTATTTAATTTTAATTGTCATTATAATTTTGATATAAATTTAAATCATGTTTTTGATATAAATTTAACATATTTTTATTTTATTTGTTTATTTTTTTAAGAAAACAATTGTGTGTTTAACCATGCAAGGCCGAGGCGGGTTATTCAGAAGTCATTAATAATTGCCTACCTTTCGGAGTTTGGACTAAATTTAATAAAAATTGGATAAGCAAAAGGAAAAAAAACCTCAGTCACCTGAACAAAAATTACCTAGTACTTAGTGCTTATAAAATACAAAAATGATTTTCAAAAAGGAACTCTACAACATAATACTTAGAAGGTTCAAATTGTTTTGCAAACATTCCACTATTCATGGCGTTTACTATTTCTACAAAAGTACTTCGTGGTTTCTGCATTTCATATGGAGTTTGATAATATTGTGCAGCATTGGATTGTGCTGTTTTCTAAGTCATATGATTTGGGAGAAATTCGTCATTGATCCTACATTGACTGTGGTAAGTTCACAGATGAACACACTACTTATTGATAGCCTTATAAACTTATCCGAAACTACTTATATAGGTACTAAGACCATATTTTTTTTTGAAGGTAATTAATAATTAATTGCCTTTAATTCATGTAACATTAACGATTTGGGAGTATACAACATAAAGAAGATATACAAGAAAAAAAAGCAGACCATAATTATATGAAAAAGTAACTCTGTCTGTTGGCTTTTTACGCTTAAACCACTAGACCCATCTAAATACAATTTAGTACGGAGAATGTATTTAATCTAACTATGGGCATATTAAGGTTTTAATTGGTGTTTTACTGACTAGAATCGAATAAGATATAACGCTATAGAACATATTTAAAATAGAACCCATCAAGTTGTTTACATCAGATACACCCTCTTCTTCAATCTCAATCGGACACAAACAGCTCATCAATATCTTTGTTAATGATTCTAGCACCTCCTTAATTTCAAGGATTCACAAAATGTTTGGCTGGAGACGGATGCCTTTTTGTGAGATCAAATTAGGTTTGCACACGCCAGGTGTTCGCCCAACCTACCTCAACACTGTCCCCTGACTTAACAATGACAATCACAGACAATCTGACACGCAATTTGGCTCTAACATCTTGTAAGTTTGACAACTGACAGGCTGAATGCTATCGCAATTGCATCTAACCGTTAGTTTAAGCAACAGCTGGCTACCTTAGGTTACTTACTCAATGCCAAATAAGCCAAAGAAAAATGCTGAAAACTACATTTAATTCGGTTATATCTTTTCTAAGATTACCGATCATAAACTTATGAATGAAACTGTAGATGTGATCATGATTTTGCGTCATCAATGATAGATATAGATAGATACTGATGATTTCACTCTTTTTTGATAGAACACAACCTATTCAGATCGCCCTGATATCTCAGCCACAGACCCACCTAAGAGGTATTAAGCACCTATTAACTGTAAAACATTATATTTTATGCATGTGTTTTATTAAAAAATATTTTAATAAAACACTACGCAATGCTCTATAAAGGTAAAATGAACTATTTTCTTCAGCTGGTGGCATTTTATTAAAACATGTAGATAAGTGTTTAATACAAGTAGAAAATATAAACTGACTACATATTATTAAAGGCAGGTGATTTTATATTTGGAATCAAACATACAACACGAGTCATTTAATGTCTACAAGGGTCACAAAGTATCCGACACCGTCGAAATATGCTCAGACGTCAATAAATAAGCACCCACCTACTTGTTTTATGGAACCACCGCAATCCCGTTACTGCTACTCCTCTAAGTCAAGATCGAAAGCGACTCCGTAAAGAGACTCAAGATTTAAATAAGCCAAGTCTCAGGACACCTAAAACTGTCTTGGATCCCACACGATTCCAACCAAAAATGGTAATAGGAGCAGTAGAAAAGTAAGATTGACCACTTCCCGTAAGGCTAAGCGGTGTGCAACATATAGAAATCGAAGAGATTTAAATTACCTCATTGAAATGGAATAAGTTCCAAGGATAATGTAATTTAATGCAACCTAGTCGAGCTGGTCCAGAAATAACTATAGCCAAATCGTTTGAACGTAAGGAAATTTTCACCAGTTGCAATATAATCGGTATCATACTCATCTTATTGAAAATTAATGATAACTATATATACGCTCAAGTACATCCTGATGTGATTCGAAGTCAACGCTAATTTTCACACCGACACTAAAAAGCCTTGTGACGTCGCCCATATTGACGTTGACGCTGATGCTGATGTCGATGTTCAAAACCACATCAACACTGAAGCCCAAGCTGACGCGAGTGTTCATGAAACCGACACTAATACTTACAATGACATCGTTGTTTTACATATAGTCGTCACTTATTTCGACTCCGATGTTGAACCTGGTGTTTACCGGCTTACATCAACGCTGCCACCAGCAACAACATTCAAGTATGTGATCACGCCACAGACGCTAATACCGATGTTAATTCTAATACCGAGAAAGAAGCTATTGCTAAATCTAACGTTAACGCTAATTTTAAAGCAGACTTCGACTTCTGGGCTAACGCTTACACTGAAGCCAACGTCATCACTGATAAGAACGCCCACGCGACTGTATAAGCTAAAATTGACCGTGATATTGACTCCGACACCAACACTTTTGATAAAGATAAAACTGACCCTAATTTTCACAGTGACACCAAAAATGACGATGATGTTAAATCCTACCTTGACAAAAAAAAAGTAGTACAAGTAGTTACACATATAAAAAATAGCCTTTATTTCTACTACAGTTCAACTTTAAAATATCTACAAACTCTAAAAAAAATATTTACGCTACGTTAGCAGTCGCCTCTGTGGCGTAGGCCTCTCCTAAACCTTTCCACACCTCTCTTTCTTGTGCCATATGTATCCATAAGGATCCATACCTCTGGCTAAAAATGTCTCTCCATCTATTGTTTGGTCTACCTTTTTTCCTTTTACCTTCTCTTGGTATCCACTCTGTTAATCGTTTAGTCCATCTATTGTTGTGCATCCTACAAATATGTCCTGCCCATTGCCATTTTAGAGTCCTAGTTCTTTACCGAATGTCTATTAGTTAAGTTTTAATTCTTATGTTAACATTTCTAGTTTTATCTAATAATTTTATTCCAAGCATACTTCTTACCATTTTCCTTTGGCAGATAGCAATTCTTTCTTCATCCTCTTTTCTCAATGACCATGTTTGGCAGCCTTATGTTAGACATGGAAGTATTGCTATTTCATAGAGCTTTTTCTTTATACACAGATAAAAACAGCGCCACAGAAAATAATAAGTAAATCATCACAATAAACAATTATGTGACTACAACAAACAGTCCTTTGCCAACATAATAATGAGTTTCAGACTCGTTCAGCAAACATTCCCAGCGGACATCGGGCTACTAGTTAAACATTTAATTCCAAAGATTAACTACATACTAACAACTAAAATAGTTCTTCAAACAAAACAATACTAATATAGTCTAGGTACTAGAATTTCCGTATTCAAAAATGTTATTACGCGGTGATAGACTAACTTGCTGACAAATTTTGACTATTTTGATTATTACTGTTTAATTGTTCAGTAGAACATCGATAAGTTAAAAACCAAGGGAAACAACAAAATATTTTAAGTTATAGAGGTCTTAAGTTATCAATGGTCTATGATAAAGATAGGTTAATATAGAAGTAGGTATGTACTTAATGTATGTACCCCTGTTCCTATTTTTACTCGAATTTTTACTCATTTTAAGCCAGTTTCATCACACAATAAGTAAAGCGATGTTTCCAGGGCAATTATCAAAAACTTATGATGCAAGCAAGCCGTTGTTTAAAGGCTAACTGCCACGAAGCTTTAAAGAATAATAATAAGAATAATAATTGTTTACGTTAAAAATTTAAATAGTGAACACATAAATATCGAAAACTTTTGTTTTGCACACTCTTTCAAAATGACTCATTCACAAACAATTTTATGTTATAGAGGTTGTGGAAACATTTCTTTAAGTTACTGAGGGTCAATACAGAGATTACTTATTTATGTTATTGAGGTTGCGTTTTAAGTTATAGAGGTTTTGGGCTCTGATGGGAAGGGACCATATTATTTATTGCAGTTATAGAGGATTTTTTAGAGGTTTGAGTTATCGAGGTTCCACTGTAATTACTAATTATTAAGTACCTTATTTGATATTATTATTTATTGTGCCGTAAGTCTATGTTATTGGGTGTATTATTTTAGTATATTAATGTTGACCTCATGTAAATCGCTGATCAAATGTTTGTAGTAACATCTTTTGTACATACCCATTTTTTCGCAAATACATTGAATTAAATCGAACTAAGTCTAATTCGGCTCCAAAAATTACTAATCAAGCACACTACATAATTAATTGTATTTAATATAATATAATAATTCTTTTAGGGCAGTCATTTAAAAATTATCTTATTTCTATTCTCAGGTCTCAAAATATCTTTACATTTAAATTTAATTTTTTTATTAATTGCTAATTAAAATAACTAGAACCCTTATGTAATATTTAATTTGGGACTAGAGGCGCTGTGAGTATGTGTGAAAATATTATTGTAATAAGTATGAAATATTATTTTAACTGTTGTGCGAACTACTGCCACAACCCTTTTTTAGTGGTATACTGCTTGGCACGGGTTGTTTCCTAACTATTTTACGAGTTGAAAGAATTTCCAACTACTGTATTTACATATTTATGAAGAAGATTATTATTATCATTTAATTCGGTTCTGTCGTTTAGGCGTGGAAGCGTAAAAGACAGAGTTACTTTCGCATTTTGGTATTATTATTAGTAGGGAAGTAGGAATAATAACTTAATGGTTCATTCAGAAATAATTCAACACAAATTAAGAGCAGGGCACAGCCCTACTGTGAAAGTATTTGCCTTGCAGAATAAAATAAAATTGTAAAAAAATTATAAATTGTAAATTGTATTCCTAGCCGTCAGTAAGTTAGCCAGTAGATACCCGTTGATATATAAACGGTCAACATCGAACGAGTGAAAACAAAAAAAAACAAAGTCAAATTCACTAGAAAGATCAACATTAAAACGCCACTTTTATAAATATAAGTTTTTAGTATTGTCTTAGATTTACGCGAATATCACACATTGAAATAAAACTACTTTGTAACGGATTTTATCGCGGTTTATTTTAGATTTTAGATCCCGACGTTTCAAAGTCTTTTCAGACTTCATGTTCACGGATGGACTGAGGTATTTGACGTCCAAAAATATTAATCACAATTATTACAGACTACCTTCAAACATAATAATAATAATATTAATATTTATACTATATAATTTTTTGAATTTTGCTTTGGTATCCCTGTAGTCTGGAGTTAAGAATAATAGATCTAAATATAAACGATTTATGAAACCAACATCATGTTTCTTCTCACAATTTTTATTCACTGTATTTATTTTCCATATTACTAACGTGCCAGACAGATTTTCTTCGTAAGTAGCGAGGCTGTTAGGAAAATGTATTGTGTGCATAACAATCTGTCTACAAGTGTCTTCATTAGTTATAATGCTTGTCTAGTACTTTGTTACTGAAATTTTTTTGCACAAGTAGAGTATTCTAGAAATAATTTAAGAATTTTTTAAGTGTTATAAATGGTAGATTTGTTTATTCATCGCAATATTTACTGTACTTTGTTGAACAAAAGGAATAATGGAGAGTATAATTCCTTAAGTAGTTACTTATAGGTTTTTCACTACACGTAAAACATGTTTAGTATTTGTCTACCATGCATGCCCTGAATGATATGGCATTAACTGTGAAACATTGACATAAATTCGGTAGAAAGTTTTTGACACATTCGGTATACACCAGTTTATGCGCAAAATATTAAAAAAAATAAGGATAGGTAAAGAAAATGTGTTTGACCAGTGCGCAAACTTTGAGAAAATAAATTAAAATAAATATTTATAAATACATTCGCACATCAGCTGACATCCGCGCAATACATCAGCTGTCATTTTGTACTGACCGCCTTTCAAGTCACCTGTAACTTGAAAAATGTCAGCATGAACGAACGAATGATCACCGAGCACGGGTGAAGCGGCCATTTGAGAAGAGATGGCACTTTGCGTCGTCAGGAAGTGCGCATGCAATTACATGCTCGGTGGACGTTATGTTTTTAGTTTTAATCTAACTCATCTCTTCAGATCTTAGCGATCTGACTTATCTAGTGGAATTCGTGATTGTGCTACCGAGAGATCGGCGTGAAGTGCCGTAGTTATTGGAATGCGGTCTTCTTACTCGATAATTCACGCTTGCTTTAAGTGGTCTGATAATCCTGATTTTTAGTCCTAAGCCTTCAAATACTTCACAATAGCAATCGTTTCGTAATATCATATGAGAGATTTAGTGTTCTCGTGTTTTTACAAAAACCCTACCTACCAGTCACATCGAGAAAAGTTTTCACTTTTGGCAAATTATCCGTGTTTTCGCAACATTCTTGATAGGATTTTCCCAAAACTTCGAAGTATCAAATCGTCCTGTGACATTTGTTCTAGACCGAGGAATACAATTAATTATAATAGGTTGTAATGTAATATTTGCTTTGTTACTAGGTAGAAACTACACATTATTCAATAGTAAACGTGCCGTTTCCTGCAGTGACAATATGTGACACAGAACAGGTGTACCCACCACAAACAGACAATATTACACATTTACTGTAAGTAATATTAGTAGTTTTAATATTATTAGTAAGTAGTAGCTATTCTCCACAAACGAGCCGCATCGATGCACTGTCCCATCAGGACCAGCGCTAATGGCATCCAAAGTTATTGTTGCTCGAATATAAATATACTCGAAATATTTTCAAGTTCACACACATAATTTTTAGACTTCTCCGTGGCTACAAGCATTCCGAAATCAATGAGTACTACAAGAGTTTTACAGCAGTAAAGAAGATAGGATACGAGCCTCCTGCCTTTGTGAAGAAGATGCATTTACTGCTAGAAGATATTGGATATCCTATGAAAGTGTTACTTAATCAGGTAAACATTTAGATTAAAGTATGTATATTAAATTAGTAAATAATTACAAAAATCATCTAAAGTGCAAATTTTAAACCTGCCCCTGACCGTTCCCGGCCCATAAGTGCCCATCATAATCGTATGGTTTCACCATCATCATTTCCGCGCTGAATTGCGATGGCCAGCTTTTGAATCAGAAACAATCCGGAGCGATGGTCACCAGTCGATATTAACAGCCTTTCTCCAATTTCTTTTACAAAATCTTTAGCCTCTTTGCCCCAATTCCCCAGGGTCTTTACTAGTACAAAATAGTACTGCGACTCCAAATCGGCGTACTTAAGCCTCTTCTTAACTCTGGCGTCTTCGGCAACAGCACACAGGAAGCGAACGGTCTGACGAAGGTGACTGGAAGCTACATATACTTGTGGAGGTGACTGGAGGATCGGGTGGTAGTGACCCTCCTGTAAAAAGGGAAGACCTTCCAGCCGGGCGAGTTGTAATGTCCGGCGACCGCGGTACTCCATCTGACTGTTCTTGTCGGGAAGTTGTATATATGCTAATTGTCGGTGAAACTTTGCTTGTGCGATTCAGGATTGCTATAACGTCATGTGTCTTGAGTGGCGTTAGGTGTGTGACGCCACATACTCAACTCGTAAGATATTGAGAAAAACCAGTGCCCAGCAGTGAGATACTAATAAGAGTGAATCTGGGGAATGTCAAATCAGAAACTTGTTAAATTGTTAAGTAAATGGCAGTTAATTCATTGATGGATGTTGTTTCAGTTCAAACGACCGTGCGAAGAAATGCTAACACAATGCAGTTGGAGATCCAGATACCACAATTGCTCGGACATGTTTCGATCAGTGAGGACGGTATTTGGGTACTGCTGTCAATTTGATATACCATATTTTAGGTTTGTATACCTATTTAACCTTTAACCACCCGTGTCGTATAAATGCGACCAATATTTTGGTTCCCCAGTGCCCGTGTCACATTTATGCGACAATCACACACAGCTTCATCTAGTCTCAAATTAAGCAATATCATTTGCTTGTGTTATGGGTACTAGGAACGGATATATTATTGTTATACTTTTTTAGATAAATTACACCCAGACACAGAACAAACGATCATACTCATCACACAAAGATTTGTCCTGGGTGGCAAGCGAATCCACGACCTTCGACGAGAATTCAGGGTCACTAACCACTACGCCACTAGGCCATTCTAGACATTTTTCTATTTATGTTTTATTTCGACATATGCCTGATGTTAGCAATGATGTAGTCTACAATGGGATGTGATTCATACTCGTGATTACGAATGATTTTCTCTGAGAAGGTGGCAGTGGAATGAGGTTCCATATTGTTAGAAACCTTAAAGGAGCAACAATGTTGACCGACCTTCTTAAATGGTGTCATCACACATCGCAAATAACATGCATGTTCCTTTATTGTAAAATTAATTGTTTATTAATTGATTTTTGACAAGATTCATAGTACTATGTCACTGCCATAAACTATACCGACCCGCAAAACTAAATATCCCCAATTGTAAAATTTCATTTTTTTCTAAGCTATAGAAGTAAGTAGAGATGTACGGCCTTATTCATAAAAATCTTTTATGACTAGTCTTTCCAGACTAAATGGACGGGAGTGAAAAAAAAAAAAATTATTTCACTATGTAATTTTTTTCCGCAAATTATAAATTGATCTAGATTCTATTTTGGTTTTAAAGTGTATAGTTTTCGGGTGGTCCCATTTAAATTTTATCAAAATCGGTCTAGCCGCTTTTGAGTTATTGTTAGAACATTAAAGCGGTTGGTATTTTTAAACATGTAATGATTTTACTGGCTGATAATAAAATTTTGTTACATTTAATTTTGTTATATTTTTTTGTTTTCAGTCGCAAAACTGGTCAGAAAGTAAACATCATCTCCGGTGTGGAAGCCTCGCAGGCTTTGGATATTGTTGTTCAAGGTCAAATGACGGTAGATGGTGGAAAACCGAACACTTATTCTGCGGTAAGCGAAATAATCTATGTTGTTAAGGAAATATCAGTCTTTAATAATATTTCTGACATCCTCTCTCGGTTCAGTTAGATGGAAGGAATAGATTAAGAGGTGGACCGCTAGCTTTACTTGCTCTCCGAGGCACGAGGATCTCACTCCAGTAACTTAATTATTCGTGCTGAGACATTAAAAAAATCTCTAGTATTTTGGCCCATCGCGGGATTTGAACCCGCAGATACACTATTCCCTACGCTACAGTATTTCAATAAAATGTTACTCAAAGACAGTTTATTACTTAGAATCACACAAAGAATATATTACTTATTTATTCCCGACAACGTATTTTGGTTGCTTTTGAGGTCGTGGGCGGTATCTTAAAGACTGAAGATCGATTAAAGACTTTAGACTAAATGTATGTTACAGAAAAATGAATGCTACCATAATTGTAATAGAGTTTTCTTTCAGCTGTACGTTTACGATATCAAGGACCGACTTACTCTAATAGATAGCTACATAAACTTAGTATTTGAAGCCTTCTTTGATGTTAATGTGTATGTATGGGCAATTGACTCCTCGCCTAATGTCAAACGGCTTGCGCTTTCCAGTAGGAAGTGTATTTTGGAAACTGTGAGTACTTACTTTGTGAGTTCAAAGCATGAATGCCTTAGTGGTTGACTGGATTCGGTCATCATTCAACCGGGTTAGCCGCATGTCAATGAGTTGAGATCAACCGTGGGTCAACCGCTAGAGCGTTCAGACTTTTAGTCTATCGAATTGATTAACAAAAGTCGGAGTAAGAACTGTTTTTATTCTTATTTCTACGGATGACCTAATCCAATTAGCTGGAAAGGCGGTTTGATGTTGGATTACCGGACCTTTTCTGTGAACTGTACGAAGACGGTTGAACTAATAAGAACTGATCTTTTTTTTCGGATGACCTAATCCAATTAGCCGGAAGGGCCTTTATTGATTCACCGGACTTTTTCGGCGAGCTGTCCGAAGACGGTCGAACCGATCAAGTACTGTGGCAACTGCCATGAGGGCTCCCCATATGGGGACGAACCTCGGCTCAGGACGTGGACACTCTAGTTTTAGGGGATCGGGGGGCAAGAACTGATTATTTAGGCAACTTGTATATATGCTAATTGTCGGTGAAACTTTGCTTGGGCGATTCAGAATTACAATGATATGTTTCTTTATTAGGTATGTGATGCCACATCACTCCCTTCAGTGGTGACTCCGATGTAAAGAAACACACACACAAAGTAATGCAAGTTTTTATGTGGTGGTCTACATTTCTACCTAAAACTTTACAGCATTATCCCTCTCGATAGCTAAACTTTAATTGGACTTTAGTATAGGAACATTAATTACAAATGTCAACATTTATCAATGTCGGGCAGGCTCGGTACCGTGAGGTTTATCACTGATAAGGGATTATAGATTAAGGAGGTACAGGTTCTTACGTCTACTAGGAGTAAGGTTATCGATCAGATTCATACATCGATGCCCTATTATCATTCTGCAAGAACAATTCCACAAATCTGTCAGTGTCAAATTTAAATATTTACGTCCATATTCAAAAAACTTAGAACACTTTAAAGGCCCGCTAAAGTACAATTATCTCAAAAGTTAAAAACGGAACCCTGATAAAGGCTTTAACGAGATTTTATCGTGGCATCAGATCTCGTTCAGCCGGAAGATCTTACCTTTACAAAGGACCCTCGTCCTTGTGTGTAAAGGGAACCTGATTCTCGAGTCTCGACACTGGTGACCTTCGACAAAGAACATAGTTATAGTTGAGAGAAGACCAGAGCTCCACGGTGAGATTCTAAAGGGTTGTTACTTGGTTTTTAGGATCAAGGAGTTGGTGCCAGTTTTTATCAGGGATGTATGTCACGGCTGATGCTGCAAAGAGTGGTGAGGCACTGTAAATGTCTGCCTTTTGAGTATAAAGGTTAGTTTAATAATAACATTTATTTTCCACTTTCCAGGATATAATAATATAATATTAATCTGTGCGTGAATCCTGATCGTTCCCGCACATCTTTGTGTAAATTATTTCATTACCTGTTGTCGGTCATAGTGAGTTTGGACCGGATCAACGTCATCTGTCAAGCATGACAGGTGACATCGCAGAGCTGTTCGACTGAATGAATGTTTTAATGTATAGTTTTATGAATATGTATGTTCTTTGTCTGTATTAACTGTTACCATTTAAATTAATATATCGCTGGACCCCGTGCGAGTTGGACGTCTGCTGGCGAATCAGTAGATCAAATTACGAGAGCCAAGTAGAGCGGTCGTGTGCGCGGCTAACCCACCTTTTATCATAGTTTTACTTACTGAATCCCCTAGGAACCCATAATAGTTTAATATTGGGTAGGTATGTTACTCTGGGGGTTACTCTCTAAACGATAGATATTAGGTGGATGCTTGGCAGTATAACTACTCGCTGATTTGGCATAAATAAGTGGGTAAGTTAATATACAAGACCATCCTGACACTTTACTGTTGTTTCTCCATTCACCGTAAATACTTCTAGTTTAATTCTGTGTGGGGTTCACATCCTCCTTCTTGCATCAGAAGTGGGATATGGAACACTTTTGCCCACACACTGGTTAGGAACTAATAACGCGTGCTCTGAGCACGTGGTTAAGTTTTGCAGTTTACAATCGCGCCTGCCCCAGAGACGACGGAGCGTGACGGCATGACCCGCTGGCACTCCCGCCCACGTGGTAAGGCAACCGTGTGCAGTGGATTCGTATCGCATCAAGCGATAAGCATGGATCTAAAGAGGTTATGTAATACTTGTGCTTTTTCATAATATTACTTTTGTGAAATATGGATCACATTATGTTCGTTTATTGGTGAGCAATAAGCAGGTCTAAGATTTAAATAATTGATGATGGCCGAACGGTTAATGATGAGTATTTTCGAGCACCAATGAGTGTTGATATAATTTGGACGGTAGATTATTTTACATTTCAATGAGTGTTAAAATAAAGAGGCGTGACGTTAGTTAGTTTCTACTTCTGCCTACCGCGCAATTAAGTTGTTGGAATTTCTGTAAAAAAATGTCAATTATATTGGTGCGAAAAAAAGTATATTTTTTTAAAATTTTAACGGTTCAATATTTAGTGTGATTTAATGCTACGGTTCAATAGTCTTTATCTATTAGGGTTTTCGATCTAAGAAGCAACAGATATCCATGGTGAACACTGTTGTAGTAGGAATAGCGATACACGACTAGCCTGATCCTGTATGAACATCAGCTAGTTCAAGCTATACATACTATTTTAGGTGATCAGATGCATCACGAATAAATGAATGCACAACTGATCAGGCAGTAACATATTCCTAGATAAGTACTAATGTTGGCTAAATTGTTCTCAGCTTCCCCAGCGGACGATAACACCTTCGAGGACGAAGGCGTACGTAGGATGGCCGTGTTGTCGGTCATAGTGAGTTTGGACCGGATCAACGTCATCTGTCAAGCATGACAGGTGACATCGCAGAGCTGTTCGACTGAATGAATGTTTTAATGTATAGTTTTATGAATATGTATGTTCTTTGTCTGTATTAACTGTTACCATTTAAATTAATATATCGCTGGACCCCGTGCGAGTTGGACGTCCGCTGGCGAATCAGTAGATCAAATTACGAGAGCCAAGTAGAGCGGTCGTGTGCGCGGCTAACCCACCTTTTATCATAGTTTTACTTACTGAATCCCCTAGGAACCCATAATAGTTTAATATTGGGTAGGTATGTTACTCTGGGGGTTACTCTCTAAACGATAGATATTAGGTGGATGCTTGGCAGTATAACTACTCGCTGATTTGGCATAAATAAGTGGGTAAGTTAATATACAAGACCATCCTGACACTTTACTGTTGTTTCTCCATTCACCGTAAATACTTCTAGTTTAATTCTGTGTGGGGTTCACATCCTCCTTCTTGCATACCGCTGCTTAATATCGGTGAAGGAAAACATCAAGAGGAAACTGACATATTTTTTTAAAATATAAATATTATTTGAGTTATTAATGTGAGACGGAATGTTATTTTTATTTCATCTTTTTTAATAACAATTGCGTTTCTTATTTTTACATACAGTTTTGTAGATGTCATTCCAAAACGCGTACACGCTTACCTCTGGACTACCGAGACAGTTATACGTCGCAGCGCGTAATCTGTAAACGTAGCAAGCTGTTAAACAGAGAGACAGTTTTTTTTTGTTCTCTAAATTGTATTATTGGTTTTTTTTATACATATATTTTTATTGTGTAAATTCTTGTCACTGGCGCTCCTATATGAGGAATCACTGACTCTGATAGTACAGTTAACCTAGTTTCGGAGTCAGGGGTCCATTTTTTAGTGTAAAGTAACTAGTCCCACCCATAATCTCTGTATTCTCTCACCTTGCTGTCAATTTCTATGTTGGGTTATGAATAAATGATTATTATTATTATTCAGGTTGCTTGTCTGTAATTGTCATTGTTACATCAGGAGACAATGTCTATGAGGTCGGTTGGGTGAGCACGTGGTGTGTGCAAACCGATACTGTCCGCACAAAAAAGAAATCTATTTCCATCCAAACATTTTGTGAATATTTGTGATTAGGGAGGTGCTGTAATCATTGGCAGAGATATAGATTAGCTTTCTGTGGTGTTATTTTGTGTCCCATCGAGATCCATGGGTAATGAGGTGTATCTGGTGATCGCGGCCCTATGAGCTCGCCGATATATAAATACTAGCTGCCCCAGCGAACTTCGTACCGCGTATTACTAATTTTGCTATTAATAAATACGGGTTGGTGATAGAAGGGTGAAAATTTAGGGTTGTATGTATTTTTTAATGCCACATAATAAAAATATAAAAAATTAAAATGTTTTTTTTTTGGGGTGAACACTCCTTGTCACTTAGGGGTTTGAAAAATAGATTGTAGCTGATTCTCAAACTTACTGAATATGCATAAAAAATTCATAAGAATTGGTCTAGCCGTTTCGGAGAAGTATGGTAACTAGCACGGTGACACGAGAATTTTATATTTTACTAGCGACCCGTCCCAGCTTCGCCCGGGTAGCTTCAGCCCACTCAACAATTTCCATAAAATGTGATAACCATAGCAGCGCCATCTATTGATTACTTACTCAACCCAGTCGAAAGGTATCGACATCTGTTAGAATCATTTGGAGTTAACAGATAATGGTGACTGTCAAATAATAACAGACAAATAATTAGCAATAAATTAAAATTGCGACTATAATTTGAGATTTAAACTATCCTATCTCTCAAGTTGGATCGAACTGCACGTGGTGTGCGAATTTTATTATAATCGGTTAAGTGGTTTAGGAGTCCATTGAGGACAAACATTGTGACACGAGATTTATATATATTAAGATAAGAAGATTCATAACATAACCTTTTGAACTCTATCAAAAAAAGCCAACAGAATGTCATTCAACAATAATATTCTAGTAAATTCTCAAAACAAATGATTTCTACTTCAATAAATGTAATAAAATCTAACATATTGACGAATTTTACAAAATTGGTTTATTCAAAACATGAAATCTTATCACTAAACATTTTAAAAAGTACCCATAAAATAAACTTACTGGCAATTTGAGACTAGAAATAAGTTAAAAGTGAAAAAGTAAAAGCTATTGGAGTCGATTCTCTTGTTCAATAAACAAGAAATAATAATATTGATTTACGTAAAACGCAACTCTCACACTTCAACCCTTTTTAGTGTCCCTTTCCTGGGCACGCATCTTCTCTTAGCTATCTTACGAGTTGAGAGAGTTTTAGGCCATAATCCACACACGCTGGCCAAGTGCGGGTTGGTGGATGTCACATGTCCTCAAATGATTCGTTCTTAGTTAAACGTAACTCCCACTTATTTAAAATTTAAAATAGGCTTGCGATTGACTACAACTTGCCTGATGGTAAGCAATGATGAGGTTTGCAATGGAACGCGCTTGCCTAATATAACAATTCGCTTGTGATGATTTTAGGTGGGAAGGTGACAGTGGCCCCATGTAATGAATATCATACAGATGCAACAATTCAGACCCACCTTTTTAACAAGGATACCTAACCAAACCCACTTCAACCATTTTTAGTGTCCCACTGCTGAGCACGGGTCTTCTCTCAACTATCTTCCGGGTTGAGAGAATTTTAAAACCTTAAGGTCGGTACGCATTATTTTGAAATGTCAATAACAGCTAAAAGAACAAAATTCAGTGAAGCACACAGCGTGAACTAGCTTGCGTCATTCTTTTTCTATATTGATTCTCAAATGTAGGTTTAGTTTTGAGTAAGAAAATCGCCACCATTGCATATCTACTTACATAAAACACATTTTCTAAGAAACCTGATAACATCAATAAAAAATAATTCTGAAATTGTATTTTTGAAAAATAAATTGCAAATTATATTCATATTTTTCAATGTCTCGGGATTCCGTATGTTTTAATAGTTATTTTGTTAAAAAAATCTAATAAAGAACCGTCTTTACCAAGCCATCGAACACTTTTATTGTCCCGCCGCTGGACAAAAGTCTTCTCTCAACTATATAAAGATCTAGGTAAGAGGATTGAGGTTTTACACACGCCACTAAGTCTTTTTATATCCATAAATAGGCCTGCGCTTGACTACAACTTGTCTGATGTTAAGCAATAATGTAGTCTACGATGGGACGCGCCTGCCCACTATACCGATTCATTCTTGGTTACGAATGAATTTCGGTGAGAAGGTGGCAGTGAAATGATGCTCCTTATGGTAAGAAAACATAAAGGAGCAACAATTTCGACCCACCCTCTTAAATAGTGTCACCAGACATCGCACCGGAACACGGCAAAGCCGCTTGGCGGTGCGGCTTTGTCTGGTGGATGGTCACTATCCACGGCCGAAGTCTACCACTAGTTACTCTTGAGTAGCAGTACCAGTCTGAGTTCTGTATTACTCATTTTTGTTGCCTTTTACGCATTTCTATTGGGGTCGACTCCCAGTCTAACTGGATGTGGCTAGTTACAAGAATTAAACAAGCGACTTCCATCAAACTTAGAAACCTGCAGCGAAGAGTAGTCTAGATAGTTAGACGTTGTCAATTTATATTAGCCTTCTGACTACCTGTAACGATTGTCTTAGATGTTTTAAATGACAACCGGGATTGACAGCTGAACGTGTTCTCCGAGGTACGGAGTGTAGGTCCTCAACCAACCAGACACCGAAACAAATCTTTGTTGTTACAAGATTGTCCGTTGCTGCCACCTCCCGGAAACGCTTAGCCGACCTAAAACCGCTCGACTACAGATTCTGAAGTCGTTTCCAAGTCTAAAATTACTATTATTTATATTATTGTTGTTTTTCAGCCAAAGAACTGCATGTAGAAGAGTATTCGGTTTGTTCTTGGGAGCGACTAATTTGCATCTACCAAAACTTAGGTATGTAAAACCAGTAATTAACAATTTTACACGATACTTGTTACGGCGCAACTCGCACTTGTTCAGTACCCGTCCTAGTACGAATTGTCAATACAAAAAAAGTTTTCGAATACTATCAGTAACATGTGAAGCTAATAAGTTAAAATATACTTAAACCTATAAACTATTTTACCTATTCTGTTGACAATCCATTTTAATATATTTCTAGCGATTCTATTTTTTTAAATAATGTTTTGAACAAAAGAAATGAACTTGAAAACATTTTTTGTTGTGTTGAATGTAAGTTAAGTTAATATCCTTCCCGCAGGCAGCGACTTTAGTGCAGTATTTTACTTATAAGTTTTATTTTGATATAGGTAATTAATTTCCGTATAAGTTTCTTCTCGTTTTTTACTTATTAACAGATGTCAATTATGTAAATTGAAAATAATGATTTTAAACAAAGAAATATGAACTACATCATGAATACAACTACATTTTCTTCTTCCTAATAATATAAAGTTAAAATATTAACAAAAAAAAACCGACTTCATGGATGCCATTCTCAAAACTAAACCAAACTGAAATGGGACCACACGAAAGCATCAGCTTTCAATTAAAAAAAAAATATCAAAATCGGTTCACCCATTCGAAAGTTCTGAGGTAACAAACATAAAAAACATACAGTCGAATTGATAACCTCCTCCTTTTAGAAGTCGGTTAAAAACATAATAAAGTATTAACTTTGAAATTACGTTCAAACATATTTCCATAATTACTAAATACAATCTCCATTTTCCAATCTACAACAACAGAGAAGCCGTTTCTTTTTTCTCTGAGGCTTAATTTTATTTCCAAGTTCCTTAAATTCCGATCCTAGAGTTTATTTTTGTAAGGAATTTCTTTGCAAAATTATGGTTGTTTATTAAATAGATGATGATATTAGGTATATATTTATAAATAAAATGTATTTTAGTAGCGTTCCGTTTTCGCAGTAGTACTATTCGTTCCTAGTACTATATAACACAAGCAATGAATATCATACAGGTAATATAATTGCTTAATTTGGTACTAGATGGCGTTGTGTGTATGTGTGAAAATATTATTATTAACTTAATTTGATTTGAATAGTATGTAGGAATATAATTGATATAAAATTAGTATGTAAGTGCAAAATTAAAATAAAGCCAACTGTACATAAATTTACAAATGAACTTTATTATTTGTGAATATATTATTAACTAGCGGACCCGGCAGACGTCGTTCTGCCTGGTAAAGCAGTGCAATTTACCGGGTCTCAGACCTACCGAATATAACCAATAATAAATAATAGGTATCTAACCCGGTTTTCGGCACTTCTTCGCTTTCTAAATTTTCTTTTTTTTTAATTTTTCTCTGCGTAAGAACCATCCTCGTACTTATAGGAATATTTAAAAAAAGGAATTAGCGAAATCGGTCCAGCCGTTCACACGTGATGTTGTGACAACGGCAAACGGGTTTCATTTTTATATATATAGATTAAATATTGAAGTCGGATTTTCTTGCTGTTTCAGAATTGATTCAAGCAGATATAAAGGATATAATAGCTGAAAGCAATTGTTATCAAAGATGTGACTATGTGCAATATGATACAGAGGTTGAATTTGTTAAAAATCAGAGACTATTATCGTAAGTGCTAAACTGCGGAGACGCAATGGTATCGGCCTCAACTTTGATATATAAGTTACATGTTAGATAATTAGATGTGCCAACATATCTATTCAACAGTTCTTTTCTAGAAATTGTCTCCTAAGAACTCATTTCTGATCTCACTTCCGATTTCACTACTTAACTCACCTCCAGTGAAAACTATTTTGTATTCAGTAACTCTTTAACGTATGTGTGTCACTAACTACTGAGTGCCTATATTATCGATACTACCTACTGAGATTTTAGTAGACAGGGATTATATACTGCAGGGCGAGTTATAAATCATACGACAAGTGAACACTAAGAGCGTTTATTTGCGATCAACTTTATTACAATTTAACTGCAATACGCCTCAACAATAATAATTGCGAGACAACTTGTGTCCCTGTTCTTGAGTTATAAATGGTGCTACTAACACGACTTTCTTTTATATATATAGATTAGCGTTATTTTTGGTATCACGGTAACGTGGCAGTTAAGTTAATCATGTTATTTGACATACTTTGTACGTCAGTTTATCTTCTACTCATATAGTTGTGCGTTGCGATTTTAGAAAAAAAAAATAGCATCGGGTCTGTACGTAAGCTTTCATATAAAAATTCTGTAGGATCACAATAATGTAATAGAACACCTAGTCATATGATAGTGCACCTGCATGTTATGTCAAACGGCTGTAACCGTGGGAAGGACAATGGAAATGTACTTACTTTTAACAGAGGTTAATACAGTCTTATCATTAAACGGTTGTGTGACTTTTACTAACCCAACCTCCCAAAAATATTGACACGCAGTAGGTAGATAGGTATCCCACCACACTGCAGTGTACCTACAGGTTACCTATACAATACCTACAAAGTCCTAACCTCTTTGTTATATTTTTAGGAAAATGACTGAGAATCAAAGTCGTGTATTGGTACATTTCGGACAAACAACTTGTATGAAATATAGAAGAGAGGTGCTTTATACTTGGGATCAGATGTTAGGTTAGTTTTTTGAGCAGTTCAGTTACTATGATTTGTAGTTGCACTATAGGTACGTAGTTATTACCCAAAACATTATAGTTACAGCAATATGTCCATTCGTTGTAGTTCATTCATAGTATCAAGCTCTTTCTTTTAGTAGCACGCTGTAAACGAACTACGTAATCCTTCATAGTGATTTCGCGCTCTTAAATTATGTATTCTTTCGTAGCAATTTCGTAGTATCAATAGGCTTGCTCGTAGCATTCTCGTAGCACCTACGCACACTATTGTAACAACTACACGCTTGTTTGTAGCTAGCGATAACACTTTGTGAAGTGCTCTTAAATTATAAGGCCGACCGTTTAACTTGCGTGTCGCCATCTGCGGTACAAAGTCATAAAACATTAATTAAATCTCTTAAAGAACCATTTAACCACAGATAAATGTAATGTAAGACTATTCGTCACTAATATCCATATCGCTTGAATCGTCATCACTGTCTGTGCAGCTTGAGGAGTCAGAATCTTGGCGATAGGCGATACGCGAGTTAAACGGTCGGCCTATACACACTCTTTCGTAGCAATTTTGTAGCACCTACGCGCTCTCTCGTAGCAGCCTCGTAGCGCTTGCGCACACTTTCGTAGCAACTACACGCTTGTTCGAAGCAATTGTAGCACTTACACATTATTGTTCAATTCATGCTTCAACTACGCGCTTGCTGGTAGAAACCGTTCTTTAAACAATTTTAAAATTCTGGTATCTTATCTACGTAACTAACAGCATGTTTGTCCTCAATTTCACCTGATGGTAAGTCACAATGAAGACGAAGATATGAATTAGCAGCTCCTAAAGGCCATACTCGACCCAATCTCATTTAAAGCCACAGCCTCACCTTAGGTCATTTGGTGTTTTAAAGAAAAGGAAAGAAACACGGTAATTTGACAGAGACAGGACACACAGAATCAATTAAAAAAATATATGAAAAGGTAGAAAAAAAAATATATGAAAATCACCTCTACCAATACCTTTGTATAATACAAGTGAGAGATATTTGACGGGCAGATGGCGTGATCGGTAAGATACTTCATGCCAAAGATCGTAGGTTCGATTCCCACCCTAGACAGACATTTCTGTGATGAATACGTCTGTTTGCCTTGTATTTACAAAAGAAAAGTACTATATTATGTAGCATATTACCAGATATCTAGTTTCTATAGAACAAGCTCTGCTAAGTTTGGGATCAGTTGGCCGTGTTTGTTAATGTCCCACTATATTAAACTATTTAAATATTATTAACTAGCTTCCGCCCGCGGCTCCGCCCGCGAAATTGGTCTCACTAATCTTGTTTCCCCATACAAACTTTGGGACCCCGTTTCACCCCCTTTAAGAGTGAGTTTTGAAAAAACCTTTTTTTAGTGCACCCCTAGACTCCATAAGGAACCTATGTGCCAAATTTGGAGTCTCCAGACCCAGCGGTTTGGGCTCTGCGTTGATATGTCAGTCAGTCAGTCAGTCAGTCAGTCAGTCAGTCAGTTTCTTCTTTTATATATTTAGAAGAAGAATAAGAAGATATCGTGTTTAATTACACCAAATCTGTTTTCCTTCAGCAAACCTCGGCGGGATATTTGGCCTCTGTCTCGGCGGGTCAATCATCAGCATTATGGAAATCATCTGGTTTCTTTTAGAGCTATTATTTGTTGTTATCAAGAACGTTATAAAGAAACCGTCTACGACGAAAAACGTACCTTTATTTATCGTTAGTAAAAAGGATCTAGAATTAAATAATATACATGCTAAAGATAGTAGTACATTTAAGTTTGCTCATTAAAGAGGAAGCATTTAATACAAAAAGAAGTTAATAATCTTTAGTTGCCCTTACATAGCTTAGGGTAAAATATAATACCTAGTCCTGTGTCGGTCGTGATTGAACGAGTTCAAATGACCAAAACACAATCTCCGCGTGAACGGCTCGTTCATTTCTTCTGCAAGATCTCGATCATTTGTGTCGGTCGTGAATGTCGTGATTGGGATGCGTCGCATGTTCCACGTTCCGTGCCATGCGATTCGCGCCAAAATGAAGCCTGAATACTGCCGGCCGTGGCCGGCGCGCGGCGCCAGTAAACGGTACGTCGAGTTTGCGTATAAAATTCTAAATTAGACTTTAAGACTGAAGGAATATGATAGTTAATACGGTAATACCTACAATGAATGAAACAATGTTCCATTAATTTGATGATTGTTTGTCTCTTTCGTTTTTTATATTGTATCGAAACAGAAAATGAACCTTCTTGGCTTGTGATAAAGATAATTTCGTTTGGTACTGGGTAGATGTGATTCGAGAAACATAGTAATGTGATCATAAATTTTCAACGTAGGAACTTATGACCGCACGGTTCGGTCATCTAACCCATGAACGACCGAAACATTTGATTCGGCTCGTTAGCTTAGTCGTTCATGAACGATTTGGACCATGGAAAATGTACGACCGACACAGGACTAAATTAATGCCGTTATTTTGTTGTACTATAACGTTATACAGGAGGTAGCAGTGGAGCAGAGACCCTTTAGGAATTGATTAATATCGTTTACTTCATAGTATTTACTTAGATTTACGCGAATGTCAAACATTGAAATAAAACTACTTTACAACGGATTTTATCGTGGTATATTTTAGATGTTAGATCTAAATGTTTCAAAGTTTTTTGAGACTTCATGTTCACGGATGGACTGAGGTATTTGACGTCCAAAAATATTAATCACAATTATTACTGACTACCTTCAAACATTAATATTTAAGTTGCGGTTCGATTTAAGCAAACTGAGCTCACAGTGTCTTGAATTCTGAGTTGATTTTGCTTGAATTTTGGTAAAAGTAAATTGAGTACTGGGTCCGAAGCTTGTGGTATATTCCAACCAATTTCTCTGTTAAAATTAGGATGTATAATCGTTTATTTCATTAAAATTATGTAAATCTTTTCTTTTATATTATTGGTGTCTTAGTGAATATTGTTTGTGGATTAATTATTATGAGCGTTCTAAATTATCACTCCAACCCTTTTAAATGTCCCATTGCTGGACACGGATGTTGACCTAAACCCTCTCAACTCGTGAGTTAGTCGAGAGAGTTTAGGTCTAAATCCACACACGCTGGCCAAGTGCAGGTAGATGTTAAGTGTCCTCGAACGATTAATTCTTAGACATGCTAGTGTTTTTCTTCAGCGAATTGTTTTTTAGTATAAAAGTGTATTAAATATTTTTAAATGGCACCTAGATATGGAAATGTTGCACAAATATGAAAATAAAATTGTGAATTAACTACACTTTCCATTGTTTTATTTATTTTTTACTTCTTATTAATATTAAAGTTTAATGTTTGTATGAATGTGTGAATGATATTACTCTTTCACGCAAAAACTGTAAGGCGTATTTGATGAAATTTGACACAAAGATAGATTTTAGCTTTGAATAGCACAAAACTCCTTTTTAACGTAATCACACACGGGCAAACATATTTACATTTTTACCATAAATGATCAAACGTCGCTTCTTCCTTTTAACTTTCAAACAAGAATTATCTCAGATCAAGGGGATTATTATGGGATTATTTTTCACATAGAATTGAAATCTTTTGAATTGAATATTCGAACCACGGTTCTCGGTAAATCTAATTTACATGTAACATGAATAATAAAAAATCAAACAAGCAAAAAAATATATTTAAGCGACATAAAATCCGCCTTTTTCTGCTTAAACACTTTTGCAATATTTTCTATTACTTATAAGATACAAACGAGGTAACATACATAGTACATTAGTAAAGATATGTTTAAGGTTTTGTGATTTTAATGAATAAATACTTATGTCAGCGTTGTAACCTACGTTGATTTGTGTACATCTATTTATTTATTTTTATCCTGAAATAGAACTGCGTTTGACTTCAGCTTGCCTGATGTTAATCAATGATGTAGTCTAGGATGGGACGTGCCTGCCCACTATACCGACTCATTCGTGGGTACGAATGAATTTTGGTGAAGTGGCTGGGGAATGATGCTTCTTATGTTTAGAAACCATAAAAGCGGAACAATTTCGACCCACCCTCTTAAATGGTAACACCAGACATCGCACCGGTACACGGCAAGGCCGCTTGGCGGTGCGGCTTTGTCTGGTCGGTGGTCACTAACCACCGCCAAAGCGTACCACAAGTTGATTCTCACCTGAATTGCACCACCCGGAGGCAACGTGTGGGGATTCAGATAAAAAGTGCACTCCCTCGGACGAAGGTGACTCAGCCTCCAAGTGATCTATGACGTATGCTAACCGTCCTGTCCCATAACGTTACGTAAAATTACTTTACGTTATGTTGCGTAACGTTACGATTCGATACGTTGCAGAACGTTATGATACGATACGTTGCGTACTGTTATGTTGCGTAACGTTATGTTACAATATGATAGGATAAAAATACTGTGGGTTACGTTACGTTACAATACTTAACGCAACATTCCATCTCGTTACGTTATGTTTTTTTTTTATTCTTGAGTAGGCTGGCGCTTGACTACAACTTACCTGATGTTAAGCAATGATGTAGTCTACAATGAGACGCGCCAGCCCAATGTACCGATTCACTCGTGAGAATGACTTTCGGTGAGAAGGTGGCAGTGAAAAAATATAAAAATAAATTGAATATCCTACAAAAACGGCCATGAGATAACAATGACATTAGATACATTAGTTATCTTTAATTATTATTATAGTTCTGCTTCTTTTTTGAATTATAAATTAAGAATAATTTCTGTACTATTTACATTGTGAGTGATTATGTACCAAAACCTTTTATAAAGTAATAAATTACATAACAAAGTATGAAAAGAAACTAATAGCTAGTCGATACATCGCATCCGCCATTTTGTTCATAACATGCTGAGTCAGTCAAACCCAATTTTGTTTTACTAACTTTCTACAATACAAAATATTCTACAAAACAATGTGTTAGAAAATTATACTTCCTATTATTAGGAAAAATCCGAGGCCCAGCGCAGAATTATCCCAAATTTTTAGTACAAAATAGCACAATTTACTATTGGTGTAAAATTATTATTAGTTATAAAAAAAATATTTGTACTAAATTTTAGAAAGTATACACGGGTACACGGGTTTACGAACTGGGAATGCGCTATGTCATGCAGAAGTATAAAACCTACTCGTGTAACATCAATCGAGACTCCGTTTATCGGTTCGACCGTCCTCGGACGGTTCACCGAAAAAGTCCGGTGAACCAATAGAGGCCCTTCCGGCTAAATGGGTTAGGTCATGAGCAAAAAAAAAGAGACTCCTCTTGGACGTATCGCCGTAATCTTTAGGTTCCGTATGAAAAGAAATTAAAAATACTTATCAAATATTTTTAATTTAACTATCTGACGGACAAAACAAAAAAAAGCCTTTTTTATTAACAACTGTCTGTATTAATTAGTATCAACTACGGAACTCCAAAACTTTTATTGCTATTGTAATAAATCACTGTCGAATTAAGAAACGCTAGAAAAACCTCTGTAACTACAAATAATTTACTGTATCATAATAGAGATATAACAAAAAAAGACTGCTTTGATACTACACTGTAATATTATAGTGTCAATCATGTTAGTACGAGATCCAGGAGCCGTAATACGTTCGAAGACATAATATTACATTATAAATATGTCAGCGAACTCATAGGGCCGTTAGATTCACTCCTTTCCCCATGAAATTCGTTGGGACACAAAATTATATCTGCCAATGATTACAGTATCTTTCTAATCACAAATATTCGCAAAATGTTTGGATGGAAACGGATGCGTTTTTGTGAGATCGCACTGCGACTTATAAAATTATCCTGGGATATTAACATACTCGTATTCGATCATCTGATCAGAGCTTAGAAACCGAATAACTGATATACTCCTAACACCACTTTTTTGTGATTAATTACAACAATTATTAGTAATACACTACACTCAGACAGAAGATAAACAGACATGTTCATGCCCATAAAATGACTGTCTTTGGTATTTATATATTTGTATTACCATACTCATACACTAACAAGAACCTAAAAAATAAAGGATTATTAAATTTAAATCCACGTCATTAAAGAAGGCTTATTATAAATTTTTAAATGATAAAAACGCATGTAATTGGATGACTCTAATGCAAAACTTAACAAAATTTATCAGATTTAAGTACTTTATTTTAAAAGAGATAAAAGCCTGAGTTTTTTGCTGTGATCGTTACAGCACTGTAAGAAAGGGAATTGGACAATTTTATATATTACTAGCTGCGCCAGCGAACTTCGTACCGCGTATTTATTAAAAAAAAAATTCACTTAGGGGTATGAAAAATAGATAGTAGCCGATTCTCAGACCTACTGAATATGCATAAAAAATTTCATAAGAATCGGTCAAGCCGTTTTGGAGGAGTTCGATTACGCACACCGTGACACGAGAATTTTATATATTAGATAGACCCTATCCAAAAATAAGGATTTCTCGTTTCTCAATATCTCGTACACGGACGTGAAAGTTTAGTATATATATTTTTAAATGTCATTCAAGTATGCGCGTTTCATCGTTATTGCTTATCATCATGCAAGTTGTACTCAAGCGCTAGCCTAAACAATAAAATAAATAATTTACTAAGCCGTGGGATCTTCGTCTATGTATTGAATACAGCCTCGTTACGAATTCACAGCTGCAGTCACGGGTACATGAGAAGATATTAAATATAATATCTATTCAGTAGAAATATGCATTTTATTTAATAATATGAATGGATTTTAAAAAGTGGTATTTGAATATGTGATTTCATATATGAATTGGTATATCGACATTTCATTTCAACCTTTTTTAGTGTCTCACAGCTGGGCACAGGTTTTTTCTCATCAGTTTCAACTAACATACTAGTTGAGAGTTTAGACCTTATTCCACATACGCTGGCTAAGTGTGGGTTGGTGGATGTCACATGTCATCGAATGCCGACATTCTTAAATATTTTTCTCGCGATAATAAACTATAATGTACAGCGCAGTGAAGAAAACTCATATAAAAGATCGAACCCGCGACCTTATATTTCAAAGGCGAGGCCGTTGCATTAGAATATAAAGTAGCTTATGTGGTATTACCGACGACAATATAAATCTCTGTGCCGAGTTTAGTAGTTATTTCAGTAGTTTCTGTGTGTTTTTTATATTATTCGCGGATTACTTTATTTTATTTGTTCCCCTCATGGGCCACAATGTAATATCTTTAGAGGATATCCTGGTGCCAATTAAAGATCCCACAATTTGCAAATTACTTATATTTCAATAAAACGATATTACAACGTCGGCGGTTCGAGGCAAGGGAGAATTACATTTCAATATTTTAACTTAACTTGAAGACGCCTCTTAAAACTTATTAGAATAGTTATTTCTACATATTTTATTAAAAGAAAATTTAATAAAAAGCGCTGAGCCTGAACAAGAGTAACCAGAAAGCTTTACATTTTCGGTCTTATTCATAAAAATCTTATAATATTCTTCTTATAATATTCTCTTCAATTAAAATGGACTTTGTCTCTTTCTTACTAGTATAAATGTCAAGATGACAGACAAAGATAAACGAATTATAAACCTATTTTAACTATAATGAGCGTATGACGTTTATGAAAACGGGGGAAGTATTTTGGTTTTTTTTATTTGCTTTTGACTGGCCGTAGTTGATTATATAGTGACCATGACTGCTTAGTTGGAGCTAGTGGGTTCAATTCCCACCCAGGAGAAACCTTTATGATGAGCATGATTGTTTCTTGTGTGTCTGGATGATATCTTTATATGATATCTTTCGGTACAGGGCCCGATCAGAGGGATAGTCCTCGTCAGAAAACTTATTGAGTGGGTGTGGTTACGAGCAGCAAAGTTATCTTAATCACACTATTAATTTGTTACGAAATGTAAAAATAATACAACGAGTGGTAAGACAGTTCCTAGACCGATGTTGGTCGCACGGACGTCTGTAGAGAACTGGGGCACACAGTTCGCGTAGCGATAATCCCCACTCGTCGCCCGTGCGGACCTCAGGCTAGACTCTGTCGAAGCGTGTCGACACGACGCGCTGCCCGCCTCGCTGTCAAGTATGCTACCGTACTAATGACTACTCCGACATAACTTTAAAATGTAGTAAAAAAAAATATTTCTAGTGGTATATCAGTTCCTAGTAACACAAGCAAATATAATTGCTGTATTTGGAACTAGATGGCGCTGTGCGTATGTGTGAAAATATTTTTAATATTACATAATACCATCCATCCGTACAAACTTTTGCGTTTATATTAGTGAGACTAGACGGTATAAATCGTTTGAAACTACGGAATTCAATAAGTTCCGAATGACTGCATCAAAATGAGTAATACTATTGCGGTTTTATATTTATAAAAAATGGTTAAAATTTCTTTTGTCCCTTTCTAACAATTATAATGTCAATATGACAGACAAAGTAAAACATATTATAATCTATTTTAGCTTTCATCGATGTTTTTGAATTATGAATAAGAAGGTTATTGTTTTGGACAATTACAAAATGTTTTTAAAATGTTTTTTTTTGCAGAGCAGCGGTAGCGCACTGGTGGCACAGGGGTGTAGGCGTTGTGTTTAATACATAAGGTCACGGGTTTCATCCCCGGAAGAGACACATCTTTCTGTGAATAGTTTCATTGCCGCTGAAAGAAAATAACTTAAGATAACCGGCATGTCTAAGGACTAACCATTCGAGGATATGTGACATCCACCAAACCGCACTCAGGCAGCGTGCGTGGTAAAAGGCCTAAACTTTCTCAAGTCGTAAGATAGTTGATAGTAAATAAAATAATAAAAGGTCTGAAAAATAAAAAAAGTCATGGGATAGACGAAATACCACCTATGCTATTGCGAGAATGTGCAAACGAACTAACATTAGAGTAATTTCGGGTAATATAGCCTGGTCGGCCAATATGGCCTACTGCTTTTTATCTGAAATGAATGAACACTTGCGACCGCTTGAGTCAGCATAGCAACGCACCCCGTCCCCTCACTTCCTCAGTCAATCCGCGCGAGGCAAAATGTGCAGGTGAATCCCGTGCGGGCGCTCGATCGAAAATTACGTAAAGTGATCTTATTTTTTGGTAAGTTTAACTCATTTCATTTTTTTTAATTGTAGTTATTCTTACCTTGGTACTACACAGGTTTGTAGATAAGCTATTCATGTGTAGTTTTATTATGGTTTTTAAACATATTTCTTGATCATTTTTAGGCTAGACTTTTACCTATCAAAAACGTTCCCGCGGCCAATATGGCTCACCAGATGGATGGTTAATATGGCACCAGGCCATATTGGCCACACAATTTTATATTGTTACCATTATGCTTATCTTTTTTAGATAATGGCTCCACAGAAACCACATTCACAAAAGAAACGACAAACATGGTCCAAGGAGTCTATGAGAAAAGATATAGAAGATGTGAGAGCCAAGATAATGGGTACTCTAAAAGCATCTAAGTTATACCAAGTACCACGTACTACTTTGAGACGCTTAGCTGGTACAGAACAACCAGCTGAGGTATTCTCTCCCAATAGAATATTTAACGTGGATGAGACCGGAATTAGCGTCGTACCATCCTAAATGCTGCAAGTCCTAAGTCAAAAAGGAAAGCGTCGAATAGGTCCTTTAACATCAGCTGAACGGGGTTCCCTTATAACTTGTGTAATTTGTATGAGCGCTGGAGGGTCATTTGTTCCACCTATGATCATATTCTCCCGAAAACAGAGTCACCCACTTTTGATTAAGGGTGCGCCTCCAGGAGCCATACATGAATGTCACCATTTAGGTTGGATTCAAGCCAACACATTCACAAAATGGTTTCAGCATTTTCTAGAACACGTGAAACCCACTGAAGAATCTCCAGTACTGCTAATCCTAGTGTAATTGTAATAGTAGTAATTGTGGACTGTAGAAACAGATATCTATTTCTGTTAATTTTGCTCTGCAAAGTAACACAAAATTTATTACTTACTGTTATATTTCTGGAGGGCAATATGGCTCACCTGATTTGTGGCTAATATGGCTCAGGCCATATTGCCCTTCCATTATTGAAATTTAACAATTGTGGAAGGTTCAGATTTTGATTTTTGTAAATTATTTCTTAATGTTTATTGTTTCGAAATTCTAGTTATTGATTCTATATAAGTTCTAAGACTGAAATATAAAATAAAGACTGATTGATTTCAAAAAGTGTTTGTTTTATTCCCAAAAAGGCTTATGGCGTGCCATATTACCCGAACTTACTCTACCATTTTATCTATTAATTAACCAGTCATTTACAGAAGGCACCTTTCCTGACTCTTTAAAAAAATCTTTAATAAAACCAATTTACAAAAAAAACGCAAAAACTGATCCAAATAATTATCGCCCCATAGCTCTGTTACCGTCAGCCTCTAAAATATTTGAAAAAGCAATGTGCGATCGCATTTATGCCTTCTGTGAAAAATTCAATATATTTAATGACAATCAAAATGGTTTCCGGAAAAATCGTTCCACCACATTAGCTGTGTACAAATACATTCAAGAAGCCCTTAATATTATAAACAAGAAAGAATACGCCGTAGGAATATTACTTGATATGACCAAAGCCTACGACAAGGTGCAATTTAAAATCTTGTTAAATAAGTTATATGGGATAGGAATCCGCGGTAAAGCGCATGAATGGCTTTCTTCATACTTAAAAAATAGAGAGCAAATAGTTGAAATAGAATATCTAAATCATAACAGTAGAGAAATTGAAAAAATTCGATCGAATAGCATAGTTACTAACGCCTCTATACCCCAGGGAAGTGTCATAGGTTGTCTACTATTCCTCATCTATATAAATGAGTTACCTAAAACCATCGATGGACCATGTGTTTTGTTCGCAGATGATATATCCCTATTAGTATCATGTAAAAACAATACAAATATAAGGGAAAAACTCCATTCCACGCTGACTAAAACCTGCAACTGGATGACCTCCCATAACCTGGAAATTAACTATGCTAAAACTAAATTAATGACTTTCCACCCTTACCAAAAAGCACCATTATATTTTGATTTCAACTTTAACGGCTCAAATTTGGATATCGTTGACGAATTCACGTTACTTGGACTTACAATAGACAAGCATATTAATTGGAAAACACAAATACAAAAAACCCGTGCAAAAATTTCGAAATTCTCGTATGCTCTACGCGAAATTAAAAGAACCACCGACCTACAAACTGCCTTGAGCACCTATTATGCATATGCCAATGCATGGCTAAGCTACGGCGTAACCCTCTGGGGCAACAGCACAGATGCACCTTCACTTTTTACGCTGCAAAAGAAATTAATTAGAATCCTAGTAAATATTGAACAAACAGATAGTTGCAAACCTTACTTTATAAAACATAAAATTCTAACCCTCCCTAGTATCTATATTTTAGAAACATGTAAATTTGTTCGCAAATATCAAGAGTTATACACAAAACGCGAAGACATACAATCGCGCTACATACTCAGGCACCGATCTAGATTAAATTTACCATCTTCTAGACTAAAAATGCATTCTACAGGTCCTTATTCAATGTCAATAAAAGTATACAACAACTTACCCGAAATAATAAAAGCAGAAAACAACATTAATAAATTTATAAAAAAGGTAAAAGTATTTCTAATAAACAAATGTTATTATTCTGTAAATGAATATTTTTGTGATAAACACAACAAATAAAATTTAATATTAGCTGATAAGAATTTAATAAAATAATTTAATTTAAATAAATAATAAATTAATAATTTAATAATGTTATTCAAATAATTTCATAATGTTAAAATTTAATTATGCTCTAATTTATTTAAAAAAAAAAATATTCAATAATTTTATTCAAATAATTTCTTAATTTTAAAATTTAATTATGCTCTAATTTATTTAAAAAATAAATTATAGTTCCTATCAGGTAATGATTTTAAGATATGACATGAAATAAAATAAAATACACCACACAATTTTAAAAATTTTAATTAATAATAAAGCTCCACAGGCTAGAAATTTATATTTTTATTATTATGTAAAATCAGAGCTTCCTCTCGTCTAACACTTTTGCTGTGCCCGACAGGGTCCATAATGATTCTATTATAATAAGCACCTACCACCTTAGCATGTACTTACTTATGGTAAAGCAATAAAGTTATTGAGTATTGAGTATTGAGTATTGAGTATTGAGAAGAGCAGTGCCTCAGGGATGTTAACTGAAGCACTCACAGATAGTTTTTATGCCACTGTTCGAGTCAGGACCAGCTCGAACAGTATCTGAAAATGATTGCTAATTGTCTGCATCTGATCTGAAATCCACTCAGAATTCAAAACACTATGACTTCAAGTTGCTTAAATCGTAACGCAACTGAAATAGTATAACGTTTGTAGGTAATGAGGTAATTAGTAATAATTATGATTAATACGTTTTTACGTCAAATACCTCAGTCCGTCTGACTATGAAGTCTGAAAAGACTTTGAAACACCGCGAAAAAATCAGTTATAAAATAGTTTTATTTCAAGTCTTTTAAAAGTAAGAAAGTGACATCTGTGACAAATTCAAATTAACAACTTTGATTTCGAGGTTCAGTTTTAGATATCAACTCAAATTCAAACCCTACATTTTCAACCTTGTTTGTCAAGTAAGAGGCAACTCTACTATATTTACTCCACTGCCAATAGATGGCTCTGATAGCGGAAAGATTTCTTCACTAAATACTAGATGGAGTTAGTAGTATGTCTAGTCATTTGACTAAAATGTAGTATTTACTTGATGTTTATAAAATTTCCTTTGTATTTAAATAAACATCACGGTTCTTATTTACTTTTACTTTTTATTTATTTACAAAATAATAATAATAATAATAACCATTTATTTCAGGCTACAAGGCCCATATAAAATCTAACACTATAAACAAATACAATGTTAAATATTATCTAATCGAAATACTATAAATACAATATAAAATATTTTATTTTTCCACGCTGCATCGTGAGTATGTTGCGTGGTGTCAGGTATCCGGACCTCGGAAGCGGCCAAAATTCTTCTTTTGCGAAGGTCGGCAGATGTTTAGTGGATACGCTCACCATAAAGGAATTAAAATTTACACTGTGACGAGGTTCCAAGCGCTCGACCCTCAGCGCGAAGTTGGTCTCCACACGGCAGTACTCAACAATATCTTCAACCTTCGTTGAGTGATGTAGGCGGGACACGTACAGCAGCGTCACCGGTTTGGCAGGCTGCAGCAGATGGTTCGGACCAGTCGGTGCAATACTATAAGTAATAGGTAATATGTGCTTAATTTTTTAGTGAGCAGCGGTGGCGCAGCAGTATCGACCTCTTCTTTGAAATATAAAGTCACGGGTTCGACCAAAGTTTGGTCAAAGATTTATTACAGCGCCCCTGCTCAATATTGGTAACTAATCATTCGAGGATGATATCCACCAACCCGCACTTGACCCGTGTGTGTGGATTAAGGCCTAAACTCTCTCAACTTAAAAGATAGTTGAGACAGTTGGGAGAAGACCAGTGCCCAGCAATGGGAGCCTAAAAGGGTAGAAATGATTCTACAAGTAATGGGGTACGAATTAATTCCATATTGTAATCGGTTGATATATAATAGTGTTGAGGAGATTTTAGGAAAAATTTAAGAAATATATAAATTAGTTTTCAACTAACTATCTAATTTTCCATGCGGGATCCGATACAGTTTTGATGTCTCAGGTCTTGGTCGTGTCCAAATATCGAGTCTCTTTACGGCGCCGCTTTTGATCGTTGTGTACTACTGCTACTAGTTTGGTTCCTACCCACACAAGCGGTGGATTAGAGTTTGAAGCAAAATTTTACCGACGGTTAGCATTATAGGTACAAGTTCCGAACAAGAACAGTTGAGGACCATGGTTGCCGGGTATCACACTTCGTCCGGCTGGAAAATCTTCCTTTTTTACCATCCAATCTTTCAGTCTCTACATGGGCACAAAATACAGTAGTAATCCATTCCTCCATTTTCAGAGTTCGGCAGGACGGAGAGACCGACACGATTAATGAGAGATAGAGCTAAACATGCTCTCACAGAAATCATTAGATATTTAATAAAAAGTACAGTCACAAGCATAAATCACATACGAATAGGTCACGTTGCTCATTACACCGACATTGCGGGACTTTTTGAATTAAAATTTTACGTCAGTAGCAACCACGAGATGTGTGCGTGACAGGATCGCGTGACCACCGTCACATATATCTTAATGCGCGGTCACTTTGATGCTAATTTTGAATTTAAGGACCCGAGTTTGCATAAATAAGGTAAGCAGTAAATGTCAAACGTAGGGCTAAATTGAACTTCTTTAGACTATTAAGAGAATACCTACTTTAGTGCTTGCACAGCGGAGGACTTTGTTTTATAATGGTATATATTTTTTTTACCTACCCCAGCTTTTCCCGCAAATTTCAGATACCTTGGCGCACATTTTTTAAAATTTTCATTTGCATGGTAAGTACAAATAAAAATTTAAAATAATGTGTGATCCTGATAATAAAAAAAGTAAAATACCATTTATTTCGGACAAGCTTTATCCATATAGTGTTAGTATAAAGAAAAACAGATCATATAACTATGTTAGTAAAATAAATTAAATTAAAACCGTCATAAAACATTTATTTTGTTATTAGGATATTGTTCGAGATACATCTACGAACAATTCCCAGTAACAAAGAAGATTTAGCCATTTTGGTGCAGTCGTTGGGAAGTTAATTCATATATTTTAACAATTCATTTTAATTTATTCATCAGTATGTAGTAATCATAGTAGAAAATTGTGCTTAATGAATGGCATAAAGTTAACAACGATAATCGAACCTTAAAATATTTTCATCACCGCTGCTCAATATCGGTAAAGAAAAACATCGTGATTCCGAAAAACTAATCATTTGAGGACATGTGACATCCATCAACACGCAGTTGGCAAGTGTGTGTAGACTCAGGCCTCTCAGAATCAAAATCAAAATTATATTTGCGAAACATGGGTATTATTACAATAGGTGGTACATGAGAATTAGGGCGCCATGTTTTGTCTTGAGACATACAAATATTCTATATAAAGTATATTACATTTGTTTCTAATAAAATTATTATGATTAGTTTAATATTACAATTAAAGTACACAAAGTCAAATAATTACATTTACAAATTATTACGATAACTAAGATAGTTTAGAGAAGACCCGTGCCTAGTTGCAGTGGGACACTTAAATGGGTTGAGCATAATATTGAAACTCACAAAATATGGGTATTATGGGTAGTGTGGTATTTTCTACTATGGCTTGATGTTACATTATGTTTATGTTTTACTATAGCAGTCTGCCAACATCACAAGTGATTTGCTAACAGCAACAGCTATTAGTAGACTTAACTTCCGGAAAAATTTATTAATTACACGATACACAGATATTGTGTATCTACCACGACGTAGTACGTGTAATATCTAAACTTACTATTATACTTTAATTCCATGCATGAATGTGTTTAGGTGTAGATGTTTGTTACCCTTTCACTCAACAACTGCTAGAGATTTAGATAAAATTTGACACAGATATAAAGCACATGAGCTACTTTTTTATCCTAATACCATGCGGACAAAGCCGCAGGTAGAACTTAGCACGAGATAAATTTGCAGGATAAAAACTACCATCTATATTATTTCAAGTATCAAGTTATTCAAATCCGGTTTGCTTTTTTCCCGTGAAAAAAAAAGATTTTCACATTTAGAATAATAAGTAGAAAACTTACTTTTCCTACACTTCCGAGTGTGATTTAAGTATGTAAAAGAATATTCGTATTAATAACATCTCAAACTAATATTTTATATTTAAACCAACTTAAGTCTAACTTCACCATCCATTAAAGTAATGATTACCTGCTAAACCCGATTTGCTCATACGAACTCAAATGTTTTACTCATAAACGTCAGATTTTTACACTGAAGAACTTTGGCATTTAAATTTTAAATAGCTATAGCACGTCTGTACGATTGAGCCGACGGCCTGAATAATTAAATCTGGGTTGTTCTCAAGAAAAATTGATAGCGATCCGAAGCCAATCGGCATATTGGAAGCGTGACCCGAGTACGGGAGCGAGCATTTTATATTTTTTGGGCATTTATTCACACGGCTGACTGTACGCTGTAAATATTTTGAGCAACATGTTTATTTAACGAGTTGTACTCTTTGTTGGTTCAGTGTAAAGGTGGGTTTCGACAACACGAGCGCACGCAATCGAATTTTTTTACCCGTAGGTGTAGACAGAGTCGATTATCAATTAACCTTTCACCGTATGTTAGGTACCATACATAACAGGGGGCGAGCCCAATGCCGTTCATCGGGTACAATTTTAATTTTCGAGCTTCAACTCTAACCCTTATTCATAAACGTCTTATAAGCTCATTATTGCTAATATAGGTTTAAATAATTATTTTGTCTTTGCTGTCATCTTGACAAATATACTAGTAAAAAAGAGACAAAAATTTATATAAATAAGACTGTAAGTATATTAGAAAAGTACTTTTGCTCGACCCGGGAAACGAACGGTGTAACATATTTACCGATATTATATTAAATAAACAAGTAAATAAAGTGTTAAGTAGAGAATTTTTCACAAATAACATACAATTTATAGCCCTTTTATAGCGTTACAGATAAAGGCATTGAAATTCAGAATGAATACAGCCGACGCTTCCGTTACACATTTCGGTAGATATTTGATACTTTTTACCTTGAGGTACTTATTCTGTGAAGTTATACGGCTGTCTAGTCCACATATTTCACACGTGGAACATCGACTATATACTTAATAGACACCACTTTTTTACTATACGCACACCACAGACCTCTCATGAGTGTCGTTTTTAAACTTTATCTTTTAATGTTAAATTAATTTTTTTTAATAGATATTATTAAGGATACTGGAAATGAAACTAAATTGCTCGCAATCACTCCACCTTTGACAGTTCTAAATTCACTCACTGAAGCTGTTTAACCGGAGCGAAAGGAACTCCGGTACGATTAAGAAGAACGAGTTCAGTTTAAGGAACGAGATGAGTCAGTTCCTTGAAGTGAACGACAATACGCAGACCTATCTAAAAAATGATATCTGAACACTTTTAATAGTTCGAGTTATCAATATGACAAACGTTTTCGAATACTAGATATCAAAGTAAAAGTTCAAACGTAAAAGTATTTGCAAAATATTTTGCTTATATATTTCCAATTTATTTTATACGATTTCCAGCATATCATTTTCTTTTTATTGAAAGATTTAATTGAAAAAAAAATTGAATCTATTTTTACTGGTTCAAGATTAGATTGTATTCGAAATTTTTTTTCGTATCGACGTGCTCGTAAATACAGGGTACAGTAAATAAGGTTACAGAATAAGACGTCCACTTTCCCCTGTCTTTCAAAAGAAGCCAGAGTTTTTATTACAAACGCATAAAATCTAGTGTACGTTTATTACGGGCCGTTTATGATCCTTAATAATATTCCATGTTTACTGATAGCTACTGTAATTTTATCTATTTTTGAGTGCCTCGCCCCTATCGTAAGGTTTACTGTGCTCTGGGATCATTGTTATGAATTTTATTTCTTACTTTAGTTTAATATTTATAAATTTATCATTGCATCCCGCCTGTATCTAAAGGCGTAGGCAGAGGTGAATTTTATTCACCTTTCACCGGCTATGATTAGTAATAGGGGTAAGAATAATGCCAATCATCGGGTGTACTTCTAATCTTCAAGCTGAAGTTAAGAACCTGTAAGTGCCTACGTATATGTAGGAGAATCATAAATAATCTATGAACGACTCGATAAGAATGAGATGGCAGCACTGGCAAATCGAGTATAATAATCACTTCACTTCACTTCACTTTTTAAAAAAATTTGGCGTCCACCGTCTTTGACAGTAATTCTGCCGACGTATAGTTGAAAGAGACAGTGCAAAAAGAAAAAAGTTGTACGATGTGGGCCAAACGCTGACTCAATAAAGAAGGTAGGTAATTCATGAAGAGGTTAAACAGAAAATTAATATTGGGACAGAATTTAACAACATAATAATCGAATGGTAACATGGATGTGTATCTATCATTTGACATTTGACGTTTGGCGTGTGACGTTGTTACTGAACGAATATCTGTCAGTGGCGTGATTGGACTAAAAACTTGCTCTTGTACCGTCGCCTGCGCCGGGTGTGCGCACTGATTGATAAAAAATACAACATGGCGGACACAAATAACGTGGATGTGGATTCTAATCCGTTCGAATCTGCGTCATAAATATTAGACAAATCTTTTTGCTGGACTTTCGACCTCGCGGTTATTAAGCGAATACTCTTATCTTTTTTTCAATGGGGTTGGTATCCCGGAGCTGGAACTGGTATTCCACATGCTAAGCAAGTGCAAGCACTTTCTGCCAGCCCTATTCTATACAGGTGTTTCTGCAACCCAAAGTGCCCAGTTAGTGCACCTATTACCAGTCTGATTTTAGTCCTGGTCATGCTTTTCAATCTCTGAGAGTATCTTTGAGGCCAGTCGTTGATAAATTTCTTAGAGCGGAAGAGAAGGCGCGAACCATCTTACCAGTAGATAATATTTTTCTATAGATAGAATAGAAACGTTCTATAGTAGATACCACATGTTTAGTGTTTTGAATTTTATAGGACAATCTTCGTAGAATAACTGATTTTAAATATTTTATATTCGTTTAAACGCACATTACCTTTTTATTTATTTACTAGTTTTTCGCCCGCGGCTCCGCCCGCGCGTATATCGGTTATCGCGCTAAACCATTAACCACTTTTTTCGCAGTCGGATAAAACTATCCTTATAACTGTAAGTAACACAAAGTACATATACAAGCGATTTAAAATTCATCTCCTACCATGAACTCTCGCAAAGTTTTAACTATTTTTACGTGGATGAACACTTTCGGGATCGTTGCATGATACCGGGCTCTTGAAATTGTGTAAACTTTGTTACGTACTTTGTTGACAGTTGTTTTAATACGTAACCATAATAGCCTGGTACCAGAAGTAAGGGAAGCAACCTCGCCTTTGAAATATAAGGTCGTAGATCTGATCTCTGGTCCTGTCTACATCTTTGTGTGAACTGTTTTCTACAGCTCAATATCGGCGAAAGAATCTAAAGACCTATTTAAGGGGAAAACCTATTCGGCTTGTCTTGTACGAACCCTTTATTGTCACTGTGTTATGCACGGATCTTGAGCTAAAATTGCTGTTGGCTCTATTAGATATTAGGTATATGCACAGTTAATACTCACCCTTACCTACCTCCAGGTGTAGAACATGAGACAATATTTTTTCACAGTCATTTTAAAATTTCAGTGACACAAAATGCCACAAAAATTCCCTAATTAAACATCCCACACAGCTCATAAAAGCACGTGACATTTAAAAAGCTGGTGACGTTGCCGTCAGCTGCGCTTGCGTTGACCTGGTTCGCAAGTCAAGAGGGCTTAACATCGGTCGCTGCATATGACTCGAATCTGCAACCCTACTCATGTAAAACATTCGTTCGTTCAGGTGATTTTTGAATTCGTATTTTGGGTATAGATGACGTTAACTGACTGCAGTTGGCGTAGGAATTACATCTCTGTCCCTAACCGTCGAGGCCGCGGATTCCTGTCCCGTTCTATGCAAAAATAAGTGTTCGGGGATTTTAATAAATCCAGTGCCTCAACAATCTGAGAAAGAAGCCAATAGAAGAATACAGCTAGGTTGTGCAGCATATGGAAAATTACGTCGAGTCTTCACGTCGCCAATTGCACAAAGTCTTAAGATGAAAATCTTTAATCAGTGCGTCCTACCCGTTATGACATACGGACTGTCCATAAATTTAAAGTCGCTCAGCGAGATATGGAAAGGGCTATACTAGGAGTTTCTCTGAAGGATTGAATACACAATGAAGTGATCCGACAGAGAACCAGAGTAATCGACACAGCTAACAGAATTAGTAAGCTGAAGTGGCAGTGAACCAGTCATTATCGCCGTAAAACCGATAACCGTTGGGTTAAACGAGTTCTTGAGTGAAGCCCACGGATTAGGACTCCCTCAGACTAGGTGCAGTGACGATTTCTGCAAGGTGACAGGCAAGAGCTGGATTTATTTATTTATTTATTTATTTCATTTGGGTTTCTAACAAGAAATACAAAAAGAAATGAAAATAAAAAAATTGATAAAAATAACCGGGGATTGTGCTCAGTGGCGAGCTTTAGGAGAGGTTATGACGCCTGTGACCATGAAGTCTGAAAAGACTTTGAAACGTTGGGATCTAAAATCTAAAATATACTGCGTTAAAATCCATTATAAAGTAGTTTTATTTCAAAGCAAGTGCTAGTACACATTAGGTAAATTTTTACTCATCGCGATCTAACTAATACTTCGTAGGCCATCGCAAATTACGGAGGACCTAGAAAATGTGGTTTAGAGTAGACCCTCTGTATATTTTTTATCTAACCAGTTTATTTTACATAGCTTATTTATTTTAATGTATAAATTATTTCAATGTAAATGCAATTTTAAATATTGAATTATAAATAAGTTTGAATAGTTAAAACGTGTAGTGGTTTACACGTTATTTTGCTGAATGGGCTTTTTTATTCTTGTTTTCAATTCAGTGGTTTTTATGTAAAGAAATAAAACATGAATAAAACTCGGTGTTTTCGTAATTTCCTTTCAATTTGACTACAGTTTTATTGTGATATTAATATTATTAGACTTGCATTTGTGTGACTCCTAAAATAATGAATAATACAAAATAAGGGCTAATTTATATAAAACAGGGCCCGGATGGGGCACGAATTTCAAACAAACATTTTGAACCTTAAGGGTTATTATAAATTTGACGCGTGTATCTGTGTACAAGTTTGTTACCACTTAACGTCTAAACTAATTGGCCGATTTTGATGTGCTTTTTTGTGCGAAAGCTGAAGTGATAGAAATGGTTTATAGATCAGCAATAAGCGTTGGGGGTTATTAGATTTTTAGAGTTCTTTTAAGCTTTTTCTGTAAGGCTCAAAAAATCTATAATAAATTGCCGTATGCGTAATATAATGTCTAGATTAAAAAGGTTCAAAAAAATAAGGATTGTGTGGTTTTATGAAACCACGGTAAAAGTGAAACATTTTTTCACATTACAGACATTTAACTAAAAATTTTTGGGTATAAAGTAGGTATAAAAATAGCTTTATCATCAGGTGCTGCGAACTATAGGTTCCGCCATGAGTGTATTATTTAATGAAATTTCATGTTTCATGTTCATTGGGCACTCTCCACAAAGGAATTGAAATTGACATTGTGGCGAGACCCTCAGTGTGACAAGTTCACAAGTTCAAGTCTTGACACAGCAGTACTCAATAATATTTTCGACTTGGTTGGGTACTGTGGGCAGGACTCATACATGAAAAATGAACAATGTGTTTGCATGTGATTATTGAGTTCGAGCAGCAAGCGTGATGAACTGAATAACCTCAATTGTAAAAACTTCCCAATTCCAGGGGTTTCCCGATCCGCAAATAAATTTCAAATGTTTTTTTTAATAGGCTTGCGCGCGACCACACATTACTTGATGTTCAGCATTTATGTGATCTACGATAAAGGACCGTCCCGTTCGAATTGGTGACGTACTGTGTACACCCTCTCCTCCATCCAGGGGACAAAGGACATTTAGTCAAGTCACAATAGAAGTCGCTTTCGTAGTAAACCAACTTGCCATTACTAGGGATTTTAATGGGAAAGGAATAAGGTTTCATATAATCGTGCGTAACCATATAGAGGCAACTGATCAGACGCACACTCTTAATGTTTTTTTCTTAAAATCTTAAATCTTTCTTTAAATCTTAACTGGGCCCAAATAGCCACTGGGTGCCGCGAGACAGTAGCCGTCACCGAGGCCGACCGAGAAAAAGATGGCGGGATAATCTGGATGCATTCGATATTGAATGGCCAGAGGTCGCGGGAGACCGGACAAGATGGAAGAATTTGGGGGAGACCTTTGCTCAGCAGTGGGACAATGTAGGCTAAAGAAAAAATATATATATTAGCAATAATTACGATACCAAAAGGTATTCTCCTAAGTTTCAACTGAATAATTAATTGCTTAACTTCTTATTATATTTACCAAAACAATATCCTGTGAAAAGGGCCGAGTCTCCGTAGAAACTTGTTGGTTAAGAAGGTGAGATGCAAAAGTTTTTATTGTTACGATCCCGGGGCCAATCCGGGGCTATCCCGGACCCATCCCGGGGCTACAGCGACGCAGATGGTTCAAATTTTACTTTTCATTACTCCTCAACCCTATTTTGTGTTGTTTTTTTGGTGAAGTTACCGAAATAGCAGATTGTTGCTTTGTTCTGCTAAATATGTTTCCTTTGGGTTTGTTTTTAAATTGAGCAATCAGCATTTATTAACCTACTTGGAAAATGGAGGCTTTTGTTTCGATTACGTTTTTAGCAAAATGATTATGTGCAAAACATGTTTATGTGAATTCAAGAGATATCTTTAAATGATTCTAAGAAATGTTGTTATTCAGTTGGGGAATTATTTATTTATTTATTTGGCACGGTAACAAAATACAAACATACAGATACTAAATTATTTTACATTAACAAATAATACAAAATTTGTATTTCAATGACAACCGAGCCCAACATTCAAATATACTATTATGGTAGGTATATAACTATATACAATGAAAATTGACAACTTATAAATTAACTTTAAAGACAAAAGCAGACTAACATTATTTGAACATCTAATACTTTTTAAAAATAAACAGTATAAAACGACAAATCATTAATAAATTAAATTTTAAACTTACATTAGTAACCGAATAATATAGTTATTTGCACATTTCTTAAATAATATTCTACTAAATAAATAATGTTTAGATAAACCACAATGTTTTAACTAGTCCCATCTAGAATACAAGTACGCTCTGTGCGTTCTATATCCGTGTTTGCTTGGTACAGAATACAACTGACGAATATTTGAGAACTACCCGATATTTTTGTTATTTTTATTAATTTTGTGTTTGTATACGCTTTGTCTTGTTATCGATTTATATCTAAAAATATGTTGGCACATCTACTTCTCAATGCATCGGCTGTCACTTTATACTGTCATCGCGTCCGTCTTTGAAGTAACCTGTCACTCGAGAATGTCATTATGAACGAACGAATGAACACCGAGCGCGGGTGAAGCGGACATCTTAGAATGCCTGACATTGCGTGTTGAACCGTTGTGGCGTCCGGTAGTGCAGATGCAATAACGTGCTCGGTGAACGTTACTATTTAATCCAACGTAATCGTAACGATCTGTAATTAACTGGTAGAATTCATGATTGTGCTATCGAGAGATGGGGGTGAAGTGATATTTGCTGTAGTTATTTTATTGAAATACCGTCTTCTTACCCGATTATTCACGCCTACCTAAAGTTGTCTGCTAATCTTGATATTTTTTAGTCCAAAAACCTTCGAAAGCCTTCATCAGAAGTGGGATGCGAAGGGTAAACCAACAGGAGACGGTATTCAATCGAAGAAATAGTGATCCATGTGTGTTTAAGTGTTATATGGTAAGGTGGTTGCAAGAGGCCTAGTACGCCTAAGCCACGCTTTGACGGTTGTTAATGTAAAGCTGGTTGAAAGGGCCTTGTATGCCCGGGCCATGCTTCAGCAGTTGGTTGAAAGGGCCTCGTATGCCCGGGCCATGCTTCGGTAGTTGATTGAAAGGGCCTCGTATGCCCGGGCCATGTTAAGGTAGTTGGTTGAAAGGGCCTCGTATGCCCGGGCCATATTTTGGTAAGTGGTTGAAGGGGCCTCGTACGCCCGGGCCACGTTTTGGTAATTGGTTGAATGGGCCTCGTATACCCGGGCCATGTTAAGGTAGTTGGTTGAAAGGGCCTCGTATGCCCGGGCCGTATTTTGGTAAGTGGTTGAAGGGGCCTCGTACGCCCGGGCCACGCTTTGGTAATTGGTTGAATGGGCCACGTATGCCCGGGCCATGCTTAGGTAGTTTATTGAAGGGGCCTCGTATGCCCGGGCCATACTTAAGTAGTTGGTTAAAGGGGCCTGGTAAGCCCGGACCACTGTTGAGTAACTGTATGAAGGAGACTAGCATGCCCAGTCCATATTACTATGCAATGGCGATGAATTTGAGTTTCGTCAGGAAGGACCGAGCGTATGTTAATGTCTATCTTTACTTTTTCATTAGAACAGGTAGAGAAGAGTGACATATATCATCGAGCAGACTGATACTATGCGCACGAGGTCGTGCGATTCGTCAGGGTTGGCCGTGTTGGCACATCTACTTCTCAATGCATCGGCTGTCATTTTATACTGTCATCGCGTCCGTCTTTGAAGTAACCTGTCACTCGAGAATGTCATTATGAACGAACGAATGAACACCGAGCGCGGGTGAAGCGGACATCTTAGAATGCCTGACATTGCGTGTTGAACCGTTGTGGCGTCCGGTAGTGCAGATGCAATAACGTGCTCGGTGAACGTTACTATTTAATCCAACGTAATCGTAACGATCTGTAATTAACTGGTAGAATTCATGATTGTGCTATCGAGAGATGGGGGTGAAGTGATATTTGCTGTAGTTATTTTATTGAAATACCGTCTTCTTACCCGATTATTCACGCCTACCTAAAGTTGTCTGCTAATCTTGATATTTTTTAGTCCAAAAACCTTCGAAAGCCTTCAAATAAGTTTTCTCTGTAAGTGAATTGTTAAAATTCTTTTTGAGAAATAAATTTCTTAAACCAGAAAAATGACGTTAAATTTTGATGAAAGATATATGTCTTTACATAAAATATGATACTGTCTACACATTCGAATTATGGGACTACTAGAAGAAGAAAGAAGAAAGAAAGAAAGAAAAACATTTATTTGACAACGACAGGACACACAAAATTAAATGATAAAAAAAGAAACACATAGAAAGAGAAAAAAAAAACAAACATCAAAAAAAATGAAAAACAAGAGTAAGTGTGAGTAAGTGTCAAACATTGACATTGCTCAGTAAACGCTGTGAGTGCCTACTAGAGGCGACCCGCAGCACTGATTTTCAGCAATGTGCATGAGATGTATTATGTACAATGTATTATGAGATACATTATTTCTAGTTAGAGGTATATTGAAAAGATGCTGTCTACGGTCAGATTTAGGTGAACATCTCAATGAAACATGGCCTACCAGAGCGTCCGAATCAAGAATATGATTTAGGTGAACATCTCAATGAAACATGGCCTACCAGAGCGTCCGAATCAAGAATATGATTTGGGTGAACATCTCAATGAAACATGGCCTACCAGAGCGTCCGAATCAAGAATATGATTTAGGTGAATATCTCAATGAAACACGGCCTACCAGAGCGTCCGAATCAAGAATATGATTTAGGTGAACATCTCAATGAAACATGGCCTACCAGAGCGCCCGAATCAAGAATATGATTTAGGTGAACATCTCAATGAAACATGGCCTAACAGAGCGTCCGAATCAAGAATATGATTTAGGTGAACATCTCAATGAAACATGGCCTACCAGAGCGTCCGAATCAAGAATATGATTTAGGTGAACATCTCAATGAAACATGGCCTACCAGAGCGTCCGAATCAAGAATATGATTTAGGTGAACATCTCAATGAAACACGGCCTACCAGAGCGTCCGAATCAAGAATATTATTTAGGTGAACATCTCAATGAAACATGGCCTACCAGAGCGTCCGAATCAAGAATATGATTTAGGTGAACATCTCAATGAAACACGGCCTACCAGAGCGTCCGAATCAAGAATATGATTTAGGTGAACATCTCAATGAAACATGGCCTACCAGAGCGCCCGAATCAAGAATATGATTTAGGTGAACATCTCAATGAAACATGGCCTACCAGAGCGTCCGAATCAAAAATATGATTCAAATATCTCAATGACACAAATTTAAAACTTATGTTATAACTAAACAACATAATTGATTTATTTTTAATTTCACTTTACCTTCTTTTTAAAGTCCCACTCCTAGACACAGGTCTTCTCTTAACTATCTTACAAGTTGAGAGAGTTTAGGCCTTAATTTAATTACGCTGGCCAAGTGCAGGTTGGAGGATGTCACATGTCCTCAAATAAATTAGTTCTTAGACATGCCGGTTACCTTACAATGTTTTCTTTCAAGCGGTGATGTAGTAATTAGCACAAAGATGTGTGAGCGCGACTGGGAATCAAACCCGCCTTATATTTCTAAAGTGAGACCAGTAGGTACCATTGCGCCACCGCTGCTCAGCATTTTTAATTTATTGTTTCCTAATTCGTATTTATTAATGAATTTCGAATTAATTCTGATTTTTCTTTTTTTGTTAATTTGCAATAAATTTTTGCATACTCAATGAGTAGAATCTATTTGTGCCCATAAGATCAAATGTCATGTACATACATTCATTGCAAATAAATAATTTCATTTCATTTCCAACTGTCTTCTGTTCAATTATGCTACGTGCTCGTTTTCTCGCGATTTTGATGTTTTTATCAAAATCTAATTAAGTCATCTTCATTCCCCTTGCCTTTTTCCCATTTCTATTGGGGTCGGCTCCTAGTCTAACCTGATGCGGCTAGCTACCAGAATTATACGACCGACTGCCATCAGACCTCGAAACCCATAGAGAACCAGTAGCCGAGACGGTTAGACCAGGTGTCAGATTATATTGGCTTCTGACTACATGTAACGATTGTCATAGATGTGTTAAATAACAACCGGGACCGACGGCTTAACGTGCTCTCCGAGGCACGGAGGGTAGTCCCTCAACCAACCAGACACCGAAGCAAATTTTTGCTGTTACACAAATATTGTCTGGGGCGGGAATAGAACCCGCGACCTCCCGGGCTCAGTATAACCCAATCGGACGGCTTACACCGCTCGAGTAGGTACCGAGGTCGTCCCAAAATCAAAATCTAAGTAAGTATGTACCTATTGAAATAAAACTACTTTTTAACGGATTTTATCGCGGTTTATTTTAGATTTTTGATCCCGACGTTTCAAAGTCTTTTCAGACTTCATGTTCACGGGTGGACTGAGATATTTGACGTCCAAAAATATTAATCACAATTATTACTGACTACCTTCAAACATTAATATTTAAGTTGCGTTCCGATTTAAGCAAACTGAGCTCACAGTGTCTTGAATTCTGAGTTGGAACGCAACTTAAATATTAATGTTTGAAGGTAGTCAGTAATAATTGTGATTAATATTTTTGGACGTCAAATATCTCAGTCCACCCGTGAACATGAAGTCTGAAAAGACTTTGAAACGTCGGGATCAAAAATCTAAAATAAACCGCGATAAAATCCGTTAAAAAGTAGTTTTATTTCAATGTGTGATATTCGCGTAAATCTAAGACAATACTAAGTATGTACCTAAATAGTGTAGTTCAAGGTCGGAATTGTCTCGGATGAACGGCAAACTAACAAGTTGCCTGGAGCGAAGAGTTCATACAATCCGATTCCAATCGGCTTCCCTTTAGGAATTGGTCAATATCACGTACTTCATTAAATATTATGTAACGCCTAAGAGTTTTAAATAGCATCAAAAATAAATAGGTACCTACGCCTATATAATAAATAGGTCGCTGTTGGAAAGCGCCTGCATTAATTAAATAGCAACGTGCGATCCGTCACTAGTTTTAAGTAGGTACTTTAGTTGCTCAGTTTTTTTTATGTTATTGCTAGGTACCTTCACTTGCACTGTGTCCATACTACTGGCATTACACACAATATCAATTCCACGTCCAATCGTTTTATTTCTCTCGAAGTCCAGGATTCTCCCCATCAGTCGCCATATAAAGTCAGCCCTACCGATTACTTTATTCTCAATCGGGTATATCGATAAATACCTTGGACATTTTCTTACCGACGACCATAAAGACGATGTTGACATAAGGGAGCGTAGGGCGCTGGCAGTGCGTGGTAATATGCTGGCCCACAGGTTCGCTCGTTGTTCAGTAGGCTAATTCACGTAATTAAATAAGTTCTGTTGCGGTGCAGTTGCAGTTAAGTTTCGATAAAAACAACCCTTTTCGTACTCTCGTAATTTTGACAACCGCTGTCAGATACGCTCGCGTCAAGTTCGCGTCACGCGAGCGCTTTAGATTAGATATGACAGCTAAACAATTACAAGAATACCATTTTGCACTAAGACGTAAACTTAATTGCAACTGCACTGCAACTTGATCGGCGCGTCAAGAAATTACGTGAATTAGGGCACAGACCAGGTCAAAATTACACTCTTTAAGGCGTATTGTCAGGGTCTGTACACGGGTGGACTGTGGTTTAAGTGCACTAAGACCTCGCTCAGTGCGCTACGCGTCCAATATAACAAAGTATCCAGGATGATGTTGAATCTTCCCCGTTTCTGTAGCGCCTCCAATATATTCGCGCAGAAGTTTACTTTTTTGCTCAAGATACGTAATACAACAGAGCAGCGGTGGCGCAGCGGTACGGGCCTCGCCTTAGAAAAACAAGGTCGCGGTTCCGAATCCTGGTCGTGCCCAATATCGGTGAAGATAAACACCGTGAGGAAACCGGCATGTCTAAGAACTAATCATTCGAGGACATGTGACATTCACCAACCCGCACTTGGCCAGCGTGTGTGGATTAAGGCCTAAACTCTCTCAACTAGTAAGATTAGTTGAGAGAAAACCCGTGCTCAGCAGTGGGACACCAAAAAGGGTTGAAGTAAATACATCAGTATTACATATGGGAACGGGAAAAAATTTATATAATAATAATAATATAGTGGGACATTAACACACACGGTCATCTGAGCCCAAACTAAGCAGAGCTTGTACTATGGAAACCAGATAACTGGTAATATACTACGTATAATACTTATATATCTTTGCTTTCATCTACTAAACTTAAACACAAATCGTGAAAAAAGCAAGAACAAGTATGTATTGTGTAACTCTATGTGTTGTGATAACTTGTGCCCTGTTAAATAAATACGACAGTTTTATTGAAAGTAGGACCGTTTGCTTTCCGTAATTTTCTCGGGATACCCTTCGTATGGTACAAGTTACGAGTGATCACGGAATGTTTTCTTCTTTTAACGACAACGTCGATTCCCACCCGAGACAAACATTTGTTTAAATATGTCTGTTTGTCTTGTGTCTGGGTGTAATTATCTATATTTAAGTATATATTTACAAAAGAAAAGTATTCTATGTAGTATATTACCAGTTATCTGGTTTGCATTGTACAAACTCTGCTTAGTTTGGGATCAGATGACCGTGTGTGTTAATGTCCCACTATATTAATATTATTATTATTATGTATTTACGAAAGATATAGTATATATGTATAGGTCAACCATTTAACTCGCGTATCGCCTATTGCCAAGATAATGACTCCTCAAGCTGCACAGACAGTGATGATGATTCAAGCGATATGAATATTAGTGACGAATAGTCTTACATTACTTTTATCTGTGGTTAAAAGTTCTTTAAGAGATTTGATTAATGTTTAATGACTTTGTAAAACGATCGGCCTATAGTATATGTAGTATATTACTAGTTATCTGGTATGTACTGTACAAGCTCTGCTTAGATTGGGATCAGATGGCCGTGTGTGTTAATGTCCCTCTATATTATTATTATTATTCCAGTCTAGATCTCAGTTAGTCGACCGATCGGTTGTAGAACGCAGTCGTCGGAGACCGGGGCTCACCACTACGTACCTGGTACGCTTAGATCATTTAAAACGGGAGGTGTAATGCGCCACTTATAGTACTAAATTTGTTTCAGCCAGTTTTTTCAGGAAAGTAACCGCACGAGTAAATTTGAAGTGTGTCTACTAATGCGCATGTTAATAAAAACTACACACTAACACAAACATGAACAGTTTATGAACACAAACTGTTCATTAACTTTATGTTTTTAAGTTAATACTGTACAATATTGAGTAAGTACTATTTACTCAATATTGTACAGTCGGTAACAATACTGACGTTCTAACACTTTTGACACCACTGTACCTAATTTTTAGGTTTATTTTTTTACCAAAAATCCTACTAATATTATTTATAAAATTTGTTCTTGATGTGATCTTTATCTCTAACAAATTTAACCAATAGTCGTTGACGTTTATGTTTTGTACCAAAACCAGCAGGAGATAGAGACATTTTTCGCTTTTCCACAAAGTTAAAAACTCGTTATTCTCGACCAAAAAGTTAGGGGGCGAGCATTGTGCCTGGCGTTGAATTTATCACGCGCCGTGACGTCACCGCAACTGTTAAATGTTAATTGGTCTGTTTGCTCAATGTTGTACAGTCAGTAACAAAAATGACAAACACTTTTGATACCAACTGCACTTATTTAGTCTTTAAATGCATCTTGTATCAATATTGAAAAGAAAAGAAAGTTGAAAAGAAAGTTTTGCATTTAATTATGAACTATGTATATTCTTGATTAAAAATATACCGATCAGGTTTGAATGGAGTTTTCGCTATTCTTATGATTCATCGTTTTTTTAATACCTTGAGTCTTCTGAACTGATTCCAAACAAAACATAATAAATAATATATAGTAAAGTCCAGACTCAAGATGAACAGACATGGTTCATGCAAACAAATGTACTCGTATGTTATGGGCAAAAATTTAACCTACGGACAGCGGCATGAAATTTATACTTTTTTTTTCAAAGTTGTATCACCATACGTCGCACCAGTACACGGCAAGGCCGCTTGGCGATGCGGCTTTGTCAGGTGGTTGGTCAGTGGTCACTAACAACGGTCAAAACCTATCACCAGTTTATCATCATTACGTTCTCACAATATAATACTAAAGCAATCTTATATTCGGTTCGATTCCCACAAACATTAGTGATGAACATTTGTGTTTGTGTCGAGTCTGGGTCTGGTGTAAATATCTTTTATATGTATATATTTACAAAAGAAAAGTATTTTAAGTATAGTATATACCAGTTATCAGGTTTCCATAACACAAGCTTTGCTTAGCTTGGGACCAGATGACCGTGTGTGTTAATGTCCCAGAATAATTATTTATTTATTTATTTATATTACACTAACACTTTTATGGATGTTAGGAGACTTTTATTATAACGCACTTCGATCGAAAACGACGTTCTATATTTTACTCTGTATAAAAAAACTATCATAATTTTTACTAAATTACATCGTAAATACTACACGTGTAAACGTTTCACCCGAATTATCAGCAATACCGACAAAAAAAACGAATATAAAAAAGTACCACCAAGAAAACTCACTTTATTTTCACGAATAAAACACCCGAAAAACATATGCGAGCCTTCTATAATATCTATAAATATGAAACGGATGCCAACCCTATTCTATACCAGCCATCAACTTGTAAAAATGAAACTGATAACTCCATCCTTCTTACTTTCTAAACGAGTGAAAGAGATGGAAGTAAGTTTTCGTTTTTTGAGGCACCTATAGGTGAGAATAGGACTGTGCTGAATACTCCTACAATATATTTTATGGAGAGCGCACGGTTCTTTTTGCAATAGCTGGCAGAAGGTGCTCTGAACCCTTCATATTTACGATTAAATCGTGATCAGAAATATAAAATACTAGTGTTTTTTGTCGATAGGTTTCGATATGGAGTTACTTGTGCACATTTTCCCTGTTCGTTTGCTATACCTAAGGTATACATTACATAACTTGGAATATTACGATGTATTCGTAGGGAAAGCAGTCATAGGCATGCTTATAAAATGAAGTTTTTGCTTGCGAGGTCGGGTAGCAGGAAGGTTTATGTCTAAACGTTGAACTATAAACTGATAATGACGAGGGCAGGCATCTTCTAAACCATTCGCCATTGAGTACGATCCGCGGTCGTATCTAGCTCTTGTCAGCCGCCCTGCTCATCACTGCACCTAATCTGATATTCTACGCTGCTGTTTGCCAATTCGTGGTCTCTACTCAAGAAGACGATTTTTTCCTTTTATTCTAAGATAGGTTTTCGCGTGGGAACTACTGCCCGATTGAGCATTTACAATAATGTGGTCTATGATGGAACGAGCCTGCCCAGAATACCGATTCACTCGTACTTACTTTACTTCATAAATCATACAAAACTTTAGTTATGTATTAGGCACCCAGTTCAGATTTTTTTTTAATTGTGTGATTGATGCTGGCATCTATGTTTCCGGATAGCTGTAATCTGCTTGATTCGGTATTTATTGGGTAAGCGCGTTCCATCACTGTGATCAACATTTAACAACAGCCAAGTTGCAGTCAAGAGCAAGCCCATTATAGGATAAAAAGTCAGTCATCCTTAAAACAAAAATCATTTTCTACCTCACTCCAAGTAACTACAGAACAAACAGACGAACAATTAAGCACATTATTTCGCTCAATTAATGGCAGTTACAAATTAAGAAAGGCACAGCTCGCTGTTAACAGATTATGTAAACATGGTAACGAAGTGTTCGATGAAGTCGGGAATTTCACTGAATGGATGTGGTATATTCGTAATTTTATTTTAAAACTAGATGACCCAGCAACCTTTGTACTCACTTAAACCTTATTTAGACTTTATGTGAGTACTTTAAGAACAAATTCAGCTAAATCGGTTCTGCCAACTAACGTAAATTAATTTTCAGATATAAAGAAGTCTAGTCTTTGTCCCGCCTCTGACGGTCTGACAAACACATTTCATCAGTCAAAACTCAACAGACTTTATGTTTTGTGATAGTCACTTCGTCTCATATGTCATGCATTGTTTTATATGAATCCCTAGACAAATTACATAGGGAAGCGGTAACGAAAAATCGAAAAGAACAAAATGTTTGGGATTGACCTTTGAACACAGGCAATCTTATAACATAGGCAATCCCATACATTTCGTTCTATTCGAACTTTATGTTCTATTGTAATTTGTTTAGAGGATCTGAAAAAGTCACTTCATCAGTGAAAAATGAACAGAATGTGATATGAAAGTCACTTAGAACTAGATTTTAACTGATGAGATCTATGTCTGGATATGTTTTACATTTCATGCGAAGATTTATTTTACACTACTACTGTCGTTTACTTCATCCTTAATGAAAGTGAAGTATGTACCACCTCCAAATTTCGATACTGTAGGTTAGGTTATTGCCGAGGGTCTGATTACAACGACACCTGACGAACTGCATCCGGTTTTCTACTAATTGTTATTTTAAAAATAACATTCTGATTGTTCTTTTTAACTTCAGATGAAAAAAGGATTATTATAACTTTGGTGTGAGAACTAAGAGACGTTTACAATAAAGTAATTAACAAAGGGCGTTCCCGCTAACTTGTAATAATATATAGCATATAAATTCTAAAAATAATATTCCCACAAAAAATCACTTCACATAAAATAATAAACAGATGGAAAAAAGAAATATCCTTTAAAAAGCGCATTTTTCCATCAATGAGGAGAGCCGAAGAGCGACAACATTATAGATGCCTACTATTTGCGCCACAGATGTTTGTTACTTCAATACAATGTTAAAAACTTTGATGTGATTTGTTATTTTGGTATTTTAATTTAAATATATTAATGCTGTAGGCTACATGAACTAAATAAAGGAAAAGGTTGGTGTCATGTTGTATAAGGAGGTGACAGGAGCTACTCTAGACCGAGCCAAATGGAAAGAAAATCATCAGATGCACCGACACGGGTTAACCTGAAATTAAAAGAAGAGATTGGTGGGATTAAGGGAACAACTTTTGTTAATTAATTTACAGTATAAAGGGCTGTTATAGGTTTGTGCTATGGATGAAGTATCACAGGATCCAAGGTGAGGGTCTTCTATTAACTATCTCAAGAATTGAGAGAGTCTAGGCCTTGAGCTGGCCAAGTGCAGGGTGGTGGATGTCACATGTCGTAAGTTTTAAGACATTCTGGTTTCATCACCGATATTGAGCAATGTTTCTGAAGCAATTGACAAAGACAAGAAGTGTGGGCACGACCAGCCAACAGGAAACCTTAAACTATGAAGAAATAAACTTAAACAAATTTTGGTAAACACGTATTTTTTTAATTTAATAATATCGTAGTATAAAAATAGAAGAAATCGCTATCATAAGATGTTCACTATTGATCAATATTGTACCTACTATTCAATCTCGTACTGCCACCGTGTCAGCTGTGCGCTTGCTAGGTTCACTGACCGCTAATTATATTGCGCGCTTCCATCGATATTATTACGAATGATCTATTCGTATTATTACCGATGCATAATTTGATTTCATGTCGAGGTCGAACGAATCGAACACCGCGCGACGACCTCGGTAGTCGAGTGGAGTAAGCCGTTCGATTGGGCTTCACTGTGCCCGGGAAGTTGTGAAGAATCTTTATGTAACAACAAAGTATGTGCCTCGGAGACCACGATAAGCCGTCGGTCCCGGTTGTCATTTAACATATCTATCTTTCTATTACTGTACAAGGACCACCAAAAGAATAGTTTGCAGAGATTAAAAAGTTTACTTGTATTTCAAAACGATACCGCTGCTAAGTAAACCAACATACTGTTACATTCCAATCATCAGATATTCACATAAAACCATTCCTATACGGTAGCTGGTTGTAAATTGTGCGGGGACGCCAGACGCGGTAGCACGTAGCTCCTTGTAAAATATGCAGCAGTACTGGTAGTAGGTACGGTGAAATAAAACTGTACACCGATGCTTTGAGAACTGACTCCAGTGTAGTATAAAGTTTACTTAGGTATCTAGTTTTTAACGTTAGTTACAAAGGTCAAGTCTTTAACCTCTGGTACCTTATGTATGGTAAATTTGAAATTACGATCGTATTTTAATATGGTGTTAATTTCTATGACAAAATAGATACAGAGAAAGTTTGTGTTAAATATTTTCTGTCTATCTGTTACTTAATTGCTATGGGCGTTGATTTCCGGACGGTATACAAGTAGGATATTATTATTCTGTTCCACCTACTGCATGCCGTTTCTACGGCACACTCCGTTCACCTCCGTTACTCTCTATGTGGTGAAATGGCCAATAATATCCCGTGAGCGTGATATTATTGGGTATTTTAAGCAGGCATATGGATATAGTAACATTATTCTAAAGGAGTTTGTAGGGATCTTTGATTCTCGTTTCAGAAATCAAAGCAAAAAAGCAAATCAAATTTAATATAAACAAAAACAATATTTCGAAACATTATTTTCACGGAGCTACTTGTTCACATGAGCACAGTAGCGCCATCTCGAAAGACGAGAGTATAAAAAGTTCGAAACATTTATACTTTGTGTTTTGTTGGAGAAAGTGAAACTGATCCGAAGTCCAAGTTCCATGAAAACTGTGTCTCTCAAATCAAAACAGAATTTAAATTTGCAAGAATACAAGTCAACCAATTACTTCTTTATCTACCCACTAACTGAATAAAACTTCACGGCGCTCCATCATTTCGTGCGGTAGAACTTTTAGTTAGTTTTTGCAAACTTCTGATTTATGACCCTCCGTTCATCCCTTACGGCATGCCTTAAGGCACTGTTTCCACCTAAGCAACGTAAATGTGGCATGATTTCATGGACACGCGAGTGACAAATCAAGTCACATGTAGCATCGTCAACACCATCAACATCAGCTTATTCGAGCTTATTGCTAGACATTTAAATAATGTCGCTGAGAATGATCTTTAACTAATATCATATAGTTCTTGCCGTAGCGTGGTCGATAAGATACCTACTTGCTTTTTGCGCCCCAGGCCGTGGGTTCGATTCCCACCCAAGTCAGACATGTGTGTGATGAACATGTCTATTTGTCTTGAGTCTGGGTGTAATTATCTATATTTATGTAAGTATGTATTTTCAAAAGAAAAAGTACTATGTGTACAAGATTGACACACGTAAAAAGTATTAAGTAATGAAATGGTCCTTGAAGCTGAAATTTCAATTAAAGTGACCAAAAAATAATAATAAATAATAATAAAATAATAATAATATATAATAATTTACCATTAACCTCATTACTCAAAAAATATACTTAATACCGAGACACTTTTGAAGTGTTTATATTGAATGTTGATACTTGTCAGCTAGACTTGTCAGATCACGCGTAACGTCGCTTAGGTGGGTGTCCAGGTTAATAAAGGAATTTACTGAAAAAGGTCACGAAATTATTATTTTTCTCCTCACCTAATGAAATTTAAGCTGGTTTTGACACCCGTCTGTGTGCAATATTTTATAAGAATGAGGGTACTTTTGTGACGACATTTCTAAGTGTAGTTATAAGCTTAGAAAAGGTGTTAGTGACGAAGTTTTGAGTAATTCCTTCAGTTGTGATAAATAGGTTTTTAGAACATTCTAACTAGGTCATAACGTCGCGTCGCGCCTATTATTTACATAAGTTGCCCTAACAATACTCAATTTTTTTTTAGATTTTACTTATATTTTACAAAAGATATAGGATTGAATAGAAAGTACCTACCACTTCAGTAAACACGCCAAATGTACTATTCGTTACAAATGGACTGGAAATCCGCCATCTTGGACCAGAACCAAACAACAACTTCACACAGTTTTAGTAGGTATTAGACAAAAACTTTTAAAGTGACATGACATGACATGAGTCAACACAACACAACACACGACATGATTAACCTGAACTTGAACTTGAGCCTGAGCCTGAACTTGAACCTGAAATTGTAACTGAAATTAAAATTGAAACTGATCTCAAAATTGAAATTGAGACTAAAACTGACACTGGAATTAAAAGTCTGTACTGAACCGATTTGGACGAAATTTGGTATAGACATAGTTTAAGACCAGAGAAAGGATATAGGACAGTTTTTATCTAACTGCACAAAAAAAGAGTAATAGTTTAGCGTGATAACTGACATACGCGCGAGTGGAGACGCAATCGGAAAGTCAGTCTAAAACTGATAGTTATAAAGATAAGTATACTCAAACAAACAATTTCACTTGTTACTTTATAGATATATCTGGAATCTGGAATCACCCAGTTTTTGCTGTGTAAGTAGTACACATGCAGTTTTTCATACATTTGCACGTGCCATACATTAAAGAAGGCAATTTGTGTATTTCGCGAAACTCACAAAACGTGCGGCACAAGTGTTCATGAAAATGGTTTTCATCAACTTATTTGTTTCGTAAGCGTTAAAATTCGAAGATCACAATACAATATTGTTCTAAAGTAATATTTGATTAAAATTTATCTAAGTATGAATTTTATTATAGTTATATTATTGACGCAAATTGATATGTTTTACAATTCGAAGTAATAAAATCTAATAAAACACAAATGAAAAAAAAAATGATAATTAAAATAATAATAAAAAAATGATTAAAACAAAACTAAAAAGTTAAAAAGTTTAGTTGTATAAATTATTTTTTATCTTATACATTTTCGATTATGCGAAATCGTAACGAAATTGTTGTTTTTGGAGACTCCCACCTCAATCTAAGTTAAAAATTACACAATCTTATTCCCCCATCCCCGTTCTACCATCGTACAAGTAGAGGTACGGCTATGCGCCACCGTTATATGGTGGAAATTCCACGGGTACGCACAAAGCGCTTTGCTTCGACTTTCATTGTGCGAACTGCCAAATTGTGGAATTCGCTGCCGGCATCTATGTTTCCCGATAGCTATAATCTAGTGGTCTTCAAGTCAAGAATGAATCGGTATTTACTGGGTAAGCGCGTTCCATCGTAGACTGTATCATTGCTTCACATCAGGCAAGTTGTGGTCAAGCGCAAGCCTATATAAGATTAAAAAAAAACCATGTGTAAACAGAGTACTCCTAATAAAACTTAAATTAACCAACTCACGAAACGCCGATGGCGAAATAATGTATCATAAAAGCGGGTGCATAATACAGGCAGGACGCGTGCACCTGCGACGCTAGCGACATTTTATGAGCCGCCCGTGGCGCGAATTGCAACTAACTGCCGATACATTTGTGTTTATACGAGCGTGTAACATGCTTCTATTTTGTTACGTTTAAATACATTTTGGATAAATTTTAATAAGGAAGCAAGATTCCGGAGTACTAAAATAAAAAAAAAGATTGTTTAATAAAAACATGTCAACACTTCACACTTCAACCCTTTTTAGTATCCCACTGCTAGGTACGGGTTTTTTATCAACTACCTTATGAGTTGAGAGAGTTTTGGCCGTAATCCACACACTCTGGCCAAGTGCGAGGTGGTGGATGTCACATGTCCTCGAATGATAAGTTCTTAGAAATACCGATTTTCTCATGATGATTTTCTTCACTGATATTGAGCAGCGGAGATGAAACAGTTCACACAAAGATGTAGGCACCACCAGGATTCGAACCCGCGACCTTATTTTTTTAAGGCAAGGCTCGTACCGCTGTGCCACCGCTGCTAAAAAAGTTAGTTAGTATATGTAATTATAATGAAGAATAGTGACTTTTGTTGTTTCTGTTTTTCAGAAGCCGCAAATCTGCACATATGGAAACTGCAAAGACATAAAAATCTTCAAAACACAAATAATAATGATAATAATATGGTGGGACATTAACACACACGGTCATCTGATCCCAAACTAAGCAGAGCTTGTACTATGGAAACCAGATAACTGGTAATATACTACATATAATACTTTTCTTTTGTAAATATATACTTAAACTAGCGGACCCGGCAGACGTCGTTCTGCCCGGTAAAGCAGTGCCATCTACCGGGTCTCAGACCTACCGAATATAACCAATAATAAATAATAGGTATCTAACCAGGATTTCGGCACTTCTTCGCTTTCTAAATTTTCTTTTTTTTAATTTTCCTCTGCGTAAGAACCATCCTCGTACTTAAAGGAATATTAAAAAAAAAGAATTAGCGAAATCGGTCCAGCCGTTCACGCGTGATGTCGTGACAACGGAAAACGGGTTTCATTTTTATATATATAGATATAGATAATTACACCCAGACAACACAAACAGACATATTTAAACAAATGTTTGTCTCGGGTAGGAATCGAACCCACGACCTGCGGCGTACAAAGCATGTATCTTACCGACCACCGTCATTCATCAACAGCAACGCAGTCATTTAAAAGATTTTCGCTGTTTGATTATTATATTTAATTTTAAGAAGCGTGCCTGTAAGTGCGTTAGCTGATGTAATATTGTTCAGTGTGTTTTCAAATTAGTTACCAATAAACGTACGTATGTTGCTGAACAAAACTTGTGTTGCTACTATTTATTGGGTATTTACAATCATTGCGAGTCACACTTTGATTTAGAACTTGGCTTGCTATTACCAATTTAAGATGGAAACGTTTTTTTACACTGTTTTATGGTTTATTGCTCAATATCAATGAATGAAAACATCTTGTAAAATAGGCACGTCTAACCCCTAGTTGTCACTAGCGAAACATGTACAAGAAAACATGTTGCAAGCACTAGTAATATTTCTATCGTTTAGAGATGAATAGAAATCCCTACTAATCCCTACTAATATTATAAATGCGAAAGTAACTCTGTCTGTCTGTCTGTTACGATTTCCCGCTTAAACTACTGAACCGATTTGGATGAAATTTGGTATGGAGGTAGTTTGAAACCCGAGAAAGGACAAAGGATAGTTTTTATTCGACTGCGCAAAAAGAATGTAATGTTTTGGCGCGATAACCCACATACACGCGGGCGAAGCCGCTGTCGGAAAATTAGTGTTAAAATAAAATTACTTTTTAAAGGATATTATCGCGGTATATTTTACATTTTAGATCCCAACGTTTCAATGTCTTTTCAGATTTCATGGTCACGGGTGGATTAAAAACCACCCGTGACAAAAAAAGACTTGAACGACTGAAACGTCGGGATCTAAAATCTAAAATATTCCGGGATAAAATCCGTTATAAAGTAGTTTTATTTTAATGTGTGATATTCGTGTAAATCTATGAAAGTACTATGAGTAGAAATAGCTAGGACTATGCTTGTACCATGTTTTGTTGAGCAGTGCCAATGCTCAGTAAGAACTAACCATTTGAAGACATGAGACATCCACCAACACGTTATTGGGCAGAATGAGTGGGTTAAGGCCTTTTTTTTTACCGGGGGGAAATCTTTATAGATGGATGAAAGCCCGCATACCCCCCAAACTGCGCCTATACAGGGCGGGGGATATCTGGGTATATATATCCCAATTGTTACCCGAGCTAAAACTCCTCGGGTGTTCTTTTGCGCATCTTGGCCAGGAGGTCACGGGAACCACAAGTGACACAACCGCAAAATGGTGGTTAAGGCTTTAATATTTAGAGGAGACCCTTGTCCAGTTGTGGGACGGTAAAAGTTTATTACAAACACTACCATAGGTTGCGGTTTGAATTCTAAAAGAAATCCGCAATGTTACGTTGCTGTGCATGCGTTTTATTACCAGCGAAGTGGAACTGCACGGCAAATCCCTTGCGCTCACCTTACCTATTCGTACCATGACATACCATCCGACCATAAACTAATTTTGATTGGTTTTTTCAAGGACAAGAACATGAATGAAAAAATCAAAACGTCTTCCCCGATACCCCGCCAACTTTTGACGATTACGTAATCTCATTCCCCTATTCCTGGGACTATGTCCCTATCCCTGTGACATAGTGGCTCGAGGGGTAACGATGCTGCCGACGAGCTGGCAAGAAGAGGCTCTGCAAGTACAGCAGTAGGCCCGGAACCCATCTTACCCTTGCCATTCAACTGGACACGTAATAAACTCCGACAAATTACTAAAATGTCGCACCAACAATACTGGCAGGAACTTAACACATGTAGGCAAACTAAAGACGTACTGCCCAACATTAATGCGGGATTGGCGCGTAGGCTGAAACGGCTGACAAGGCCACAGTTACGCTTAATCACCAGCATTATAACTGGTCATGCCTTACTAAATAAAATCTCTTTACCATAGGTGTCACTGACAGCCCTCTGTGCAGGGCATGTATGGAAGAGGAAGAAACAGCCGCCCACGTGGTCATCTGCTGTCCAGGGGTGGCGAGATACAGAGCGGAACACCTCGGATCGCCGAGGTCGCTCCGGGAGGCCATCGGCAACGTAAAGGGTCTGCTGGGATTTCTCCTGGAGCTGGGCTGGCAATAGCGTCGCCAGCCCAATCACGCAAAATAGGCGCACTTATAAGACGTCGAGTTGCGGAAAAATAGCCCGCTCCAAACTTCCCCTATCCATGTTCTATCATCAGACAAGGAGACGTACGGTTATGCGCCTCCGATATATGGTGAAAATTCCACGGGTACGAACAAAGCGCTTTGTACGCACTTATATTGTGCGAACTGCCAAGTTATGAAATTGCTGCCATCATCTTTGTTTTCCGATAGCTATAGTTAGTCTGCCTGTCTCCAAATCAAGAGTGAATCGGTATTTACTGACTAAGTGCGTTCCATTGTTGTGGTCAAGCGCAAAACCAATATAGGATAAAAAAAGATAACAATGTCATACAATATTTGAATAAAGATGTGTCTTGTACTTATTCTGTTGGTGTTAAGTAAAGATTATCTTGCAGTTGGAGACAAAATATGGCTAAGAATAGATAAATTGACTTATTATCATAATTTTATAGAACGAGTATTGTCCTAGATTTACCCGAATATCACACATTGAAATAAAACTACATTTTAACGGATTTTATCTCGGCTTATTTTCTAAAAATCTAAAATAAACCGCGGTAAAATCCGTTAAAAAGTAGTTTTATTTCAATTTATAGAACGAGTTAGAAGATTCAATGTTCCTACTAAATATCTTCAATTGTTAAGCTTTTGGAAGAGCTCCGAGTATTGCACCGGTTTCATTCGTGGTAATTCCCAGTAGTGTGGACAAAGCTTTAGCTGAAGAAGCCTTAAAGCTCCTCTAATTAATGCATACAGCTGGTATAAAGCTCTGCTATCTTTGTAGGTATAGGAAGCGTGATTGGAACAGACCTTAAAATGAAATTTGGGGATTAATCTTTGGTGGTCTCTATAAAAAATGGCTCAGTGAAGTATTAATTTTCAAACCTTGTGTAATACTTTATCTTCCAAATAATTTTGAACGTTAACTGGTAAAGTGTTAATGGTTAAGTCACCAGAAAAATAGTGCATCGCATAACTAAAAAAAAAACTTTATTATCAGACAACACAGTCCATAGGTATTGTTAGTTACTTAAGACAAAAGAACTTAAGAAAAAAATTCAAAATCTATTCTCTTGCCTGATTCTCATTTCTATTAAGGTCGTCTTCCAGTCTTACCGATGCGACTAGCTACCAGTATTATACGAGCGATTGCCATCAGACCTCGAAACCCGCAGGGAACCAGCTGTAGCCGAGATGATTAAACCGATGAATTAGATTATATTAGGCTTCTGACTACCTGTAACGTTTGTCATTAATGTGTTAAATGGGCCGACCGAGACCGATGGCTTAACGTGTTCTCTGAGGCACGATGACAAACTCCTAACCCCTGAGGCAGCCTTATCTATATCATCGAAGTGAAAACAACACAGTAAAATTGTATAAAATAAAGCAGCGTTCACACAGATCATTATTTCCAATTTGGCACGGAAGTCGGTTGCATATTAAAGTTTAAATTGAACGAACGCTGCGGCTCGGTGTAAGTCTGCATTAGGAGACCCATGAGACATGTTTGGTTGCACCAACTATAACAATAACCGTACGTAACTCTTGTGTTATAATCTTTATTTTTATCAAATAATTTTAACCATTGATCCAATATTTTATTAAGATAAACGAGACACTAGAATCAATTGTATTATGAGCTAAAAGAATTAGCTGGAGAAATAAAAAAGTGAACTTTGTTTGTGACTTTTTTGCCAACTAGAGCCCTTAAACTAAATAGAAAGAAAAACATTTATTTGTCAAAGACAGGACGCACCGAATTAAATTATTAAAAAAACACATAAAAAAATATATCTGGAAACAGTTATAAGAAGAAAAATAAATAAAAAACAAAGAGTAAGTATGACCCATCAGTGTCAAACATGGCCATTGTGAGTGCCTACTAGAAATATAAAAAGAGAATAAAATAAATAAAGTAAATTGTTATTGTTTGTTATTTAATGTACGTAATGTTTATATAGTTATCAAATTTGTGATATTCGCGTATATTTAAAAAAAGTACTAATGTGACCAGTTTTTACCAAATCTAAAGCTCGGTTAAAGTTATAGTTTGCTAAACCAATCCTTTTCAGTGTTCGACTGGTGCCTTTGTGCTAACCGTAACGTGAGCCTCAAAAGTTTAGTTACCAAAGAAGAGGGCCGAAAGATTTAAATATTCATACACTCGTATATTTCTTGCGAAAAAATTGGATAGCACGAGTTTCATGTTAAAATAATACAAAGATGATACCTATTTACAAAGTTTTTATTCTAAAAAATAAAGTACTTTTTTGTAACTCCCGAATCAAATCAAATCATTACTCATTATATTTTAGGTACTTACCTAATAAATGACGAGCTCGGTAGTCGAGCGGTGTAAGCCGTCCGATTGGGTTATACTGTGCCCGGGAGGTCGCGGGTTCGATTCCCGCCCTGGACAATATTTGTGTAACAACAAAAAAGAGCACTTTAAACCGTCGGTCCCGGTTGTCATTTAACACATCTATGACAATCATTACATGTAGGTAGTCAGAAGCCAATATAATCTGACACCTGGTCTAACCATCTCGGCTACTGGTTTCCTATGGGTTTCGAGGTCTGATGGCAGTCGCTCGTATAATTCTGGTAGCTAGCCGCATTAGGTTAGACTGGGAGCCGACCCAATAGAAGTGGCAAAAAGGCAAGGGGAATAATGATGACCTAATAAATGATCTTAGGTTAAAAAATAGTATCACCAAAATCTGTCAAAACAGGTGTATTACATAACATTAAATACTTAAATCATCATCAGCACGGACACATCCACTGCTGGACAGAGGCCTCCCATTTAGAACGCCACAGCGATATGTCCCCATCCTTTAGAATGTATCACTTCCCGTTTTGTCCCACTACTGGGTACGGGTCTTCTCTCAACTATCTTATGGGTTGAAAGAGTTAAGGCCTTAACACACCCTGGCCAAGTCACATGTCCTCGAAGGATTAGTTCTTAAACATGCACGATGTTTTTTTTTTCACCAATATTGAGCTGCAGCGATGTTGCAATTCACACAAAGATATATAAGCACGACTGGGAATCGAACCCGCGGCCTTATAAATATAAAGCGAGCTGCGTACAACTGCGCCACCGCTGCTCCTCATAAAAACATTATCAGTTCAAAATAACACAGGTATTAGAACACCTGTTTCTCATTCAGCTGATATTTTTTTCAGTCATCATAACCATTTTATCGCTCACCCGCAGAAGTGTTCGGAACTATAAAAAGTATATTACGGCTATAAAGCGATAGATTCGCGATACAAATAAAAACACAGATAACAAACCGTAAGGCGATAAAAATGATGTATCTTGTGAAATCTGGTTCAAAATATCGTTTGCATAGAATTATATTCATATTTAGAGTTCCGTACTTCAAATTGTAATACATAGTATTTTCTTAGATTTACGCGAATATCACACATTGAAATAAAACTACTTTATAACGGATATTATAACTTTTTAACTTTTATTTGGAAATCAACTCAGAATTCAAGACACTGTGAGCTCAGTTTGCTTAAATCGGAATGCAACTTAAATAATAATAGTATTGTCTTAGATTTAAATAATAATGTTTGTAGGTAGTCAGTAATAATTGTGATTAATATTTTTGGACGTCAAATACCTTAGTCCACCCATGACCAGAAAGTCTGAATTTTTAATAATGAAATATAACTACTTTATAACGGATTTTATCGCAGTATATTCTAGATTTTAGATCCCTACGTTTCCGTAGATAAAATTTCGCGTAAGTCTAAGAAAATACTATATTGAGCAATCTGTTTTTTTTTTAATAATAAGATACATATAAAATTAATAGATCAACTTTCATTTTAATCTAGAATGTTGCAAAGTTAAAGATTTTTTTAGTAAGACACTAAGATTGTAATATTTTTATGATTAGCCAAGCGAATATAAACCCTAATTGCCACATTTTAAGGGCCCTAGTCGTGGTTTTTGCTAAGACCCTCTACATGGTGCTACAAGTACGCGTACTTGAGTATATGACGGGGTCCAAGTGAAAAGCGTCAACAGCTCATATTTAAATAAAAGATGTATTTTTATTTATAATTATAGCGCTACAATTTATTTTTTAATTTAATAATTAAAATTAAAAATTTGTTAATTAATGTAACATAAATTTAATAATAATAAATAATATTTTCACACATACACACAGCGCCATCTTGTTCCACATTAAGCAATTATATTTGCTTGTGTTATGGATATTTTATATAAGATACTACTGCACTTTTTAAATACTGTATAAACGAATAAAATATATGACGACATAGTTAGATAACATAGACATATATGACAACATAGTGTGTGTCGCGTGATGTCAGGTTTTCGACTTCAAAAGCGTTGGATCTTCTTTTGTGGAGGTCTGCAGATGTTTATTAGGTACTCTTACCGCAAAAGAATTATTTAAAATACACATTGAGGCGAGGCTCTAAGCGCATGACCCTCACGGTTTGTCTTATATTGTATGAAGTGTCAGAAGTCAGCTAGTAATTAATAAACTCGCTTCAGCTTACTACATGGACAGTAGTTAAAGGTGAAAAGTAGGGTTTCCTCGAGACGATGTCTAAGAAAATTTAAGCCTGCATTTATGTTAGTTTATTTTTTCAAGTGTTGGGTAATTTTCACAGCGATTTTTTTTTTGTTTAATTTAATAGAATATAAATTACAATTTAATGTTAAAAAAACAACAAATGTAAGTTTACAAAATTATCACTTCACTGTTAATATTGTATTGTATTTTATTGCTTGTCACACCTGTATGACGGGCCGCACGCCGCAGGTCGTGCGTTCAATTCCCACCCGTCACATATTTGTGTGATGAACATGTCTATTTGTCTTGAGTTTTGGTATAATTATCTATATTTATGTATGTATTTACACAAGAAAAGAGTTTTATGTAGTATATTTTTATCAGTTATCTGATTTCCATTATACAAGTTATGCTTAGTTTAGGATCAGCTGGCCGTATTTCTTAATGTCCCGAAGGTGTATACAGAGGGGCTTAACTTCTTTGGCCCTTGGATGCCATACGTAAATGACGTCAAACATATTGCTGTTCTTCAAGCACAACTCCTGACTACAACTACTACTTCTGTTTCTTAGTAACTCAAAAAGTCGTTTTGTTCGACCTATTAGGTACGATTACCATTTCAGTCCCGAGTGACTGGTGCTAATGTGTAATTTAAATGATCTCAAGGAGCTGTCCAGGTGCAGTATTTTGAATGTTTTAAAAGATTGTGATTCCGTTAAAAGAAAGTAATGCGGATATACGCACTGTATAACGGCATCTCTGTCTTTTAAAGAAATCATAATCGCTTTTAACAGTCATTATATAGCACCAGCGTATTAACGTATGTAACTACGTCATCAGAATTTTGTCATAGCAGTAATCGTGTTAACCTAAGTGCGAATCAACTTTTACCTAGGTTTAAACCTCATTTTAGACTACCAGTAAATTTAATCCCTACCATGGTTTATGTTAAATTATAATTCACTATCGAATAGACTGTCAGGTATTGTGAACCAACAATGGGAGATTAACGCAATCCTCTAAGCTATTGTAAGCGACGCATCCTTAGACAAATATATATAGCGCAAAATAATTGTGAAAAGTATATCATGCCCAGCAGTGGAAAGTTAGATGGTTCTAAATTAAATACTTATGGGTTATTTAATTTATGGGTTAATTTTAAGTTATTTGATAGTTATTATATAAGTAGTGGTAACGACCCGAAACACAAGTTCCACCCAGTTCGGATTAAAATGTAAATACTTAGCTAAATACAACTCTTTTTGATTGATTTCTGTATGTAAAATGACGACATGATTTAAATAAAAAAATATTTATTTACTAGCTTCCGCCCACGGATTCACCCGCGAAATTGTTCTCACTAATCTTGTTTCTCCGTACAAATTTTGGAACCCCCTTAAACGGTGAGTTTTGAAAAATCCTTTCTTAGTGCACCCCTAGATCCCCTAAGGAACCTATGAGCTAAATTTGGAGTCTCCAGACCCAGCAGTTTGGGCTCTGCGTTGATATGTCAGTCAGAGTTAGTTTCTTCTTTTATATAGTTAAGAAGATAAAAAGATAAAACAAACTAAAACTCAATAAAAGTAACATAATAACTACAATATTTCAACGTTTGCGCTTAACATTATGACAATGAATTGTTGTCGAAATATCCAGGGATTCGTCTAGACTAACAACATTTCGTCGCTTCGCAAATTGGTCGCTTGTCGCTTGCAACAATGTATCGCAGATGAACAGACAGAAGGTTAGTTACAACTCTTTATATTAAAAAAATTATAATAACCCGAGGCCATTTCTTGAAAGATTTTAAAAGTAAAAAAAAAATACGAATTGACTTCAATGTTTTAATAAAAACTCAAAATCTGCTTATACTATTTTGGTAAAATCTAAATGAGAGCATGTGGAAAGTATAAAAAATCATTTAAATCGAATCATAATTGGCAGAGTTATCGCGTAATCTTAATATATATATTTCTTGTGTGCGTGTGTATGTGACTGAACTCCTCCTAAACGACTGGACCGATTTTGATGAAATTTTTTGTGTGTGTTCAAGGGGATCTGGGAATGGTTTAGATTCACAATTTTGTCCGCTGGCGGTACAAAGTTCGCTGGGGCAGCTAGTATACATATAAAAAAACAGACAGTTTTGAAAACCTCATATTGAAATCCGTTTTAAAACTAAGAACCATCTCGATAGCATCAGCTTTCTAGTAAAAAACCATTTCTTAGGTCGTGTTTCATTAACATTTTAATTTAAAGTTACCTAGTTTCCATTTTCGCATAGAATTATCATAAAGATCAAATTTTTTCATGTTTTTTTTTGTACTGAGCGGCCGTGGGTGTTACATACTGTTGTAAAACCATTGCAAGATTTTATTTTGTATAAAAATGAATTGATGGATGTTTGTAACGGTAAAACTCCAGAACGGCTGAACCAATTTGGGCTATTTTTAATCATAAAGTACCTATAACAGTCCAAGGAAGGTTTGGAAAGTGAGAAAAACGAGGTAAGAAGTACTTCAGGGCAGCTAGTTACATATTTTTATGTTTCATTTCATTACTTTTTTGTTTTTACAATTTGCTGTATTAAATGATCGCATTTCTATATGAATAAGTATTTATTTACTTAACAACAAGAAGAACAACTTAATATTTTAAACCTGTCACGTTGGAAATAATGAATCTTAATCGCCAGAATGCCAAATACGGTGTCAGCTTTCAGCTTTTAAATGTTACTTCTGCATTTAACTACATTGCTAAAATATCATAGCTTTTAGAAACAACCTTTCTCAATTAATATTCAGAGACAGCGTTTGAATAATTAACCTTTTTTATGGAAATAAGTAGACGTTGGTCCTTATTAGTCACAAAATTAAGTGGGTCAAGTTATGGTAATAGGACGGTGTTAAGTTATTTAGTGACTTGACTATGGAATCATTCTATATTTCCATTGGTGTTAGGACGATACGACGAAAAGATTTTTATTTTGAGATTGACTTTGCTCAAAAGTTGCCTGATGTAAAGACACTATGTAGTATGTACAGCACGTTCTTTAAAATTCGTCAATTATCAAGCACTCCTTGCATGGTAGGAGAAAAAAATTGATATTTTATGCATTGTCAGTAAAATAAATCATATTGACTTTAACTTTGATTTAGAATTGTAGAAAAGTCATAGTGTCGATTCGATTAATCACGAAAGGATTACGATGGATATTCGGTGAATTAGTAAAAGTAGAATGTGGCTTTACATGGTTGACCATGGTGAAAAATTACCACCAGACATCTCACTGGGACATTGTAAAGGTTTGTCTGGTAGATGGTTATTAATTATGGTCAAAGCCTTCCACCAGCTTATTGTCACCATATTAGCACCACCCAGGAACCACATGCGGAGATTCAGATTGCACTCCCAAGGACGTTGACTCAGCCTCCGCTTACTAAACAATTTACTGTTTAACTTTAATTTTACATTCAAAACTTATTTACAAATTCTAAAACCTCATTAAAATAGTTATAATTAAAAGTGTAGTTAGAAAGGCTGCGTCTACTTGTTCATTATTTTCACGTGGAAGAGCTTGCAATGCCTGCATTCACGACTCCTCTCAAAGGTACGTCATTTGTAAACAAAAATATTTGCTTGCAAAGGTAGTTAAGCTTTCATTTTTCATTTCTAGTGTAACTTTAATTAACAAATGAGTGAACACATTTTTATATCGCTTGTTTTTACCTGTATAAATATACCTACTTAGTTTAGTTTCTTGTTCAAGGTTTAAAAACAGATTACAGCTATCGATTCTAAGGATAAGAAGGAAGAATACTCTAAATTCTGTTTTATTTTTCCGATATATTTTGTCTTATATAAAAGATATCGGACTAAGTTTTTGCTTTTTTGAATTAATAAACAAATAAAGTTAAGAATTCGAAGTTCCGTACGTCATAATCACTAAAAAAACTCCATGAAAGTGACGACACGCGGTACTTTGATTCAATGTGTCACCTTTGATTTTCGATTAAAAATCATCGACACTTAGTCGAAGATTTTTGAACAATCTAGAAAAAAATATTAATTTTGTCGTGTTGCCTATTTGGTAGTTCATTAATAAAATAAACCCTTTAACCGTTTGTAATGAAATGAAATGAAATGAGACGAGATGAGACGGAACTAAACGAACCGAAACGAAACGAAACGAAATGAAATGACCGTTTGTAATCCCCTTGTTGATGCGTAATGGCTTTGACCGCTGCTAGTGCCAATCAGATAAAAACAGTATTCAGTTTGTGACGCCTGGTGAAGCATAAATGGGAAGAGCGGCCTCAATACGACACCTTATAGTAATGTTATTGCAGTTGCACGAAAGGAAATTTGCTCTTCACATTTATGGTGACATCCCTCTAACACGCTCCAACAATACTGCTTAAACCTGTATACCGGTCTGGTGAACTGAGTTTGTTGGGTGTTGAAAAATTTCCGTTACTTTCTACTGACTGCACATACCATCTTCGTCTTCATCGCTAATTAACATCAGGTGAAATCAAGACTAATGTCATGTCCGGAAGAAGTGCTTCCAAAGAATGTCTGTGAACTGTGGTGTATTGCCGTATCTCTACACGTCCGAAGACAGAACGGAGATGGGGAATCATCACCACCATCAATAACATATTTTGTTCCACAGTTGAACATAGGCCTATTCAAAGCACGCCACTAAACACAATTCGTGGTGGTATACAGTACCAGCTACCTTGCAGAGATCGTCACTCCACCTGAGGATGTTAATTTTGCCAAGCCGTGGTCTCTACTGAAGAACTCGTTTCCCTGATGGGCAAATATCTAGAAACCTTTATAACAGCTCATTTCTTAGACTTACATATACTCTTATTTTTCTGCAAGTACCTAAGTAAAGCCTCGCTCACACTCATGTCATATTTCTTAGGACTTAATAAATCCCACTGTTATACAGTAATACAGACAATCCCGTTATTAATGAACAACAAAAACACTTCAGTTTTAACGCGCCATAATAAATGAATGCAATGAGAAAGTCTTATAGGCAAAGATCCTGGTTCAAAGATTAAAACGTCATTGTATTATAATTTTGAATATTTTCTGAGACTGTATACTGCATCTTGGTGGTAAATAAGATAGTGAAGTTAGACCGCTATAAGTTCCGAATAAAAATTAAGAATATAATGCTGCTTTGCTGTTTGATCATTTAATAAAACACAGTTGTGGTATTATTATTAGTATTTTTATTGGTTAAGAAAAACATAGAAAATTTGCTGTTTGTTGAATTAAACGTTAGAGGACATGTGACATCTTTCGACCTGCACTTGACCACCGTGAGTGTATTATGGAATAAAAACTTTTTAAACTTTTTAACTCAAGCTATTTTAAAAAAAGACAGGCCCTTGCAGTAGGAAGCATAATGCTTTCTTTATTTAGTTTTAATATACATGGCTTCTCAAAACCTATTCATAAACTATTCTTCAGTTTAGCTAGTGTCTAATTCAAAATTTAAATTTAAAAAAGAAGAAACAGACTGACTGACTGGCATATCAACGCACAACCCAAATTGCTGGGTCCAGAGACTCCAGGTTCCATCTAAGGTCTAGGGGTACACTAAGACAAGATTTTTCAAAATTCATCCGCTAAACAGGGAACCATGGGGGTAAAGCTGCGGACGGAATTGAGTATAAGTATACAAGTTAAAACGTTAAAATATCTGACGTTCTATGAAGCTCTATAAAAATTATTTCTGAAACATGGGATCCTGGGGTATACCCACGGATGATCTATCAACGTCTCTTCAAGATAAAATTACGTCACCGAAATTAGATTTATTACTATCTTAGGTTAACTGAAGTATGTCATGCGTAGCTAAAGGTTTCCGAGCGACACTTGATTTATTGTTTCTTTCATTGTTTGTTATATTTTTTGGAGATCTAGACAGATCTGTTATGAAGGCGTCGGCGGTCGATGCGTGGTTCGCGATCCTAAAAAAGTTGATGCTTTCATCGTTATTCATAGAAGACTTGGATATTCATTCAAATTCAACACAATAAACAAACAAAATGTAATAGATGAAAGTACTTCATTTAAAAAAGAAAAAAAGCCTACTGAGTTTTTGGCAGTGTTTCTCAGTAGTTGCCAGTCATTCACTGCACGGTAGGAAAAGAAATTGGACTATTTTTATGTAGACTCGCGTCTCAAAAAAAATAAAGCATATTTTCATTTCATTTCATTTCAATGAAGCTTGGTACTTTCCGAAGACATCTGAATGATGCTGTTACGAATGCCTTTTGATTGTGATGAAATGGCTGCATTTGTTTTTGTTGATTTTAAATGTACATCTTTAGTTTTAGCGCCATTTTTGTTATTTTTTTTAACACACATAGTTCATAATTAAGACTAGGCCTAATGCATGTTGTGTTTATCTTTAACTAGCTTTCCGACAGCGGCTTCAAATTCAAATTCAAATTTATTTATTATCGGATAACACAATCCATTTGTTAGTAATATTAATAGTAATACTTACTTATAGACTAAACTTAGTAATAAAATAAAATAAAATTAACATTCAATAAACCATGTACCTGCGAAGCACTCCACGCGGACGAGAGCCGGAGGAATACCTAACTATCATTATTTACTCCTACCATCGTCCGCATGACGTGTCTACGCAGGGGTCCATGCGGATCATCTGCTAACGTACTCAAGATGATGTTGCTGCTTCGCCCGCGTGTATGTCGGTTATCGCGCCAAAACATTACCTTCTTTTTGAGCAGTCGGATAAAAACTATCCTATGTCCTTTCTCGGGTCTCAAACTACCTCCATACCCAATTTCATCCAAATCGGTTCAGTAGTTTAGGCGTGACAGCGTAACAGACAGACAGAGTTACTTTCGCATATATAATATTAAGTAGGGATTAGTTGTGCAATAGTATAAAGCTCACCCCTAGTTGATTACCACTAAATAAATAAAATTATTTACCAGTTGAATGTCACCTGTTTTGCACAACCCGGGCACTACGTGTGGGGATCAAGATAAAAGGTGCACTCCCACGGATGAAGGTGACTCAGCTATTAATTCTTAAATGAACCCAACCATTGCACCTGAGACTTAATTCAGAAACATTTATTCGCGACAACTCCTGTCTCCCTCTACTTATACTTGAAAACCGCTCAGAAATCGTACACACTTTCAAATGATAATGAAGCATCATTAGAGAAGTTCGAGTACCATCTTACGAGTCTTTGAAGATTAGTTCCAGTCATCAGAATCCCTACTATTTTACTGTTTCAGTTCGTTCGGACGAATTCGATTTGAGTGTCACACGCGCAACAATTTTAACCTTAGATTCACAGAGACTAGACTAATTTATTGTATCTTGTTAATATTTTATCTGCATCTGTACCTGATGGATGAATGAAACGAATCTAAATCTTCTGAAATAAAATGAACTTTATCTTATCAATCTTACCTACATGATTGAGTGACATTTTAATGGTATAGGTATTGTAATTAAATCATGATTAAATTCAATTAAAATTCATCAGATGATATATTCTTATTCAATCTGTAATAAGTTTTCTACTTGTATTACTATGCACTCGTGAGAACATCGTGAGGAAACCGGCATGTCTAAGAACTAATCATTCGAGGACATGTGACATCTGCCAACCCGCACTTGGCCAGCGTGTGTGGATTAAGGCCTAAACTCTCTCAACTAGTAAGATAGTTTAGAGAAGACCCTTGCCCAGCAGTGGGACACTAAAAAGCGTTGAAGTGATTACTATGCACTCAACACAACACGGAATTTCAAATGTTAAGAATGAATTATTTAACTCTTAATTTGACCTCAGATGACCCACTGCATATAATACAAATGAAGGAGCGTTAAAAAGAATAACTAACTATGCAGCGGTAGCGCGGTATGGGCCTCGCCTATGAAATACAAAGTCGCGGGTTTAATCCTTGGTTATGCTCACACATCTCTGTGTGAATTGTGTCAACGCAACTAGGTACTCAATATCTCTAAAGGAAAACATTGTTAGAAAACGCGACACGTGAAATCCACCAACCCGCACTTGGTCAGCGTGTGTTATGGCTTACTCTCTGAACTAGTGAGATTTAGAGAAGACCCATGCCTAGCTATGACACACCAAAAAAGATTGGAGTGAAAACTAGTTTCAACTTCATCCGTAAAATGAACGAACGAAAGAATTACAAGAGTAGAGCATCTGTAATAGCTGACTCCCCGTCTTCGATGCAAATTGTGAATCGGCCCGCCAATCGACTGCGGGAATTTTAACACTTTCAAATTCATAAGAAGATGGAAAAGTTCGAGTTCGGGCTTGTTGGCAACTTGGCGTTAATTGAAGTGAACACTTCTAAATGCCTTTTACGTTATGGATATGAATTCTGATGGGAGACACCTGAAAGATGATATTTTCTTTTTAACCGGTTTCTAAAAAGAGGAAGAGGTTCTATGTTTGGTTTCACGTATGATTTTTATTTATGGGTGCGGATGGGTCCGTCAATTGTGGACTGATTTTGAATTGTGTTAAGAACTAGAGTAGTATTTTTATTTATAAAATTCTGGGCACCGATTATTGCGTTTAAGACAATTATCTCTAACTACCCGACCTGGCAGGTTTCGTGCTACCTCACTCAATAAATAAAAGACCTAAAGTTTTGTATGAAACATTTTTTTTTAAACCTCCACGAACAAAAACCAAGATAATATAAATCCGTTCAGCCGTTCTCGAGTTTTAGCGAGACTATAGAACAGCAATTGATTTTTATTTAAATGTAGAAAAAAATAATAAATCATAATAAATATTTGTTGAACAAAAATGGCAGTTTTTTTGTTTTTCAATGACATCCGCCATTTTCTGTCTTTTTGTTTAGAGAAAAAAAAAACATTATAATGTAGCGTCACGTTTGTTACCTGAAGGTGCAAGCACATGTGAGTATCACCCTCTTTTAGCCGGCTATGCTTGTATTCGTCATCGAGTGCGAGCCTATTTACCATTCATCTGGTATAATTCCTAACTTCGAGCTCCAATTAAACTTCTTTAAATATAATAATAATAATAATATGACGGCTAGAAACCAAGACAACTTTTTGAACTTGTACTATGGAAACCAGATAACTGGTAATAAATACATATAATACTTGTCTTTTGTAAATACATACTTAAATATAGATAATTACACATGTTAATATGGTAGAAAAGTCCTTTTTGCTTGACGCTGGAATCGAACCCGGGACTTCGCGATTGTTACCTTTGGACCACCTAGACAGTCAGTTGATAATAAATGAACTGCTTATAAGTATAATAATATTTTAAATTTATAAAATTATCTTAAAAAGTGGACCGAGTCCAAGTGTCCATTTTTCGGTTAATTAGAGTTATTTTTGTCCAACAGGTAACTTAAAAACAGTTGAATACATTATAAGTGAAATATTACAATTATTTTCCATTCACATAACTCGTCAACTGAACAGTCCCCTCAACGTGTACTCCAACTGAACTACAAAACCATGTAAAGTCACGTCGGGAATATCGATTGATGCATGTTATGAAATAGTGAGTATATTCATCTGGATGTGTTGTAACTGTAAATATTATTTTTATATATTCATTAGCTTTCCGACCGCGGTTCCTCCCGCACGCCTAAGTACTAACCTCTTTTTGAGCAGTCAGAAAAAAAAACTTGAGAGGTGTCAAGGGACACCTGGATGGAACGAAGTTCCTTTCGATTAATTAGTGAAGGAAATCTAATATTTTTTTTAAGTTATAATAATATTTTTTTATTATTAACAAATATAATGTAATATAAACTTAATCAGTAGGCTCAATTTTCGTAAAGACAGACAGACAGACAGAGAAACATGCGCTCGCCGCACAGCTTACAATAGCTTACTATAGCAAAAAGTGTCGTGACAACTTTTCGTACCAATTTTTTCCATCTAGCCCCCTTTCACAACGCGCGCTAAGGAACTTCGTTCCAATAAAAACTGTCATAATAATATATCGTATCCCAGTCACACTATCTCCATACCAAATTTCATACAAATCAGTTCAGTAGTCTTGAAGAAAAGGAAGGAGCTGCTAGACATGACGCCCGAAGACGCGAAGCCGTCGTCGGAAAGTTAGTAGGTAATAAAGAGTGAAAATCTTTTTTTTATTCCTCGATAGACTGGCGCTTGGCTTCAACATGCCTGATGTTAAGCAATGATGTAGTCTACGATGGAACGCGCCAGCCCAGTATACCGATTCACTCGTAATTACAAATGATTATCGGTGAGAAAGTGGCAGTGGAATGAGCATCCATGTAGTTAAAATGTTAACTTATTTTTACTCGAACCGGGAGTAAAACTGAAACCTCGCCTCTTTTAATCAGATATATAATTGTGTACGCATCGTCGCATTGTCATCATAACGCTCAGCCGCCGGACGTTTCAAGAGAGGAGTGTGAGGGGTAACTTAAAAACGGTCCTATTCATAAAAATCTTATAAAACTCATTGAAATAAAACTACTTTTTAACGGATTTTATCGCGGTTTATTTTAGATTTTAGATCCCGACGTTTCAAAGTCTTTTCAGACTTCATGTTCACGGGTGGACTGAGATATTTGACGTTCAAAAATATTAATCACAATTACTACTGACTACCTTCAAACATTAATATTTAAGTTGCGTTTAAGTAGTTTTATTTCAATGTGTGATATTCGCGTAAATCTAAGACAATACTTATAAAACTCTTTAGTTAAAATGTACTTTGTCTCTTTCTTACTAGTATAAATGTCCAGATGACAGACAAAGACAAACGAATTATAAACCTATTGTAGTTATAATGAGCATATAAGACGTTTATGAATATGGAAGTTAAACTACGGTCGTGCGGTGACGCCACTAACGCATTCGCTTCAACTTTTTAAACTAACTAAACGCTGAAGACTTTAGGGGGCGTCCATAAATTACGTGAGGTGTTTAAGGGGGGGAGGGGGTCGAGTCAAATCTCATCTAATCTTACGTTGGAGAGAGGGGGGGTCTCGGCAAATATCACGCATATTTTTGTGATTTAAACAAAAAAAAAATTCTATTGTTATATTTTTATTACACTTTTAATTAAACTCTCAGTAATTACTAGTCTTAACTAGTCGTAAATAAAAGCACGAAGCAAATTTGTTTTTTCTTTTTACAATAACATTCCAACGCGTTTACGTAAGAAACTCACATTTTGAAAAATCTCACGTGAGATTGGGGGATGGGGGAGGGGGTGGAATAAAATCTCACGACCTCTCACCAGGGGGGGAGGGAGGGGCAGAAAATTTAAAAAAACACCTCACGTAATTTATGGACGCCCCCTTAGCAAAATGTAAATTTTTGAATTACACGCCGTACACTATCGAAAAAGACCTTTCATTAATTACCAAACAACCATTTGACTAACAACAGGGCAGTTAGCAATTATGATTAAGTTAAATATGAAGGATAGAGTCGTGGGTTAGAATCTTGGTCGTGCCCCCACAGCTTTGTGTGAATTGTTTCATCTCCGCTGCTCAATATCGGTGAAAGAAACATCGTGAGGAAACCGACATGTCTAACTAATCATTCGAGGACATACGGCATCCACCAACCCGCACTTGGCCAGCGTGTGTTGATAAGGCCTAAACTTTCTTAACTCAGATAGTTAAAAGAAGACCCGTGCCAAGCAGAGGGACACTAAAAAGGTCTGAAGTGAGTGAGAAAGTGAAAATTATGATAACAGCTAAAAAAGATTAATTATAATGACTTCGTATTCCACGCATTAGCGCAATAAAATTTACAACAAAGCAAAAGTAATTATAAAACAAACCATACAAAACATATCTCATTATCTAACCCTCAAATCATTAGTTAGGTAGATCTTAATGACATTATAATATTTTAAACGTAGGAAAAACATTTGAAATTCACCGTCCGTCATTCTGATGGGGTTAAAATTCAACAGTGCTAGCCTTAATTTATTCAAATAAATTTTGGACATGCGACGGGAGAAGAAAATAGCCGGGATCGTCACGTCGGAAAAGCTGTTTTGTATTTAAATTCCTTAGTCATTAGTCGTTGACATGTCTTTATATTGCGAACAAAATTTTAATAGGGTGTCGAAACAGAATTTAAATGAAATAGCATTTAAGTTTCTAGGTACACCAGGCTAGAGATTAGAAACTCAATATTTACTATGAAAATTGCTAGAATCATACGTCTGCGTACGTCAAATTGATGAAATCAAAAATGCTATGATGATAGTTGATAAAGGAATATTGATTAATGGAGCTGCGGTGGCGCACCTAAAAACCTACGGACCTTGCCTTAAAAATATAAGGTCACGGGCTCGATGCCCAGTCGTGCCTACATCTTTGTGTGTATTGTTTCATCGCCGCTGCTCAAAACTCCCTCAACTCGTAAGATAGTTGAGAGAAGACCCGAGCATAATAGTGAGACACCAGAAAGAGTTGAAGTGAAACATTAATCCTCACATGCTGGCTAAGTCCAGGTTTAGTGGATGGTCCGTCATCAAACATTTAGCTGTTAGATATGTTGGTTGGTTTATTTATCAGTCCATTAATGATAACTGTATAACAATTTCTCAGGTTTCTTAGATTAGACTTCAACTACAATCGCCTCAAACATTGATAATCTTAAATTGTCGGCGTAGAAGTGTTTAAATGATTTAATTCATCAAAATCATTTGAGTAATAGGTAGTAGAACAGTAAAAGTATGCATTTATTTTTACTTGTACAAAGCTGGGATAGGATTTCTAGTCAACAGAAATAACTTGTTGATAAGCAACCATAAGTTGACAGAGTTGCCCAAGTTGTAACCCTTTAACAAACCGAAATTATTTTTTACCATCCATAAACCCAAAGATCCCATTATAACACCCTCTTAGGTACTTGAGATTATAAACACAATTCATGACTACGAAAGGGGCTAAACAAAACATGGAGTAATCGGCAACTTTGGTACTTTTCCGGGAAGAGTTTCGCATAATTAAATAGAGATTAAGCGAGCAAGGATGTTCAAATTATAAGAGCAGCTGAAAATATTACTAACATTAAATACAGATGCTTCAAAAATGATACGGTGAGATGCAATAGATTTAAGAGAAATAATACAGTTAATACCTATTATAAGTATAAGTAGTCTATTATAAGTATATATATACAAAAGAAAAGTATTATATGTATAGTATATACCAGTAATCTGGTTTCCATAACTCAAGCTCTGCTTAGCTTGGGACCAGATCACCGTGTGTGTTAATGTCCCAGAATATTTATTTATTTATTTATTTGTCGGAGAAGTCATTAGTACGGTAGCATACTTGACAGCGAGGCGGCAGCGCGTCGGGTCGACACGCTTCGACAGAGTCTAGCCTGAGGTCCGCACGGGCGACGAGTGGGGATTGTCGCTACACGAACTGTGTGCCCCAGTTCTCTACAGACGTCCGTGCGACCAACATCGGTCTAGGAACTGTCTTACCACTCGTTGTATTATTTTTACATTTCGTAAATAATTAATAACTTCCCCACACACGTCTCACACAAATAGATACACACACGCGCGCACACACACACGACACATCGTCTCAGAAAGGAAAAAAGCTTAAATTGCTCTATTTTTTGTTGTCTGTAGCATCGTTTATTTCTTCACGGCTTCATTTTGTAAAATCTATTTGTGAAAATTGTCTGGACCATCAAGATATAGGACATGTTCCTAGTTTGAGGTCCGTTGTTTAATCATTGTTTGTACTATTTTGGCAATAAACGGTTTTATTATTATTATCATTAATTTATTATTATTATTATTATGTTTGTCTGTTATTGTTATATATATTTGTGTCTTCGGATTTTTGTAAGGCGTGCGTGAAGCCAAAGCCAACACGTAGAGGCCCGTTAGACAATTTTGCTCTAAATGTAATGTGGCACCAACCGACGGTTATCCCTGTTCGCACCATAATACGTACAATACAACAAAGGACTAAAATCTAAGTTATGGTGGTGGGTGCTAATGGATTAGGTAACTAGGACTATGGATAGACTATGGCCCCTGCTTGAACAATGCACATTAACACGGATAAAATGGCACGGGGTGACTCGCCCACTCAATAAATGGGCCCCCGTATGGCCGCTAAAAGAAGCGACAAGGGGCAACATATTCTGAGGGGCTATAGGAGTAGAGCGGTGTCCCACGGCATTCTACCCGATCATTGGCTCTCTAAGGGTCCAGCCTCACGTGCCCACTAGCCACTTACGGGACACTTCCATTTATCTTTTCTTATCTCGGAGCTATGGAGCTCCGGATTTCTGGAAGGCGTGCTTGAGGCCGAAGCCAACACGTAGAGACCCGTTACACAATTTTGCTCTAAATGTAATGTGGCACCAACCGACGATTATCCCAGTTCACATAATAGGTACAATACAACAAAGGACAATCCCCAGTTAGAGCAGGACTATTGCAGAATATAGGAACTAAAATCTAGGTTATGGTGGTGGGTGCTAATGGATTAGGTAACTTGGACTATTGATGGACTATGGCCCCTGCCTGGTTAATGCAAATTAAGACGGATAATATTAATTATTATTATTATTATTATTATAGAGACTAATAAGCTATACAAAACTAAATACATAAAATTGTCGTATTAGGGAGTAAAGCCGATAAGTAGTCCTATAAATACAAAGAAAATGCCGACTCCAGAATATTGAATTGCAACTCATACAACACAGCTCCATTAACGTTATTAGTCATTAATAAAACTTCTTGGTGATTTGAGACGTTTAACAACCACTCTTTGAGATTTGTTTTGAGTTCAACATTGAGATTATGCTTTGGAACGTAAAATAAAGGGATTAAGTTATATTGCAAGCTTATTCTAGACTTTATCGTTTGGAACTTGCTACCTTTCGCTTCCATTGTAGTATAAGTCGTTGGGTTACCAAGATATTCAAGGCTAACAACTATACACCAAGACTTTAATATATGTAGTGCACAAGAGTATGAGCAAACATATGTGCACTTTCTATTCCCTACACTATCAGAGTCGGTGCGGGCGGCTCCTCAGCACGGGGGTACCACACTACCAACTTTCTAAAACCGAACTACTGTTGAGGAGTTAGAAAAGTCTTAATGGTGATTAGGGCTTACTGATTTCGATTAAGTAATGATGGCCACTGTAATATTAACTTAAACCATCTGACAGAAGCTATGGTCAGCGGAAACTGTCTGATGATACTGAATTCAACTTAAGAGTAATATTTTACACAATATTAAAAATCAACCACCTTATTTTTGGCCACCTCTCTCACCTTGTACCAGTTACTATATCACAGGTCCAAAATACTGGCGCAGTTGATATTCATACAGAGACACTACTCAGAATCATGGTCTAATTTATTTAAAATTAGGGTTCGTCTGGCTTATCCGGGATCATTTTAATAAAATACTAATAATTGTGAAAGTTAGCCAATTAAATTGAGATGGGTGTTGTTCTTTCGAATAACCCTACTGAAAAGGTCACTAAGGCTTAACATTTATTCATTTGATCGTACATAATAAAGACAACAAAATCTCAAAAGAATGAACCTGAAATGCAATAAAGTAGGTCCTGATAACTTTCTAGGTAGCTCTTAAACATTATTGCTTAAGTAACTTCGGGTCACCGTCTTATCGTACCAACCCTATTAAATAACCAGTTCAGTTCACTTACAGAAGATAAAGTAATATACTAGTATCTTTTCAGTAGCCAAATTACATACCCACTGAGCAAAAATATTTCGTATATAAATTCGATGTGAATGAAATTTCCCCTAAAATGTAGCAAGTTTTTCAAAAACTGCTGTACCTACCTACTTTATTAAGCACAAATGGATGGATAAGTTTAATTGATCTTTGTGTTGAATATTTAGCTATGTTCTTTTCTATTTAATATTTTTACTGATTTTAAAAAGGAGGAAGTTATCAGTGGGATGTTACATCTTAATTTTTAATAATTTTCATTGAAGGGAAATTCTGAATAAATATTATTGAAATTTTCGTTTTCTAGGTTTCCGTATCAGAGACATCTATCTCTAATAATAATCTCTATATCAAATATTATCCAAATCAGTTCAATAGCTTTGGCGTAAAAGCGCGACAGACTGTGAGACAGACATAGTTACTTTCACATTTATAATTTTACTAAGGATTTTAATCTCTTTCGAAAAAGAGGGGTTTCATAAGTTTGATGCATGTGTGTAAAAATTAATGTGTAGATATACGTATAAGAGACAATATCTGTGAACAAGTTTGTTGTCTGTAACGCCTAAACCGATGGAACAAATTTTGATGCAGTTTTTTTTATTAAAATCTGAACTGATTCAGATTCTTCAAGAATATGCCTTGAAATATATTTTTTTAATTATTACATTTTTTGTATTGTCATGAAATGAAACTAGTATACAAAAAAATAGCGCAATATATTTTCCTACCGTGCAGTGAATGACTGGCAACTACTGAGAAACACTGACAAAAAAACTCAGTAGGCTTTTTTCTTTTTCAATTAAGTGCTTTTGTCTATTACTTGTTTAATATGTTGTATTAGAGCGACTTAATTTCTAGAATTTTTATCCGTCTGATTGTCTAAAATTTTATAATACGCATACTTACTTAATACAACTTACGTAGATTTTATACCTAATTATTTTAAATTTGCTAATAGTCATTTCCCTAATATTATGGAGAGTTTATTGTAGAAACTACATTGTATACCTACACTGCCCCTAAAAGAGTTACTGATTTTGTGGAGACGAGTATGATGTGTTACAAAATCATTCTTAATAATGTAAGTGAAAAACTTTTAATCACGTTTCGGATGTAATTCTTTATCATAGCCTTTATCATAATTACACTGAAATGGTTCTCGAAATTCTAATAAGCTAAAGGTGAAGTCTACGTAGTAAATATGTATGCAAATTATTTCTACTAATAGGCGCAGTTTCAAGATGTATCGATCAACTGAACAATGGAGGGCACTACAACCTCTCAACTGAAGAGTACTTGCCGTTCAAGTAGTTAAGCAGCTGTGTTTAACTTCCTTTGTGACATTTTGTTAAGCCTTTTGTTTGGGTAATTGTGGGAACGTGTATGAAAAAGTTTGGATATCAATATTTATATCTATTGGTTTCTGATCTAAGGGTCACTTTTACTTTATGTATGTATGTATCTTTATTTTCAAATGTCACAACATGACAATATTTTATTGCCCCACAAAACTGTTCCCACAGTTTGTCTGTGGGTGCACACATTCAGGTTAACGTAATTATAACAGTGCGTGAAATTTTAACAAACTACATAAGAGGTCGATATATGTAGGTGTACAGTATTCAAACGGCATTTCACCCACCAGGCAAAGCCGCACCGTCAAGGGTCCATGCTGTTTTCCGGTGCGATGTCTATTGACACCATTTATGAGGGTGGGATGCAATTGTTGCTTCTATATGGTTTCTAGCTATATAGAGCATCATTCCACTGCCACCTTCTAACCGAAAATAATTAAATAAATAAATTAATTAATTATTAATTATTTATTAAATTAATTACGAGTGAATTGCTTAACATCAGGCAAGTTGTAGAGCAGCGGTACGGGCCTCGTCTTAAAAAATAAGGTCGCAGGTTTGAATCCTGATCGTGCCCACACATTTTTGTGTGAATTGTTTCTCCGCTGCTCAATATCGGTGAAGGAAAACATCGTGAGGAAACCGGCATGTCTAAGAACTAATCATTCGAGGACATGTGACATCCACCAACCCGCACTTGGCCAGCGTGTGTGGATTAAGGCCTAAAACTCTATCAACTCATAAGATAGTTGAGAGAAGACCCGTGCCCAGCAGTGGGACACTAAAAAGGGTTGAAGTGAAGTAGTCAAGCACAAGGTTATTGCGGAATAAAAAATAGAAAAAATACAAGTTTTAAGTTATTTGTTATTATGAACAATATAGTAAAACAGATTTTAGAGAAAAATACTACTTATAGTATTTTACCGTTTCCTCGTATTTTCTACAGCTATTGTCAACAAGTAACTGATACTAGCATCATATCTTTTCTTTACGCTCCTCTGAAATTGAAAAACAACGTTGTGCCTTTGTTAGAACTCCCATTGTCTTTAACGAGATGCTTATCACTATTTACTCGTTTACCTATTTTCTTTTAAAAGCCTTTTATAGTTTTGTTTAGATCTTATTATATCTTGGGGATAAATGTCCTGTGACATTAGTAACAACTAATGTTAAATTTATTTTAACTATTCGTCACGACATTAAAGCTAATTTCACCTTACCGCTGCGCCTAGTGTGATTTTTTTTTTCAGATAATTATTTAGATATAATAATACCGTGTCTGTGTAGTGTATAATTAGCTTTATTTATTAAATCTTTTAGTGTTATTATATTTCGTAATATTCAATCTATTTATCAGATTTTGTTGCTGACTGTACTTAGGAATGAGTTGAAAATTGTCTTCCGTTTACTAGATAAACAGTTTCAAAGGTATTATTGTTTTAAAGACGCAGGTTTGTTCTCGACAGCTATTGTGGAAGCACATGGAGGCTGTCAGTTGGCGCAGACGTTTAAGGCTTTATACGAGATATCTGAAAGCCCTTGGTACGGAATTGTGGAATTTTATTTGAAAAAATAATCACTTTAAAAGCTTGTGTCTATGATCTAGTGAGTCCTGGTGTATAATAAAGCAGCGGTAGTTATTTCGAATTGTAAGCTAATAATTTAAAGCAGACATGAGATTGGCGTGAATTATTGGGTATGTTCGTGATGATGACAAGAAAATACTTATGATTTTCATTAAAACTTGTATAAATTGAAAATTAGTTACAAATAGTTCACGTGTGTAGTGGTATTTGTAGATTGTAGATTGTAGCGGGCTTGAGTTTCCGCAACTCGACATCAATTGTGCGCCTATTTTGCGTAGTGGGCTGGCGTTGCTACTGCCAGCCCAGCTCCAGGAGGAATCCTAGCAGACTCTTCACGTTGCCGACGGCTTCCTGGAGCGACCTCGGCGACCCGAGATGTTCAGCCGTGTATTTTGCCAGTCCTGTACAGTATAAGATCACGTGGAAGGCTGTTTCTTCTGCCTCCATATAGGTGTAGTGGTATTAATGGTGGGGGTGGCCGATAGAGACGCTGGTGTAGAATGTATGTGGAGTTTTGTGGTTTGTGGAGTGTATGACTCAATACATTTCTTATTAAGATAGCACCTTAATGCAAAGGTGTATAATTAATGACACTTATACAACCTAATTTACTTGAAATTTAGCTAAACCTTCTCAAATTACTATTATATAATAAACCGCGTTAAAATTTATCTACTTTTTAAGGTGTTATAAAGCAGCAAACTCGTACATAGATACACGAGTTGTATTGTGTAATGTTCGCATAAATATTATAAAAATAAATTAATTAAAAAGAAAAAAATAATCAAGTGAAAAATAAACAAACAAACTGCAAACCACACTAATTAAATTATAAATCCAACAAACCTTTTACCAGCCAGAGACCATAAAAAGTTTGAACTTGAACAATCTGAACTTGTCAACTCGTCAATCAGTTCACAAAAACGAGTACACAAAACAAAGTAAAAGCAAAATGTAGGATTTGTTTTGTCATCCCCACTGATGCGTTAAACTACTTGGATCCAATATGACACAGCATAAAAACTTTTTCTTTTTACTATTTCATATTCTGTGGTATTTTCTTAAATTTATGCAGATATAACACATTCAAATAAAACTATTTTTAACGGATTTTATCTCAGTTTATTTTAGATTTCAGATTCCGACGTTTCAAAGTCCTTTACGGGATCTAAAATCTAAAATAAACCGCAATAAAATCCGTATAAAAAAGTTTTATTTCAATTACCCAACCCAGTACCCGTGCCCAGCGTCTTTTGTTTCGCATAAGTTTTATTATTATTTAAGTTTGGCATAATGAGTTAGGTATAATATACTAAGTATGAGTAACATAATTAATAACCTAGTATTTCTATGGCATTAACAGTTTTTAGCGTGATTTGAAGGAGACATAATTATCTTTAGAACTTTAAAATTAAAAAATAACTATAACACTGCAAATATTTTATTTCCTGTCACAATTGTACTTGTAAATAGTTTAAATTTTAACCATAAAGAGGGAACGTCTTCTATTAAAACATTCCCTGATTGCAGCACACGAGCGACACCTGTGACGGTGTTTGTCAAATTGATAGACGCTCCCCTCTTTTGTATAACGTTAGCAACTATGGTAGAGAAATTACGAGTATTCATAAAAGGTTTTCTTCTGTAACAGGTTATTACAATTTATTTTGTACTGTTAGACTCCCTCCAGCTAGGTGGAGTGATCCACCTAGCTGGAGGGAGTCTAACACTACGCTTGCCAAGACGTGGTCTCCATTCGATAACTCGCTTTCCCCAGCGATTGTCAGTTCTTCGACAGATATGGCCAGCCCACTGCCACTTCAGCTGGCTAATCCTTTGCGCTATGTATTTACTAGATAATATGTATATCAAAATTTCTTATTAAAACCTTAGTCAAGTCAAAACAACCCACTTTTTGTATTAGAGTTTGGTGCAACTGTACCTTAGTGAGAGGTAAAACGCTACCAGTTTTCAGGAAATCATGTCAATAATAAATGAGACGGCCTAACTTCTCGCCTCTACTGACACTAGCTCTGGCTATGAAAAACTTTGAAATGATCTCATCCGGAACCCCTTTCCAACTAAAAACCGACTTTAAGAACAAGTCACTAAGGTTGAGTTTAGATTGATGGGTTTTGTCTGTCGTTTTACTGAATTAGACATGTGTTAAAAGCTTAATGTAGTTAAAAGGTAGGTTGAACATTGCATACGTATCTCTTTCCTACTAGCTTTTACATGCTGCGGGTTTGTCAATGCGCAGTGAAGAAATCCGCAGAAGAACTAGCGTCACTATACAGAAATCTAAGTAAGTAGTTAAAAAGGCAAAGAGCCGAGCATATTACTCGTAGAACCGATAAGCGCTGGGGAATAAAGATTCTCAAGTGGGGACCACATAATAGGCAGCAGTGCATTGTTAGCGGACTTGCTACAAGGTGGACTAACATTGTGAAAATTGCTTATGGATGCTAATAGCCAGCAACCGATCATTGTGGTGTTCTAATGAATGGAAAGAACAGGGGTCTATGTCCAGCGGTAGACATCCCCAGGCTGAATGTAGCCGAACATCTATAGCCGTTTACCGAGCATAAATCTAAAATTTGATTTAACACACCGACATACGACTTGCATTAACATGTACCACACACCGACATAATGATTCACAGCAACATTCACCCCACGCCTACATACAACACTTAATTCCATACACCACAAACATAATATATCACATAACTTCTTCACTTTTTCATCTCATTATTACTAAATTCCTTTTATTCCTTAATTTTTATTTTATGTTATTATTTTAGGCGAAAGAGAGTGGGCCCTGCAACACAGGGTATTCTAGTGCGAGGCCCAGTGTCATTAACTATCTACAGGACCTTAATATGAAATAAATATATATTTTTTGTATTTGATTGGTTACTAAGCATTTTCTTCCAAAAACACCTTCTAATTGCACATATTCCTCGATTTTTTTATTTAGATTAATACTACTAATATTATTAATGCAAATGTTTGTATGGATGTGTGTATATGTGGATGTTAAGTACTTTTTTACGCAAGAACTAATTAACAAGACTTAATTTTTTATTTAAATTTTTACAGAGTAACTTAGGTCGAGTACAGTTTTAATTGTGTATTTGGAAGAAATTTGGCTCACAGACAGATATTATTAATTACACTTTTAGCGTGACAAAGAACTCAAATTCGAGCTAATTAAGTTGCGAGTTGAATTACATATAGAATCAAGTGTTAACATTCCGGTAACATGGAAAACCGTTACAGATATTTATACGAAGGTAATTATTCGCCGTAGCAAGTGTGAGACGTAATCCCTATAAGCTGGGTCGACCTCACTTAAGGTGAATTAAGTGTAATTGTTTATGTGGTGTGCCTGTCTATGACGTGGGAAAATTAACAAGTTTGTAATCGTTATAGAACCCTTTCAAATAACCGCGATAATATTTGCTGAAATAACCTATAAAACTTCTTCTACATTAATATAACGTATAAATTTTAAAAAAACCTGGTTAAGAATCATCTCGATTATTTCAGCGTTTAAAAAAATCTGTTTATAAATATTTATACAGAAATACAACGTAAAATTTGAAACATACATTCCTATCGACGGGAAAAAAATATAAAGAAAAAAAGGGAAATAAAAATTAATCAAACCTCAAATCAGAATAACGTCACATTTAATGTCATAATATTAATTTGGCATAAAAATGGTAATGTGAACATAATCACTTTTTATGCTGTATTAATCTGGATTAATATGGAGTTGCATAAAAAGTCTTCAACATAATAAACATTATGCCTAATCAGCTATGCATCACTTTTTATATGCTCTCTGTTTCCCGGTAGCTATAATCTGCCTTTCTTCAAGTCACAAGAGTATTTAATGGGTAAGCTCGTTCTATTGTAGACTATATGATTGCATAATAACAGTTGTGGTCAAGCACAAGCCTATTTAAAAAAAAGATTGGTCCTTTCACAAAATAATTCAGAAAGATCTCTTAATAAATTTACTCGCTACTTAGAGATTTGCTTCTGATACGGCTTTTGAATGTATGTTGATGTTTTAGAAGCAAGTTTGAAACTTAGTTTTAAACTTACCTACCTCCTACTGAAAAGATGAGTGTAACAAGATTATTATAATTTTGTTTACAACTCAATCGGTTCAGTAGTTTCCAGGCAAAAGAAGAATTTTGGCCGCAAGGTGTCTTGTTCCGGCGCTTCCGAGGTCGGATACCTGACACCACACCACACACTCACGATGCAGCGTGAAAAAAAAAAAATTATGTTGTATTCTTAGTACTTAGATTTGATGAAATTTAATACTGTATTTTTACTGACAATTATATTTTATATGGGCGTTGTAGCCTGAAATAAATAGTTATTATTATTATTATTAAAGCTAATCTGCTGTAACAAACGGACAGATATTCTCAGGTGAAACTATCTACCAGTTATTCACAACTATGTACCAGGTTACCTGTTAAACGGGACCCTTTCCATTCTAGTTTCAATCGCACTTAGCCGGTCTTTTTACGCGGGGATCACCTCCGTTTCTACGCAGTAGAACAGTGGTTAGGAGTGAGGCTGTACTAAACTCATTCCTGTGTTGAAGCAATATGCTATGTGCGAGCTATTGTGGATTAATGCGCATAGAGCGGTTATTACGCGGCCCGAGTGCCCGTTTCGTGGAACCCTTCAGTTGGAAGTGGTATTGCGGCTATGTCCGTTGAGGCTTCGTGCCAAGGTCAGGTCCTGTGAGACTAGTGTCGAGAATTTACCTTTGCATCTCGATGGGACAAAATAACACCACAGAAACCTAATCAATATCTCTGCCAATGATTGCAGCACCTCCTTAATCACAAATATTCACAGAATTTTTGGATGGAAATAGATTTCTTTTTTATGCGGACAAATTCGATTTGCACACACCACGTGCTCACCCAACCGACTTTACAGACATTGTCCCCTGATGTAACAATAACAATCAAAGACAAGCAACCTGAGAGACGTTGACGTCTTGTAAGTTTGACAACTGACAGGCCTTATGCTATCATAAGTGACTAGAGTGACACCTAACCTTCTGTTTAGGCAACGGTTTGCTACGTTTATAGGTTACGCGCTGCGAAATATATTTTATAACATCACTTCACGTCCACCATTTTTTAGTGTTCCACAACTGGGACTATCTCAACTGTTTTATGAGTACAAAGAGGGCTTAATCTAAACACGCTGCCAAGTGCGGGTTGGTGAATGTCACATGACCTCTAATAAGTAGTCCATGGACATGCCGGTTTTCTCATGATATTTCCCATCACCGATATTGAGAAGAAATTATGAAATAATTCACACAAAGATGTGTAGCCACGCCTGAGGATCGAACCCGTGACCTTATATTGAAAAGTAAAACTCTTTTTTTTTATACAGTAGAAACAAATTACTACTCTCTCCAACTTCTTTTATGTTCATTTGTATTATTAGTTTAGTTTAAAACAACATTCCCTTATTCCCCAACAGTTATGGGACACAAGTCGGATTACACCGTGGCTTATGTTATTATATCGTTCATGGGAAATGATGGCGGTGTTACGAATACCCCATTGTTGACCTTATTTAACTAAAACCTATTAAAATATCGTTGAAAGTTATACTAGATCGCTATAGTAAGATAAACAAACATTTTTTTGTTAGATTTTGTTTAAGAAAACTTTTGATAAGCAGCAGTATCGGCCTCGGCTTTGAAACGAAAGGTCTAAAGTTTGATCCTCGGTTTTAACCACATAGCTTTGTGCAAATCATTTCATATCAGTGAAGGAATACATCGTGAGCAAACCGGCATATCTCTAAAGACTGATGATTTGAGAACATATCGTGACATTTTCCAACCTCTACTTGGCTTAAGGCTTTAACTTTGGTACTGGAATAACCGTGTAATTTTCCACTGAACTGGGTATGTACTGTATGGTATGGACTTTAGACATATATTAAAAATAAATTGCAGGGGCTGAGCAAAGACCCTACTACAGTCTCTCAACAAGAACGCAGGTAACCCATCAGTGATTCGTTCTTAGACATGCCGATTTTCTCACAATATCTTCCATCACCGATATTGAGCAGCGGCAATTCAACAATTCTCAAAAAGATGTGTGGGCACGACTGGGAATCGAACCTGCGACCTTGTATTTCTAAGGCCCGTACCGCTGTGCCACCGCTGTTCTTTCTTTGCGTAATGATCATAATTGTTTTTAATTGTGTAAATATAGTTTTACTATAAAATGTATGTATTAACAATAAAATATGTAATTCCAATCCCCCAATACTAGAGTGTCCGGCAACGTTCTGAGCCGAGGTTCGTCCTCACATAGGGAGCCCTTATGGCAGTTGTTGTTGGCACCGAAAAAGTCCGGTGAACCAATAAAGGCCCTTCCAGCGGATGGGGTTAAGTCATCCACAAAAAAAATGTGTTTTAGTAGTATACCAGGTTTTAGTTACTATAACACTTAGTGTGGATAGATGGCGCTGTGTATGTGTGAATACATTATTATTATAATTATTATCAGCCACTGGTTGAATTGAAGCTAAGTTGTATAATAATAAAAATAATAAAAAAATATCAAAGTACACATAAATAATACTGTACTATGTTTGGCTCCCAATCTAACATTAAACAAACCTAAGAAGTACCTTTTGACGTTTCACTGTTTTGTATTAAATTAGCTTTATAGAGGCGTAATTCACACTATTTTTACTAGCGTTCCTGTAAAATAATTGAATTATGAAGCTATTTTTATTTTATCATAACATTAACAATATTCATAGAAAAAATAAAATTCTAAATGTACTACGTTTAGAACTGTCAAACGGTACTTCTTAGATTTGATGGACTTGCAAGCGACGCTTGTACAACGGGGGCCAGGGAGTGAAAACAAAAATGATTATGAAGAATATGAAACAAAACTAAAAGCAAAAAAGAAAAATAGGATATTATAACAAAAATAGAAAAAAGAAATCTATGCTTTTGCTCTTTGCTAGCATAGTATTGGGCTATATTCTAAATAAAAATACACAGCACAATATAACTGAAGTGTATAATTACTTATACCGATGAAGGTAAAGGATACAAATAGATACAATTTTGCTTTCAAATGAAATAGCATTTTCATATAACGCACAGGTGGTACAATTCATAAGAAAATAACACAAAACGCCTATTAGGTGACTGGTATTTAGTGTAAAATACCCCGTTAAACTAATTTTTAGTGTATTTTTTCGGAAAAACGGTGGAAGACTCATTCTATATAAATTAATTTTGCTAACATGGTTCTCTAAGGCATTTTCACTAACAAATGTGGTCTTATGCTGTATGAAATAATCAATTTTTATTATTATATATTTTTATATACGTCCGTACGTCTGTGTTTCAAAATATTCTATTTCAAGATTTTTTTTATCCTGGCGTTTGACTACAACTTGCCTGATGTTAAGCAATGATGTAGTCTACAATGGAACGCACCAGCCCAGTATACCGATTCACTCGTGATCACGATTGATTATCGGTGAGAAACTGGCAGCGGAATGAGCCATACATATGGTTAGAAACCTTAAAGCAGCAACAATTCCGACCCACCCTCTCTGCATGGTGTCACCAGACATCACACGCAAAAAACGGCAAGACCGCTTGGCGGTGTGGCTTTGTCTGTTGGGTGGTCACTAACCACGGCTGAAACCTACCACCAGTTGTTTGTTACCTGATTTGCACCACCCGGGGACCACGTGTGGGGATTCAATTAAAGGTGTACACCCACGAACGAAGGTGACTCAGCCCTCAGATATATTGTATGCCGCCCGCGAGATCTTATAACTTGAACTGTATTAGGTAACGTCGCGGCTTAATGCCTATTCTTGAAGATGACAATATAATTTACATAAGCCAGGGCTTAAGACGAGCACTCGGGACACGTCACCTGACTACGAAGCCTAATTATACTCCGAATGATTCTGTAGTATTATTGTTGTGAAATTATATTTCAAATGCGTCTGTTTCAAATTGACGTTTTACACTTAAAGCCTTTATAGCTTTAATTCTGATAAAGGTCACACCTAGTTTTCAAAAACAAGGTGATAAAAAAATAAAAACTTGAGAGGTGTCGAGGGACACCCGCATGGAACGAAGTTCCTTTCGATTGATTAGTGAAGGAATTGTTATAATTTTTTTTTTTTAAGTTATAATAATATTTCTTTTATTATAATTTTTTTCTATCTCTAGAGAGAGAGAGATACAGACAGACAGACTGAAAAACATGCGCACGCCGCACAGCTTACAATAGCTTACTATAGCAAAAAGTGTCGTGACAACTTTTCGTAAGAATTTTTTCCGTCTAGCCCCCTTTCACAACGCGCGATAAGGATTTTTTTTTTTATTTTTTTTTTTCCCTTAATAACTTTTTATGAGATTTTTTTAGTTGAATTCGCTATTTTATATTGAGCCGCGCACCAAACACTACGATATTTATGTGTAGAGTTGAGATGGTGTGCGGTGCCTTTTGTGGTGCCTTGGTAACGATCTTTGCTTCTACTATGTGTTTGAATAAAAAAATATTTTAAATACTGTACCAAAAAAACTGATTTTCTTTTTTGGTTTTCCTTTACCGATATGAGCAGCTGCAATGAAATAAAGATGTGTAGGCACGACCGTGAATCGAACCCGCGACCTTAAGTCTCAAAGGTGAGGCCAATACCGCTTCGCCACCGCTACTCTCAAAATTTGGTATGGATGTAGTTTAAGATCCGGGGAAGGACAAAGGCAAATATACTTCTGTAACTCGATAAAATAGCTACGAAAATTAAAACACTCGATTCAATGACAAATTGAAGTTGCTTAGACATTCAATAACAATCCAATCGAAGCCCGAAGCGATCGCAATTTCTCATCAATACTGATTACAGAGAATTCCAAACACCTGGCTAAACCTGGCTGGAAAAATATGGATTTGCTAATGAAACTCTTAGTTGGTTTCCATCTGTCCTTGTTTTGATTGATGCCAAATAAATTTGCGAAGTAAAAACAAATTGTAATGAGTTTCACGAAAGTTTGTAATATGCAGAGTATGACAAACTTTTTTCGGTTTCAAATATCTAGATGATAACAGTGTAATGGGACGGATTAAATTTTTTTGACTCGCTGAAGTTGGAATTGTTTTGTTTAAAAAGTTGTAATACATAGTTTTGACGTGATAACGTCTTTAAAATCGTTTTAGTCGGGTGACATGTTCAGAAACTTGTGTCACACCAAAACCTCACGAGCGCGATCGCAGGTATAACGAGAGAGAGACGGACCGATCTCCCGTCTCATCTCGAGCGCTGCCAGTCATTCCGTGAAACTTGTCAAGCGGAATCCTCACGAGCGGAGGCTGGCATAGCGTTCGAGTGAGTGGACCGATCTTCCGTCTCTCTCACTCTAGCGGCATACAAATTTGAAAAAATTGTTTTCTTCATTAATTCCTTACTTCCCAAAAACTTATATCACCAATAAGACGTTATCACGTAAACATCTCGATCGTAAACCTACTTTACAAACAACCAATTTTTTTTTTTGGAATTCTGATAATTCTCATATTCAATAGATGCCTAATTTTAGATAGAATTGCTTTTTTAGACAAAATGCACACACCACAAACGTTTCATCGATGCCGTTTTTTAAACTTACTGTTATTACACTTTTTACCCGATTGCAATATAAGGAGGGTCATAGCCCTCCTTATTTTGCAGTCGGGTAATATGAATCTGCTCGCTTCTAAATTTTGTTGCGCTACTTATATCACCAACCAAATTATAGTGAGCGTGTTATGCCTCTGACAGCGTTTGTGAACACTGTCAACTAAGAGTATTTTAAACCAAAATGAAATATTCTAATTAAAATCTTATTAGTTTTTCAATGATTTTAATTTAGATAGCTGATAATGTTTTTCTTTTTTCAACTGGAATTACTATGCTAGTGGGCTCCTTGATGTTTTCGGAAGCCTATAATCAGTTACCCTTGAACAGAATTGGTTTTGGATCTACAATGTTTAAGAAAACCCTACTACTAATCAATGCCAAAAGTTTTGAAAATGTTTATTACTCTTTATTCAAAGAGTATATTATCATACACAAGGCACTTTTATCCAGGTAGTAATGTTCCCTTAAAATATTATTGCACAGAATAAAGACACAGATCATCCATTTAATAATAAAGATAAATAACAAATGTAAATATCTACAATCCAAATTAAGATAAGCATTTCAAGTAATTACGTAAGTAGGTATTTCACAGTTCAAATTGAGACAAGATTCAAATTCGAGACAAAATACAGACCAATAATTTAAATAAGGGACAGCAATATCCCCTTGTTTAGGGGTGCTAATTTGTAAGTCGGCCCTAGCAGCGAAACCGCTGAAGACCAAGCGTACCAATTCTGAAACGGATGTTTAAATTACTATACTAAATGTATAATCGACTTTAAAAACGACGAGATTGTAAATTTGGACGTTTATTTTTCCTAAGTTTGTTCGGGTGTATAAAATCTAACACCTTATCTAATGTAACTCCGTCATAGATTGATCTACAACGTGACAACGTCTTATAAATTGGTTTGCCGGGTGACACTTCAAGAAACTGCGTTACGCTCCGCTCACGTTATGCGCTCACAATAAGAGCGAGTGAGAGGCACGCGTCCCTTCCACTCGGGCATGGTTAGCCCGCCTAAGAGCGAGAGAGACAGACATAAAAAGTGAAAGGTACGCGTCCCTTCCACTCGAGCACAGTTAGCCCGCCTAAGAGCGAGATTCTTTGTATAAATTAATGTTTTAAATATAATTCTTTGTATAAATAAATGTTTTAAATTGTTACTATTATTTCATCCTTCTTCCTACTATACGAATGTATATTCACATTAAAATTATTTTACCACTCAAAGTCGTTGTCACGTAAAACTTTCGCCCGTATACCGACTTTACAGGCAACCAATTTTTTTTTCGATTGAAAGAGATCGTTTCCTATTTATTTTATTTTTTTGCTTATCTGTTACCAAATTCTATGTTAAACGAAAAAAAATTGGTTGCCTGTAAATTCGGTATACGGGCGAAAGTTTTACGTGACAACGACTTTGAGTGGTAAAATAATTTTAATGTGAATATTCATTCGTATAGTAGGAAGAAGGATGAAACATAGTTGAGTGGGAGAGAGACGCAAGGCATTCGGCGGGCCTCTCTCTCGTTCGGTGACTCATCGTAACGTTACCGAGCGTTACACTTTTTCATAAGTGCCTCCCAGCCGCAACCTAATTTAAGACGTTGTCACGTCAAAAAATCTAGAGACATTTTCGATAATATTATTTGGTACCAAAAGCAAGATTTACAAAGAATCATTGCAACATTAAGAAGAATGTTAATAACAAGCTTTTTAGCAGTGTTTCTGCAGTGTTTTCCAAGTAAATTTTAAAAGGCGGTTACTACTGAGAGAAAACTTCTGTCTATTAATGACAAATAATGACTTCTCTCTATTAAAAAAGAGAAACCAAAGTCAAAATGATCGTAGTCGTCAATATTAATACTGTAACCGACGCTGATAATAACAACAATATTGATGTATATCAAATACAGCAGTGTTTACATCATCTTTGACTATCATGAAACTGATACCGACGCTAAACCTACACATTTTTATTACAGAGATGACGTAAAAAATAACACTGTAGAATAGACACTCCGACCACTTGTGGTTAAAAAGTAAACTGGAGTAGTAAAAAGTCTTGCGTTGCTTTCCTAGTAAAAAGTACTGTAGCAGAAAATAAATAAGATTTAAATTCAACCAGCAACATATTGTGTTAAAATGGACATGGAAAAATAAAATCCTGCGGTTATCTAAAGCGCAATGAATGGCAAATGCAGCGTTGAATTATTTTACATATAAGATAACTAAAACTTCGTTATTTTTGGTTCGATTTTGAGCTATCGAGTTTTCTTCTCTCTTGCGCTTCTAGGATTCGAATTACTATAGAGTGTTATAAGAATATACACTACGTACTGTAAAGTGTACCACTATGTGCATGTTCCTTATTGGGCTAGCGCAGGGTGTAAGGATCCCATTGAACTAGGAGCTACTGCCATTGCCAACTCAAAGAAAACTTAAATAGACCATAAACAAAACCAAATTTATTACTGAAATTAAATTCCCCAATTACTAGTGCCAACAAGTAAACGGGCCAGTACGCAGTGACTGGCCAAGCTCCTAAATCTTGCTTGCACAAAAACTGTCGACACCCAATCATTCGTATTAACATGGTACTTACAGGCCCGACTGAAGAAGTATCTTCATCTAACAGAATACACACAGTATTCCCATTACCATAATCCCGCCATTGGTACTTCTGTAAGCCAGGCTCGACAGCGGCGCGCGTAAAGAAGCTTGGATCTCAAAACCCGGTCTCACAGAAATAAACGCAATATAAAATCTTTTGGTTGCGTTCTTGGGTGTAAGTAAGCCAGTGCCCATTAAGATCTGAAAATTCAGCACAGCACGATTCAACAAAGAGTGATGCCTCTGGCTTTAAAAACGTAGATATTAGTGATTGCTTACCATCAAAGTATATGTACGCTTCTTTGCTATAAAAATGTTGTTGATCTAATTTTATTTGCAAACACCAAAATTTTAATAACCACCAAAGTATAAAATGAAACCGTAGCCCGCATTGTGAATAGAAAGTCCAAAGTTGTGATAAATAACGCCTTTGCTTGTCCCGGGTTATCTCTTTAAGCGCTGCCGTTGTTAAGGAGGATCGTAAATTTAATTTTATTGCTAAAATACTTATAAAATTTTGCAATTGTACCTTCGCGAGGTAATGAAAACACTGGGCTTGATAACACCCGTATCTTAATAAGCCCAGGATATTACGCTGGTAGAATGACATAGGCAAACGAAATGTATTGTTTCATGCCGAGTGTGTGATTACTGAAAATATTATTAGTATAGTAGTATAGTCTAAGGACAAATTATAAATAAAAAAGTTTAACTGACTGAATTATCTATACAATATGAATTAGATATTAAATTAGATATGAATAAACTGAAGCTTCTTGTAACACAGCAAACCAATATATACTTGCTATAAATGAACTCACAATAAGCAACGTTTAGTCACGGAGTTATTTTTTTTGTGGCTTATATAATAGTAAAGCATAGCTACTGGTAGAAGTCGTTATTAAATGAAAAAGCGCAATCAGTAAGTGTATAATCTCAATAGCTCAATATATTTATCAATAGGCTCGATTCCTCGATACGCGATAAAAAAATAATATTCTGATTAAAAAAATTGAGCTCATATTTTTTTGCTTTTTTTGACTTAAACTAATTTGTTGTTTTGTAGACAAAATAGACTAACATCAAAAACATTTACTTATGTATTTTAAATTACGAGTAGCTTAGATGGAGAAAGAACATTTTGGACGACGTAAAAACTTCGATCCCTAGGGTCGAAAACCCACGTTTCGGTTCCATTGAAATCAAAATCAACAAACAGCTCTAATCACTCTTTCTTTATGCATCCACATACAAGTCGATGTTTTCAAATTTTCAATAATCCTACTTTATTTTACTTTAGTGAAGCGGTGCTTGTCATATATGTCCTTCCAAAGTTGGTATGGTTTTGGTTGTGGTAATGGGCCCATATTTAGTTCACGATTGACAATCAAAAATTTCAGCGAATCCTTCGTGTTAGGTTCCCATTTTATGGGATAATCGTTTGGAGTAGGATTTCTGTAATAAATAAAGTAAAACTATAATTTCAATAAATGACACAAAATAAATTCAGTCGCATCAGCTGCCTACTGTCGAATTAGCATTATCTTAAGAAAGCATCCGTTTATATTAAGATATTAAAATACTATACGGTGACGACACCTTACGTAAATATGACTAATGAAGTAAAAGTTTTCTTGTATTAAACTTAACGTCATTAACTTACCCGTATTTCGCGAAATTGGTTAACATAGTAGTCATCCAGTCAATAACTTGTTGATCCTTCTCTTTTATCCTAAACGGCCATACAGCTGCTTGGAATATGTACAAAAGATCATCACCATGAAAAGCTCCAGGAATATTTTCAGCATCACATTGAGATTTTATCAGATTTCTGCCTCCAGAATAAGTGAAATAGTAATTATATATTGGAGCATCTATAAGACGAGTCTTAAGCTCAGACTCCATAATCACTGGCATCTCAAAATATAAATGACCGTACAATTCACCCAAGTTCATTATAGTTTCTTTGCTTACATCTTTGTCACCAAAATAAAACTTTCTTACTCTTTCCGCTACTTGTATTTCTTCTTCTTTAGATTTGAATACTATGTCGTCAGTAAACAAATTGCTTCTGTTATTTATAGCAAGAGATTCGTCAGTTTCCTCATTTGTAAAATATATTCCCTCTTTATTTGTTGTTGAATACATTAAAGGTATATTTTTTGGATTTTCGGTAATTAAATTGTAAGGTATATCATTTATAACAGGTTCTACATCTTTGAACGTTTTTTCGACACACGGTATATGTAAGAGTTGTGAAGTCAAAAGTTGTCCCATTGGTCTATCAGCTGTAGCTAAAATTAATTCTTGGTAAGACACTTTAGTTAATAATTCATATATATCTTTTGGGTCTTCCAATTCATAACCAAGACTTTTAGCTACTAATTTTGCTTTTGAAATTGGATCTCTATTTATAGCAAAGTTACTTAATGCTGAGCCACTCTGAATAATAGCTTTGTTAAATAGACCAGTGGTAACATTACTAGCTACAAGTAAAGATGTTGATGCTCCTCCAGCACTCTGTCCAAATAAAGTTACATTATCCGGATCCCCACCAAATGCTTTTATATTTTTCTTAATCCATCTTAAAGCAGCTACTTGATCTTTTAATCCCGCGTTACCTGGAGCTTCTTTTATATGCAAACATGTGAAACCAAGAGCCCCAAGCCGATAATTAAACGTCACTACAACCACGTTATGTTTCAAAAGAAAATCTGGAGCATAAACCGTTTTTCCCCCATTGCCTAGAATAAATGCACCGCCGTGAATGTAAACCATAACTGGAAGTGGTTTTTTAGCTTCAATTGGAACGTAGACGTTAATTTTGAGGCAATCTTCGACTCCTACCACACCCTTAGTTACAGGAGAATATTGTGGACATTGATATAAATCTTGAACAGCTCTGTAAACACCTTCCCATTTTGGTGGAGATAAAGGCGCCTGCACAGATAATAGAAGCAAATTTATGTAACACTAAGATAATTCAAGTCAATTCAACTAATATTTAAGTCAATTCAACCTGATCTTACCTGAAATCTTGTACTGCTATTAGTAGTAGCATAAGGTATACCAATGTACTCATAAAAAGTTCCATCTGGACTGATTTTTCCAATTAAAACTCCTTGCTCTATAGTTATTTCAGGAGTTAGTTGGTCCATCAAATTCATTGCAAACAGCGTAAACAAAATTATAGACTGTCTACATTTCATGTTTCGAACAATTTTTACGTCTTTATTTACACTCAAATTAACCTCACTAGCACAATTACCGAATTATCAAATTTATTTACTACTGTTACGTGTATGAAATATCTTCGAAATTATTAAACAAGATAATACGTATTGTGTCATATGTGATAATGGTATACTTATCTACGCTTATCTATTTGAGCGATACAAGAATATCAGCCATGACTTCATTTTTTTTTATTTGCATTAATCCTATGGTACCACATGTTTATTCTATTTTATTATATTCTATTCTAAATTTCAAAGCCTCGAGCATTGCCGCATAGTTGCTAGTTTTTTGGTCTTTTACCGGAAACACTTCGGAGAGTGTGCGTTGGAATTACACAATCTTATTCCCCCATCCCCGTTCTTCCTTCGGACAAGTAGAGGTACGGCTATGCACCACCGTTATATGGTGGAAATTCCAAAGGTACGCACAAAGCGCTCTGCTTCCTCTTTCATAGTGCGAACTGCCAAATTGTGGAATTCGCTGCCGGCATCTATGTTTCCCGATAGCTATAATCTGCCGGTCTTCAAGTCACGAGTGAATCGGTATTTACTAGGTAAGCGCGTTCCATCGTACATTCTGCATCATTGCTTCACATCAGGCAAGTTGTGTTTGTCAAGCGCAAGCCTATTTTAAGATAAAAAAAATTACTTCACTTTAAATTAAGAAAAGATTATCATTTGGTTAGGACATAGCTATGATTTTAAATGCTGTTGAAGAATAGTTTAACGAAATAAAATTGCCATCTATCAACCTAATCATTTTTGTTGCAACTACACTTATTATAATTGCAATAAAAGTAATTAGGTTGATATGCATAGGTTCAATACCTTAAGGGTCCAGTATAATAATGCTTTTCGCGCTATGCTAAATCTACCGTGGCGGTGTAGTGCGACTGGCATGTTTGCCGAGAACAATGTTATGGATTTCTATACTTTGTTAGACAAGCTTCGTATGTCTTTTCATAAACGCCTAAGTAACAGCAATAATGGGATTGTAGGTGCTATGTATCACATGAATTACCTATCAAGACAGTTGTAGTCTCTGTTATTTTATGGGTGGATACCTGAAATAAACTTGTTGGCACATCTACTTCACAATGCATCAGCAGTCATTTTATACTGTCATCTCGTCCGTCTTTGAAGTCAACTGTCACTCGAAAATGTCAATATGAACGAACGAATGAATACCGAGTACGGTGAAGCGGCCATATTAGAATGGCTGACACTGTATGTTGGTCCGTTGTGTCGTCGGGAAGGGCAGATGCAATAATGTGCTCGGTGAACGTTACGCTTTAATCCAATGTCATCTTAACGATCTGTAATTAACTGGTAGAATTAATGATTGTGCTATCGAGAGATTGGGGTGAAGTGATATTTGCCGTAGTTATTTTATTGAAATACCGTCTTCTTACCCGATTATTCACGCCTACCTAAAGTTGTCTGATATTTTTTTAGTCTAAAACCTTTCAAAAGCCTTCAAACTTATATTGTTATTATTATTGTGTCTACTCTCATCCGGATTTGTATATTGTAATGTAGAAATAAGTTTATAACGTATTTACCTGAGGTTGGAATCTAAAATCTAAAATAAACCGCGATAAAATCCGTTATAAAATATATATTTCAATAATAGTCTCAATAAAATGACTTTTGTGTTTAGTTAGTGATTAGACTGCTTAGAGCAGCGGTGGCGCAGAGCAGCGGTGGCGCAGCGGTAAATGCCTCGCCTTAGAAAAATAAGGTCGCGGGTTCGAATCCTAGTCGTGCCCACACATCTTTGTGTGAATGATTTCATCTCCGCTGCTCAATATCGGTGAAGGAAAACATCGTGAGGAAACCGTCATGTCTAAGAACTAATCATTCGAGGACCTGTGACATCCACCAACCCGCACTTGGCCAGCGTGTGTGGATTAAGGCCTAAACTCTCTCAACTCATAAGATAGTTGAGAAAAGACCCGTGCCCAGCAGTAGGACACTAAAAAGTGAAGACTGCTTGGTGACCTTGTGATATAATATGTCAATTTTTAGATATAATATTTATTGACGTGACAACGTCTTATAAATTGGTTTGCCGGGTGACACTTCAAGAAACTGCGTTACGCTCCGCTAACGTTATGCGCTCACAATGAGAGCGAGTGAGAGGCACGCGTCCCTTCCACTCGGGCATGGTTAGCCCGCCTAAGAGCGAGAGAGACAGACATAAAAAGTGAAAGGCACGCGTCCCTTCCACTCGAGCACAGTTAGCCCGCCTAAGAGCGAGATTCTTTGTATAAATTAATGTTTTAAATATAATTCTTTGTATAAATAAATGTTTTAAATTGTTACTATTATTTCATCCTTCTTCCTACTATACGAATGAATATTCACATTAAAATTATTTTACCATTCAAAGTCGTTGTCACGTAAAACTTTCGCCCGTATACCGACTTTACAGGCAACCAATTTTTTTTTGTTGAAACTAATGTGATATTCAGTTTATATATTATAATAAGATATATTGTGTTCATTTCTAGGATAATGTGCGATAAAGTTTTTCTTTTCAAAAAAACACCAGGTAAACCGAGTAAATTGTTTTAAAGGAAACAGAACCACCGTAATATTACATCCAAATAATCCTAGGCCTCGTCGCGATAAAACAAACAAATTGCACGTAAAATAATGCGTTGAGCCGTACGGCGATGGTAAAGTCTTATTTATATGAATACGCTATAATTTTACGGCGTTTTTAGGAAAAATGTTTCATGTGCCTTACCTCAAGGAATATTGCACACAATCTGCATCTCTATTGATCAGGGATGAGTAGAAAGAGACAGGAAGTGCTTGCAACATATTTGTGTGGTGCTAACGCACTTCATTGCACTCATCATTATTATCTAAATATTTGTGATATTGCTACACATTGCTAATTGTGAATATTTTGGTAATTATGACAAAGTAAGCGTCTATTATGAAACTATGGCTTTAGAGTAAAATCTCGTAAGTGAAGAAGCAACTTTTAAGTGAAGAAGTAAGTAAAACCGCTTGCTGTAAAATTTTTGTGCCTAGTCATTTATATTATTTCTAAAAATTTTACCCGCTATTAAAGCAATATTATATAATAATTTAATTATATTTTATTTATTAATATAATAACTTTATTGCAAATTTAAATTGCAATTTTTTGTAATTTTTATTTTATAATGTGTGACTATGATGTGCATAATATTATTATAATTGTATTTTTAAGGGTTACCTGCAATGAATGAATTTAATTTTTCATTTATTTTATTTTATAGCCAGAACTGTTATATACTAAAAGATTGTCCATTGTTTCCTCCTAGAAACGCAATAAATTAAATTTGAGCAAAAATGCATTAACGAGATTTTTACTTTAAGGCATCGCGCTGCATTATTGAATTGCTGTTCACGATTAGTATTTATGTTTTCATTTTATACCTTTAACCCTATTTCATAAATGTCTTTTAAACTCATAGGTAAAATAGGTTTATAATTCGTTTGTCTTTGTCTGCCACCTCAATATTTATACTAGTAAGAAAGAGACAAAGTCCATTTTAAATAAAGAGTTTAATAAGATTTTTATGAAAACGTTAGACCAAAACACACGAATACTTATACTTAAATATGTTATCAAACCTAATAACAGCTTAGCGTACACCCTTCCCAAAAGTTGTGACGCCAAATTCGCAAACAAGTGTGCGGTGTTATCACGTCGTAAAATTAAAGTAATGGGCGCGCTGTGTTGCGCATTGTACGCGTACTATTTGAATGTTTGCGGTTTAAAATAGCGTATTATTTTTTAAGGAATTCTCTTGTAGTTTTTTTTAATCTTATTAGTTTTATCTTTTTAATCCTTGTGAAATGTTTTTCATTCGGCTATTTTTGCGCTTCTAGGTGTTCTAACGTCGTAGTTGGATATTTTAGACGTTGAAATAAACTATTTCATCGCGGTTTATTTTAGCAGTGGCAGTAAAAAGTCGTCAACTAAATGAAGGTTCAACAAATAATCGCCCCAAAAATGTATTGGGTCATAACCGTCAACTAAAAGTGGTATCAAAAGAACTAGAAGTCGTTTAACAGTGGCACATCTGGTGTTAATGTGTCCAACTTTTGATAAAGCCGTACGAACAAATTGGGTGTGCTGAAACACTTTTTTATTTTCACTGCAAAGTGAAATTTTAAGGTTATGAACTTGTTAAGTGGCAGTTTGGAGATGTTTTGATAACTTTTTATAGGAAACTTTTTGGGCGGTTACAGAAAGAAAACAACTAGGTTAGTCTAGATTAGGTTCATCACAGCTTATTAAAATAAAACTACTTTTTAACGGATTCTATCGCGATTTATTTTAGATTTTAGATCCCGACGTTTCCAAGTCATTTCAGACTTCATGTTTACGGGTGGACTGAGATATTTGACGTCCACAAATATTAATCACAATTATTACTGACTACCTCCTATTTAAGTTGCGTTCCGATTTAAGCAAACTGAGCTCACAGTGTCTTAAATTCTGGGTTGATTTTGTTGGGTTTTGGTACAAATAAATTAAGTACTGGGTCCCAAGCCCAATTTCAATAACTTCACGGATCATTTTTGGTAGGAACCGGTTTTCTTTGACAAGAACCTGCGTTTTATCAAATCTCAGGTAATGGTTGGGCCCTTTTTGAGTATGTTCACACACTGCAGATTTCGTAAAGCGTTGATGTTTTACGTCAGCTATGTGTTCATTTACGCGGGTCCCCTATATCATTGCTATCGGGCATAGAGACGACTTCGGTAGTCGAGTGGTGTAAGCCATCCAATTTTTCTATAATTGTGCCCAGGGATTTGATTCCCACTCCGGACAATCTTTATGTTACAACAAAGATTTGTTGAGGGCACTAATTCGAAACTCTGAATTCAAAAATATCGTATACTGTAATGCCTGCCTAAGTAGTGCACTTAAAGAATACAGACAAGTCAAGTTCTAAACAAACTACTCGGTGTAAGAACTATATTATTATAAACAATTCGAAAGTTACGTAACAAGCTTGGTAGCGCAGCAACTCTTCAATCGTCATCTTCAAACTCTACCAGAAATTATAGTTATGCATCATCCAGCAGAGAAAGAAAGGAATAACAAAAACAGAAAAATAAAAACGGATAAAAATAAATCATTTAAAATTCCAAAGAAAATTCTTAACGAAAATGAGATCGATCCCGGTGTGGAGGTGACTGGAGGATCGGGTGGTAGTGACTCTCTAGTGAAAACTGAAGATCTTCCAGCCGGGCGAGTTGTAATGCCCGGCGACCGCGGTACTCCCTCCCACTGTTCTTGTCGGGAAGTTGTATTTAAGCTAATCGTCGGTGAAACTTTGCTTGTGCGATTCAGGATTTCTATGACGTCATGTCATGTGACGCCACACCGGAGTATATAAGGAGCAGCTGCTGTTTGCATTTAAGGCCCCCCGATCCTTAAAAAAACTAGAGTGTTCGTTAACGTCCTGAGCCGAGGTTCGTCCCCACATGGAGAGCCCTCATGGCAGTTGCCACAGTACTTGATCGGTTCGACCGTCCTCGGACGGCTCACCGAAAAAGTCCGGTGAACTAATAGCGGCCCTTTCGGCTATTTGGGTTAGGTCATCTGCAAAAAAAAAATGCATCTAAGGTTAATTAGCTCTAGCGAAGAAGCAAGCAGGACTAAGGCGTAACAAGTGAAGTAAACTGAAAGTACAGTCAGTGGTGAGTAATGTACATAGATGTTAGGATGCAGTAAATATTTATGGCTAAACGTTTATCTAATCTAAGATGAAATACTTTATCTTAGTTAATCTCAAGTACAGATGATCTTGTAATCAACCAACCTTGTAAAACCAACTACTTATTTCTAAATCAACATTCGTAACAGTACGTAGCAAATTTGTGTTCAAAAATGTATTTTTTTCGTTTATTTTTAGTGAGCGCGTTTTGCATAATTATATGTTATTCCGATGATCTCATTATCGGAACAAGTACTAATAATACTGTAGTATATTCTGAGAATGTGAAGTTATCTGGTATAATACTCTCCACTAGAACAAAGAATGTGTTTTATAATTCGAATTCATCAAAACCTATTAAGGTGAGTAGTGAGTGTCAAACATAATCTACGTTTTAAGTAGATCTTGGCCAGGCTAGATGTTATGCTCGGTGACCACGGTACGGATATGACCGGATATTTTATTGTTATGTTTCTTAGAGCTCAATTAAGACTATCACTTTTTCAACATAATTTTTTTCTTAAATTTCCGAATTCTACTAGTTGTTTCAGAAATAATTAACTTTGACAGGATAACAAATAACAATAGATGATTTAATTACTTGATTAGTTCAAAACCCATCACTACTTTGGGTAAATTGCCGATTACTTGTAATTCTCTTTGAGAGTCTTAAAGTTTTAGGGCACACTCTAAGCTGCACTTATTACCTTGTGGAGGTGACTGCAGGATCGGGTGGTAGTGAACCTCCAGTTTATAGGCAAGATCTTTAAGCCGGGCGAGGTGATGCCCGGCGACCGCGGTTTCTCCCCTAACTGCTAGTCATCGGTGAAACTTTGCTTGTGCTATTCAGGATTATTGTGACGTCATGTTTTTTGAGTGGCGTTAGGTATGTGACGCCGCAATCTTTAGAAACTAGATACTACAAAGACCTTGTTGATACCATAGCTCACCGAATTAGGAAGGCCAGTAAAATTTCTCGTAGCACCGATAACCGTAAACGAGTTCTTAAGTGGAGACCACGGATTGACAAATATTGTGTAAGAGAACATGTAACATATAGTTTTAAGGAGTGTAGTGGTAATCTGTGCAAAGTGGTTGGTAGGAGTTAGATGAGAGTCACCGTGTAGCATTTTCAGTGGCATGCATTATCATGATAGTATACCAAATTAGGTTGATGAGAATAACCTTGATCACTAACCAAAGCTAAGTGGAGTTTTCCTTTTAATCTTAGCGTTTGTTTGTTTTTCAGGGTATATCAGCAATAGACATCGACAGATCAGATGCGAAAGCGACTATTACCGCTGGTGGAGTTGGATCTACTTTCGTAAACGTCCGTTTGAAAAGTGAACGTGGTAGCGGCTTGAATTATTTGGTGCAAATATTTGAATAACTAATTTTATTTAAAACTAGCTGCCCCGGCGAACCCTACCTTCATAGATTATGTTAAAAGATATTCAAAACTTTTTAAAAAAATATGTTTAACCGCTAAATCCATATACATAAAAAATAAAATCAAAACATCTTCTAATGTTGTTAAAACTACTTGGAACATTATTAATAATGAAACTGGTAAGAAAAAAGCCTGTAATAAAGATTTTAAGCTAAAAATTAATAATGTAGATATAACAGCGGACCTGGAAGTTGCGACAGAGTTTGAAAATTTTTTTACTAACATTCCTTTACTGACTACAATGAGTCTACCGTCGTCTTCTATATCCGCTGAATCAATACTTAAGGAAAATGTAGTAGAGTGCGGTACAGTGTTTGAATTTATGCAAGTTACACCTAATGATATATTGAAAGCCTTTAAATCAATTAATTTGAAGAATACTAAAGACTTGTGGGGACTTTCTGTTAAGGCGGTATCTGCAATTATTACTATAATTGCCCCACATCTTGCATCTATTTTCAACAACTGTATTGCAGTAGGTGTATTTCCTGACTTGATGAAGCACAGTAAGGTTATTCCTTTATTTAAATCTGGAGATACTTCTGATCCATCAAACTTTCGACCTGTTTCTGTATTACCCACCTTAAGTAAAATCTTTGAAAAATTAATACTTAGCCAGTTGCTCAGCCATTTTGATAGACATGAATTGTTACATAAGAAACAGTTCGGGTTTACCAAAGGTTGCTCAACCGTTGATGCAGGTGTTGAATTATTAAAAAGTATCTATGCTGCTTGGGAGAATTCGCAGGATGCCTTGGGTATATTTTGCGACTTGTCCAAAGCCTTTGACTGTGTGCAACATGAAACTCTTGTAAGGAAATTACACCACTATGGTATTAAGAATAAAGCTCTTGAATTTATCATATCTTATCTGAGTGATAGAATTCAAAAAGTCGATGTCAATGGAATTAAGTCCTCAGGGTCAAGAGTCACCATGGGTGTACCTCAAGGATCGATTCTCGGCCCTTTTCTGTTCCTAGTTTATATTAATGACTTACCTTATTATGTTAATGATAGCCATGAGATTGTGTTGTTTGCCGATGATACTTCATTGACATTTAAAATTAATCGACAATTAAGCAATTATGACGAAGTAAACAACGCACTCTCTAAGGTGGTCTATTGGTTTAGTGTGAATAATCTTTTACTCAATGATAAAAAAACTAAAGTGATAAAGTTTTCCATGCCTACTGTAAGACAGGCAAATACAAATGTTAAAATTAATGGTAATGAGGTGGACCCTGTTAAGTCATCTGTTTTTTTGGGCATCACACTAGATTCTAAATTACAATGGCTTCCTCATATAGATAAACTGTCCGGAAAATTAAGTTCTGCTGCGTATGCAGTCAAAACAATTAGACGGCTCACTGATGAGGATACTGCTAGAACTGTTTATTTTAGTTATTTTCATAGTATCATGTCTTATGGAATTCTTCTTTGGGGAAATGCGGCTGACATAGAAACCATTTTTATTTTACAAAAAAGAGCTATAAGAGCTATCTACAAACTAGGAAGCCGTGTTTCTCTAAGAGAGAAATTCAGAGACATAAATATTTTGACTGTCGCTTCTCAATATATTTATGAAAATTTATTGTATGTGCATAAAAATATTACAAAATTTAAAAAAATAAGCGACACACATAATTTAAATACTAGAAATAAGAACGATCTTGTAGCACATCATACTCGACTCCACAAAATCAGTAACTCTTTTATGGGGCAGTGTATACGTTTCTACAATAAACTTCCAAATAATATTAGGGAAATGACTATTAACAAATTTAAAATAACTATAAAATCTACGTTATGTAAGAAAGCGTATTATAAAATTTCAGACTATGTAACGGATAAAAACGCTTGGAATTAAGTCGCTCTAATTCAACACAATAAACAAACAAAATGTAATAGATATAAGTACTTCATTTAAAAAAGAAAAAAAGCCTACTGAGTTTTTTGGCAGTGTTTCTCAGTAGTTGCCAGTCATTCACTGCACGGTAGGAAAAGAAATTGGACTATTTTTAAGTAGACTCGCGTCTCAAAAAAAATAAAGCATATTTTCATTTCATTTCATTTCATTTCAGAACTTCATACCGTGTATTTGTCACTATTTAAACTGTCTTCAGACTTGTTTGAATACTTTGAGACCAAAATTAGTCAAATCACCCACTCGTTCTCGAGTTAAAGCGAGACTTACAGCAATTGATTTTTGTGTACAAGATTTTTCTCACCTTTTAAACCTTCCCTAGACCTCCACAAATATTTTAAGATCAAGATAAGACAAATCCGCTCAGCCGTTTTTGAGTTTTAGCGAGACTAACTAACAAATTTTTTTATATACATATATAGAAGATGCCACACATGTAAAAAATAAATGCAATATATTTTTTATGGTTTCTCGTATTATTTATCTTCATTTGTAAATCAAGTAAAGTAAAAGGGAAAACTTAATACCTATTCCTAAAGAATCTTTGGAAGTAAATGTGTAAGGCCTACATTGCAAGTAACAGGACAACGATTTCTGACACCATCAACTGGAGACATCCATGTGGATCACACTTAAGCACCAATTTTCTCAACTCTTAAGATAGTTTAGGGAAAATCTGTATTTAAAAGTAATTCTTTAATAGGTACCTACGAAATTAAAGCCAAACATTTTTTAAATTACAATTTTCATAATTATTGTACTAACTTTAAGTCTCCTCCTCTTAACGTTCTAATTAAAGTCGTGCGGAATTCAAGTCAGTTTAGGTGTCATGGGACTTGGCGGGGTTTCGAACCCCGAGTCTCTTCACAGCGCCACTGATAATCCTGGCTCACAGAAGTAGCAGGGATGGGGTTGTGGTCGTGGATGTATGTAAAAAAAAAACAGTATTAATTTGATAATTTTTGTAATAAACAAGTAACGGACATGTTTGATTAAAAATTCCATTAAATATGTCAATGTAATGAGTGCGTAGTATGCAAATGTGGGCACGTGAGAGTTCGCTCATATTGGTCAGAAGCAACGATGCGTGCGCTCGCAATACTCTAAGATCCCATGTCTTCTTATTAGAATTCATTTCTCTAGTTAGATTATTATTATTTTAAATACATTGTTTATTACCAGTCTTCTACAATATTGAAATCTCAATAATAATTATTACTAACTGAACTTATTGCTATGTACTATGCACTTGCACTCGCCGTCGATCAGTGCTTAGTCGTCGATTAGTGCAGTATAATAGGAAAAATCAGAAAGTTAGACAGTCCACTTCCTATAGGCAATGTGGGAGATAGCGTAGAAGTTAATTATACAAGAATTGCCTTAAAAATGGACTATGCACAACGAGTAATGTAATCTAACGAGACCTAATAGAGTTGGTTCCGGGACGGACCGGTGGCGTGGTCGGTAAGATTCATGCAATTCACACCGTTTGTTTGATTCCCACACAAGTTAGAGATTTGTGTGATGAACATGTCTGTTTGTCTTGAATCTTGGTGTAATAATATATATTTAAGTATTTATTTCCAAAAGAAAAGTATTATCTGGCCAGTTATCTGGTTTCCATAGTACAAGCGCTACTTAGTTTGCCATCAGATAACCGTGTGTTAATGTAACAAAAAAAAGTTATAATTATAGCAGTCGTTTGAACGAATGAAAATTTGCTCTATCATCGTGGTAACAAATATTTGTTAAAAAATAATAAAATAAATTCTTGTTTTCATCCCCCAACTCTTAGCTTATGATGTTGACTTTAGCCCCATTGAATATGCAGTGCAGTGGGCGTGCCCTAAACTCTTGTAAGCCTTTGTTTGGGCGCGATATTGGATCCGACCGTTTACCGGGCACTTTGATAGCGAAGCCTTAAAATATGCGTGTTGTGTACATTGTGGACGGTTGAGTTTGGTTAAAGGCCACGGAAGGTTTTGGAGTTGTATCTTGATGTTAATTAAAAGTGGTAAATCAGAATATTATTATACCACTTGAATCCTATAAATTATCACTAAAAAATAATAAAATTTTTTAAATAATAAATTTAAAATAATAATATTATTAAACGTAATATTTGTTCCGGTGCGATGTCTGGTGTCACGACGCAGAGAGGGTGGGTGGGAATTGTTGCTCCTTTAAGGTTCTACCGTTAAGGAGGCTCATTCCACTGCCACCTTCTTGCCGGTAATCATTCGTAATCACGAGTGAATCGGAATACTAGGCTGGCGCGTTACACCGTGGACTACATCATTGCTTAACATCAGGCAAGTTGTAGTCAAGCGCCAGCCTATCGAAGAATTAAAAAAAATCTAAAATTAGATCATCTCAGTTGCAGTGCCCGATTTCCCCTTTTACTTAAAGGACCTAAATATAGGCGAAAAAAATGGGTGATAATTACCCTGCCTGCACCTTCTGGTAAACAAGCCTGACGCTATGATGTGTTATGAAAATATCTTATTTAAAAATTTGAGTGTAATAAAAATAAAAAAAAAAACATGATTTTGTAGTAAAAACTATAAAATACTGGCACTGTTTAAGAAAATATGCCGTTTCGAAAAAACCTTATTAATTGGATTCAATATTTCTAATCTTAAGCAAAGAAAATTTTAACATGTTGTAATTAAAAAATGGGGAAACTGCCTATGTGGAATTAAATAGATATACCAAATTTGGTATTATTGAGATTTTTTTATCCTTTTTATCCTATAGCGTTGCGGTTGGCTACAACTTTTCTGATATTAAGCAATGATGAATTTAGGTACGTCACAATTTTTATGTCTGTATTATACTGATTGAAATAAAACTATTTTTGATTAAATAAAATCCATTATAAAATAATTTTATTTTAATATTTAATTTAATTTCTCTGTAAGAGACTAGGCCCCACGACACAGGGTATCCTAGTGTAGTGCCTAGGGCTCCTCCCTCTGATTTTGTTTTTACTCGCACAATAAAGATATTTTTTATTTTTATTTTTTATTTTATTTAAGAAAATACTACTCTTTTATCAACTGGAACAAACGCATTATTATTGTAGTCATCTCTATTGGGGTTACAAATTTAAATTTATATTCACAATCTAAAGAAATTTTAAAACAAGCATTTCATTTTATTGTTATGAGTTTTGTTTCTCTAGTTGTAGTATTAAAGTGACCAGTGAATAGTGACCAGTGAATAGAAAACTAAAAAAAATATTTGCATTATATATTCAGACTTCATTCATTCAATTCTTGCTGTGTTTACCACCAAATAATGAAAATGAAAATATGCTTTAATTTTTTTTTTGAGGCGTGAGTCTGACTGGCAACTACTGAGAAACACTGCCAAAAAGTCAGTAGGCTTTTTTCTTTTTTAAATGAAGTACCTACTTGTATCTATTATGGTTTGTTTATTGTGTTGAATTAAAGCGACTTAATTCCAAGCGTTTTTATCCGTTAGATAGTCTGAAATTTTATAATACGCTTTCTTACATAACGTAGATTTAAATTTGTTAATAGTCATTTCCCTAATATTATTTGGAAGTTTATTGTAGAAACGTATACACTGCCCCATAAAAGAGTTACTGATGTTGTGGAGTCAAGTATGATTGTATATTGTATATTGTAGGTACACATCAGTGGTGAAGAGTCCATACAAGCCGATTCCGATAGGCTTCCCTTTAGGAAATGGTCAATATCACACGTAGGTACTGAATAATATATTAATATGTAACGCCTGAAAGTTTTAAATAGCAACATAAATATGTATAGCATCAAGTGTAAGAACTAACGGTGACAGTAGTGAAGAAACATTATTTTCCTAAGTAAGAACTTTTTGCTCCGGCTTCACGTGGTCTTATTTATTTGCTTTTATTTTTATATGAATTTTTTTGTCTGTTGAACACGAATTGTAATTGTAAACCAAAATTAAAACGAGTTACTCATTTATCCTTAACTCAAGTGTCTAGCGAACAAAGTGCGGCCGCCATCGGATGCGGTGACATTACTTCGCAATCAAAAACTCGTTAACACGCCGCGTAATTACTGTACCTAGCTCCTGGACTAGCTGAATAATTTGTTGCCTGAGACGGAGTGCAAGTAAATTGCTCTGAAAAGTGGTTGTCTTTCAATTTGTTAGTTTAAAAGTTATTGCTGCAAAGTTTTTTTTTGTTACTATAGATACGAAAGTGTGAAGACTGGATGTTCATTATCCAGTTTCGCCAGAATATCTGATTAGATGACACATTCAGCACCGGATGAACCGGATCTACATTTTTAAATACCTCAGAACATTTTTACTCCAGTAAAAAATTCCATTTGTCTCGTTTTCTATATTTTACTTTTTTTTGGCCATCGGAACACATTACTAGCGATGGCTTAGCTAATGTCATCTAGCTAAATCCGAAATACCTACCATCACAGTTTTCCAAAAGATTCTTTAAGCAAATACCTCCGCCAATATTCAATCAAATTCAGTAAGTAATCCTTACTCCTTTAATTTTCTCAGAGTCCATAGCGATCCATAATCAAGGGAGGTTTTAATTCCCCCTCCCAGCTATCTAGTCACGTTTCGTTTTTACTACCAACTCAGCTGTGGTACCCAATTGGTAAAAAACATACCATTTAATATTTCATCCCAGGACCGCCGTTGAGGGAATCAATATATTTTAAATTCTAATTCGGCTCTACTCAAAGACTCTTTTACAGCGGCAATCGATCCCCTTGAATATAAAGTGGGCAACGCGCCCCGCGTGATTTCGGTGCTGAGAATTTTAATGTATCATTGTTAGGTATTCATATATAATTTACGAAAACTGCAGTGTCTTTATGTCTCTACTAGCTTTCCGACAGCGGCCCGCGTGTATGTTGGTTACCGCGACAAAACATTACCTTCTTTTTGCCCAGTCGGATAAAAACTATCCTATGTCCTTTCTCGGGTCTCAAACTACCTCCATACCCAATTTCATCCAAATCAGTTTAGTAGTTTAAGCGGGAAAGCGTAACAGACAGACAGACAGAGTTACTTTCGCATTTATAATATTAGTATGGATTTACTTATCCTTAATATCACGTAAACCTTTATTAACACGTTTTCATAAGTTTCATTAGTGTTCTACTGCTATAGATAGACCGTTTAACTCGCGTATCGCCTATCGCCAAGATTCTGACTCCTCAAGCTGCACAGACAGTGATGATGATTCAAGCGATATGGATATTAGTGACGAATAGTCTTACAATACTATTAGCTGTGATTAAATAGTTCTTTATGAGATTTAATTAATGTTTTATGACTTTGTACCTCAGATGGCGATACGCGAGTTAAACGGTCGGCCTATAGGCACCGGTCTTCTTTCAATTTCATCATCTTACGAGTTGAGCGAGTCATCCACACACTGATACTGATGTGGTAATGAGGATGTCACTTGTCTTCGAATGATTAGTTCGTAAACGTGCTGGTTTTCTCATGTTTTCCATCTCCAATATTGAATGTGGCGATAAAACAGTCCATACAAATATGTATGGGCATGACCGGGGATCGATTCTTATATTCAAAAGCGAGGCCGATACCGTTGCGTCACCGGTTCTCATCAAATGAAAATATTTCAAACTAGCTTCCGCCCGCGGTTTCTCCCGCGAAATTGATCTCACTAATCTTGTTTCTCTATACAAACTTTGGATCCCCGTTTCACCCCCTTAAAGGGTGAGTTTTGAAAAATCCTTTCTTAGAGCACCCCTGGACCCCATAAGGAACCTATGTGCCAAATTTGGAGTCTCCAGACCCAGCGGTTTGGGCTCTGCGTTGATATGTCAGTCAGTCAGTTTCTTCTTTTATATATTTAGATTAGATTGTCATCTTTATCATCAATACAAGCTTCTGACCTCACCTTTAATACTACTATTAGGATAAAACGTAGAATATGTGGTAATTCAGACCACAATCTATTTCTGGGCCAGATTTTAATCAAATTCATCTCGTAGTGTTTGTGTGAAAGAGTGATCCAACATCCACATAAACTTGCGTATTTAATAATTTCCGTAATAATAGTAAGATCTCTGAAGGATCGAATACGAAATGAAGTGATCCGACAAAGAACTAAGGTAATCGACATAGCTCACCGGATTAGTAAGCTGAAGTGGCAGTGGGCCGGTCATATCTGCCGTAGAACTGACAACCGTTGGGGTAAACGAGTTCTTGAGTGGATACCACGAATTGGCAAACGTAGCGTAGGACGCCTTCAGACTAGGTGGAGTGACGATCTCAGCAGGGCGGCCGGCAAAAACTGCATGGAAAAAACCGCGGATCGTGCTCTGTGGCGTACCTTAGGAAAGGCCTATGTCCAGCAGTGGACTAAAATAGGCTGATGATGATGATAATGATGATAATAGTAAGATAAAATTATAGTGATAAGTAAAATTGTAGTGTGGAATTTCACTTCAAACCTTTTTAGCGTCCCTCTGATGGGCACGGGTCTTACTCTCAACTATTTTACGAGTTGTCTGAGTGTAGGCCTTAATCCACACTCCCTGGCCAAGTGCGGGTTATTGGATGTCACACGAACGTAATGACTAGTTCTTAGACATGACGGTATCCTCACAATGTTTTCCTTCACGGATATAGAACAGCGTTGATGAAACAATTCACACAAAGATGTGTGGGGACCCGGAATCAAACCTGTGATCTTATACTATATCTAAGGCGAGGCCCGTACCGCTGCGCCACCTCTGCTCACTGTGGAATTTGATCGTTTATATTTCAAACAGGTGACAAGGAAGTGTCAAAGAAAGTCTTTATTCAGTAATGGTACAAAATAATTAAAAAAACATATAGAAACAATACCAAAAAAGTAGATTTAATTATTTAAAATATAAATTGCTAGGTAGGCAATCTTCAAATTCAGTAATTCTTTGTAAAGAAACGTTAAGTTAAACATGAAATCAAGTTGCAGAGAGAGACTAATACCTGCTTACTTAGATTTGTCAGGCTTTCAGCATTTACATGCATAATTAAAGCCCAACAATCTATTCAAGCACTTTACACTTTTTGTTCGTTTCTTTCTCTAAGACTATATTACAAAAAACAAATTCAAATAACACCTACCTATAAATAGAACTATGTAGTTAGTTTAGTCGACTCTGAAACAGTTTTTTTCTATTATATTTTAGATCCCCAAATGTAGGTCACTCTCAGAACAAGAAGCTACACTAAAAGGCTTTCAGCCTCGGAATGATATTATATAGTGATAACTAAAATAATAAAATATTTATACTTAATACATACGTATATAATCTTGAATATAGGAATAGATGGATCAATGGATTGCCGCTCCTAATGAAAACAACGTAGTGAAAGCGATACCGCGGCCTGGCAAATGGATTGGTAGAGGAACACCGGGGGGTGTTGGTGAGTAAACTTCTTCGGAGTCTCACATACCCACAGTGTCACGCCCTGATGCGGTGGAACCTATAAAAGGTTTTCCCTCAAAAAACAAAAGGTTCCAGATTAGGACTGTGTGCCGAATCTGTTTTATCAATGGAGTAGACTGGCTGCTATAGAATAATGACCTTTTTTATTGTTTTGAGATAATGGCAAAATAAATTTAACATCTCATTATACTAAAACCAGATAACTATTGCCAGTTATCCACACAATGTATATCACGTAATAACGGTTGGTATCAAACGCTACCGTTTTCCGATATTGATGAGAGGAGAGACCGTCCACCACGCTATGAATCACAGGCATTACCTGACTTGGTACTGTGAGATTTATGGATAGATTATAGTACAGACGTTATTGTACATTGCGTTATTCGTTAGTGAGACAAAAAATATTAATATTTTTGGACGTCAAATACCTCAGTCCACCCGTGAACATGAAGTCTGAAAAGACTTTGAAATGTCGGGATCTAAAATCTAAAATAAACCGCGATAAAATCCGTTAAAAAGTAGTTTTATTTCAATGAGACAAAAAACCTTCAAAAATTTATGTAATAAAACAGTACTCGGTGACAGACAGATTATAGTTATCGGTAACCAAATATGCCGAAAGTGAGTTTCACAAGTAAGTAGTCCGTACAATGAAAGAGGAGGCAAAGGGCTTTATGAATACAAATTGCTAAAACATGTTACATCTCACTAACCCTACTAATATTTAGCGAAGGTTTGTATGGATGAGTAAATGTGTCGATATTTGTAACACTTTCACCTCCAAACTAGTTGATGGAATTGGATGACGTTCCGTACAAAGACTGTTGTCTAAAATAGAACAAACTACTGTTCTTACACGCGGGTGAAGCCACGGATCCAGACAATCATGCCATCCTTCTACTTGTGCAATAAAATAACAGTGATCTTAACGCGCAATGTACAGCATCCATCTAACTTTTGTCGTATCATATTAATGCGAGCGAGTGAGCAGTATTGGTGCAGCGCAGCGGCCGGAACGTCAAGTGATGTATGCTGTAGATATGCGGCAGCGTTTAAATTTTATGTGTAATGAGCTTCACCCGTGCCAAAGGACAGATGAAATACATTTTACAGTTTTCTATTTACTTCACAGTCTGGAACAACAACGCCTTTTCATATTTTGAATCTGTAAAAAAACTACGTAATGAAACCAATATGCTTTAGAAATAAATGTTCTAAGACGTGACATCCACTAAGTCGCAATTGGAGAGCGTTGGTGGAATATTTTAACAGCATTAAAAGTAGTTGAGAGAAGACCGGCGGTCAGCCTTATTTTCAGCCGACTTCAAAAACTGGGAGGTTCTCAATTCTACTGTGTAGTTTATTATTTCTATATACAAAAGAAACAAAATACTTATATTAATAATTCCCGCTACTATAGATCGAATTTGATATTTTATTACCAAGTTTTGAGTTATTATTAAAACGTTAACTTGGGTTGAAGTTTTTTTAAATACAGTATTATCCTTAGACATCATAAGTTTTACTACTAAAGTAAAACTAATTATGAATTTTGCATTTTCACTTAGTCGGACATCATTCATCAAGGTTTCAATATTTCCGAATAGTGAGTAGTGTCCCTCCATTTTCATTTTCTGCAAAACATTATTTTTTAACTGTTAATTATTATTTTCCAAAAATTTATTCTTTTCTTATTGTTTACTAATTAATAAATAAAAATAAAAAATAAACTAAAAATAAAGCTTGAAAGAAAAAAAAAGTTATTTTCAATAAATAATTTAAATATTCTGCCTCTCTGTTTTTTTAAAACAGAGGTTTCAAATCAAACCTAGTGTTTCATGTTCACTAATAAACCTCAATCCTATTTTGAAGTTCGATCGATAAACCTTACTCGAACTTCACAATGCGAGTTAAACCAGTCAAACTCCTGTCAAAGTTGCTAACTGCTGGTTAAACCGTCTCGAAACATTAACAAAACTTAGTTCACTGTTATGGTTTGCATACCATTACTGTAGAAACACGAAGAACAAGTAGATTCACAAGTTCTTTTTTTAAATTCTGAAATAGGCTCGCGCTTGACTTCAACTTAGTCTACGATAGATATCCGATATACCGATTTCACAAGATTACGAATGATTTTTTCTGAGAAGGTGGCAATGACGCACCCCCTTGAATAGTGTCACCAAACATCGCACGGGAACACGGTGAGACCGCTTGGTGGTGTCACTAACCACGTCCGAAGTCTACAGTTTATTGTCAAAAGTAAAGTTGATCATTACAAGCGTTAATTTATACCAGTCTTATTGAGGACGTTGCTGTTTTCTGTATGTACAAACGTTTTGTCATCATTTTTACGGGAATCAGTTTGAGTAGGTTTTCTTGATACTTTAGATTAAATCACCCGTAATGTTGGCCCATTTTGTAACGGCATAGTTTATGCAGTTTCCCTCTTTTCTTGGAGAGACGAGGACAATCTAACTTTTCAATTCCTTCTAAATGAACGCAAATAGCATACTCGCGTCGTATGGGTACGTTTCCGGCATAGAGACAGGATTTTATTGGTGTATTGTACAGAGTTGTACTTCGGAAGGTATATTTACTTCATATTGCCGACTGCATAATGCATCCCTGCACTTGCACTGTACCCTCACGACAGATGAGCATCGATCGACCGTCCGCTCAATATACTACGATATATTCGAAACACACCATAACCATCGCTGGCTATGTTGAGGAAACAATTTTGAACAATATAATTAAACCAGTAATGTTTAGTAAAACATTCGTCGTGTAGGTGTTTGTAGTGTGTTTATGTTTTGGGGTAGAAGTTAAGGGCGATGTCAGTAGGCTATATCTTAAGTGTGAATTGACGAATGCTTTTGAGACTCTTAACTAAGGTAGAGATCGTTTTAAATGCCTCTTTGTAGAACACTACTTTTCTTTGCTAGTTTTCTTCTAAATTTATGGGTTTACATTACAGCGAAGAGAAAATTGGTTCAGTTTTTGTTAAGTGGGTTTAAATTGCTTGGTTTTTTGCTGCAACACAGGAAACCTAATTATGTAAGTGACTTTGGAGTATGGAAGATTAATTTTTACATGTTTTCAAGAGTTGTGAAATTCAGTTATGAGCTAAACTACAATTATAATCACATTGTTTCGTGGTAATGTTAAGTATGTAATATGTATAGCAGTAGTATTTGTCCTGACTTCGAAATATAGGTTTCAAGTACAATACTCAATTTTTTTTACCGCTGCTAAATATGTGTGAATAAAAACATCTGTAAATTTAAAAATATATATATAAAAAAACATAAAATATCAAATATTAATTGTGATTATATCTGGAATCCTCATCATAATAATAATCCCATAATTTAATTATGTGACATAATAAATTTAAATAATAATATAATATCTTATAATATTTTTTTTGGTTTTAATGTATGATTATGTAATTTTAAAGTAATAATTGACAATCTTTATATATATATATATATATAATTCTTCTGTGAGTGTGTATGTCACTGAAGTTATCTCAAACGACTGGACCGATTTTGATGAAATTTTTTGTGTGTGTTCAAGGGGATCTGGGAATGGTTTAGATTCACAATTTTGCGCGGTACGAAGTTCGCTGGGGCAGCTAGTAGTTATTTAAGTACCTAATATATATAGTATTTGCAAGCTGCTGTGGTCGGCAAAACATCATAAACTTGTATTCCTACATGTCTAGAGCAAATAAAGAATTGAATGAAATAAGAGGAAATCGATATGTTTACAACACATTCGACACTGTGTGGATGAAGGTCTAAACTCTCTCAACTCATAAGATAGTTGAGAGAAGTCTCGTACCCAGCAGTGACACTAGAGGGTTGTTACATAAACTACTTTTATAATATACAACTATAGACTATGGTTATGAAAAGTTCATAACTACGTACCTAAGGTATAGGTATAGGTATACATGTTCGAGTAAATTGATACTTAAATCAGTACTTGTACTTGTAGGATGTATAATTGAGTTATGATCAGCCATTAGCTGTGAGTGAGATAGAAATTGACCCAATTATCGAGATATTGCGATTTAATTCTACAGGACAATTCGATTTATAGAAGAAAATCATTTTTTTAGGGTTCCGTACTTGAAATGTGTTACCGATACCTTATAGACCGCGGTCTTTTCGTTTATCTGTCAGGTTGCATACCAAAAACAAAATAAAAAAATTAAAATCAAAACATGCTTAATTTTTTTTGAAACTCGAGTTTACTTAAAAATAGTCTAATTTCTTTTCCTACCATGCAGTGAATGACTGGCAACTACTGAGAAACACTGCCAAAAAACTCAGTAGGCTTTTTTCTTTTTTAAATGAAGTACATATAACTATTACATTTTGTTTGTTCAGTGTGTTGAATTAGAGCGACTTAATTTCAAGTGTTTTTGTCCGTTACATAGTCTGAAATTTTATAATACGCTTTCTTATACAAAGTAGATTTTATAATTATTTTAAATTTGTTAATAGTTATTTCCCTAATATTATTTGGAAGTTTATTGTATAAGTTAGAATAAAGTTAGAAGTTTATTCTATGTATATTTTTCCAACATAATAACCACGGATTGTCAACTGACTTCAACATGAAATTCACTGTAAGACTCAATTCACTGTAAGTTTTTTTTTCATATGATATGGGACACGTTAATTCCGCCAATTATAGATCGATTTTAATTATTATCTTTTTTTTAATATTATCAAAATCGGTTAAGAGTGTTTTAAATTATTGTTAAAAGTAAATCTGACCATAGACTACATCTTTTCAATATACTTCTAACTAGGAACTAGGCGCCCGCGTGAACTACATATCATGCCCAGCGGTGAGATAAAAAGTAGCCTATAGCGTTCCTCAACAAATGGACTATCTAACAGTGCAAGATTTTTTCAAATCGGAAGTAATTTCTGAGATTATCGCGTTCAAACAAACAAACTCTTCAGCTTTATAATATTTGTTGGCAAATCTACTTCTCAATGCATCAGCTGTCATTATATACTGTCATCGCGTCCGTCTCTGAAGTCAGCTGTCACTCGAAAATGACAATATGAATGAACGAATGAACACCGAGCACGGGTGAAGCGGCCATATTAGAATGGCTGACACTGTGCGTTGGTCCGTGGTGTCGTCTGGAAGTGCAGATGCAACAACGTGCTCAGTGAATGTTACGCTTTAATCCAATGTAACCTTAACGATCGAATCCAGACTCGAGCAAAAAGTCGTGACCCATCTACGATAGTAAGTTCACCTTCTAAATCAAATCAAATCAAATCAAATCAAATCAATTATTTATTTGCTAAGAATACATTAAATTTTTTACAGGGTCAGATCTTATGTCCATAAAAGTCATTGTATCCTGCATGCGAGCAAGCGTGCAAATTATTATTAATATTATTAAAACATATTTGTATTAAAATTATTAAAATTATTAAAACATATTATTAAAATTATTAAAATGAATTATTATTACTAACTACTACACAACATAATTAAAATTACAACAATTAAATAATAACAATAAATAACAATGTGTCAATATATTAAGTCAAAATGGTACCAATCCCCTATCTATTCATAAATTAAAATCCATAAATTCCTTGACACTATAAAAACATTTACTCTGAAGCCAGTTAGTCAATTTTGTCCTGAACAAATTTCCATGTAACAGTTTAAGCTCATTAGGTATTTTGTTATAAATTACTAAACACATATTAAATACATTTTTCTTATATAAATCTTTATGACATGGTGGTTGGTATAAGAGATTGCAAAATTTTGCTCTTTTTTGCCGTGACAAAACTTCACTACGTAGTTTAAAGTAATGCATGTGATTTTTAGTGAATACGCATATATCTCTAATATACATACATGGAAGTGGAAGAATCTAAATACCATGCTTTATTCATTACTCTAATGCAACGTTTTTGTATTTTAAAAACTCTGTCCACATCGACCGAGTTACCCCACATTATTAATCCATAGCTTAGCACCGATGACACATACCCATGATATGCTGATAGGGCAGCCTCAAGAGATATAGTCTGTCGTACTCTTTTTAAAGCAAATACAAACTTGTCTAATTTCTTGCGTACTAGGTCAACATGGCTTTTCCAATTTAGATGTTTATCTACATTTAATCCTAAAAACTTTATATCGCTTATATTCTGGATTATCTCACCTTTACATGTAATATCTAAGTTTAGTTGTTTTGCTTTATAAGAATTAAATTCTATCAATTTAGTTTTAATTGTATTAATGCTAAAATTATTGTTGTCCATCCATTTAGCAATATCTGATAATGTATCATTAGTTATTGACAGGTAGTCGTTTTTATTTTGACATTTTATAATGACTGTTGTGTCGTCTGCAAATAAAATAGATTTCTGCGATATATATTTTGGGAGATCGTTCACATACAGTAAGAAAAGTAGAGGTCCTAGAATGCTTCCCTGAGGTACACCATATAATAAATTTACTGAATCTGAATTATAGGTTTCTTTTGAAAATTTGTTGCCATTATTTACGACTTTTGATATCTCAGTATATTGTGTCCTGTTATGCAAGTAGCTAGAGATCCAATCATATGCTTTACCTCTAATGCCATATAACTCTAATTTGTGCAGTAATATTTTGTGGTCCACATTATCGAATGCTCTACTTATATCTAAAAATATAGAAACTGCCGGTCTACCTTCATTGATACTTTCTGAAACATATTTTATCAGATTAAAAATTGCCATTGTCGTTGACCTTCCTTTTCTAAATCCAAATTGTTCTTCACATAGTAATGTATGTGTGGTCAAATATTTATTGAGCCTACTTAGCATTATCCTCTCAAAAATTTTTGAAATGATGGGAATAATTGTGATTGGCCTATAGTTTTTAGGGTCTGACTTACATCCATTTTTAAAAAGTGGTTTAACAATCGAAATTTTAAGTGGATCTGGGAACACTCCTTCTAAGTAAGATAGGTTTATGACGTGTGCTAGAAGATTACTTATATATGGGGCCACAGCTTTTAGAACTTGAGTGGTAATGTCATCATATCCACAAGTTTTGCTATTATTTAAAGATATAATTACTTTATTAACTTCTGAAGCATCTGTCGGTTTAAGGAAAATTGTATTTGAAAATCTGTTAATTTGTGTAGGTAAATTGTTATTAAGATTATTCAATGTATCATTTAATGTTATATTGCTAAAATAGCTATTGAATATATTTGAAATGTCTAAAGGATTGCTATATGTCAAATTGTTGAAAGTCAATGAATCAATGTCATATCTTAAGAGATTATTATTAGAGGCGGTTGAAGATATTGCATTCCAAGTGGCTTTGCACTTGTTCTTAGCCCTCCGTATACGCCTTGCATTACTGATTTTTTGTGCTTTTTGAGCGCATTGTTTTAAGATACGGTTATAAACTTTATATTTTCTCTTATTGTGATCTTTGTTCAGACTACTATTCTTAAAGTTTAAGTATAATCGTCGCTTCGTTATGCTAGACTTTCTGATACCTGTTGTTACCCAAGATAGTAGTTCTGGTTTATTATTAACTTTTACCTTTATTACAGGAAAGCACATATTATAAAAAAGTCTAAAAGTATTGTGAAAAGAATTAAATGCTTCCTTAGCATTATCTGACTCCAGTATTTCTATAAATGAAAGTGATGAGATACATTGACAAAATTTATTAATATTATCTGCACAGTAATCCCGTTTTAATTCAGACCAGCAAGAAATTTTTATGGGTTTATAGCATGTTTTTATTGTAACTATCTGAGCCGTTTCATGATCCGATAAGCAAAGTGTAGGTGTTTCAGCCAACACATTTTTTACATTGCTTGCTATTTGGTCGATACAAGAGCTTCCACGTGTGGCATTTTTTATATGTGGTTCGAATCCATAACTATGGAGGATACTTAAGAGTGCCTTAGTTGCTGTATTTTGCTTAATTAAGTCAATATTCCAATCACCACATATAAAGATTTTTTTACGCTTAAACTTATCTGTAACATAGTTTAAAAGATTTTCTAGTTTGTTTAGAAATATACCCAATTGGGCGTTTCTGTTATCAGGAATTCTGTAGATCGTTATTATTATTAAGCCTTGATCGACTATTTCTATACCACAACATTCAAAATAAAATTTAATAGCTAATTGTGAAGGAATATTTATTGGTTTAATGTTAAGAATTTTACTAGTTAAGATACATGTACCTCCTCTAGGTTTATCACGACAGAAATGGGCCGCTAAATTATAGTTATATAATTTAATATTCTTTACCATGTCCTGTTTAACAAAAGTTTCACTAAAACATAAAACATCTACTCTTTTATCATTTGACTCCAATTCAGATAACGTTAATTCTAACATATCCAATTTATTGCTAATGCCTGCTATATTTTGGTGTAAAATTCGCAGGGATGTTAATCGGGGATGATTCAGTGATTTTCTCTTATATACTGGTGATGTTTGCAGATGATTAGAAAACAATGTATCGCTTAGAGAGTTAGACACGAAAAAGACTAGCATTACATTTTCTCTCATCGGATATGGGAGGATATTTAGGCTTTATAAAACAATTCTCATATTCTAAAATGTCTATTTCCATATTAAGTTTATAGGTAATTAGATCTAATTGCTGAATTTTTTTATAATAACCTACATATAATTCTTTAATTTCTACAAACCTACTGTTTTTAAAATTTTTGATAAACATTTTTAATTCTGTATTCAATTTATCAACATTTAAATATCTGTTTTCAGAGACATTCAGTACAAGAATTGTGCATTTACTAAAATTACATATGGTTTTACACAGATTAGTCATTAGCATGTAGGGATTTTTGTCATGCTTCCCAACTGACAAAATAACAATGTCATTTTCTGTCAGATTTTGTAGTAACTTCTCAGGATTGCATAATATTTCACAAGAAGAAGCATATGGCTTAGTGATGCACTGTATATTGAAGTTGTCGTTCCATTTTCCAGCCTTAGCTTGTATTAATCGGGACGATAAACCTCTTACCTTTTCATCGCCTATTATGTATATATTTCTTTTCCTTTGTTTTTTCACTGAATTAGAATAATTTAAAGTGGGGTCCTTCAGTTTATTCTTCTCTTCAACATTGACCTTATGATGTATGATTGTCTTATATTTCTGCTCTAAACACCGCACACTGTCTTTTTTAGGTAAATTTTGAATGTCCGGATTCAAGTTTTGCTCTTTCTGAGGTGTTCTTTTAGGTGTCGATTTACATATATCCTTAAGTTGGTTTATTTGGTTTCCACATAAGGTCATTTGTTTTTTAAGAGCAAAGTTTTCAGATAATAGGTTGCTAATTTCATTTTCAGCTATGTCTAACTTCTCTTCCAACATTGATACTTTCCTTTCGAGCTGTTCTATTAAATTAAGGTTGTCAGATCTAATATTAGGGCAACTTCTGTATATTAGTGGATCTCTTTTTGGAGTATGGGACAGATCCAATCCATCAATCAACGACAATGAATCGAAGGAGTTTGCTGTAGTTATATTTGATTTGAACACAATATGTTGATGTATCTCTGGCTGGGAGAAAACTGGAAGAGAAGTATTTTGGGCACTAGGATCAGCAGGTGACTTAGTAGGATTGCTGCGTTTTTTCCGCAGCGTAACATTTGATGGTGTAACTGCATTGTTTGGTTTGTTTCTAAGGCAAACTTTGCATTTCCACTTCTTTTTGGAGTCATTATCCATTAGGCGGTAGGTAGCCTCAGGATATCCCTCACAGTCAAACTCAAATCTATTTTTGCATGCTGCACATTGGGCAGTGCTTCTTATGTTTACATTTTTTTTACAGATAAAGCAACTTACTGGGGTTGACATCTTGCGGTCTCCATTTAACTTTTTAAGTGTAACAGGATTCATTTTGTCGAGATACTCGTACTATGCCTTTAACAAGATCAAACCCGTTCTAGAACTACTAATCCATCCAAGTACCTGCCGTCAGAGTTAAATTAGTTGATTAATATTCAAGACGTTACGTCTGATGCAGTTATGACAATGTTTAAAATCGTAAACTGCAACCGTCACTAAAAAGCGTAACTCATGTGTTTACATAACTCACTCACAAATCACTTGGTTAGGATAACATCTATTACTGTTGGTTTGGTTTGATATAGTATTCACGGCTACAACTTATTAATTGCACTTTAAAGTAGTTTATTTGGTTTAGCACTAGCAGGAACCAGTTTTGTTTTTCAGCTACAATGATAGTGTAAATTGTATTGAGATAACATTTCTCCACGATTATCAACGTATTTTACAGTTAATGATGGGTACTCAGATTACTTTTATGAGTTTATTCTATTTAAAATACGAGAAGAATTAATTTAGGAAACATTACTTGTCAATCTTTTTTTTTTTTTCTATTGCGTGTGGGATTGCATTGCCGGCGGAGTATGAGTGATATTTACCTCTGCTTACCCCTTCGGGTGATACAGATCTGAACGCTATGTTTTATTTATTATAACTGCAGACCGCTACATATTTTGGATATTAATTTTATCAGACATCACCTGAATATTTTGACCTGAATGCGTGTGAGAACATAATTAGGGCACTTTAATTTGAAACCGCAGATCAACCAAAAACGTACACCAATTCATTGTATTTTAATCTTTAAAACTATAACAATAACGTATATTTTTTATTGCAAATAGTCGGGGATATACTACGACAATTAACCACCTTTAATTGCCACAAAACGGGCAGCGACTCGAATCTCTGGTTCGAAATACACAAGTAATAATTAATTTCAGTTGCGTCCGCGGACGATCAAATCGCTCAGTCGCGGACTGAATGCTGATGTTTACATTAAGTTGTAACTAAAAATGGAGACGCCACCCTTTCACACTTTCCTTTTTCTAGGAAAAGTAAACATTAATTGTGTCCAAAATTAACCTCAATGACAGATTGCTATACCTAATGCTGGGAGTGCGTGGGAGTGCCAACAGCATCCTGAAGCTTATTAGCTCAAGGCACGACTGTCCTGTCCTGGCACACTGGATGCATATGCATACGTATGTATGTGGTGTGTCCGGAGGGCGGTACCTAAATTAATGTTATTATTATTATTCCTATTACATTATTTTCATTATTTTATAATTTCAATGATAATTTTACAATTTGTTTTTAATGGCTCTGATGTATTATTTTATATTGAAATAGTTATGACTAATGCTGATTTCTGTTTTTAATCATTTGTAATTAATTTTTAATATAGGCACAGCCTGAAATAAATGACATTTTATATATTTATTTATTTAATGCTGGATTCCCAAAAGGAAGGAATTACTCATAACAGTAAAATTTTTCAAGGCTTTGATTGTACCATCAGTGATAATAAGCATTACAAATAACCCTTTAACCCAACCTTTTTAAGCAACAACCCAGCATAAGTGTTTGTATCAAATAAGGTCTCCATTTTTACATAACTTCATAGATAACTACGGGACAGAGGCTCTACTCATTTACCTTTCGTATTTGTTTAGGCGACGAAAGAATAAAACAGTTATACATTAAAACCAATAATAATCTATATTGATAATGGATGAAGTTTGACGGGCCGGTGGCATTGTCAGTAAGATGCTAGCTTTTCATGCCGCGCCGCAAGTCATGGATTCGGTTCCTACCCAAGACAGACATTTGTGTGATAAACATGGGTGTTAGTCTCGAGTCTGAGTGTAATTATCTAGTATACGTATTATTTACAAAAGAAGAGTAGTTTAAATTTGAATATCAGTTACCTGGTATTATTTTTGATCCTAAAACTACGCTTGCAAAACAGCGAGAGGCAGTTAGTGAGCAAATAAATAAAGTAGTGCAGAGGAACTAAAAAACTTCTAACACTCTTTTTTGTTCCGAAATGGAATTAGAACCTTCGTAGAAGATAATGTCTTGGTCACCAGCCGTTATGGTCGTCACTATAATTAAGTAACTAAATACTGATTGGGAAATAGTCGAAAGTTTTTGAAACTAAAGAGATATAAAGATGGAGATTTACACAAATGGAAACTCCTTTTATAATGTCTCATCTCCCTATGTCATACCTATTTAACCCAGCAAGTCGATTTTGAGATATCATCAAAAAACTTGTGAACTAATGTCTAATTAATTTAAAGAACTATGACAGGCTTAGGAAATAAAAATATTAAAAAGTTTAAGTACCTTACTAGTTACCTTATAAGTTACTCCGTTATAGACGAGACGAGGTTATGGATAAAAAAGTGTCACTTAACTTTCTTTAGTATAACACCGCCGTGAACAGACTCGGGATTTGAACCCAGTCAAGTCCCAGACAGCTGAACTGTCTTGGATCCCGCACGAATTTAATGAGAAAGATAATATGAGAAGTTGGAGAGTTACATAACCGTTAACTAACAATACTATCTTTGTAATAAATGATGAGACCGTTATGGTTCTTAGAGAAAAATGTAGTGAATTTTCAGCCAGATTCCATCTTAGCCATTTTTAACTTGGAGGCCAGTGTGAGGAGAAAAGGCTAGCAAGCTTAGGAAAAGAACTAACAAGTTGTTTATTTTTTCCATACTAGTAAGCAATAGATATAAATAAGTCGAATCTCTAATCACTTCATCCTCAAAGACCGGTCAGATGCAGTGACCGACCAGACTAGTGATCACACTGACAGCTTCCTTAATCAAAGTGCTGAAAAATTACGAAAGTGACAACACTTTTTGGTCCGTGATTTGAACCGACCTGGAGCAGGAGGCAAGCATACTATCTTCTAAGCTACAAAGACTAATTAAGTCGAAGTAAAACCTAACGGCAGTAAAAAATAACAGAGCAGCGGTGGCGCAGCGGTACAAGCCTCGCCTTAGAAATATAAGGTTGAGTATTCGATTTCCAGTCGTGCCCACACAACTTTGTGTGAATTGATTCATCTGCGCTGCTCAGTATGGGTGAAGAAAAACATCGTGAGGAAACCGGCATGTCGAAGAACTAATCATTCGATGACATGTGACATCCACCAACCTGCACTTGGCCAGGGTGTGCGGATTAAGGCCTGAACTCTTTCAACTCGTAAGATAGTTGAGAGAAGACCCATGTCTAACACTGGGACACTACAAAGGGTCGAAGTGAAAGAAGTCAAAACTTTAGTAACTATTTTCGTAGGTATAGTAGTAAACTTCCAACAAACACAATAAACAAAGCCTCAAACAAATTGTATGAAAGTATTTCCTTTGCCGGCCCCTCACGTGAAATTGTAAAATATTGCAAAACGGCACACCAATGCTAGATTATTGCGGTAACGAGAAATTTCCAACTGACATCGTCGGCGGATGCACGTACCACGATCCCGATGCACTTAGTACTCGGAACTTTCTACGAGCATTAGAAGATCTTTTTATAAAAATAAATGATGTAGAAAAATAAACTGTAACACAAACAGATAAAGATGATATTCGTATTGAAAAGCTCGATGTTAAAGTTGAACAAGATAATGGCATAAAAGATGTAAGTATGAATTTTGTAATACAGGAATTTGAGTTTATTGCTGTTGGTGGTACGGTTGAATTTAAAGAATAAGTTTCGGTAGTTATATTGTAGAAGTTGAACGAAGGAGCGATAGCATTTGTAGACTAAACTGCAGGATGGCAGGCGAGACTGAATGCGATGTAAGTAAAAGAATTGCTTTTTATATTTCAATTAAATATAATGAAACCGACGGTGTGCAACTAATATCAAACGATATCGAATGACAGTTTATTTCATAACCAGTGAAAGATAAAGATAAAGATTATTTATTCGCTGTAACATGTGTAGAAATAATATACAGGAGTTAAAAAAATATAGCAGACCCAACATGTTTGGTCTATTTTCAGACATGCAAATTTAATAAAAAAATAAAATAGTTAAAATAGAACAATGTCAAAAATTAAAATGTCAATCATAAATCATGTCAATAATAAAATTTATGTCATATTTGAATCTATCGATGAGAAAATTAATCAATAAAAATCAAAGAATAAAATTATTAAAAATAAATTAATATTAAATTATTACAATTATTCATCCATAAATTCATTAATTGTATAATAACATTTTGATAATAACATTTGTTTTAGTTTAAGTTTAAATACATGAAGCTTAAGACATTATTAAGACCTAAGACATTGACATAAATACGATTACATTTTTATTGTAGAAGTGTGTATTGTATGTCCATAAAAATATTTAATAAATTACCTACAGTTTAGTTCTGAAACATGCCGGTTCCCTTACAATGTTTGTCTTCAATGATATTGAACAGCGACGATGAAATCTCACAAAAATAACTCACATGATACATGAGCACAATCCGCGACTTCACATTTCTAAGACTAGGCCAATACCTCTGCGCTACTGCGCATTTCTTGCCCACACTTCACTTCAATCCTTCTTAGTGTCCCACTGTTGGGCACGGGTCTTCTCTCAACTATCTCACTCGTTGAGAGAGTTTAGGCCTTAATCCACACACGCTGGCCAAGTGCGGGTTGGTGGATGTTACATGTAATCGAATGATTAGTTCTTAGAAATGCCGGTTTCCTCACGATGCTTTCCTTCACCGATATTGAACAGCGGTGATGAAACAATTCCCACAAAGATCTTTCGATTATTGCATAACGTGACGAAAGAAAATCGATTTATATTCAATAAGCCTACAGCTTTATATACTTTCTTATTTTCTACCTAATTTAATCCACATCTCCACAATTATGTACAAAATAGAGGTAAACTCAAGCAACCCTTGGCACAGTAAAGTGATATTGAAATCCCTGAAGGCACCGCTGAAACATTGCTTTAGATTTGGGTGTCAAATTTTCCATTGTTCTGTCAGAAAATATGAAATAAGCCAACTTGAGGAGTGTCTATGTAGAATTGTTTGTGGGAGAAAATATTTTTGTATGACATTCAATGATTTTTGTATGTTTCAAGTACACTAATACGGGTTGAAGTGATTGTTAAGTAGAAAAGATTCAGGATCTCTCATTGTGCATTAGTGTAGCCTTTCTTCGGCTACCGCGGCTAATCAGAGCTTACAAACTAGGTGCGCATTTGATAATAATATTTTTTTATTGTTCTAGCAGCAGCACGGGCATCGCCTTAGAAAAATAAGGTCGCGGGTTCGAATCCTGTTCGTGCCCACACATCTTTGTGTGAATTGTTTCATCTCCGCTGCTCAATATTGGTGAAGGAAAACATCGTGAGGAAACCGGCATGTCCAAGAATTAATCATTCGAGGACATGTGATATCCACCAACCCGCACTTATCCAGCGTGTGTGGATTAAGGCCTAAACTCTCTCAACTCATAAGATAGTTCATAGAAGACCTATGCCCAGCAGTGGGACACTATAAAAGGTTGTGTGTGTGTTCTAAATAGGCTTGCGCTTGACTACAACACACCTGATTTTAAGCAATGATGTAAGTAGTCTACTATGGGACGCGATATACCGATTCACTAGTGATTACGAATGATTTTCAGTGAGAAGATGGCAGTTGAATGAGGCTCCATAGAAACCACAAAAGAGCAACCAATTCAACCCACCTTCTTAAATATTGTCCACCAACACAATACTTTAAACGCATACTATACGGCACAAGGTTTGACTAAAAGCTGACTCCAATAGAACTGGGAAACGACAAAAGAAATAGTGATGATGAAAAAAAACATTGTCCGACTCGGGAATCCAGCTCAAAATTAGAGTCTATGGCTTCTAAAACAATAAATACGATAGTAATCCTTCCTAGATATAAATCATATAAAACTGTATTAAATTCTACAACCGTTTATAAATTTCTGTTTACCGTTTTATTACAGAACAATGTTTTGACTTTTGATCAACAAATTGCTTGAAGCCGAGGAAATTACTTATAAGCCAGACTGTAGGAAAATACTTGATGGCAAAATGGTTAGGTAGGTAATAAAAGGTAAAATCGTGGGTTGGATTTCAGTTAAATGAATTTAGATAGGACTGTAATTTTTCTATAGGTGTTTAAAACAAGCCCAGAAATTTTGTTATTTAAGTAACAAAACGATTTGTTTTACCGAATATTTTTTCTTGAATGTCGTACTGTTGTTCGCTTTATGATTATAGAATATTATGCCAAGATTTTTTATATAAATTTTAAAATCAAATAATAATTAAAATTAGATATTTAATTAATTTTAACACAAATTTTCATTGACAAATCCACTTTAAAACTGTTAATTCTAATTTAATAAGTGTTCGTGTCAAAGTGTTTGTAACAAATCTCCTTTAAAATAACTTGACCGTTTCTTCGGAAATATTGTGTTCATGTTCAATAGGTCTTAGAATAATTTGTAAAGTATATTTCATACCGCTAATATCACAGGTAACTAGGGCTAAAGCTAGGACGGGCAGCTAGTCATAATACAAAATTTATTTATAAAAAGTCACGAAGTATTTCACTCAATTGTACCATCTTACATTTCTGCATCATATTCCATCGCAACGAGAACTAAAAACATCACAAATGCAGATGCATTTGTTACCACACAAAATTGCATCTTCAATACATTTAAATAAAGATTATTTTAAAATATCAGTTCAGAAAATTCTGATGCTAGGAAAGAGTGTAGCTGTGGAGCTCAATTGAAGGCAGCCAAAGTGTGGAATAAAAGTTGAATAAAAGTGACAAGTTAAACTTGAACGGTTAAAACTGAATGCTGGCATTTCGCTGTTGACTGAGCGATTATCGATAATGTTTATTGGTTAATGAACGAAATTGCAAAGATTCATTTAAAAAAACATGTAAATAGAATTAGACAACCTTTTTGGACTATATGGTTTTACCCAAAATAGACTATCATTAAAATTTATCGATTGCTAATCTGTTTATGCGATACTGGGAACAATACTAATTTTTGGTATGGCAACTGTAGTCAAAAAGAAAGTTGATTTTTGTTTTGTTCTTGAATAGGCTGGCGCTTGACCACAACTTACCTGATGCTAAGCAATGATAGTCTACGATGGGACGCGCCAGCCCAATGTAATGATTCACTCGTGTTTACGAATCACTTTCGGTGAGAAGGTGGCAGAGAAAAAAAAATAAGGCTCCTTAAGGTTGAAACCATAAAGGTGTCACCAGACATCGCACCGGAACACGGCAAGGCCGCTTGGCGGTGCGGCTTTGTCTGATGGGTGGTTACTAACCACGGCCGAAGCCTACCACCAGTTAATTACTTGTAAACATAATTACTAGTTGATTGTCACCTGATTTGCACCACCCGGGGACCACTTGTGGGGATTCAGATAAAAGGTGCACTCCCACGGACGAAGGTGACTCAGTTATTTTGACGCGGTTTCTTTTATTTAAAAGCTCAAGAGAGATGGATATTTGAAAAAAAAGGTCGTGGCTACTAATCTTTGCGTTAATTGTTTTATCGCTGCTGCTCAATCATCGTGAGGAAACCCGTATGTGTAAGAACTAATCATTCGAGGACATGCGACATCCTTCAACCCGCACTTGACCAGCGTGTGTTGACTAACCCCTAGTCTCTACTGGCGAAAAAAACACAAGGAAACATGTTGCAAGCACTTTCTATCTCTATCGTTTAGAAATGAGTAGAAAGAGATAAGACTATGCTTTTATCATGTTTTGTTGTACAGTGCGAACACCCACTAAGGCCTCAACTATCTCAATACGAAAGATAGTTGTTAGAAGACCCGTGCCTAGTAAGTGGGACTCTAAAAAGGAGAAAATTAATAATTAAACAACACTTTTTCACACAGACATTTAATTTGTATAACTTGATTAATCAAAACATTAGAACACCTGATGTAATCAACATTTAAACTTAATGTAAGAACCCAACTTCAATATTAATTTACTAGTCTCAATCATACTAAGTGATTTACTATCTGAAATCGTTAGATTAATCTCGTGCGAAGTAATCTATTCGCTTAATTACGTCCCTACAAATTGAAGAGCTAAGTTTATGTAGAGAGGAACATTATGTTGAATAAAGTTTTAATTAACAGCAGATGTTCGTGTATATCTGTGTAGATGTAAATGTATAAAATGTATAACCTACCTACACCTATAAAGTGCATTTAAAATCACACATTTATGTATGCATACATAGTGTTGTATGCTTAAGCCTAACCTGAAATAGGTATGCGTTTCACTACAACTGGCCTTATGTTAAGCAATGATACCTATAGGCTATGATAGAACGCGCTTGCCTAATATACCGATTCAGTCGAGATTAGGAATGAGAAATAACGATTACCCCTAATACGAGTTCGTTGATACAACAAAAGTTTTGGAATACTATCATGAACCTATCAAAATGCGTTGTCTGATTATTTTCTCCGTTCAGAACGTTACTTGAAAAGAAAATGTAATGATAATAATAATATGGGACATTAACACACACGGTCATCCGAACCCACTTCTCGCCGGCTATGTTTCAGCCCCATACGTAAAGCCTCTGTCTCGAATCTTGCGGGCAGCGGGGCGGCAGCGGCGGCGGTGCCGGCAGACAATGCAGACGCAAACGCGGCGGGCTATCACCGCTTGACTGGAGTGCACCGCTCGTTGCCCGCTCCCGTGCCGCTGCCGCACCGCTGTTTTCGAGGGTCGGTCCATTTGATTTTACGCATTTGATCCTGCCGCTTCCCAAACTAAGCAGAGCTTCTACTATGGAAACCAGATAACTGGTAATATATACTACTTAAAATACTTTTCTTTTGTAAATACATACTTAAATATATATATAATTACACCCAGACACAAGACAAACAAACATATTTAAACAAATGTTTGTCTCGGGTGGGAATCGAACCCACGACCTGCGGCGTGAAAAGCAAGTATCTTACCGACCACGCCACCGGCCCGTCTTTATATATAAAAATCAATTGCTGTTCGTTAGTCTTGCTAAAACTCGAGAACGGCTGAACGGATTTATCTTATCTTCGTTTTTAAATGTTCGTGGAGGTCTAGGGAAGGTTTAAAAGGTGAGAAAAAAATATTTTATACAGAAGTTTAGGTCTTTTATATATCGATTGAGGCAGTAAGAAGTCTGCCGGGTCAGTTAGAGGTTATATAATTTTATTTAAAGGTTAAATTATTTTTGAGAATAAAAAGGTGATTTAAGGCAGGTCTAAATATTGAGAGTCTATATAATATCAATCAAATAGGTACGTTAGTACGTTAGTGACAGTAAGAAGTAAGCACATAATTTTGAAATAACGTTTGTATTTTGTGTTATATGTCAAATATAACTATAATCTAGCATTTGTATCGAATTGAGTAAAGTACGAAATTAACAATAATAATAATAATATAGTGGGACGTTAACACACACGGTCATCTGATCTCAAACTAAGCAGAGCTTGTACTATAGAAACCAGATAACTGATAATATACTACATATAATACTTTTCTTTTGTAAATATATACTTAAATATAGATAATTACACCCAGACACAAGACAAACAGACACATTTAAACAAATGTTTGTCTCGGGTGGGAATCGAACTCACGATCTGCAACTGCAGCACGAAAGGCTATCTAGGCCATCTTACCGATCACGCTACCGGCCCGTGATAAATAAATATAGTATGTGAATCAGTAAAATTATATTGAATTATTTCGCAAAGTAAAGACAGCATACCTATGTAGACCCAGTGTCTCGACCGAAATATAGCTGAAATTATGTAGTGTATAGTGTAATACACACAACGCCATATATCTCCAACTTAAGCAAATATTTGCTTGTGTCATGGGTACCAATTTTTTACATTATTGGTTCACCGGACCTTTTTACGGTGAGCCGTCCGAAGACGGTCGAACCGATGTCATGAATACAAAAAATTACTCGAGTACTTTTTTTTCCGCAAGCCGTTCGCCGTCGTATCAGCTGTGCAGTCGCTTAGGTCACTGACCACTAATTTGACGTAACGCGCTTTTATCAATAGTATTACCTAAAGATCTATAATTTCCTGATTTTATGTCTTATTTTGTAAATACATACATATTAATATAAGTAGATAAGTTACACGCAGACCCAGAATCAACAACCATGCTCATCACACAAATATTTGTCTTGGGTGGGCAATCGAGACACGACCACGACCAAGACCTACGGCTTAGCAGTCAGGGTCACTTCCAACTACGCCAACAAGCCAGCCAGATACACACTTCAAACTTACCACACCTCTCTTTTTGTCAGAGGTTAAAAAATAGCTCAACATTTATCTCAAACCAAATAGACCAGTAAAATTTAAACAAAATTTTATTTCAGCCAGAACAAAAAGGGTTACCATAGTTTAGATTTTTAGATCAATTGAAGTGGCTTTACAAAAACTACGTTTCTGAACACAATGGGCCCGCTGTAGCCGGGATTGGCAATATTATTGAATTTTAGGGGAAAATTGAATTCGGTTGCAGTGCTTCATGTTTCGTTCGAGTTTGGAACAATCGCGAACCAATGCAAATAGTAGATCTTTAACATGTGTGACGATTTTAATTTTAGACCAAGATCAAAGATCTTCAAAGATTCTAGCACTATTATAAACTTTGTCAGAATTTTGCAGATTTGCTTACCTTTTGAATCACTTGAACCCTTTTTAGTGTCCCACTGCACGGGTCTTGTCTTAACTATATTAAGATTTAAGACGAGTTTAGGCCTTAATCCACACACGCTGACCAAGTGCGAGTGTCAAGCACATGTCGTCGAATGATTAATTCTTAGACATGTCAGTTTCTATAAGATGTTTTCCTTCGCTGATATTGAGCAGTGGTGATGAAATATCCACACAAACATACGTGGGCACCACCGAGGATCGAACCCGAAACTTTATATTTCAAAGGCCGCTGAGCTACCACTTCTTCTAGTTTTTCTATATTTAATGCTATTTGAAGCGGAGCAGTTGATAAATCATCATCATTTCCCTTGCCTTATTCCTATTTCTATTGGGGTCGGCTCCCAGTCTAACCTGATGCGGCTAGCTACCAGAATTATACGAGCGACTGCCATCAGACATCGAAATTCGGGAACCAGTAGCTGAGATGGTTAAACCGCGAGTCAGATTATTTTAACGTGCTACACGATGTCCATGCAATGTCCAAGTTTGGCACAAGTAGGTCACACCTACTCTTTGTTTTTTTTATTTTATTTTTCCATTTGATATTTTTCTCTCTTTCTATGTGTTTTTTTTATCTTTTTGATTTTGTGTGTACTGTCTGTGTCAAATAAATGTTTCTTTCTTTTCTTTCTTTCTTTCCGATGCATGGATGGTAGTCCTGTCCCACAATCAACCAGACATCGAAACAAAATTTTGTTCTTACGCAAATGTTTTCCGGCTCGGCTCGCCTACCGAGGTTTGTTTGTTTGATTGAACGTACTAATTTCAGGGATTGAAAAATTGAAAAATTCTTACTTTATTAGGTAGTCTATTATCCCACTGCACGATAAAAAAAAATTTTGGTCACATTTAGGTAGGTAATTAATTTAAAATTGTAATTTAAAATTAAAACGTCTCATTTTTTTGCCCACCAGTGTATTTCAAGTCAGTTTAACTAAGCAACTCTCGTACCTGTAAAAGTAATTAAATAGTTTGTTGCAAAAATAGTAGATGTTCAAAAAACTGTACGACGTAACGTAAATATTTCTTTAAACAGCAACTGGTTCATTTTTAAAAATAAAATCCGATCGTCCGTGCGAGCGTTGACACATTTTTTACAGACTTCTGGAAAAAGAAAAGTTCTATTTTCAGTTGCACACAATATTTATTTATGTTTCGGTACAGGGGCCGATTAGAGGTGTACGGTTTCACCTTACATCGTGATTTTGTAAGCACGCGCGCTCGATCAGCATAATTCCAATATTATTAATTTTTGTATAAAGTAAGTTTAGTTCTCAATCGCTAATCAACCGCGACGCGTGTGTTCTCACTATCAATCAATTATTATCATTTGTTCTATCAATAAATCAGTTAAATCTCTAAGCCTCTTTCAATCTATCAACTAAAGATATCATACATCTTTTTGGTCCTTCGAGCAACCGTAAAGCGGGACCATTTCGCGAGTGATTAAAGTCAGGTGGTCATTCGTGTGAGTGGAACGCGGTACCAGCAGCCGAGCACTTCAAGCAGCCGATACATACAGGCCAGGAGTGCGGTTAACAGTCCAGTGGGAGGTACACCAGAGACGAGTCAGAGCAGCAAAACAAGTAAGATCTTTCCAATTTATTTTTATTCTATAGAAATATGAGCAATATCATGGAAGATTTTACTTGCCAATCAAAGTCTTACTATAAATGTCATAAACCAGCTTTTAACAAATTTTAAGAAAGCTGGTCAGGAGCGTAAAACTCCAGAATATATCAAGAGGCGGTTAGAGAACCTGGAATCGTACTGGCAGGAGTTCCAGACTAATCATATCAAGTTGAGCGGGTTTAGTGACAAATCGAGCGAATATTTTATCAACGATCACTACAAACAAGCTAAGGAATTTTATTTATCTGCTCGTGAAACCATTAAACAAGCTTTGTCGGTATCGGTCATTAAACCGCCAACACCAACACCTGGACCTTCAAGTCCATTTCCGGTCGGAAAAACAATCGATGGCAAGCCCGAAGATACCGAGATGACGTCAGTCTTAGAGAAACCTCAGTTTCGGTCGCAGGGCACCAACAGCAAGCTGGACGAGCTATTGAAAAAACAAAGCAGCAATTTTAAAGCATTTTCTCGAGCTTTAGCGAACATTAACATTGAAAACATTCAAGAGAAATGGGAATTCGAAGACACTATCAAAACGTTTGGAGCAAGTTGGTCGGTCATTGACAGTTTACACTGGGAGTTGAATGGCGAACTTGACGGTAAAGATGCAAACTACGAGGATATGTTCACAGCCTATGAAGCGACTTACAATCGCATGAAAAGGGCGCTGAATAGCAAATTGTGGTCTGTATCTCACAGGGAAAACACTACACCCAAGATGGAAGTACCCATATTCAACGGAAAGTACAGTCAGTGGGTATCCTTCAAAGATTTATTCACTGAGGCGATACACAACAATCCCTCGCTCTCGCAAGCACAAAAGATGCAATTTTTGAAGGCTAAAATCAAGGGCGAAGCCGAGGGACTTATACAGCATCTTCAAATTAGCTCTGACAACTTCTGCTTCTAGCTTCTGTTTGTTGGGACATACTGAACCATCGCTACAATAACAAAAAACTTATATTAAATTCACATCTAAACCTTTTAATGAATCTACCGATCTTGCAACAGCCATCAATACATAACATTAAACTTTTTATTATGTTAAATTGTGTTTTAGCTATTTGAATGTATAGTTTGAATGAATTTTTATTAGAATGTATATTTAGACCTGTAATGTAATATTACCAATAAATGAGTTATGAGTTATGAGTTATGCATGCACGACACTACCCAGGAGTGTCTCAAATCTATAAAAAACCTAGGCGTTGATATTAACACCTGGGATCCGTTACTTGTTTACCTTTTATCAAATAAGTTAGATGCGGAAACATATAGCGACTACGTGGAGTCACTCAAACACCCACGCGAGTTGCCTGTTTTATCAGAATTTCTAGACTTTTTAGAAGCCAAATTCACCTGCATGGAATCATCCAGGAGGAAACAAGATCCTCCAAAATCATCATCTTCTATTTCAAAACTATCAAAGGAAAACAATTATAACAAGTATGTAAAGCAATCATATTCAAGTAATAAATCTATTTCGCAATTAGCAACCAAGTTCGATTTCCGTTCCATTAAAACATGCCCATTATGCAAAAATGGACATGGACTTTATCACTGCGAACAATTTTTAGAAATGTCTTTAAACAATAAAAGGCTAACTGTCAGCAAACTCAAGTTATGCGAAAACTGTCTTTACAGTCATAACGGTAAGGCATGTATTTCAACCAAGCGTTGCCGCGAATGCGATGGGTTCCACAACACTATTTTGCACGAAGCGTTTGCGCAATCTCATGGCAGATCATCGAACGCAGCAGTAACAAAAAACTCTGTCACACGTGCATCGATTGAGCAAACCCAGGCAATGAACTCACACGTGGCTCAGCAGCATGATATACCTGAGATATTGCTATCAACAGCCCTAATTAAAGTGGAAAAGTCAGATGGGTCATACCTTACTATGCGAGCCCTAATTGACCAGGGTTCACAAACTTCGCTTATCACAGAAAACGCAGCACAGCAGTTGTTTACCACGGCAAAAAAGTAAGGGTGTGATTACAGGGATCGGTGTTAAGGACAACACTTGTAAAGGAAATATGAACATTAATTGCTTTTCATTGAACAAGTCCTTTAGTTTTAACACTGACGTTTTTATTATGAAAACGTTAACGAAAAATTTACCTTCCCACAGCTTTTTGAAACCTTCTTGGCCTTACTTAGAACACATTGAATTAGCCGATCCCGAATTTTACATCAGTCGTCCCATAGATATATTGTTTGGAGCTGACATATACTCCCGAATCATTTTAGATGGAATTTGTAGATTAGATCAATCAATACCCATTGCACAGGAAACGCATCTGGGATGGATTTTATGCGGTAATGTACACACGTCTTTACAGTGTAATTTCGTACAAATCGACGTCGACCAATTACATAAGTTTTGGGAGACTGAAGACATTTCGAAATCAGGATCTTTATCAACAGATGATCACGAATGCATTCAGTATTATAACGCAAGCACAATCAGAAATATCACTGGGAGATACGTAGTTCGTATTCTCTCAAATCAAATTATCAAGAAAATTTAGGCAACTCCAGATCTAAGGCAATTGCTCAGTTCGCACAATTAGAACGTAAATTTATCAAAAATAACAATATCGCTCTGGAATATAAGTCATTCATGAATGAATACTTAGCATTAGGTCACATGAAACCCGCTAGTTGCAATTCGAAACTACAATATTATTTGCCTCACCATTGCGTATTACGTGAAAGTTCATTGACTACGTCCCTTCGCGTAGTTTTTAATGCCTCATCAAAAACGTCGAACGGTAAAAGTTTAAATGATCTCATGCATAAGGGCCCGAATCTACAGCAGGACCTTCAATCATTAATATTAAGATGGCGACAGTATCAATTTGCCTTTACTGCCGACATAGAAAAAATGTTCCGTCAAATTTTAGTGCATGAAGAAGACCAAAGCTTGCAGAAGATAATTTGGCGAAATAATCAAAACGAAGTACTCAAAGAATTTCAGTTAGCTACTGTCACATACGGAACCAAAGCTGCTCCTTTCTTAGCTATGATGACACTAAGACGACTAGCTAACGACGAACGCGACAGCTATTCGGAAGCAGCCAGGGCGGTTGAGCAGTCATTCTACATGGATGACGTGCTTCAAAGTAGCCCGGATATTGATTCAGCTCGCAGACTTCAGCAAGACCTGATCGAGCTAATGAACAGAGGCGGCTTCAATTTAAGGAAGTGGGTATCAAACAGCCCTCACTTACTCAATGACAACATGTCAACATCCTTTAACTTTAAGCAACCTGAATCTACGAAGACCTTAGGATTACGTTGGAACCCAGTCAAAGATTGTTTTTCATTCGAGCCAACAATGGACTCCACGTTTATCAAGGCAACCAAGCGATCAGTACTGTCAGATATTTCCAGATTATTTGACCCTCTCGGATGGTTGACACCATTTACAATCACACTTAAAATCATGTTTCAAAATATCTGGGAATCAAAAATAGATTGGGACGATCCTATATCAGAACCTATGTACAAAGAATGGGTGAAAATAAAAGCAAGCAGCGGTCACATCAATGAAGTGGAAGTTCCAAGATGGCTCGGTATCATCCCAGGTCGTCGCGTAGAATTACACGGATTTTGTGACACATCTCGAAAATCAATCTCTGCCGTAATCTACTGTAAAACCAATTATCAAAGCCAAACAAGCATCGTACTAGTCGCAGGAAAGTCTAGAATTATTCCGTGTAACAAAAACATATTTATACCACGGTTAGAACTCTGTGGCGCTCATCTATTAGCAAAACTTATGTCTAAGGTGTTAAATAGCTTCGTGGATCACGAAATAGATATTTACGGCTGGACAGATTCTACGGCTGTACTGGGATGGTTACAAGGCGATCCCGGACGTTGGCAAACATTTGTCGCCAACAGAACAAAACAAATCACGAATGTAATGCCCTCGACTTGCTGGAGATATGTCAAATCAGTCGAAAATCCTGCCGATTGCGCTAGTAGAGGTCTATCATTACAGCAGTTAATTCAGTATCCCTTGTGGTGGCAAGGACCATCGTGGTTACAAACCAGTAACTACAAAAATCAACAATCAATTTACACAACGGATCTCGAAGAAAAGAAAATCCATCACGTTAACACTATAGTTAAGCAAAGCGGTGAAAACATCTTAAAACAACTTATTACAAAATATAGTTCATACATGAAATTCGTTAGAATATTAGCATGGGTTCTGCGGTTCATAAAACAAAGAGAAGATGAACAAATCAACAAGCAAACATATTTATCATTACACGAAATAAATAGATCAAAAACAACATTAACAAAATATATACAACAACTAGAGTTTTCGTCAGAAATCAAAGATATAAACAAATTAAACAAAATCAGCAAGTCTAGCAAATTATTAAACTTAAATCCCTACCTCGATGACAAAGGTATCTTGAGAGTAGGAGGGAGGCTCAGTAAAGCATATATCAGTGAAGATATGAAACATCCAATCATAATACCAAATAACACACCGTTAACAGATTTAATAATTGACTACGGCCATAAAATCACCCTCCACGGTGGTCCGAAATTAACTTCCGCATTTTTGCGAAATCGCTTTTGGATTTTAGGAGGAATTAGAGCTATCAAAAAGCGTTTGCGCTTGTGTGTTATCTGTAGAAAACAAAATCCAGACAAAATTTATCAACTCATGGGAGATCTACCTGAATCAAGATGTAACCCTTCGAGACCATTCAGCCACACAGGTGTAGATTATACAGGGTTTATAGATGTCAAGGCTAACAAAGGCCGAGGCATCAAAACCACAAAGGGTTATGTTGCTCTCTTTGTTTGTATGGCGACCAAAGCCGTACATCTGGAGCTGGTGTCAGATCTATCCTCAACAGCATTCATAGCAGCGTTGCGCCGTATGGCTGCCAGAAGAGGCACGCCGCGGCACATATACAGTGACAATGGAACCAATTTTCTAGGAGCCAGCCACATACTAGCACAACAATTTCAAGAACTTCAACAAGCATGCATGCCTGAAATAATTGAGATGGAGATAGAATGGCATTTCAATGCCCCGTCATGGCCATCAGCAGGAGGTTTGTGGGAGGCAGGTGTGAAGAGCCTTAAGCATCACATGAGGCGAGTAATTGGTGAGCAGAAACTCACATACGAAGAGTTGTATACCATCCTAACTCAAATAGAAGCATGCCTGAACTCTAGACCTCTTTGTTCTATGACAGAAGATCCTCAAGATCTAGACTATCTAACTCCATCCCATTTCTTAGTAAGTGGACCCAATCTCACAATATGGGAAACCGAAAAGGACCTTCGTACTAGGTGGCAGCTAGTTCAAAAAATATATGTTGATATTTGGAATAGGTGGAAATCAGAATACCTAAGCCAAATGAACTCTAGAAGTAATTGGAAACATGCACAAAACAATTTAAATATCAACGACGTCGTAAATATAAATGACCCAAATTTACTGCCTGGTAAATGGGCATTAGGAAGAGTAACCGAGCTTCACCCTGGAAGAGACGGTCACGTCCGTGTTGTGACAGTCAAGACCAAAAATGGACTGTCGATCTTACCAGTTCACGAAAAAACAGATCAAGCAAACAATAACAACATACAAAATAAAACTGACAGATGTAATCGAAGAAAATATATGAAGGCTTTCGAAGGTTTTTGGACTAAAAAATATCAAGATTAGCAGACAACTTTAGGTAGGCGTGAATAATCGGGTAAGAAGGCGGTATTTCAATAAAATAACTACAGCAAATATCACTTCACCCCAATCTCTCGATAGCACAATCATTAATTCTACCAGTTAATTACAGATCGTTAAGATGACATTGGATTAAAGCGTAACGTTCACCGAGCACGTTATTGCATCTGCACTACCGGACGCCACAACGGTTCAACGCGCAGTGTCAGCCATTCTAAGATGGCCGCTTCACCCGCGCTCGGTGTTCATTCGTTCGTTCATAATGACATTCTCGAGTGACAGGTGACTTCAAAGACGGACGTGATGACAGTATAAAATGACAGCCGATGCATTGAGAAGTAGATGTGCCAACATATAATTTTGCAACAATGGCAACAACACTTTTACTATTTTTTATGTCTCTAATTTGTAACTCTCAATGTGCCTTTAGCAATAAACAACTACCATTAAATCAGTCCCTTTACTTTGATAAAATTAGCGACATGCACATAATCAGAGATGATTGGAATCTTGTAGTATATTTTGACATGAACCCTTACTGGGATGGCATAAAAGCTCTGTCTAAACACATAAAATACCTAGACAGTATATGTAAACAAACAAACATGCAAACGCATTGCGAAGGAATCCTTATGCAATTAAACCACGGTTATCAAGAAATGCAACACTACAACGACATGTTGCTAAATCAGCATTTTAACGCACGCGCGAGAAACAAGCGCGGTCTGATAAACGGAGTCGGATACCTTGCTAATAGTTTATTTAGTATCTTAGATGAACGCTTCGCATCAAGTTACGAGCAAGATATTAAAACAATAAAATTAAATCAGAATCATATGGCGATGTTATGGAAAAATCAGACTTCTATAGTCGAAGCAGAGTTCAATTTACTAAAAAGAACTGAATACTTCATAGGTAAACAGTACAAAGCTATTAATCAAAAGCTCCTTAACTTCGAAAATGACATAAATCAATTTAAACTTGCCATTCAAAATATCTCTATAATCACGGACTTTACAATGACATCAATGATCGCATTTAATTTGTTAAACAAGCTTACTTCCGGCATATATAGATATATACCACGGCAAATTTAATATTCACCTTATATCACCTGATCAACTTAAACACGAACTTGATGTCATATCGAGGCAACTGCCCAAGGAGTTGACGTCACCAACTGACGAAATGCAGTTCTCAGCAATTTATCATCTATTGAAAGTTCGCGCAAGGATGTCTGCACAGTATTTTATATTTGAAATCAAGATACCGCTTATCACCAGAGATACCTATGAGATTCTGAAGATTATTCCTATACCGTATAAAATAAACACGAACATGATACAAGTAGTTCCAGTTTCAGAATTTGTAGCAGTAAATCTGAACAATGATGCGTTATTATTACTCACAAACAATGAGTTAAACCTATGCGTTCAGCAAAGTGCAAGTAGAGTGTTGTGTAGCATTCGAACACCTGAATACAGCATCAAGGATGATCAAAATTTATGTCAAACTTCAGAGAAAACAGGTGAATGCCAAATTATCACAAATACTTGTACAAACAGATGGACAGAAATAAACAAAATAAATCAGTATTTATATTTCTGCTGCGAACAATGCCATATAAGATTACTATGTCCCGATCAAGTTACTGCAATACATTTGTCGCAAGCTGGTTTGCTTAGCGTAGGTCAGGGATGTGTTGTTAAATCGCAAAACTTTAGTCTGTACAGTCATAAGCAGATGACAAGCAGACTTGACATAAAGCTAGATTTGGACTCATTCGACATAGCGCCAATAAACAATATCATTAACATTTCTTTACCACATATACCGCTCGTCAATACCGACCTAGAAACTAACAAAAAGGAGTTGGCAAACATTAAAACCCAACTCGATACCATCAAACAAATCTCCCCATTGGAAGAAGATATGAGGATACATGACATCCACCATTACACTGCTATATTCATCATCATCGGTATAATGGCAGCAGTCGGAGTTTATGCTACATGGCGAAGACTACGAGGGCAGCAGGCACCCACACTTCCGGCGGGAGATGCTGCGCAAACAATGCAGTTTAGCGCGCTGCAGCGGCCTGCCAGCGTCATCAGCGTTGCGGCACCGTGTCATAGTGTCAAGTGTAGTGAAAAAGTGCAGTGCTCGCGTGAAACTGACTCTGATGAAGTCGCTACAACAAGTGCGATTAGGAAAGATGTTGCCACCTCCCCTATCTTAAAATCAGTTTTTAACATTTCTGCCAATTAATTACTCAAAGTTTATCATATTCTCTTTATTTTTAGTGACTATTTTTATTGTATCTAGTTACAACCATTAATATCATCTTACTCAACCTACATCTCTCGCTCGGGAGCATGTACGGTTTCACCTTACATCGTGATTTTGTAAGCACGCGCGCTCGATCAGCATAATTCCAATATTATTAATTTTTGTATAAAGTAAGTTTAGTTCACAATCGCTAATCAACCGCGACGCGTGTATTCTCACTATCAATCAATTATTATCATTTGTTCTATCAATAAATCAGTTAAATCTCTAAGCCTCTTTCAATCTATCAACTAAAGATATCATACAAGAGGGATAGTCATCGCCAGAAAACTTACTGAGTGGGTGTGGTTACGAACAGCAAACAAAGTCACACTATTAATTTGTTACGAAATATAAAAATAATACAACGAGTGGTAAGACAGTTCCAAGACCGATTTTGGTCGCACGGATGTCTGTAGAGAACTGAGGTCAGTTCGTGTAGCGACAATTCCCACTCGTCGCCCGTGCCGGACCTCAGGCTAAACTCTGTCGAAGCGTGTCGACACGACGCGCTGCCGCCTCGCTGTCAAGTACCGTACTAATGACTTCTCCGACATATGTATGTTGCCGATGACTCCGTCAATTGCGGACCCATATTATTTTTTTTTTAAATGTAAGATTACACTCCCAAATGTCCCTATTGAAAAATTTTTATGTTCTGATAATGGACTTAGGAGAACTAGAACAAAACTACGGCGTGCAAAACATGCGTCACTTTTCGGAAAACTATTGTTGAAAACTACACACAAATCTTAAATCCTGGATTGCTACTATTCTGCTATTTTTTACAATTCAACCTTTGCATTTATCATGCAGTTAATGTGATATGTTGTTGATGCTCACACTAGGTGGAGAGACGATTTCAGCAGGGCGGCTGGCAAGATAGCGGCTAGAAGAATGAGAAAAGCCGCGGTTCGTCCTCAGTGGCGTACTTTAGGAGAGGCTTATGTCCAGCAGTGGACTAGAATAGACTGATGATGATGATGTGATGTTTTTTTTGTGTGAATAAAAGCCCTAAATCTCTAATTTTCATTTTCATTCATTTTCATTCATTGTCATTCATTTTCATTCATTTTCATTCATTTTCATTCATTGTCATTCATTTTCATTTCATTCATTAATTCATCATTTCATTACCATTCGTTTATTCATTTTTCACTATGTGTGGATACTATCTAGGTTTGCTAACCACTATTGTATTAGGATCTCATCCTGTAAAGATAGTGTGTGTAAGTTTAAATAAATAAATAAATAAAAAATCATGCTAAATTACAGTTCTGTAGAACAATGTGTCTCTAAACTAACCCGTGGACAGACATACAATCAAACACTAAAAACGGCATATTTTATAAACAACGGGAGTGGGACAGTAAAGGATTGTTTTGTTACTTACCTACTATTGGAATTCCTTCGTTACTAGCCGCAACAAAGGTCGCTGATGTAAGCTAGTCAAAACTAATTAAAACTTGCTACCGAACAAAGGAATTCGTTCACCTATAAATTCCGTTATTATCATCCGCAGCGTATGAAAATTGGCATCTTTATAATCCCGGTTACGCCGTATTAATAACAGTAAGTTATCGCGGTCCCGGAGTCTCCGGGGACTGCATTGTTCACGTCACCGGGATATTGTATGCAAGCACATCCCAATGCGTTGTAAAAATATTTGCAGCAGATTGTGCAAAAATTCTAGATACTCTAAGATATTTTGTAATATTTAATAAATTTATATAAGTAATATTTAATGATAAATAATAATAATAATAATAAATATTCTGGGACATCAACACACACGGTCATCTGGTCCCAAGCTAAGCAGAGCTTGTGTTATGGAAACCAGATAACTGGTATATACTATACATATAATACTTTTCTTTTGTAAATATATACTTATAATAGATATTTACACCCAGACTCGACACAAACACAAATGTTCATCACTAATGTTTGTCTCGGGTGGGAATCGAACCCACGACCTGCGGCGTGAAAAGCAAGTATCTTACCGACCACGCCACCGGCCCGTCATAACAATTACATAACAATTAAAAATTGAAATAATAATAAAAATATAAAAACAATAAATAATTGAAAGCAGAATAAATACATAAAAAATAAAAATTAGGTTCAATTAATAATAAAAATATTATACCTTATATAAAAATATGAATCATACAAAACAAAACATGAAAAATACAAACATACAAATCATGAAAATATAAATATAACATGACTCACGTAACAAGTACCATAATTGGTGACATAGAATTGGACAGTTAAATTTATCCGTGATAGCTTTCAGAATGCTATTCGCATGGGCTTTACTTAATAGAGAAGCAACCTTTTCCGCATGATAACTGCAAAATCATCAGTGCGCGCTCCCGCTAACATGGTAGATGCACTACAGAATCGTAGGAGCCGCACCAGCACCCTGAAAGCGATACTGTAAGTACTGAACACGCAGAGTGTTGAGGGATTTCTGCATATAGGTATGCATAGACTGTTCTTAGCTCACTGTACTTTCCCAATCTGATTATGAATGAAGAAAATGACTGACCCTATTTTATTCTAGAAATATATTTTCTTGGAATATCAGTCAGTAATACGAGCTATTTATAAAATAAGCCATGTTTTAGGTTTAACTGTCCGTCTAACTGTCCGTAAGTTAGGTTAGAGACATCTTGTGTTATAATTGGAAGTACCTACTGTCAAACAGGGCCGACGAGGTAATATAATTACCTACAGGTCAACATGGCTCTTAAAAATAGTTCGACAACTTAATATGCGGGTTCGACTAACACTTATCGATTTTTTTTTAACTTGCTTGCAATATTACGTCGCTTTCATTTTGGGTTCATCCATTAATATAAAATAGACCCAAGGTTCCATGCAAGTCAAAATCACTGTTATCTCACATGTTAGTAAGGGTAGGCAGAGGTCTTGCAATTCAGTTTCATAAAGAAGTTCCTTCATTCACATCCCGTGTTCAGTTGAGGAGTTCTCAATAGTTTTCAAAAGGCTTTGAACGTCTTATCGTAATATACTAACGACTTACTAATACCATTAGGTATCTAATAATATTAAGTGGATTTGTATGTTTGTGTGTTATTTGATTTTGGCTTAAAGTTGTACTTTTAAACTATACTAATCATCATTTCCCTTGCCTTTTTCCCATTTCTAATGGAGTCGACTCCCAGTCTAACTTGATGCGGCTAGCTACCAGAATTAAACAAGCGACTGCCATCTGACCTCAAAACCCGTAGGAAAATAGTAGCCGAGATGATTAGACCATCTCGGCTGGTCTGGTAGCTAGTCGCATCAGGTTAGACTGGTCCCCTACTGGTTTCAAGGTCGAACCTAAAGTGGCCTAAACTAATGCATCAAAAAAAAATCCATTTCATTCATCGTTCATCATCTGGAAACATATCCAGAAGGCTAGCAGCATTGCCGCGTTGGAAGACAATGACTCACAAGTTTGGACTGTAAAACATTCTACTTTTTACGGTTAAACTACTGAGCTGATTTTAACAAAATTTAGTATGCAACTAGCTTCAAAATTACGGGAAAAGATTGAAATAAAACTACTTTATAATAGATTTCATCGCGGTTTATTTTAGATTTTAGATCCCAACGTTTCAAAGTCTATTCAGATTTTATGGTCACGGGTGGACTCCGTCATAAAATCCGTTATACATAAAATAATACGTTATAATCAAAGACAATATTGCGAAAAAAGAACTATGACAAAAAAAACCCTCTATATTACATAAGTTAGTTACTAAATATTTTTTTGATTGCATAAAAGTGGGGTAAAATTTTCCGCATTACACCACTTAAGCGCGTGCGGAAACGCAAGGCACATAGTCATTCTTCACCTAATAACTGAAAATTTCCGAAGCAAACAAGCAAAAAATATGCGAATCGACTGAACAAACTGCAGTTACCGGCTTTTGAACAGAAAACTGTATTGAAGTAACATTTTGAAAGTGTAAACTTGAAATGAGCTGGCGGCGAGTGTCGATAACTGAGACAATACTGAGATACTCTGAGTTAAACGAAATATTTTCTTTGTTCAAGAAAACAAAGGAGAAAATAGACTACTTAGTGATGAGTTAAGATGTTTTTCTATCTTTATAAAGTTTTTACTGACTAGATTGGTTCAGGGCAGTTTAGAATAATACAATAAAAACGTATTATTTGTGGTTTTGTATTAGTAATAGAACACATTTCCATATTTAGGGGCTGAGTCACCTTTTGCCGTTTTATCTGAATCCCCTACATGGTCCCCGGGTGGTAAAAATTAGGTAGCAATCAATCAACTGGTAATTAAATGGTGGTATGCTTCGAGCGTGGTTAGTGACCACCCATCAGACAAAACCGCGCCAAGCGGCCTTGCCGTGTTCCGGTGCGATGTCTGGTGACACTATTTAAAAGGGTAGGTCGGAATTTTTGCTTTTTGTGGTGTCTAACAATATGTAGCCTCGTTCCACTGCCACCTTCCCACCGAAAATCATTCGTAATCACGAGTGAATCGGTACCTATATTGGGCGGGCGCGTCCCATTGTAGACTACATCATTGCTTAACATCTGACAAGTATTGAATCAAATCAGCAATTTGGGTATGGACGAACGATTCGTAATAATATCGATATAAGCGCGTAGCGTAAAATTCGCGGTCAGTGACCCTAGCAATCAGAATTAGGTAATAGTAAACATCTTTTGTTAGCGGTTTAATTTTTTTGTATAGTAATAGGTCACCCATCTAAGTACTGACCGCGCCCGACGTTGCTTAACTTCGGTGATCAGATGAGAACCGGTGTTTTCAACGTGGTATGGACGTTGGCGTATAGTAATAGGTATCAAATAAAAAGGAAAATCTCTAAGTTTTCGCGCTATTTCTAAAGTTTTCCTATATGAAATAAGGACTAACATTTTATTCTTTTACGATTCCATTCCTCCAAATCACTTACTCGTATCTGTGTTGGTCCACGTTCAATAATCTATATTGACTCCTTCGTTGTCTATTATTATAAAATCACGACGAGCAATTTTGTAAATAGGTAACATATCAATAAAAATACCAAACCTTGGCAGTTTAACACGATATAACTTTATCAAAAAGAATCGAAGTTAAGCGAAACCACGGTATACTATCTAGTGCTACTACCTAATATCAGAAGGTAAATATACCGTGGCTATCTTCTGTCAACAAATATTTCATAGGATAACCTTAATATCTAGGTCTCATCCGGTACCTTATGTAAACTGATTACATCTAGATATTTTTTTGCGTATGACCTAACCCAATTAGCCGGAACGGCCTTAACTGTTTCACCGGACTTTTTCGGTGAGCCGTCCGAGGACAGTTGAACCGTGATTATACGTAGAAAAAAGCTACCTTTTTAGTGTTACACGCCCTCGAATGATTAGTTCTTAGACATGCCGGTTTCCTCACATTGTTTTCCTTCACTGATATTGAACAGCAGCGATGAAACAATTCACACAAAAATGTGCGGGTACGACCGGGAATCGCACCCACGACCTTACATCGCTAAGGCGAGGCCCGTACAGCTGAGCCACCGCTGCTCTCAAAAAGCAAGCTCGCTTAAAAAGGGTTGTAGTGAATAAAATATAGTGATAGTTAGGAGAATTTTTTTCCATATAATCATGTTTTGTATGCTCTAGAGATTAATAAATAATGTGCATCGGAGGTTGTGCCCGATATACCAGTTTTGACATTAATTACCTTTGATTTAGACGGCTGCCCACTAAAATGTACCCTCGGGAGTCCGATATTGACTAACTGTATGTGATTTGTGAGAAGTGAAATACAATTTTCTTACATTTGTACGCTACTAGATTTCCTAACGAGGTTCCGGACATGTGACATCCACCAACCCGCATTTTGCCAGCGTGTGTGGATTAAGGCCTATACTCTCTCCACTCGTAAAATAGTTGAGAGAAGACCCGTGCCCAGCAGTGGGACGCTACGACCTTAATTTTCTAAGGCGAGGTCGATACCTCTGCTGTCACATTTAACACTATATTTTTAGTATGAATATATAATTGTGAGAATTTACTTTGCACTTAATAAAGTACCTACGTCTTTCGTCTTCGCTACCATTTTTCATTTCTATTTTCTTCCCTCTCACTCACTCCTATACACACTTATCACCTCATACATACTACGTTTTGTTCATGTCAAAGACACTCACTTCCACATAATTATTGTTACTATGTTTCCAAACATTTACTTCACTAACTTGGCAAACACGCATAAGGCCCACCTGATCCAAGCGGTCATCATAATCTTTACACGCTTACAACATCATCAGTCTAAGGTTATTCACTGCTGGTCATAGGCTTCTCCTTTTGGACGTTACAGCGATCCGTTGCCGGCCATTAGCATCCATCGGCTTCCTGCAATTTTCATAATGTCATCAGTCTACCTAATCGGGCCAGCCGACGCCCCTGTTGCGTAGTCTCCGCTCGAGAACCTTTATTCCCTAGCAGTTATCGGTTCTACTAGTGATGTGGTCTGCCTGTAAGTAGCAATCTACTGCTACTTGCTCACTTTGACCGCTACGTCACGCGTAGGTGTCTTTAGTTATTCTGCGGATTTCCTGATTGTGGATCTTATAGCGCGAAGAAACTGCGAGCATAACTCTCTCCATGCCCCACTGAGTTATTGGTTAAGTAAACGGACTTTATTCACCATTATAAATGCACCAAACTGTCAATTACACTCGAAGTAGCAAAAAATATAGATTAAATTTTAGTTAAGAAAATTCTTAGAAGCGAAAAATTGTGTAAAGAGACGTTTTCTTAGCTGGACATCAAGTAGCAGCTTTTATCCAGCGTATTATGTTTCATTATTACCTTCTAGCTAAAACGAGACACAGCCTAGAATTGACAGTTTGAAAAAAATAAAGTATTCTTTCAATTATAAACTCACAGTTCAGTCGTAAGTTCAGTCGGTATACACGCAAAAAAAAAACCTTTATATATTTATCACCAGTTTTCCACCACAGACAAAATACTGTAACCTTTCTCAAAAAATGAATTTTCTAACAAGATTTTTTTGAAATCGGACCATTAGTTCCTGTGATATGCGCATTCAACTAAACAAACTCTTCAGTATTATAATATTAGTATAGATCAACATGGCTTTAGTTGCCTTGAACTAGGTTTAGACTCGATTAAACCAATGGTGAGTGAGTGACTTGTGTGGAAAAAAGATGATTTTAAACTAGTGTGTATCCACTGAAGCTAAAAAAAAAATGTAAAACTTTGCATCTCTTTGTACTGCCAGCAACGGCTACATCTAATCTGTGTCCCGTTGATATTGAACAAGATGGTAGTTCAACCTCAGCGGGGCACAGGGCCCCTAGATAACCTTGTCACGTAATTTTTCGAACGTCAAACCTAAACCTTTTGAACTTTTCTATCTTTCGTTTTTACTTTGTCTAAGGACTTAGATTAGATCTTCACTTCGATCGTCTATACAAATATGATACATGTGTGAACGATTAATTTTTGTTGGTTGTTTAAAACACATTTCTGTTTCATGTCCGTCTCTGTATTTCTGTGATGTCACCTGCGTCTTAAGTCACCTTTAATTCATTCAGAAATAATAGTCGTAAAAACAAAGTTTTTTTTATAAATATTTGATGGTGTGGGTATACTGATTTTTGTATTCTGTGGCCACAGTTTGCATAGGATTGGAACCCTAGCGTCGCGAAATGCAATTCATTATGCAAGATATTCTTATACTTCTCAGTCAGTTTTGTTTTATACTTCTTTCTCTGTTTTATTCAATTAATTTATGTAAACCTCTCTCATTCTATTCTACATAATTATCACTTAAGAACTTAAAAAATACTTAGAAATGTATTGACAAGCATACTTTCAAATTGGGCATCTACTAACCGTATAATAATCGGTTATTCATTGTGCTCACGCCTGTATTACTAGAAAGTTTAGGCAGAGGTGAATATCACTTATTTTTCGCCGGTTTTGTTAGGTTCCATACGTAATAGAGAACGAACCCATTGCCTCATTCGACGGAAACAATTCCAAACATTGAGCTGCAACTAAGATCCTCTAAGTATACTAGAAAAGTCTTTTTGCTCGACCTGGAAATCGAACCCGAGACCTTGCAGTTATTAAGCGCACACTTACCACTGGACCACAGGGGCATTCACACTAAAGAAAATTTTATTATTTTGTTTTTCATTTCAAATCCAAAATCCTGCGACCTTTGCCGTTTATCACGACTTAACTACGACTGTGATGTAGTAAAGTGTTATAAAAATAAAATGATCATAAAAATTACATTTTAACAGACATTAATTAGAAAACAATTATTATTAAACTTCCATAATTTCCAATAGTCTATCCTTCTTAAATACATAAATACATACAATCACGCCTTTTTCCCATGGGGGTAGGCAGAGACTATAGAGCGCCACTTGCTACGATCTAAACATATTTCCTTAGCCTCACTATGTTCGTATATCTGGTCATAAATGCTGCGGTTGTGAGTACTACGCACCTATCCCTTTTGAAGGACATCACGGATGAGATCAGCGAATGTCCTCCTAGGGCGTCCTCTCCTAGCTCTTCCACTCATCTCCGCCGTGTATATACCTTTCGTCAATCGTCTATCATCCATCCTCTCCATATGACCAAACCAACGAAGCATGCTTTTTTTTCTTCTGTTATATAAAATTCTCGTGTCACAGTGTTAGTAACCATACTCCTCCAAAACGGATTACCCGATTTTCATGAAATTTTGTATGCATATTCAGTAGGTCTTAGAATCAGCTACTATCTATTTTTTATACCCCTAAGTGACAAGGGTTATCCAGCTCCAATATTTAATTTTTATTTTTTGTATATTTTTTTTATAATGTGGCATTATAAAATACATTCCACCCTAAATTTTCAGCCTTTGATCACCGACCCCTATTTTAATAGTTGTTTTAGTAATTTAATCATTTTAAGAAAGGTGAGAAATACTTGGTACAAAGTTTCTAGGGCAGCTAGTAAGTATATAAAAAAAAACTGACTGGTATCAACACACAGCCTAAACCACTAGATCTAGAGACTACAAATTTGGCACATAGGTTCCCTATGAGGTGAAAGGCACTAAGAAAAGATTTTCCAAATTTCACCCCTAAGGGGGTGAAAAGAGGAAAACTCGTGCAAAGACGTATAATAATATAATAATAATAATAGCCCGTGTTTCCGAACTGCTCATAGTCAATTTGCCCTGATATTTTATTTATAGGATTTCCCTCAGTTCGGTGTGTCTTTTGACATAGGCCTCCTCCAACTGCTTCCACTGCACTCTATCGGTTGCAACTCTGGTCCAGTAAGGTCCCAATGTTGTCCGAACTGCCAAATTGTGGAATTCGCTGCCGGCATCTATGTTTCCCGATAGCTATAATCTAGTGGCCTTCAAGTCAAGAGTGAATCGGTATATACCGGGTAAGCGCGTTCCATCGTAGACTGCATCATTGCTTCACATCAGGCAAGTTGTGGTCAAGCGCAAGCCTATTTTAGATTAAAAAAAATGTTAGGCGGAAGTCGTCTTCCCAAGACGCATATTAATAACTAAATCGACGAAGAAATATATAAATTCTGTCAAATTACATTTCCTTATTAAAATGAACCTAACTAATCAGAACGTAGTAACTTCACCACTAGATCATAATCTAACCGTAGTTAACACTCAGTAACAGTGTGGCTATTACTTTGCTAACTATCTAAGTTAGAGTTGAGTGTACTACACACCTGACGCACTGGTGAAATGACGTTAAATTTGCCTGTTTTTTGCCAAACTGCGACATAAGACTGTTATAATAGCTTTTTTTAAACGAGCCAATATCTTTGTAAGTATTTCCTTTCAAACAAAAAAAAATATTAAAATCGATTTTTTTTTCGGAATTATCGCGTTACATACATGCAAAAATACATCAGAATCAGAATATTTATTTGTAAGCCACTTTTGTGTGGGTATCATGTCTGCATTCTGCGGGTGTGGTAGCTTGCACTTTCCAAGTAGAAGGCTCAACCCACACCGTTTCATGTGCCTTTACAGCACATCTTTATACCTTAGAAACTGGCCTCCGCGTCTACGCTTGCCATTTTCTAGTTCTATTAAAAAATGCGCTTCGCAACTCTTTCATTGGGCATACTGGAGACGTGCCTACACCACTTTAGCTGCTTACGCATAAGGTTTGCTTCGATTCCACACACATTCGCTTGCCTGAGAACATCAGTGTTGCGTATACGGTCCGACCATTTAATGTTCACAATGTTTCTGAGACATTTTAGGTGAAATTTGTCAAGCGAACGAATATGGCATCGGTATTAGCACCATATCTCTGACGCATATAAGATGTAGTGCAAGACGATTGCCATATACAAATTAATCTTTGACTCAAGTTTAATATCGTGGGAACGAAAGACCTTGGAGTGTTGTTTGTTAAAAGCTGTTGGCGATAGTGCGAAGGAAGACAGTAGAAGAAGTAGAAAAGTTAGTCTGCCCATTAGAACAGGGCATTATAAATATTTAAACATGTGTAAATTATCATCACCAGCTTTTTGTAGGTCATGCAAAAATCCCGTCATCTGTCTAATCAATAAAGGTGTAAAACACCCTTTACAAGTGCAAGATTGCACTTTTTTTTTAAATATTTTTCTGAAAAAGATTCTTATTCAAACTGTAAATCAAAAACTTTATTTCCGCCTACAATAATTTACTTTGTTCACAAAGATGATTTTTGCTGATAAATTAACAACGTGTAACTCAGAATGCAATTTCTGAGATGCCGTCTCTTGATTTTAAACATAATTTCATTCTTTTTCTTACTTAATATAATCAAACTAAGGGCTTTTGTTTCACTGGTGTATATTTAAATCTTATGATTTGTGGAACTAACAGACCATATTTACTGCGTCGCATTTGTAATAATCGTCGTCTCTACCACGAGCTTCAATATTAAATAGCAAATTGGGTTTAAAAATATTTAAAGAATAAATCACTTAGTAAAGTAATTTAACACTAAATTACGTTTTTCTTTATAATTTTTTATTTTTTATTAATGAATTCAATTCAATTACCAGTTACCTTTAATTTCACCTGAAGCGGAACAAGACCGACCTAGTAAATGTAAAACAGCAAATTACTATAACAACCAACAGATTATAAATCCTGAGCAAACATAACCTTTGACATTTAACCCTTAACATGGGTTCAACCATAGCCCTAAAACTAATACTATAATACTATAATTTGACGGGCCGGTGGCGTGGTCGGTAAGATACTTGCTTTTCACCCCGCAGGTCGTGGGTTCGATTCCCACCCGAGACCAACATTTGTTAAAATATGTTATTTTCTGTTTGTCTTGTGTCTGGGTGTAATTATCAATATTTAAGTTTAAATCTACAAAAGAAAAGTACTTTAAGTAGTATATTACCAGTTATCTGATTTCTATATTACAAGCTCTGCTTATTTTTCTTTGTTGTGGTTTATTTTATTTTTCCTAGTTACAGGTGTTTTTTTTGTTTGTGTGTTCTGTTTGTGTCAAATACTCCTTCATTTTCTTCTTTCTAGATTTGCTATCTCACTGTCAAGTTCTCTATCTGTTTAATTGAATTGCTATAAAGTTTTTATTACTCGCACTCTTTAGTCGTCTATAATAATATAATATATCATATAGTGGGACATTAACACACATGATCATTTGGTCCCAAGATAAGCAGAGCTTGGGATACAATAATATAATATAATGCTTGTAATCCTATACAATCTGTGGTAGAAAGTGACATAAATATCGCTGACATGTTTGTTTACAATATTGATTACCTCTAAAAATGTCTATAAAATCGAAACTATACTGCCAAACTATGTTAATTTTTTAAAAGACCAAATAGCAACGATTCCGCTACAAACAAAATAATCACGTTAAGCAGATCTTTAATCTCAGCTTAATCTGTGGAGCAGCGGTGGCGCAGTGCTACGGGCCTCGCCTTAGGTAATATAAGGTCGCGGGTTCAAATCCCACATCTTTATTTTAATTACACATCTTTATTTTAATTGTTTCATCGCCGCTGCTCAATATCTGTGAAGGAAAACATCGTGAGGAAACCGGCATGTCTAAGAACTAATCATTCAAGGACATGTGACATCCACCAACCCGCACTTCGCCAGCGTGTGTGGATTAAGGCCTCAACTCTCTCAGCTAGTAATATAGTCGAGAGAAAACCCGTGCCCAGCAGTGGGACACTAAAAAGGCATGCCTAAAAAATCAGTCAGTTGTTCTGTAATATTATAAGTTTAAGAGTTCAACAATGGCTCCCACTATTACCACTCGACCCACGTAACCCAGCTTAATGTAGCTCATCAAGCTGCAGCTTCACTGCAAGGGTTGAACGACCGCGCATGCGTGGACCACCCTATTCACTAAATAGCCAACTGGTCTTAGTACTAGGTTCTGATCAAATTTCGATCTTACTATGTAAGTGAGTGGATCGTTTTGGAAGTGCGTTTAAAGGCGGGTTGAGGGTGAAGCGTTCAGTAGCGCTCAGTGTGTCGCTGGACGCGAGTGGCGATGGTAGCGCCGCCTGTTGACGGGATTTTTTCATCCCCGAGAAAAGTTTTTAAGTTACCGTCGGGCGTTTGAAATGCTGAGTTGGATTTATGTGAACTAAAGTATTACGTTTGACAGTGGGAGAAGAATTTTGTGAGAACTATATTTTGGTGAATTTTGTGTTTTAAAAAGCTTTTTTTTTGATAAGGTGAGTTCATTTTACGTTGGTAATACAAGATTATTATTATTTTAAGAGCAGGTTATAAAATAAATCGTGAAATTAATATACCTACTATTATATTATATAATATTTCTGTACATATTTAACTATCGGTTACAATTAACTACTAATAAAATTTCGTAACAGAGAAAAAGTATAAGGTGTACCTTAGTGTTACATTTTCTATATTTTTTGAAATTTAAGGTGATTTCTTAAATAATTACTTACCTTTAGGATATTTTTTTGCCTTAAACCTGTGTTTTATTTAATATTCAGTGTAATACAACCTCATTTTACTAACATAACACACCTGTATGTAGGTTATTCAATTTCGTGGAAGAAAATTTCGTTTCAGAATTTTCATAAATTTATTTTTTTATTTTAAAGTGGTTTATTTTGGTATTTTACTGGATAATATTATTATACATAAGTTTATATTTGTTGAATTATTAAAATTATGATTACTTTTCGTAGCCAAAATGTAACAATAATTAAAACTAATTACTTAATAAAGTTATTTAAAACTCCACTATTTCCCGAACCAGTTTTTTCTCTTAACTTTGTCCTTAACTTAACGTAAATATATTAAATATGTTATTTTTGACTGACATATTAACATTATATATTCATTTCTTAAAATATTTATTATACTTTCACGTCTTGCTGCATCACGCCTGTATTACCCGAAGGTGTAGGCATAGGTAAATATCACCCACTTCCTGCCGGCTACGTTTAAGTCTATTGTTGTTCAGCGGGCACAATTTCAAACTTCGATCTGCAACTAAGATTATTAAGTATATTAGAAAGTTATTAGCTCGACCCGGGAACCGAACCCATGACCTCGCGGTTATTAAGCGACATGCTTACCACTGAACCACCGAGTTAATAATAATTAAATAATGTCAATTTTATTTCAGGCATTTATGCATTAATAAAAGTTCACAATAAAATTTATTGTGGTGGATTATTAAATATTTTTGTCCTCAGCTTCCCCCCACCGCGCCTGGTCGCGGCGCTTGTATGGTCGGTTACAGTGCATATTAATTAGGTATCCCCTTTTTCACAGCCGGATAAAATATATATCTGGCTCTTAAACTATCTACATATGTAACATTTATAAAAAAAAGTATTTGTATTTAATTATATCTCAATTAACCTAAAATTAATATATTACTGAATAACTACAGTATCTAAAACTAAAACCTATACCTTTGACGGGCCGGTAGCGTGGTCGGTAAGATACTAGCTTTTCACGCCGCAGGTCGTGCATTCGATTATTACTCGAGACAAACATTAGTGATGCACATTTGTGTTTGTGTCGAGTCTAGGTGAAAATATCTGTTTTAAGTATATATTTACAAAAGAAAAGTACATAACACAAGCTCTGCTTAGCTTGGGAACAGATGACAGTGTGTGTTAATGTCCCAGAATATTTATTAATATTTATCATTATTATTGTTATTAATATTATGGATTACAAACTATAGGTACGTATATTTAAAGCTACCTAAGTAAATATTTTTGTAAGACTTATTTCTTTAATGTTTTATTTCTAAAATTCTTTCCTTTCTGACCCTTTAATAGTCAGAACTCAGAACAACATGTAAAAAGAAAGGGCCGGGCTTACAAAGGGGCGTTGTAACTTACAAATAAAGTGGGCGTAAACATCACTAGCACACCTCCGCTTACAAATTACTAATAAATAACAATATTTTTTAAATAAAACATTCACTTCAACCCCTTTTAGTGTCCCACTGCTGGGCACGGGTCTTCTTTCAACTATCTTATGAGTTGATAGAGTTTAGGCCTAATCCACACACGCTGGCCACGTGTGTGTTGATGGATGTCACATGTCCTCGAATGATTAGTTCTTAGACATGCCGGTTTCCTCGCGATGTTTTCCTTCACCGATATTGAGCAGCGGAGATGAAACAATTCACACAAAGATGTGTGGGCACGACCAGGATTCGAACCCGGGACCTTATTTTTCTAAGGCGAGGCCCGTAGCGCTGCGCTGCCGCTGCTCTGATTACTAAAATAAAACATTTAATGAACTTACTTTCCGTCCGCGTATGTCGGTTATCTCGAAAACTATCGACCTCTTTTTGCGGAGTCAGTTAAAAACTATCCTATATCCTTTCCTGGGTCTCAAACTATTTTCATATCAAATTTTGTCTAAATCGGTTCCATAGTTTAGGCGTAAAAGCGTATCAGACAGATTGATACACAGAGTTACATTCGCATTTGTATTAGCAGGGATAGTTTGAGGAAATTCTCGACGAAAATATACTCTGATTTTTAATTGGGAAGATAACATTTGTCTAAGGAATGATTTGAAGTTTAGACATTAAAAGATCTGTCAAAAATTTAACCATATTTGCAAACGAAAGTTATTTATTTTGGCCCTAAAACGAAATAATACCTATCCCTATTGTAATTCTGACTCTGAGTGACAGTAGAATCATATAAAAAATGCGTGTAATTTAAATATCAAACGCCTTTTTGCTCTTTTAAGGTTTCTAACCATATAAATGCTCATTCCACGGCCACATTCTCACCGATAATCATTCGAGTGAATCGGTATACTAGGCTGGCGCGTTCCATCGTAGACTACATCATTGTTTAACATCAGGCAAGTTGTAGTCAAGCGCCAGCCTATCGAAGAATTAAAAAAAATGTACCTAATAGATTAATAAATGCAACAGTAGCAGGTTAAATACCCCCCGATCCTCTGAAACTAGAGTGTCCGGCAACGTCGTGAGCCGAGGTTCGTCCCCACATGGGGAGCCCTCATGGAAATTACCACAGTATTTGATCGGTTTGACCGTCCTCGGACGGCTCACCGACAAAATTCGGTGAACCAATAAAGACCCTTCCGGCTAATTGGATTACGTCATCCGGTTTGATTACTGGACCATCGAGGCAGTATTAATTAGAATTTTCATTAGTATGTTTTGTCTAATCTGCCACACAAAAACAACTGAACGGATTTGGATGAAATAAAACTACTTTTTAACGGATTTTATCGCGGTTTATTTTAGATTTTAGATCCCGACGACGTTGCAAAGTCTTTACAGACTTCATGTTCACGAGTGGTCCACCCGCGATAAAATCCGTTGAAAAGTAGTTTTATTTCAATGTGTGATATTCGCGTAAATCTAAGACAATACTATGGATTTGGATGAAATTTGGCACAGAAATAGATTATGGTCTAGATTTACATATAGACTACTTTTTATCCCACTATTTACTACGCGGGCGAAGTCGTGGGCAGAAGCTAGTTTTCCATACAGTGACTGTTCAAGCCACAAAATTACTCCTTAAATAGTAGATGCCTAAAAGAAATTTACTCCTAAGTCCTCCTAAGTAGGTACTCCTAAGTACCTAAAAGATATTTATCTTTTGAAAAACTACTTCTAATAGAAATATTTTTGCGACAACGATAATTTAGCTTTAAATACACTTTAATTTAAATACAAAATAACAAAATAATATGAACGCATTCAGTTTGACGTATTTTACTTGTCAAAAACACTTGCTGCTGAATGAGACAATTGCTTTACTCAATAGACTTACATTAATAATGTAGTAGGGCTGCGGAAATAGATTGCATAGATGTAAAACAACTGACTTATTTAGCTTTTAACATTTTCGTGGGTTTGTATGGTTATAACCGGTTCGTTTGTACTCGATTTTGAACTTCTTTAAACGGATAGGTTTAATTAGAACTTTGTACACTTACCAAGAATCGGTGACAGTACAATAATTTCTTAACTTTATTTCAAATTTAGTTAAGTAATATCAATAATATATATAGGTAACTAGCTGCCCCAGCGAACTTCGTACCGTGTATTTCTCAAATGAAAAATAATAATAAAAAAAATAAAAAATAATTGTCCCGAAATATAATAAAACTGTTAGGAGTGGATAACCCTTGTCATTTAGGGGTATGAAAAATAAATAACCTACTGAATATGCATATAAAATTTCATAAAAATCGGTCAAGCCGTTTTGAAGGAGTATAGTGACTAACACCGTGACACGAGAATTTTATATATTAAATTTAAAAAAAACCGCTTTCACAACAAATTAAAAAGTTAAAAATATTTTTAAGTAAGTTTAAAACAATAATGAATTAAATTATATCTATGTACTAGTATTATTGTGAAACAAACGTGGAGTGTTTTTCTGTATTTTTTTTTAACATCAAGGCCCTACGCTTTTTTCACAGTAATACTAATATTCCTAGTATTAATAATACTAATAATAATATAGTGGGACATTAACACACACGGTCATTTGATCCCAAACTAAGCAGAGCTTGTAATATGGAAATCAGATAACTGGTAATATACTACATATAATACTTTTCTTTTGTAAATACATAATTAAATATAGATAATTACACCCAGACACAAAACTACGAATGAGAATCGAACCCACGACCTGCGGCGTGAAAAACAAGCATCTTGATCATAATAATTAATCATTCATTATTGATTTAAACTTACTTCAAAAATTTTGTATCTTTTTAGTTCGAAGTGCTATAAATGCGTTTTTTTTAATTATATTCATTTTTCTAATATCGACCTGCCCAAAGAAAAGTTAATTATTAAAATTAAAATTTATTTAGTTATATTTATTAAAATTAAAATTTATTTATTAAAATTATTATTAAATCTCAATAAAAACTATTCTATGTCCTTTCCAGGGTTACAAATTATTTCCATACCAAATTTTATGCAAATTGGTTTAGTAGTGTTAGCGTGAAAGCGCAACAAACGGAGTTTCTTTCGCAATTAGAATAGATTTTTAATTAGTAAGGATAAGACTAGCTTCCGCCAGCGATTGCGCCGGCGGAAGCAAGTCTAAAATCATTTCTATAAAATCGGTACGGGAAAAAAACAAAACTTCAGTAATTAAAACACTTAACAATTTTTGTACTGAAATAATAAACTCGACGATAGCAAATAAGCCTATCCTCTCAAAACTCAAACGAAAATGAATAATTATAAATTAAACAAAAAACCTCCCCTTTTCTTATCATCAGATTCATTTCATTCTAATTCCTACTTTATTGTGTTGATTTAGCGTTGGATTTTCCTTGTTATTAGGTTTCTATACATGTCAGTTGCAGAGGTCGGGACAAATGAGAGACAATGCTGGGATATGGGACGATATTTTTGATGAAATATGCAGGATTATGACAGGGTTAATAAGCACTTCATAATAAGGTTCTTATATTTGTGTATAAATGAATGAAATTATCAGGGGCATTTTTGAAAATTATTTTTTGTTTAAAACACATGCCCGTTTCAATCGCACGGCCGCCTCGTGAAATTCGATGAAACTATTCCAGGAGGATTCCTATTAGTTGTGATTTTGTACTGTAAATATCTCTTTTCTTGAATTTGTTACAACGAAAACTAAGACGCAATGACTGAAAATATTTGGTCGCTATCACCGCCATTTGCCAAACTTTCCAATCACACTTACTTTTATTAATACCTAGCTTCCGCACGTGGCTTCGCCCGCGAAATTGATCTCACTAATCTTGTTTCTCCATACAAACTTTGGAACCCCGTTTCACCCCCTTAAAGGGTGAGTTTTGAAAAATCCTTTCTTAGTGCACCCCTAGACCCCATAAGGAACCTATGTGCCAAATTTGGAGTCTCCAGACCCGGCGGTTTGGGCTCTGCGTTGATATGTCAGTCAGTCAGTTTCTTCTTTTATATATTTAGATATTATGTAGACTCCTGTCTGATAAAAGAAAAGTATTTTCATTACATTTCATATAAGAATTAATTGAATCTACTCAAACTTTGTAAGCGTGAATTATAAATAGCATTATGGTATATGTCAGATGTCACAAATCTCCAACGAGATTGAGTCCTAGTCTTATTATTTTATATTATGTATGTATCTGCCTATACTCGTGTAAATCTGGAGTGGGTAGCTAGTATGTTTTAGGTGGGTAAGTTTAAGTAAATTTTACACAATCTTAGGTTCCAAATAATTTTTAACAAAAAATAAAACCGACTTAAAAAAAGAACTTAGAAAAGTAAAAAATAAATTTACTTAGCTTATAGTATTTAGTATTTTGATTTAATTAATCAGAAATGATATAATTAGTTTTTTTATTTCTTGTAGCATTTAACATAACACACACAAATGGGGGAGAAATCGCTGTAGGTACATCTAATATATAAAATTCTCGTGTCACAGTTTTCGTTGCCATACTCCTCCGAAACGGCTCGACCGATTCTTATGAAATTTTTTATGCATATTCAGTAGGTCTGAGAATCGGCTACTATCTATTTTTCATACCCCTAAGTGATTTTTTTTTTGACGTGACAACGTCTTAAATTAGGTTGCGGCTGGGAGGCACTTATGAAAAAGTGTAACGCTCGGTAACGTTACGATGAGTCACCGAACGAGAGAGAGGCCCGCCGAATGCCTTGCGTCTCTCTCCCACTCAACTATGTTTCATCCTTCTTCCTACTATACGAATGAATATTCACATTAAAATTATTTTACCACTCAAAGTCGTTGTCACGTAAAACTTTCGCCCGTATACCGAATTTACAGGCAACCAATTTTTTATAAATACGCAGTACGAAGTTCGCTGGGACAGCTAGTACATAAATAAATATATAATCATCGGACATACTTATTACTTCCTTCTTGCTTTGAAGTTTGTTCAAAACCAATAGAACATTTAATTTTGTTCATAAGCTACAACCTTCTGTAGAAAGATCTAGAAAAGAACTGCAAACTCTGCTTTCAAAGAATCAAGCAGAATAAAACGTCTTGACATAATTTGATCAAAACGTAGCGTCTTATAATAAAAGTTAATTAAAAATAGACAACTCCGTGCGCTTGATTATAGACATTCTTATGAAAGTAATGAAGTGAAATACTTCTACTTTGAAAGAATCTGAGTTCAATTATTATTTACCTCAGACTTAAGTTCTACGAAATAACTCAAATTATAATTTGAGTTATTTTGCAAAACTTAAGTATCAAAATGGATTAACCTAGTGGGATATTAAAATGAAAAAAAAAGTTTACTAAACTTAAACTTATAGAAGTGAACTATTCGTTAAAGAACACCGATTTCTACTAAGAATGATACGTGTGGCTATGTAGACTCGCGTCTCAAAAAAAAAATATATATTCTCATTTTTAATTTTCAATAAAGGCCTGAGCATTATTCCATTCATTATTTTTGAATTCGGTTAAAAAATATAAAGTACCTAAGTATCAATTTACATAATGGTTACAACAGATGGAATGATAGTAAACTCCAACAGCAATTGTCAGGATGTGGAAGGTTTTCAATAAAATAAAACTACCTTCCGGAAGGTTGACCCGACATTTTCAATACAGGAGTTCGTCCCAGGGGCCCTTTGCGAAGGGACGGGCCCTATTTAGGCACAAAGCGAGGGAATTTGCGCGACACAGTCACATGAGACGCGAATTTCACACTTTTGGGACTGTGATTTTTTCACTGTTTAGATATTTTGTCTTTATACATACCTACATCCCTACTAATATTATAAATGCGAAAGTAACACTGTCTGTCTGTTACGCTTTCCCGCTTAAACTACTCAACCGATTTGGATGAAATTGGGTATGGAGGTAGTTTGAGACCCCAGAAAGGATATAAGATAGTTTTTATCCGACTGCGTAAAAAGAAGGTAATGTTTTGGCACGATAACCGACATACACGCGGGCGAAGCCGCTGTCGGAAAGCTAGTATACAATAAATCTGAATCTTATTTAAGGAGCTCATCAATAATTGTATGAATCAAAATTTTACTATACTTGACAACTTGTTTATACTGATACGTTTCCAAATTTCGGAATACAAAAAACAGAGGCATAAAGTTCCGTTATTACTTTTTCAGAACAAACAATCGTGTTCATAACACAAAGATTTGTCCTGGGTGGGAATCGAACCCACGACCTCCAACTTAGCAGTCAGGGTCACTAACCACAGAGCCACCAGGCTATAGTGACATTATTACCATAGGTAGTCAATTTCTATATAACTCTTTATTGTATATTTAAGTACCTACGTAGTTGATAATACACCAAGACTCGAGACAAACACAAGTCTATTGTCATAAAAATATGTATTTATTTAATCGTTTGAACGTTGCAACAAACTCCTTAAAAAGTTCCTTCTACGAGTTCTAAAAGTTACTAATTTTTAGCTCACTAACAATCTCTCACACCCTAAATTAAAACTAAGTACAAAATTTTCTCAATACTTGTAAAGGAAATCTGTCGTACATACAAACATTGCGGAGGTATACTTCTGAAATCCGCAACTACCAACAAAAGTTACGGGTAACTAGAAAACTTTGAATCGCGTAATCCCAAGACCTGTATTGAAACATTAAAATTTTCAGCAGAGCAAACATTTCTCAGTTGCTTAATTAACCAACGAAATTAGTTATTGTTATGAAAAAGTAACAAAAGGGGGGAAACTTTGTAACTCGAGGCAGTCAAGTGTGGAGTTGTGGATGTTGGTGTAATTTAGAAGCAGAGCGGTGAAACCACAAGATTTCAATGTATTTAAAGTTAATAAAGTTGAATTCAGGAAATGTGACTTGGAATTTGTGGACTTGGAACTTCAAAAATAAATAATTTTGATGAGTAAGCAAGCATAATTATCTGTGCTATAATATTAAGCTAAAAAGATATTTTGCTTCTTCGAACGTCTTAATCGCTGGATCTGCTGTCCAATATGAAAAATAATACATCTTTTAAAAGTTATCACAATTGTTTTCGATCAGTAGTATAATTTAGATAAGTGTCAGTAATTAGCGTGGGTTTCATACAAAAAGAAACTGTCTGACTGACTTACATATCAACACACAGCCCTTACTGCTGAGTCTAGACACTCGAAATTTAGCACATAGGTTCCGCGTGAAATTTAAAAGATTTTTTTGAAACCCCTATTTGGGTGAAACGGATATCACGCAAGCAAAGTCACTGGATTAAGCTAGTTTATTGACAGTTTAAAATAAATGTCCCTACTCCGTTTATGTTTGGGTTTATTGTGTACAATGAGTTGTGTACTTAGTAAGTTATATCTGAGTAACTTGAAATGAACCTATTTAATTATGTTCCGGATTGTCTGGGTACAACACTGTAAATTTTTTTAGAGGGCTTATTATGAAATTTCAGACTTTAAAAATGATAAAAACGCATGGAATTAGATCGTTTTAATATAACACGCATAATAAAATATAAGAGATATTAGTATATACTATATTTTAAAAAGATAAAAACCTTCTGAGTTTTTAGCAGTGTTTCTCAGTAAATGCCACGTTGATACAGAAAAATGGTCAATTTTATGTAATCTCGCTCCATTTTAAAAAATGTGGTTTTTGACCTCTACATGTTACAACTTGTACCACAAAGGTAATTACACAGAAACGGGTGTTTCTTTAATTCAGTCAACTCAAACGATATCCGGCTTTATTACTCAAGTATTATGAACGAGAATCGTTTTACATAGCACAATGCTAACTTGACTTTAAGCTCTACTCTATTTCGTTTTCCTTTCGTTCGTAGTTACAAGTGTCAAGTTTGTACGTTTTTTAAAAAAGTCACATGTAATATTTAACTCATCACTAAAAGTCTTGTCAGCTTAGTTTAGCTTTATTTTGTGTTGTTGTAGCTTGCCTTGGGCGTTATGTAGAAGCCAATAAATGAATAAATTAATATTTATTAGTGAAATAATATTTCTGACTAATTATAAACAGCTTTATTTAGATTTTTATTGTAAGTTTAGAATTTAACCATTTAAATTGAAATACTCAAATTAAACATATATTACAAGTATAAATTACTCTAATTATTAGAATACTAGCTTTTTGCCACGTTTCGGCCCGCAAAGTATTAAGGATTAAGCGAATGAATACTTTACAATATTTTACACGGGCTTTCCATGCCAAATTACTAAAAGTAGGATTTACGCAAAACGCTTTATGCTATGTTATGAGTAGGTAACAGTGTTACGTTAGGGCGTGCAGCGCCTAGGAGCTTCCCTCTCCAAAAGAGCTGATAACTTTTTAACAATATAAGCAATACGTTTACTCTTCGTGGCGTCTATAATAGCCTTTGTCAACAACTGGGCTATCGTGCAATAATTTTTCAAATCGGACTAGTAATTCCAGAGAGCAGCACGTTCAACCAAACAAACAAAAATCTTCATCTTTAAATTATTATTAAAGATTTTTTTTCATAATAATGTTGCAGGTACAAAATAGAAAATATACTCGAATCATATTAATATTATACATAACTTCACTAAAAAAATGTAGGACATAACAAATAAGAAGATTTTGCCATACCTGTGAATGTTTTTTCTAAAAAAAATTGAATGTTACGCATGTTACGAAATCTGACAGTTATCCGTCCGTTATTTGCCCGAAAGTATTACAAACAGAAACTGTAGTAGGGCTCTGATTTACAATCGTTTGAACTATCTCAATGTTTGTCTTCAGCCAATTTGAATAAAACACAGTGTTGGCATTAGGTACTACGGTTTAAATATGATTGTATATTAATGAGTTGTGGATTTCGGGATCATTAATGTATCTGAATAGATAAATAAACAGGATTCAGTCTGTATTATTTATAAATGTTATTTTATGTATTATAACGCTGAGTTAGCTTGTGGTGTTGATTTACCATTCATTTCATTTCATTTCATTTCATTTCATTTCATTTCATTTCATTTCATTTCATTTCATTTCATTTCATTTCATTTCATTTCATTTCATTTCATTTCATTTCATTTCATTTCATTTCATTTCATTTCATTTCATTTCATTTCATTTCATTTCATTTCATTTCATTTCATTTCATTTCATTTCATTTCATTTCATTTCATTTCATTTCATTTCATTTCATTTCATTTCATTTCATTTCATTTCATTTCATTTCATTTCATTTCATTTCATTTCATTTCATTTCATTTCATTTCATTTCATTTCATTTCATTTCATTTCATTTCATTTCATTTCATTTCATTTCATTTCATTTCATTTCATTTCATTTCATTTCATTTCATTTCATTTCATTTCATTTCATTTCATTTCATTTCATTTCATTTCATTTTCATTTCATTTCATTTCATTCCAATGCTAGGCACGGGTCTTCTCTTAACTATCTTATGGGTGGAGAGAGTTTAGGCCTTAATCCTTACTCCTCGAATAAATAAATAAATAAAATAAAATAAAATTTATTAAATTCAAGTCGTCATTTTACATATCAATCGGAAACAGTTATAGTAAGCTAGTATAATTACATTATTACCCGAACTAGGTGGAACCTGTGTTTCGGGGTTGTTACCACTACATAATAATAACGTAAGAATAATAATGATTACACAAAAATAATAACTTTTAAAATATAATTCTAATATAATAAGATACCCAATCACTTAAAATTAGTTTTTTTTTTTTATGTATAAAATAAAATAATATAATATTTTGAATAATCCGACAAAAATATGTTACATTTGATTAACCTTAAACTATATAAATCTAATGTCATATAGATCTAAATGAATGATTAGTTCTTAGACATGCTGGTTTACTCACGATGTTTTCCTTCACCGATATTGAGCAGCGGAGATGAAACAATTCACCAGGATTCGAACCCGCGATCTTATTTTTCTAAGGCGAATCCCGTACCGCTGCGCCACCGCTGCTCGTTTTAAAGATATGTTAATTTGAATTTAGCGTAAATTATTAAACATGCTATCCGTACAGTACCTTTCTATGAAATAAACAGCGCGCACCGCTTAGTTCCTATTCTTTCGGTCTTTTATCGGATACACTTCGGTGTGTGTTCGTTGGAATTACATAATGTTATACCCTATCACCGTTCTATGAACTCACAAGAAGAGGTCCCTATGGCTATACGCCACCGATACATGGTAGGAATGCCATGGGTAAGCACAAAGCACTTTGCTTTCTCTTTTATTGTGCGAAGTGCCAAGTTATGGAATTCGCTGCCGGCATCTGTTTCCCGGCAGCTGTATGTTGCCTGTTTCAAAGTCACGAGAGAATCGGTATTTACTGCTTAAGACTTCTATCGTAGACTACATAATTGCCCAACAACAAGCAAGTTGCTGTCGAGTGTAAAAAAATTACAATCACTTGAATTTTTTTTCGTGTATTACGTTTGTTTTTCGAAGTACCCTAACTAAGTTTGATAGGTAAATTATTTCACACTATACCTCTTAGGAGTGGATAGCTGATATCATATGCATCAACTTTAGTTCTACGACCTTTGATAATTTGGCAGTATTTCTTTCATACCAACTAATATTAATTTGATTTCCCGCTTGAATATTTATCTAAACTATGAAGGGACTGTGAATAAACTTACAAAATTTAATATGAATACCCTATCGAGTCGTAGAGACTACATCGTACAAGTAGAGGTACGGCTATGCGCCACCGTTATATGGTGGAAATTCCACGGGCACGCACAAAGCGCTTTGCTTCCACTTTTATTGTGCGAACCGCCAAGTTGTGGAATTCGTTGCCGGCATCTCTGTTTCCCGATAGCTATAATCTACCTGTCTTAGTAGAGTGACCTTCCGTGTACCAGCTAGATATCCCTGATATCACATAACTCCTCTCTATTCACCTCGCAGAAGATCTGTACTTGGGGCCAACTCTCCAATGCCAAGACTCTGCAGGTTGTTAAATAACTGCAGTGACCTCATTGATGTTCACTTTAATTCTCTTGGTCGATTTCGATCTACGCTTATTGAGCATCTGTCGAAAAATGAAGAAAAACGGCATCCGTAGATGAATAACTAAGAATTGAAATAATTAAGAAATGTTATTTTTAGGTTTTTTTTTATTTTTACTTAGCTTTTTTTAATTTTGTGAAAGTTGTATTTGCCTATAATTGTTTGTTGCACTGGTTTATATACTGTAGGTACTGTATGTATGTTGTATGAGTGTACTCAAATGTTGGTGAATCAAATAAATAAATACAAACTGCCTACAAGCCTCACAACCACTTAATATAAGCCAGATGATTATCTGGAGAAGATGGTGAAATATTTGTATGGAGCGCAAGCAGTTAGAGTCGCGTAGCTTGCATGTATTAAATGAATCAAAACTTGAAGAATAACAGTTGTTGCTTCTGGTATCAGCCATCAACTCCTGCTAGTTGTTGGTTTTTCAAAAAAACCCTGTATAAAGCTTGGGTGTCAGATCTTTAGGAAGATTTCAAGTTACAAGATGATAGGCAAGGGGTTGCGCCCCGAGGCATGTTCCTAACAAGATCTGTACAAGATGGTGTTGCAATGTAAACGTGTAATGTATCATTTTAATGAACTCATAATCTTATTAAACCAAACTAGCAATTCTTGTTAGTAACATGAATATATTTCAGCGCCTCGGCTCCAACGATTGAGATGAAATAATTTTGCACGTGTTTTCAGACATAAAATAGTTACTACAAAATTAGTGAGGTACATTACCCAATAGGTTAAACTCAGAAGATCCTACTGGAGGTATGAGCGCATCTAAACAATAAAAAACTTATATACGTTTTTGGGGGCTGAGTCGCCTTCGTCCATGGGAGTGCATCGTTTATCTGAATAACTATAAAAGGTCCCTGGGTGCTGCAAATCAGGTGACAATGAATCAACTGGTAATTATATTTACTGGTAATTAACTGGTGGTAGGCTTCGGCCGTGGTTTGTGACCAACTACTAGACAAAGTCGCACTGCCAAGCGGCCTTGCCGTATTCCAGTGCGATGTCTGGTGACACCATTTAAAAAAAAAAAAAAAAAAAAAAAAAATTAAAAAAAAAAAAGGGGATCGGAATTGTTTTAGATTTTCTCCTTTATACTTTCTAACCTTATTCTCCTCATTCCAACTTCCCACCGAAAATCATTCGTAATCACTGGTGCCACATAACATAAATAGGTACCTACTACTTTACTAATAAATTAACCCCCGTATTTATAAACGTCTTATAAGCTCATTATAGCTAAAATAGGTTTTTTTTTATAATTCTTTTGTTTTTGTCTGTCATCTTGACAAGGGACAAAGTCCATTTTAACTAAAGAGTCCTATAAAATTTTAGTCAATAAGACCGTAACACACCAAGACAAAACAATATATATTATGCACAAATATCTGTTGTGGATGAGATTCAATCACAGCGTACCAATCACACAGACAGTCTCGTTAAATAAGTGAAAAAAAATGTACCTAAGCAACACAACCGCAGTATTACACAATCATAACTTTAATTTACCTCAAGGAGACAGAATATAACCGAGGCTTACCTTAAAAAGTTATATTAAACGAAAATACAACCACCGGTTGTAATCCTACCATTATTTCGCTTTTCGACAATTACGGATGCGGCAAATAAAGACGTTTTGGGAGCAATATTCAACGAGAAAGAAGGAAAAAAAAAGAAATATCATCACCTTGTTTTTCACAGGCACGGATTCAGATGATTGTACTTATACTTTTAAATCTTTTAAACAATAAAGAACAATAGACTATAAAATTTGCATCACTTCAGACGCAATAAAAACTTCAAATTAGAATTCGATTTATGTGAAGTGTTTTTAGTCATAATGTTGAATGTTTGTAAACCGAGGACTCTGATTAGAATCCATTAGGTGATATCTTACTATTCAAATATTGTAAGAATGGATGTATGGATGTCTAGTTTGCAATTTAATGATTTTTAGTTTTAAAATTCTAAAATAAAATAAAATACCTACATCATAAAATTTTGAATTAATAATGAAACTCCACAAGCTGGAACATTATATTGTTATTATAATGAAAAATCAGAGCTTCCATCTCTTATAACACTTTTGCTGTGCTCGACAGGGTCCATAATGATTGTATTATAACAAGCACCTACCACTTATAATCCTTACTAATATAAGTATATAAGTAACCCTGTCTGTTTGTCTGTCGCGCTTTCACGCCAAAATTACGGAACCAATTTGGATGTATTTGGTATGAAGACAGTTTGAGATCCGAGAAAGGGAATAGGGTAGTTTTTATCTGACTGCGCAAAAAGAAGTTAATGGTTTACCGCGATAACCAACGTACAAGCGGGCGGAAAGCTAGTATTATAACTATAAATTTATGTGTCTTTACTTAACCCTTTTTAGTGTTCCACGGCTGGGCACTGGTCTTCTCTCAACTATCACCAACAAATAACACCATTATGAGTTGGCCTTAATCCACACACGCTGGTCAAGTGCGAATTGGTGGTTGTCACATGTCCTCGAACGATTAGTTTTTAGACATGCCGGTTTCCTGGCGATGTTTTCCTTCACCGATATTGACCAGCGGAGATGAAACAATTCACACAAAAATGTGTGGGCACGACCAGGATTTGAACCCGCGACCTTATTTTTCTAAGGCGAGGCGCTTACCGCTGCACCACCGCACCTCAACAAAAAAAAAACTAAATTAATAAAATTAAATAAAAGTTAGTGTTCCATATCTCGATCAATGAAATACTCAGATTGTTGCAACACTACTTGAAATGATTTTACTCGATCTAACTCCGCCCCTGTCTTGCAAAATAAAAAGTGAGTTGAAAGTAATTTTTTCTACAAGCTTTACACATAGCGGCAATAAAAACGCTCCACGGAGCTCGCGCCCGTCTATATTTCATTTTACCCCTCATTCGGGAGTCTCCACAATTTTAGGGAGATTCGGGGGTTTTGGGTACTGGCTGTGACATTGCGAATGAAACTTTAAACGTTGTCGGAAATAATGTGGCTTACGTGAGCCGGTGTTCTTCTATGTTTTTTGTGAGGAAAAGTTTTATTAAAATATATCGTTCATATCTGCTGGGTTGGGAAGTCTGGAGCAGTTTTTACTTATTAATTAATTTATAGTGACTTTGCTGAGTATCGTAATTGGGACGAAGTTCCGGGAGGTAATTTTTATCCGCTTCTTTATATCAAAAGCGTTGGTACACGTCCTAACCGATTACACTTGCTCTGGCGGCCAGTTAAAGCTAACTAGGCAGGTACAAAGAATATATTACTAGTGCACAAGTGAGCAATCACAAGTGCACTCTCAATTCCCTTCACTCTCAGAGTCCGGTGGGACGCTGAGTCACCTTCGTCCGTAGCAGTGCACCCTTTTTCTGAATGACACGTGGTCCCCGGGTAGTGCAAATCCGGTGACAACTAACTGGTCATTAATATTACTGGTAATTAACTGGTGGTAGGCTTCGTCGTGGTTATTGTCCACCCACCAGACAAAGCCGCACCGCCAAGCGGCCTTGCTGTGATCCAGTGCGATGTCTGGTGACACCATTTCAGTGGGTGGGGCGGATTATTGCTCCGTTAAGGTTTTCTAAACATATGGAGCCTCATTCCACTGCCGAAAATCACTCGAAATCACGAGTTAATCGGTGTATAGGGCCAGCGCGTCCCATCGTAGACTACATCATTGCTGAACATCAGGCAAGTTGTAGTCAAGCGCAAGCCTATTTCAGAAAAAAAAAGCCTTAAATAAGACTGCATCTGTGTACACTTAGGTACTATTCCTTTACTCTCAGAGTCCAATCTACCTGAATCTTGAATCATTTATGTATGATGTAAATATTATGTATTTGTTCATCCCAACAGAACAATGGGATGAATAAATAAATAAATAAATAAAATAAATATTGTGGGATATTAACACACACGGTCATCTGGTCCCAAGCTAAGCAGAGCTTGTGTTATGGAAACCAGATAACTGGTATATACTATACATCTAATACTTTTCTTTTGTAAATATATACTTATAATAGATATTTACACCCAGACTCGACACAAACACAAATGTTCATCATTGATGTTTGTCTCGGGTAGGAATCGAACCCACGACCAGCGGCGTGAAAAGCAAGTATCTTACCGACCACGCCACCGCACCGGCCCGTCAAAAAAATGAATAGACCGATACGACCAGTCAAAACATATGGTGTTCCAATGAAAGTATCTATTTTTTTTAAATTATTATTATTACTATTAATTCATTTAATATATTATTTTGAATGTTAAAGAATTATTATAATAAGGTAAATAAAGTATAGTAGACGAAGACTGCTTAATAAACAAAAGCGTAACTCTTAAAGAAGAAATATAAAGTTTTCCGTAAAAGAATTGTGAAACCATTCATTCAAAAAATACAAAACATATACTTACAATAATATCATTCTGAATAATCAATGAGAACTGAATAAAACAAAATTACCTACAGTTAAAGTTAAAATAAAACTTTTATTCGTTGGATATTGAAAAACAAAATATTCTAGACAAAGAGTTTATTGAAATCATTGTTATACAGGGCACGTTGCATTCGATCTATCTGCAACGTCTTCACTAGCAAAGGTATTTGATAAAGGAGCTCTCTCACTACACTGTTCGCTTCTATTACCGTTACCGAGTGACAAGCGAGAGATTTGACGTAACAACAAAATCTACCAAAAGCTTAAACCTGTAATTTAAAAAAATATAGGTATAGGTTAGACCCATAAAACAATTATTGATGATTTTATTATTAAAAATAAATATATTAAAAAAATATATTATTCACCTATATCTGGTTTCTTTCTTTGTTTTGTGTGTAATGTTGGGTTGTGTATTGGTTTCCCTCAATTTACTACTGTAATTTTTTTAATTTACGTAACAAATTTGGCATAATGAGATCTTTTTTTGATGCGTCATTCGTCTATCTGCATAATTTGGTTTGTGTAAACTTATCCCCTTACCTCTACAAGCGGCGGTGCTAGCGGCCAATTATTTTATGATTATAACACATTCACGCAAACACACACAACATCTAAGAACAACAGTTTAGCTGATATAGGGGACACTTCGCTCTAACTAAAATTATATCCCAGTAATCCCAGTATACCGATTCACTGGTGATTACTAATGATTATCGGTGAGAAGGTGGCAGTGGAAGGAGCCTCCTTAAGGTAAGAAACCTTAAAAGAGCAACAATTCCGGTCCACCCTCGCTGCATGGTGTTACCAGACATCGTACCGGAACACGGCAAGGCCGCTTGGCGGTGCGGTTTTGTCTTTTTTAACCGACTTCTAAAAGGAGGAGGTTATCAATTCGACTGTATGTTTTTTATGTTTGTTACCTCAGAACTTTTGAATGGGTGAACCGATTTTGATATTTTTTTTTAATTGAAAGCTGATGCTTCCCATGTGGTCCCAGTTCAGTTTGGTTTAGTTCTAAGAATGGCATCCATGAAGTCGGTTTTTTTTGTTAATATTTTAACTTAATATTATTTTTATAAGTGTTCCTAGTTTAGTTACCCTAAAAAACACAATTTTCATCAAAAATATCACTGTTTTCCTTATTTGCATTACTTCAATATATCCAAAAATAATTCTCGAAAAATCTCCAGTAATTGTTATCTATCGAAAATCTTCAAACCAAATAATCCCCTCACCGCGTCGCATTTTCGCGCCAAATACCAATATTACCAAGGGTTATAGTATAATGCGATTAAATTGAAAATGTTAAACCTTTGCCTCGGTAATAAGGAGCGTGACTATCAACATTTTTCTCCCGTTTTATATTGAACGGTAATAAGCGCTAATGAGTTTGAGAGTATTATGAAAGATGTCGTAAAGTGCGGGAAATAAAAATATAATAGGAGATTAGGTTGTTTGGTTTTTCAAATTGATTTCTGGTACTCAAATGAAAATTTCACAAATATTTTTATACACAATTAAAAAAAAACAATCGTGTTTTAGCCGACGACAGGTGACCTTTTAGGGGTGAGTCACTTTCGTCCGGGGGTGTACACCTTTAATTGAATCCCCACACGTGGTCCCCGGGTGGTGCAAATCAGGTGACAATCAACTGGTGGTAGGCTTCAGCCGTGTTTACTGACCACCAAACAAAGCCGCACCGCCAAGCGGCCTCACCGTGTTCCGGTGCGATGTCTGGTGACACCATGCAGTGAAGGTGGGTTGGAATTGTTGCCCCTTTAAGGTTTATAACCTTAAGGCGGCTCATCCCACTGCCACCTTCTCACCTATTATAATCATTTGTAATCACGAGTGAATCGGTATACTGGGCTGGCGCGTTCTATCGTGGACTGCACCGTTGTTTAACATCAGGCAAGTTGTAGTCAAGCGCCAGCCTATCGAGGAATAAAAAAAAAACCTCTCGAGTAGAGAGGTGTACGCCGTCCAACTGCTATACAGTGCAAGGGAGGTTGTGGGTTCGATTCCCGGCGGACAATCTTTGTGTAGCAACAGAAATTTGTGTTGGTGGTTTTATTAAATTGAAACTGAAAATAAGAATCCTTAGTGCATTATTTATGACTATTGCAATTGGCAACCCCGGCCAAATAAACAATTGAGCAACCAAAAAAATTAGAATTATTTAGAACGCTGTCAATCAAACTGATCAATGACAATGACATCATGACGTTTCCCGTAATAATCTTTTTTTCCACGCGTTTTATTATTTCACTAATAAGATAATTAATATTTTTCGTCATAATTACATTAAACTGCAGCTAAAATAATATTACAAGAAAAAAGTACTTTAATACAATGCAATTATTGACTTGATTGCAATATTTATACTGCTTAGGAAATGAATAATTAAAGGTAATGTGCGTTTTGTTTTTCTGTTACATTTTTTAGATTTCTACAAAAATGGGTGCTCCTAAAATTCGTGTTTAGTTAAATTCTAATAGCTTATTAAATAAGCTTTCCAATGAGGTATATCACATTGGTGTTCAAAATACTATCCCACTTTTGACCTCTCCTTTGGAATTGTGACCGTTGAAAGGCAATATGGAACCGAAAAAAGCCGACGAAATGTGACGACATTTACCTCTGTTTACACAAATAAATACACAGTCACAAATAAACTAAACAAACTACTATGTAAATTAATTCAGTAATAGCTTAGTAACGACTAACTAATTAATAACTAAACCGTAATGTAATACAAACTCGGACTAAACTTTCAAGTTTATACACCTAGGACTAATAATCCTAGGACTAACTGTATAATACCAATTCAAACAATATCTACAAAATTTTGCATATATATTATTTCCACTTAAGATGACCCGGTTCATATGATCTTAAACACAGTACTAACCAGTACTAACCCACTTTAAAATTAATAATAATCTGTAGTATATCATGTTTTTAAACTCTATATAATTTCAATTTGACGTTTTCTCATTTGTAATGGGATCGGCTCCCAGTCTAACTTAATTTTTTTTTTATTAGCAAAGAATAATACTTGTTATCAACCTTTATTAGTGTCCCATGGCTGGGAACGAGTTTTCTCCGAACTATCTTACGAGTTGAGAGAGTTTAGGCCTTAATCCATGCGCTGGTTATTGGACAAGTGCGGGTTGGTAGATATCACATGTCATCGAATAATAAGTTCTTAGACATGCTGGGTTACTCACGAAGAATTTCCTTCACCAATATTGAGCAGCTGCGAATTCACACAAAGATGTGTGTGCACGACTAGAGATCGAACCCACGACCTTATATTTTAAAGGTGAGGCAATACATATCCTTTTGCAATGCAGCTTACAGTTCTGGATGACCCTTCTAACCAAACTAGTATTGTAACTAGCCCCAACAACGCAAACATTAACGGTTCTATATCGGCACAGATAATAAAATACTACAAATAAATAATCCTAGATAATGCTGTACTAGATAAAAAATAAATAAATAAATATTCTGGGACATTAACACACACGGTCATCTGGTCCCAAGCTAAGCAGAGCTTGTGTCACAAATGTTTGTCTCGGGTGGGAATCGAACCCACGACCACGATGTCTGTGTATTTATCTGTATAATCCAATGGCAACAGTAGATTTACAATTTGTTTACTTTATAAATGTTTAAATAGGCTTAAATATAAGATGAGCTATTTAGGCTAGGACTGGCATTCCTGCCTCGAGCAATTTCTAGGGCTGTCCAAAATGTTATTTTATTTTTATATTTACATTAGCATTGTAATGACGACAGTGAACTAAGGTAATCGACATAGCTCACCGGATCAGTAAGCTAAAGTGGCAGTGAGCTGGTCATATCTTCCACACAACTGATAACCGTTGAGGTAAACGAGTTCTTGAGTGGAGACTACGAATTGGTAAACGTAGCGTAGGACGCCCACAGACTGGGCGGAGTGACAATCTCAGCGGGGCGGCCGGCAAGAACTGGATGGGAAAAGCCGCGGTTCGTGCTCAGTGGCATACTTAAGGACAGGCTTATGTCCAGCTATGGACTAATAAAGGCTGATGATGATGATGGCGCAGCGGTATCAGCCTCGCTTTTGAAATAGGTCGTGCTGCTACTAAATATTGGTGAACCGGCACCTCTAAGAATTAATCATTCGTGGACAAAATTATTATGACATCCACTAGACCGCACCTGCCCCGGTGTGTATATAAAATCATAAATTGTTGTTGGCTGTTGAGAGAAGACTTTTTTTTATCCTTCTCTAGGCTGGCGCTTGACCACAACTTGCCTGAAGTGAAGCAATGATGCAGCCCACGATGGAACGCGCCAGCCCGGTATACCGATTCACTCGTGATTACGAATAATTATCGGGAGAAAGTGGCAGTGGAACGAGCCTCTTTAAGGTTAGAAACCTTAAAGGGGCAACAATTCCTTCCCACCCTCACTGCATGGTGTCACCAGACATCGCACCGGAACACGGCAAAGCCGTTTGGCGTTGCGGCTTTGTCTGGTGGGTGGTCACTAACCACGGCCGAAGCCTACCACCAGTTAATTACCAGTAAACATAATTACCAGTTGATTATCACCTGATTTGCACCACCCGGGGACCACGTGTGGGGATTCAGACGAAAGGTATACTCCCACGGACGAAGGTGACTCAGTCCCCAGACTTGTGTGTGAAGAGGGACATTAAAAAGTGTTTAAACTTTAAAAATAGATAGATATTCAGAAAACCAACGTCAAAAGTTTCAAACTTTGATATAATTTAAAGTATAAAAAAGTATTAAAGTCTTAAAACTTTTCATTTAATTAAGTTTAAACAAAGGGAAACTTATAATATAATTATTAAATTCTAATTGAAAAACTACATACAGGTCACAAAATTCTTCCGAATCGAGGCCATGAGGGAATGTGCCCAGAGGGCTGGCGGTATTACCACGTTCGTTGTATGGCAATGCTAATTCTTTGACCGAGAGAGCCAGCCCTGTAGTCACGTGAAAAGTTAGAGCTATAAGTAAAGTATTTATTGTAAGTAATTTGTTTAAGTAACAAAACATATAAAGCTGAATAAAAATAGTTTATTTGAAAAGGTTCGAATTAAATAATATTGTGATATTATCATATTTCTAAGTTCCAATGTAAAAATTAAAAATATTCAACGCGAATAACATTGAACTACGGTTAAATTTTCAGTTAAATCTCTAAGTGAAATTCTTTCCTTTTATTAATTCTTTAAGGTTTTAAGGTTTACTATAAGGTTTTTGAGTTTTCTGTATTTTAGAATACCAAAAAACTACGCATTTTTTAATGCTTCATCACTTTTTAGTGCCTCACTGCTGGGCACGGGCCTTCTCTCACCTAAATTACGAGTTGAGAGAGTTCAGGCCTTAATCCACACACGCCGACCAAGTGCGGGTCCTGGAATGATTAGTTCTTAGACATGCATGCATTGGTTCTCGTACGATTTTTTCCTTCATTGATATTGAGCAGCGGCGATGATACAATCCACACAAAGATGTGTGCGCACGAGCCGGGTTCGAACCCACGACCTTATATTTCGAAGGTGAGGCTGATACCACATTATTAGACGCATTTCATAATACCTGAAACCACCACCTTCTCACTACATCATCGTAGACTACATCATAGCTTAACATCAGGCAAGTTGTAGTCAAGCGCCAGCATATCGAGGAATAAAAAAAAATTGCATTCATCTCAAAAACAGTTAGTGGTAACCCTGTAGTCAACAACAAGCGACGTAAAGATGAATCACGACCAGACGATGTCCGCCCCAAGCGATTGACAAGAATCGAGCGCTTTTCAATTCACAATTCTATCACAAAAGAGCTTTCTACCGATTCTCTACCTAACAAGAGCCTACTTTTTAAACTTTTCGTTCGTTGGATTATTTTACGGATTACGTAGTTAGTAATTTTATCAGTAACAAAATAATCATAGTGCAGAAACATTTCAACACGACGGGCCGGTGGCGAGGTCGGTAACATACTTGCTTTTCTTGGCTATACTTATAATAGATATTTACTTGGGTGTAAATATCTATTTTATGTATATATTTACAAAAGAAAAGTATTATATTTATAGTAAATACCAGTTATCTGGTTTCCATAACACAAGCTCTACTTAGCTTGGGACCAGATGACCGTGTGTGTTAATGTCCCACAATATTTTTTTTTCACGCCGCGTAATTGCCAATATTTAAGTATATATTTACAAAAGAAAAGAATTATATGTAGTATATTATCAGTTATCTGGTTTCCATAATACAAGCTCTGCTTAGTTTGGGAACAGATGATGATGTGTGGTAATGTCCCACTAACCAAGGTGTCAGCGAGGGTACCCATGACTGTCGCTTCTCGCAGCACCAGCAGTATTATTTCGAACACGCAGGATTTCCTAGAAGCAGGCGGGTCTCCGTCACACCCGCCGCCTAACGCAAGGATCTAAAAGAAAATAGTTCGCCGCGCGGGGGTCCGGACCTCCTCATAACGCAACGGCGCACGAGTCTAGTGAGACGTATACATTAACAAGGTTGGTGTATGAAGCGTATGACCGACGGCTTAATGTATACGAGACACGGAGGTTTTACCACTGACATCCTAAATACGAACTAGTGCTAAGGAATTCTCTTTTTTTCTCTTGGTCGGAATTCAACCCTGCGATTTCAATCATTTGGTGTGAACAAAATTCTTACAATATTATGTTAGTTGATAAAATATTTTTAATGAAAAATCAACTTTACAATTGCAAGAAAATTTACCCAAAAAAATTACTTACTCAAACTAAACTAAAAAAAAAGACGGGTTGCACTCCGGGAGTGCCAGCAGAAGTGAAAAACATTCGCGCAAGCGCCCTGCGCTGCCTAAACGAAACAGTAGGCCCAGGCATACATTTTCGCCGCGCCGTAGAGAGGGGATAGCTGTCTACTCTCCATCCGTCTTACGCTTTTTCGATCAGGTCACGTGTCCTGACGCGAGTTTAAGATTTTATACCCATTACAGAAAAAGTGCTCAACGCCGCTAAAGAAGTTTTCACTTCAAAAAAATTGTTTTCCGAACGGAAACCAAAATAAATGAGTAGGCTCTTAATAGATAATAATATACTCTCTAGAATATTAGGCGCTCGGGAAATATTTATTTAATGTTATTTTTTCATTAACAGACCTTTTTAGGTTTATAAAACATTGTATCAATTTCAACGTGACGATGATTTGTGTTGTTATTTCACTGATTAAAAGATAACATTCTGAAGACACCGCTTCTTTAAAAGGGAAAATTCCAGGACACGATTCTGTCATCCAGAAGTCTTTATTAGATCAGAGTGTCAATAAGGACTGTTTTGTACTTTGAAGACAGTTGCTAATCCATTGCTGTTAATCTTTTGATACTTGTTAAGTATTAAACCTCCGCTATATTAATAAAGTACCAGAAAACCAGCAAGCGACAGAATTTTATCCAATTTATCATTTGGCACAATTGAATTCGATCGGAGCAAATCAGTTTTCTGAGCACGATCGAGGGTGACTTCCGTGGCTGTGGTCGGTGGCTGTTAATACGGGAGAACATAACTCACGGTTATGTCTGCACAAGGGTAGGCAGGTGTATATCACTAATGCTTCTCCAGATGATGTAGTCCTGATGTTATTGACTAAACCCCCGACGCACAAGTAACAAAAAGCAAAATAAACTATAAAGAACATAATTTTAGAAATTCAGTCACTTGTGACAACACTTTAAATTTTGAATTGCTCATCTGTAGATTCTATAGAACTATGAAAGGGGTAACTTCGAATATGAAGATTTTCTTGAACAGTATATACTACAGTATATACTAATCACCTCAGAACCGCATCGTATTCTGTCGATTTTTATGCTGTTCTAGGGCTCAAAGTTGTTGCATAGATAATGTCAATCCATCACCCATTTTTTTGTCGGAGATTAAAATAGAATTCGATAATGTCCACAAATTATTATCTAGTTTGCCCAAATTCGAGCAAGCCACGTGTTGGAATAAATTCATTACATTAACTTAACTTAACTTGTAAATATTTGAACATAGTGGAGCCTCTGAGATATTTTGTCCTGCCCACAAATCTTTGTGTAGTTTGTTTCATAGCCGCTGGTCAGTATCGGTGAAAGAAAACATCGTGAGGAAACCGGAATGTCTAAGAACTAATCATTTGAGGACATGTGACATCTACTAACCTGCCATGGCCATCGTATGTAACCTACTAATAATATCCTACTACCACTTAGTTTAAAAGACATTCAGAGGAAGACCCCTGTTTAACCTTTCTGTTTGAATTATCTACTATTCTGTTCCAAGTATTTCTAGTCGAGGTTAGCCACAAAACTAGAATAGACTGTAAAGGTATTTGAAACTAGGTTTAGACTTGTGGTCACTGTTTGTCTGGAACCAAAATTACTAGCTGTGCCTTCTCAAGTATTTTTCTCAGTTAATTTTTCACTAATAACCCGCCCCGGCTTCGCAAGGATACATATTATACGCTTAAGCCTTCCTCATGGATTACTTTGTCTATTATTGACCGTAAACCGCATGAAAATCCGTTCAGTACATTTTGAGTTTATCGCTAATAGACAGCAGAAGCAACCTCATTTCATACTATATTAGCGGCCCGCTACAGCTTCGGCCCACTAAACAATTTACAAAAAATTTGATAAATAAAGAACCGCTCTACCGATTTTGTGCAAACTTCACATAAACCATCTACCAAATAGTCCAAACAATGCCTAAACATTGAAATAAAACTACTTTTTAACGGATTTTATCGCGGTTTATTTTAGATTTTAGATCCCGACGTTTCAAAGTCTTTCCAGACTTCATGTTCACGAGTGGAAAAGAAAAGAAAAGAAAAAACTTGGTCTGAAAAGACTTTGAAACGTCGGGATCTAAAATCTAAAATAAACCGCGATAAAATCCGTTAAAAAGTAGTTTTATTTCAATGTGTGATATTCGCGTAAATCTAAGACAATACAATGCCTAAACATTTGGTTTGAATAGGTAAGCCCGTTTTTGAGTTATAAAATTACAACGAAAAGTGGCATTGATTTTTATATGTTTTAAAGAATAGATTTGTATTATAGCAGCCATTTCAGGTAAGGCAATTTGATAAGTTCAATGGATTCTAAATAATTATATTTTTTCTTGCCTTTTACAATTTCTATTCTCTGATGCGGTTAGCTACCAAAATTAAACGAGCGACTGCTATAAGACCTCGAAACCTCGATAGTTAGACCAGGAGTCAGATTATATTAGGTTTCTTTACCAGTAACGATTGTCCGAGATGTTTGAAGTGACAACTGAAACCGACGGCTTAACATGCTCTTCGAGGCACGGTGGTTTTTAACCAACCAAACACCGAAACAAATCTTTGTTGTTACACAAATATTGTCCTACGACCTCCCGGTATAGGCTAATCAGATGGCTTATTATGCGATTCAAATATGAATAGGACTGGAAATCCGCCATCTTGAACGGGATTGCACGATATCTTCACATTTTTTAGTACAGTGGGCTAAAAAGTTTGTTCGGTAGAATAATCACATCTAGATGATAAAAAATAAAAAATGCGTATTAATTTTTGCCGTTGGAGTAAGATTAGACATTTGGGGTAGAATGTTTAGGTACGAACATATTTTATTAACTTCAGACGAAAAAAAGCGGTGTTAAAGTTAAAAAGTGTGTTTATCTCCGTGTATCTTGTATTTGTGTACAAGTTTGGCATCCTATCGCGTAAAGGAGAGGTCAAAAGAGGGATAGTATTTTAAACACCAATGTGGTGTACCTCATTGGAAAGCTTATTTAATAAACTATTAGAATTTAACTAAACACGAATTTTAGGAGCACCCATTTTTGTATAAATCAAAAAAATGTAACAGAAAAACAAAACGCACATTACCTTTAATTATTCATTTCCTAAGCAGTATAAATATTGCAATCATGTCAATAATTGCATTGTGTTTAAGTACTTTTTTCTTGCAATATTATTTTAGCTGCAGTTTAATGTAATTATGACGAAAAATATTAATTATCTTATTATTGTAATAACAAAACGCGTGTAATCTTCTTCTTCTTCTTTTAATTATGGCCTCTGCAGAAATTATTCCGCAATTTTGCCAGTGTCAAGTTTAAATAAGTATATAAGTTTTTAAAGATTAGTAGTAAAAAACTAAAAAACTGCGACGTTCTAAGACGCCATTTTTTTCTTACTCGTCACGCGTGTAATAAAAAAAGATTATTACGGGAAACGTCACGATGTCATTGTCATTGATCAGTTTGATTGACAGCGTTCTAAATAATTTTATTTTTTTTGATTGCTCTATTGTCATTTGGGCGGGGTTGCCAATTGCAATAATCATAAATATTGCATTAAGGATTCTTATTTTCAGTTTCAATTTAAAATAAAATGGGAGGGTGTAAAATTATTTTAAATGCACCAATAAATTTAAATAATTATGCTCTAATAACCTATTTAACTCAGATTGTTGTTCAAATTTACAATTATTTTAATCCCAGACTCTATACATTTTTTGAACGTCTCCTTTACCGAAGTAGGTAGCTGTATGTAACTACAAATGCAAGTAAAGTTTTCTACATAAATTACTTTTCCATACATTTTACAATAATATTATTGTCTGTAGTTCGATATTTTGTGCTGGCGCTACTTTTGCTTGGTTTTGGGTATGAAGTTAGCCGCGAGTCTAGTCCTATTCTGTTTTGAAACGCATAGTACACCGCTCAACTGCTGAGGTCATCTAAATGATGATGATATATAAAGTCCGTTGAATAATAACTGTACAAGCTTGTACATTATTAGCCAAGTACTTACACGTGCCTAACTGTGACGTAGTACCTATCATTTGACACGCGCATTAGTTATAATATTGTGTAATCTACATATATCATAACATTGCATATTTAGTACAATAAAGAGCATTCGTACAAATCGGTTGTCTCCTTCATATAATTTTGCAAGTGTTGTACTCTTATCATATCAATACCCTAGTAATTTAGGAACTAACATCTCCCTCAGCATCCTATCATATCAGTGTACGTTGGGAAACACCCAACAATAACCTTCCCAGAATTCAGGCCAACAATGTTTCATGAAGAGAAAATCTAGCCTAGCTATACATGTAAAGATTTTAGATCTGAATGCAGAACTATCGTTAACAGCAGAAACAGCTACCATTGTGTACGGATGTACTGAGATATGGTTGAATAGCTCTTGAAACGGGCTATAGCCAATTGTGTCTAGACTAAATGCTTATAAATTGAGGAATGCTTGTCATATTAGCTGAAAATGGAAATTATGTGAATGTATATCTCACATAATAAATATCGTATAAAAAATTACAATACGTTTTCTTATAGTTAATATTTATTTGCAACGACCAGATACAACGTGCCCTTTACAAACTGAAAAGGTGCATTCAGCTCCTCAATAGAATCATTTTCCAACGGAATTACCCGGTTCGTTATTTTTTTGAATTATTTTTTGTTAATTTTGCTTTATTTACTTGGAGGACTTAGGACGTGTGTTCTTTGTATGACATAGGCATACGATAAGAAGGAATTCTTAAAAATTTGTAGGTAGGTACTCTAAAGGGGGGTAACGTTTTTATGGGACTACCCAATTCCTTATGCAATGTTTGAAGTAGATTTTCTTAACTCTTCATCAGATTTGATAGAAGGCGTGTTTCTTATTTTATTGAAATTCATTGATAAAAATTTGGATTGGTTTGTACAAAGACGAGAATTTGAACGAACAAATGAAAATAAGCTATCTTCTCCGATACTACGCACACTTTTGACGATTAAAATTTCATACAACATTTTAATAAAGTGATAGTAAGTATCTAGTTGATGTTCACAACAAAATACATCGCTTTACAACAGACACACAATTTGTGGTCACGCGCAAACCAAACAATAAAACAGTAAATATTCGAATGCCAAAACTCGAACATAGGATTGGGACGGAATTCAACCTAGGACATCGTCATCATTAATCAGTGTAATTTGTTACAGATGGTGACAGAATATGAGGAGTACCAATATCTTGAGTAACGAGATGAGACCGTCACCATGAGCCGGCGAGGACCTTGCAGGAGCATCGCCATCAGCGTTATACAGATCATCACTATTATATGTCAAGGTAATCAATGTAATCATTAGCAATTTGAGATAACCAGTGAATTTTGACCGAACATAATTGCTTGAGATTTTCTCTCAATTCTTACAAAGCTCGAAGAAATAACCCTAATAAGGGAGATTCTCTTTCTCCATCTCTACTTTATCAGATTGGCTATTAGTACTTTAACTTAGAAACAAACGGCGTTCACAGAAGCCATGGTCTTTTGCACGTCACAAGCAGAAAGAAATAAACACATTTATGAATAGACACTAGCTTCTCAGCTGCAACTCGCCCGCGGGAACTACATTTTAATCGTGTCTAGCTTTAACAGTTTTAGCCTTCCTCAATATTTGGGATATTTTCAAATCGCACCAGTTGTCCCTGACACACGCGCGTTCAACCAAACTACATGCCGACAGTTTAACTCACGTATCGCCATCTGAGGTACAAAGTCATAAAACATTAAGTAAATCTCTTATAGAACTTTTTAACCACAGATAAAAGTAATGTAAGACTATTCGTCACTGATATTCATATCGCTTGAATCATCATCACGGTCTGTGCAGCTTGAGGAGTCAGAATCTCGGCAATAGGCGATACGCGAGTTAAACGGTCGGCTTATAGTAGATAGCGAGTTACTGGTTCCCTATGGGTTTCGAGGTCTGATGGCAGTCGCTCATATAATTCTGGTAGCTAGCCGCATCAGGTTAGACTGGGAGCCGACCCCAATAGAAATGAGAAAAAGGCAAGGGGAATGATGATGACACTATTAGATGATGGACGTTTATGAGCATATGTTGAAGAAATAACTATTATAAGAGAAAACATATAACAAATGCCTGGCACTATATTGAAAAACAATTTTATTCAAATTGTATCCCAAATAGATTGTCATTGTTAAACAAATATCAACTTTGTGTTATAAAACCAAAAACGTTTGCTGTATTAAAAATTGGTTGAACTTTATCTTATCTTCAGTAAACAATGCACTTTGTGTAACGTATTATTGGAAGTAATAAAGAAGTTAATAATAGCTTTAGTTATACAAAGAAAATCACATGAAAACATAATAAAATTAAATGAACATTACAATGTGAGGTTCAAACTCGCGAAAATTCGCGAATCTAACTTAGTTTTCTGAAATTACACCGAACTTTTCGAATAAAACGCGACACAAGGAGCGAGGCCTTAATGAAGACAATATTTTGAGAGCTCTCAACCCTACTAATTAAATCTCTCATATTCATATAACTAGGGGTATACGCAATATAATTGGTTATAAAATTAGTCGCGGTGTCAATCAATTTGTATTATAACGACGTAATTGTAGTTAAGCGAAATATTTGTCTCTCTAAGTGTAATCATGGTACATGGAGTATAATTAAGACAGGTAGAACATAGTGAATTTACACTAAGAGTCAATTACGTATAAAAAACCGGTCAAGTGCGAGTCAAACTTGCGATTTTTCGACTGGTTTTTACGATAAAATCCGTTAAAAAGTAGTTTTATTTCAAAGGAAATCTTCCGAAAAATAAAAAGTTGAAAAACAAGATAATTTTTGGTACTTACAAGTTTTCGCGAAAATTTAAATTTTATCATATCTATTTATCGTGTTGGTTCAGCACCTTGATTTTTATATTCCTAATATGGACTATTATATTTCAGTATCTGGTATAAATTTCAACTTGCTAGGTCGACCCATTCCTGAGAAAATCGATGGTGAAACACGGACAGATAGACAGGGAGCAGATTATGATATTGCAAAGGTTCCTTTTTACCTTTTCAGGTACGGAACCCTAAATAGCAACTGACACTTACTTTCAATTGAAGCATATTTACTGAATCCCCTCCACCTTTGTGCGCTAAGGCTTAAATAAGTACCTATAGAAATTAACTAAGTGCCCGATAAGTTAATTTTTTTCAATTGATTTTACATTTGTAAATAAATTGAACTTGGTCATAGCAAAAACAACAATATTATTTTTGTATGTAAACCATTTTCTTATTTACATAGAGAGTCTTAGTTGCATCTCGAAGTTTGGAATTGTGCCTGAACGGCAATAAGTTTGCCCCCTATTTCGCATGGGATCTATAGAATCAAATATTTTTTCATCCATGAAAGTTCAGTGTAAGTGCAACCTCAGTGGTATACCATGGGACAGGATCTCTATTCTAAAATATTTCAAGGCTTTCCAGTAATTGCAAGTTCTAAGTGAAGTTTGTTGACCGTGTCTCAAGTCCTTTCAGCGTGATTGCTTCGATTGCTTGAGATCTATCTAAATAGTCCTCCTGGCTCGCTAAGTTTTACTAGCAAAACAATATTCTCTGATTGCTCTTAACCTTTTACGAGTTATAATAAAAATTCTTCGACAATACTAAGTACTAGTACTAGTGCAAGTTACTAGTTTGTTTTTAATTCCATCATAAGCTTGCCTCACCACGACTATCTTGTTGTTGATCGGCGATGTAGTTACGATACCCCAGTAAATACTGTTTTATTTGTGACTGAACAGATGAAAACATACGGTTTATAGCTATCAGGAAACAGAGATGCTGGCAGCGAATTCTATAATTTGGCAGATCACATACTAAAAGAGGAAGTAAAAGAAATCTATAACAGCACGTTTAGGGAAAATCATTAAAATGTGTGTTAGAAAATGGCAGACGGATCAGTAGATTAAATTAAATGCCTAGGTATTTGAATTTATTCTACTATAGTATTTTCCTAGATTTACGCGAATATAACATATTAAAATTAAACTATTTTTTAACGGATTTTATAGCGGTTTATTTTAATAAACCGTTATAAAATAGACTTATCTTATTTTCTTTTATAACAGAGAAAATGGTTGGAATATACCACCTGCTTAGGACCCAGTGCTTAATTTACTTATACCAAAGCCCAAGCAAAATCAACTCAGAATTCAAGAGACGGTGAGCTCAGTTTGCTTAAATTGGACCGCAACTTAAATAATAATATTTGTAAATAGTCAGAAATAATTGTGATTAATAATGTTTGACGTCCACTCGTAACCATGAACTCTGAAAAGACTTTGAAACGTAGGGACCTAAAATCTAAAATAAACCGTTATAAAATAGTTTTATTTTAATCTACTTAATAATCTCGGCTATAATGATCACTGTATTTACAGCGAACAAAGTCACCGATGAAAATAAAATAAAAAATATCTACAGTAAAATCGCAAAAGTATCTCAGCCTGCGTGTGTAAAGGTTTCTAATGCTGAACCAAGTTAAAGAAAGTTAAAAGTAGAAATTGTTTTGAACCCAAAAAAGTATAAGGGATATTTTATATAAATAATGATGATTTAGGATAATAGAAGGAAATAAATGCAGTTAAAATAGTCAACAACACTTTTAGTACAAAGCCAGTAATCAAAAATGTTAAATTGTAAGAAAATACGTGCTCATATTACGAGAATATTAGTTAATTAAGTAAGAACGTAAAGCGAAATTGGAATTAAGTTCCGACTTAGTAACTTGGATGACGAGTTTTGAACAAATAGAAGTTACAATGGTTAGAGGGGTTTGACTACTAGATGTCAGTGTAATCTGTATATCATTCAAACTATTTAAATTTATGAAAAATATCTTCAAAACTTAATGACGACCAAAACTTAATGATGGCCCTAAACTCGTGGTAATAATTTCTCAGCTTGCAACTGCAGCTTTCTATTAATATTTTTTTCATTTATAATTCTGACTATTCTTATTTAATTATCCTATGTAACACTTTTAACTGAAACAAGAAACATAACATTAAGAAATAGACCAAACGGCCAGCAATTTTAGTTTGTAATTTTCACTTAAGTAACCGAATTGTCGATGTCTAAGTACGAATTCTTATCTTACCATTTTTCCTTTTTCATTCCTTTTTTTAGTTATAATTTTTGGACGGTTATTTAGATTCAGATGAATGATTAACGCCATAAGCAACTGTGAAACAAATGACAATATACACAATCCCATGTTTACAGACGGGATTTCACCCCTTATTCACCCCTTGTACTCAACGTTATCACGCGCAATATCTGAGTGGGGGAATTTGTGCAAAGTTCCGTAATAAACATTATTTTGCTTGTCATAACGAGCCGACAGCTTCGAACTTTGCGGTTGATTAAAAATAACATAAGCTTTTACATTCCTCACTCCAGTTTCAACTCTGTTTATTTACCAAAGTTGCTTTTATGTGACATAAAAAGTGTCGTTCTCAAGTTTTTGTTACTCTCAAGACAAATTTTCCGGTACATCAACAGTATTCAAGATTAATATTTAGGTCAATTTTAATAAATGAGGTAATTTTGATTGTTTGTTTCTTGGTAGGTACGTAGGTTCTTCATTTCATCCGATACCAAGTCTAGTCTAGTGTTACTAGTACATGACAAAAATCAATATTCAGAACTTCTGGTCTATTACATCGTAGAGGCAACCCATTTAAATATTTAAAAAAATAAACTCAAACCGACAACAATCGAAAATTTTTAGAAGGGTTTTGGCTAGTAGTGTGCGCCTGTAAACTATAGGCCTACCGTTTAACTAGCGTATCGCCATCTGAGGTACAAAGTCATAAAACATTAATTAAATTTCTTAAAGAACTATTTAACCACAGATAAAAGTAATGTAAAACTATTCGTCACTAATATCCATATCCGTCTGTGCAGCTTGAGGAGTCAGAATCTTGGCGATAGGCTATACGCGAGTTAAACGGTCGGCCTATAGTACACATATTTTATAATTAAGATTCTCTTGTCTGGAGACTAAGTGTTGAAAAACGTAGCATAATTCTAATAAAAGTAATAGAGAATAGTCTGATGGAGCTGAAGGAGAGTATTAATGGAGAAAGACCTGTATCCAGTGGTGAACTAAAATATACTGATAATAGTGATGACATTCACAATGAATAACTAGAAAACTTTGTTGCAGTGTTGACCGAAGAGCCTCGCTTCGCGGAGCCGATTCCTAACGTGACAGTGGCACTCGGCAGAGATGCCAGTCTGCCGTGTGTTGTCGACCATCTCGGTACTTACAAGGTAACATCAATATAAATCTGACAACGAAGTTGTGCCAATTCATGTTTGTGTATAGATTACGAGCATAATGCTGCATTTTTGGTGACCATCCGTGAAATTTTGGTTTCTGCTAATGAAATTCCTTTATAACTGAATTCTATAGACTACACAATCAGCACCAATAGCTCAATGGGTTGTCAAAAAACTCAGTTATTAATATAAATAGTAAATCAAATAAGGAGCCACTGAAATGATAGTGCCTTAACTATAAAGATATAAAAAACTGTAGAGGTTTTAATTTTTACCGTAGAAAGTAGGTTCTAGAAGATGAAACTCTTATTTCTCTTTTTTAGACCATAAAGGTACTTATTTTCGGTAAGTTTGAAGTAGTTTTTGCAGATGTAAAAATTGACCATATTTCCAAAAAACTTTTCTATCATACAAAAAAAATGTTTGATCAATATACCTAAAGAATGAAAATTATTTTCATTTAGTTTCCTTTAAGTAATAGAAGAATAAATACAGAAGATAACCCTAATCACCATAGCTAGTGAAATAGAAATATTATTTTAAAATGTTAATGGTCTTCGAGTAGAGATAAGGCACTCAGCCTTGGAGTGAATGAAATATAATGTAATTATCTCGTCAGGGAGCTTAGGGTATATCTACACGTTATTAAGTAGATGTTTTTTTACACTGTGCGTTTTTATACTCTACTACTTCGTACAGCCTCAATTTTTAGGGTGTTCCCGGCAATTATTTGAAGTTTTCTCACTTTTTAAACCTTCCCTAGACCTCCACAAACATTTCAAGACCATTTTAAGATAAATCCGTTCAGCCGTTCTCGAGTTTTAGCGAGACTAACGATCAGCTATTGATTTTTATATATATAGATGTAGCTTATTATTGTATGTTTGGTTTTCTAAGCATAGTAAACTCATGTTTCACTAAAGATTCATTTTTAAAAATAAAATTCAGTAGCAAAAATTGGTTGCACGCATAAGCATGGACCAAATAAGGAGTAAAAAATTTGGACTACCAGTAAATTTGCTGATTTCATAAGACCTCACAGGGGAACCTATGTGCCACATTTGGAGCCACATTTAGACCCAGTGGTTTGGGCTGTATGTTGATGTCAGTCAGTCAGTTTCTTATTTTATACATATTTAGATTTTATCGATAAATTCGTTATATTAAAATCAAAATTCAATTAATTAAAATAGTTTTGATGTTTTAGCGACGGGCAATATAAAATAAACATGAAGAAAATTATGTTCAATCGAATGAAAAATCTTTGTCGTTTTGATTCTCAACTCGATTAAAATCGCGTCATGAGAGTAAGCCCTTACAATCCACCCCGTCTTGTATTAAACAACGGTACACCATCGTGAAGCCAATTTTGTAATTCTTCGAATTAATTTTGGCCAAGTTTTATGTTCGCAATACTTAGACAAATTTGCTGTTGCCCAATTTGTTGGAGGTATTGAATAATTATGCGGTTGAACTTTCCTTTGGCTATTGTTAACTTTTACTCAAACATGTTACCTCAGAAATGAAAGAAAGTATCTGTTGTTTTTTTTGTTTCACTTTTAAGCAAGATTATTAAATCTGAGTGCCTTCGATGAGAAGTAAGAAGGTACTTTTATACTGATAACACGTATACCATCTTTGTCTTCATTGTCACTTAAAACTGTGAGAAATTGAGAACAAACGTGCTGTCAGTTATGTATGAAAATCTATTTAAAGTCCTACACTGTTTTACCTAAATTTATTCAGCGTTTAGTGTTTACTTTTACCTCTATTATGTTAACGGGTAAATATAGTATAGGACCCACCAACGCTCCTGACTAACCCCTCTTGTCCTTACTAATTATGCTGCTATAATAAATATTGTTGAACAAATTAATGCAGTAATTTCAGCCTGTATTCCACTCGAGCTACGGTTATTCATTAAGTCTACGTCATAGCTAACACAAAGGTAGCGCAACCTAATAGAACTAAGATAAGGGTACGATTCCATTGAGAAGAGTAAAAATCGCTACACTTATTAAACCAAAGCGATACTTATGTAGCATCACCAGAAAATGGGATTGTCTAAATAATAACGACAGGAAACGCCTCATGTTGATTTTTAGGATGACATTTATAGAAAATTACGTGGTATATTATGTTTGTTGTTTATGATTTCGATCCAGCTACTTATAGCAAATTTAACTGCGTGGAGTTTTACAAATGTATCGCTAATTCTGCTTCAATGGAATCACACCCTAAGGTCAGTTTCAGATAGGCGATTAATAGGATAGTTTGCGTATTATTGATCTGTGTGTCTATTGCCTACATGCAGTAGTGATGCTTAATAATGACTTTAATAATAGTGAACATCGTTTGTATGAGCAATAATAAAAAAAAATTAAGTATAATGGTATACATAGCGCTTACGCCTTTATTACCCGAAGGTGTAGGCAGAGGTGAATATTACCCACTTTTCACCGGCTATGTTTTAGGTCCCATACCATCATCAGGCACAATTGTAAACTTTGTAATGGTGGCTGGATGTTTATTAGCCTTTAACAAGAAACCTACATCCACCAACCCGCATTTGGCCAGCGTGTATGGATTAAAGCCTAAACTCTCAACTCATAAGATAGTTGAGAGAAGACCCGTGCCGAGCAATAGGACACTAAAAAGGGTTGATTTGAACAAGAAACCTACTGACGAGATTTGAAGCTCTGCACTTTTTAAGGAAGATAATAATAGTAATAAGTTTATTTAATCTAAATTAAAGATCTTTTAACATCAAACATAAATTATTTACTGTGAACAAAAAATGGAACCCAATTCTGACGTCAACGGAGCATTTAATAATTTAAGGTAAAGATTTGATTATGAAGACGTTTTACCTGAAAGCTGTCTTACAACTTCAACAGTTGCAATAAACCGATTAACTAATTCACAGTTGAACGCCACCATTCGACATAATAGATATTTTCTGCATTCAGACATTTTCACTAATTACTGCTTCGTAACTGGATATTTCAGTCTTTCGAAAAACTACATTTCAACAAATAATTGTTTCAGAAATCTCAAAATTGTATTAAAATCACTGAAGGTATTGCTTACTTTCCTATACTTTTTGTCTTATTCCAATCCATGGGATATCGCAAGTATCTTTTTAATAACTTCTCTTTCCTTTTTTATGCGTTGAATTATTCAATCTAATCCAGCTGGTTTGGCATTATTGCCTGGTTTTTACCGTTTCATTAAATATTCATTTTGGATATATATGGATTTTTCTTGGGGATTTCCTTATTAATGGCTTATGTATTTATTGCTTTGATTAAGCAGTAATATAATAGCAAATTCATAATTTTATTTTCTTCCAGAGCACGTTGATGTACAAACTAATATTATCTTAGGAAATTTAACACAGAATAGGGCCAAGATTATTTATCTGACTGCATTTGTTCCCCGAGAGTATCCAATAGTTCGGCCGCAGTCTCATTAAGTACATTGTCTTGTTCTGCTATGTATTTGCAATGTTCTGCATCAGCTACAGTTATCTGACCAGTTCGGAAGTGGTAGGCCGTTTGCCATTAGGTAATAATAGAGCTCAACTTGTACGAGTATTTGTTATTATAATTATGTTTACTCTTATTTACACACATGAATACTTATATATGGATATTGTTATTTGTAGTATAATTTATTTATTAATATGACATAGAAAACATAATATCACAAATAATATTACAATATTACAAAGCGCATAACAATTTAAAAATTTAAAGTAATTCTTCTGTGTAATTTCAGGAAATGAACTATCTTTAGACAAAAATTTCAACAAATATTTGTGCCATTTTTATGGAAGACAAAGGTTAATATTTAGAGCACCTAGCAGCAAATATTTTAGTAACGTTAAGTTACTGTGTTAGACTAAATTAGCGTACTCCTTTAGCCAATCGTGTTTCATATTTCTCTTCGCAATTAAGCTGAGGGAAGCAACAACGATTAACTTATTCATGAATGTGCTTGAGTCTAATTATTTATTTTATTTTACGATCCCTATTACCCTAACACCCTCCTCGTAAATACTTGAGGAGGTAATTCTGAATTTTGAAGTAATTTCAACAGCGCTAGACGCTTCATTTCGAATATAACTTGTAGATCTTCTGGCTTTGTATTTATCTTCGTGTATTTTGTCGAAACTTTATCTGTTTTAACTTTTACCGTTGAATTTACTTTAGACAATTTATCAGGAATTTTTTATATTTTTATTATTTTCAATATTGATTCAATTAGCATATTGTCTATATATTTGGCAGAATACTGCTGTTGAAGCCTAATAAAGTTCCATAGATGTTTGTTTATTTAAATCTTAAGGTAAAGCTGCTATAGAGAATAGAATCAATTGTACACATGTTCCATCTGGAAGTTTTTACATTTGACACCGATAAAATCATCGTCATCATCAAATGATAACATAAAATATTTCGCTTATTTTAAGCAAATCATTGAAAATGTTTCAAAATCGATACATGCTATTTCATTTTTTCCTTATGTCTTCAATTTAGGACACCGAATCTAAAAGAGTGCAATGATAAGTGATTAAATTGTAATTATATTGAGATGTCTGTGTCTTCCAACACAGGCATTTTTTGCATAAAGGAAGGATCCGTCCCATGTAACACATACCTATTGTAATTTTTGTCAAGGAACGTTTTTTGTATTTGTATTTTCTTTATAAATGCTGCGTTTCGCTCGGTTTGACTCAAGTATTTCTAATCACTAAAAAGCATAAACTTCCTGCAAATTGTTCGTCTCTCACAATTGTATTATATCGCACGGTTGATTACAAAACCAACATTAATTACGGTAATACCCTCAACGAGTGCGTGTTTATAAAACGTGTGCTAACAATGAATACATTTCAATTAGGCACACGGCAGTATTGGTTGTCATTTGGTTAAATTAGATTCAGTAATGGATGCGTGGAAATTATGCTCTCCATTGTTTGTTAGTTAGACATTGCTTCTATTGTCAACCCTCAGCATTATATGAATGTCTCGTTGTTTTTTGAAGTGAAAACTTCTATAGCGGCGTTGAGCACTTTTCTGTAATGGGTATAAAATCTTAAACTCGCGTCAGGACACGTGACCTGATCGAAAAAGCGTAAGACGGATGGAGAGTAGACAGCTATCCCCTCTCTACGGCGCGGCGAAAATGTATGCCTGGGCCTACTGTTTCGTTTAGGCAGCGCAGGGCGCTTGCGCGAATGTTTTTCACTTCTGCCGGCACTCCCGGAGTGCAATTTTTTATTCTAAAATTATGTCTGTCTTTATGTTGACTTTTCTCGGTATAACCAATGAACCAATTGAAATAAAATTGAGTGTGGAGATAATATGATGTATAAATGGATGTTTATGCGATTTTTCACTTTCCTGTTAAAAGGAGATTAATTAGTACGATAAACGAAATACGCGCGGACATACCATGCAGAGAGGGTGGGTCAGAATTGTTGCTCTTTTAAGGTTTCTTACCCTAAGGAGGCTTATTCCACTGCCACCTTCTCACCGATAATCATTCGTAATCACGAGTGAATTGGTATACTGGGCTGGTGCGTTCCATCGTAGACTACATCATTGCTTAACATCACTCAAGTTGTAATCAAGCGCCAGCCTATAGAAGAATTAAAAAAAACAGGAAGTAAGTTAATTAAATATTTGATAGTATCAATAGTAATTATAGAGATAGATGAATCAGAAACTAAAGTATTAAAAAGGCTAAATAAACAGCAACAAACCAAAAGTTTAGACAAACAAATATAAATCAGGAACAAAAAGCAATAAGCGTTTGTGTAAGTGTAAGCATAAGTGTTTATGATTGGGCCAAGTTGCTAATTATAACGTGTCCTATTATGCTTTATAATAGTTTGTGCGACTTGTTTGATGGTATTTATGAAGATAGTAAACTTACGATATCGGTGAGTAATAAAAGAATAAGTCAACCATGGATTACCAAAGATTTACATTTACTTATAACTAAAAGAGATAACTTATTTAGACAGTGGAAATCGACACCATACAACATGAACAAAAGGTTAGAATACACAAAGTTTCGCAATAAAGTTAATAAAATCATAAATGCTGCCAAAAACAAGTATAGACAAAACCAAATAAATACCTGTAAAGGTGATTTCAGAAAAATATGGTCATGTATAAATTCATGGCTAGGCCGAAATAAACAGAGCTTAGATCAATGTATTTTAAGGTACCTAGGTTCAAATGACAGTTTAAATAATATATGTAATAACTTTACTACAACTTTTACAAAAGAAATAATCGACATAAAGCATGTTTGTAGCAATAAATTTTTGGAAAGGAAGTCTTATGTCGAAGAAAGCAATGTTAGTTTTAGGTATAAAAAAGTAGTTGCTTCAGATATAGATAAGATAATTACAAGGCTATCTAGTGAAAAAGCTCCAGGGGCAGACAAAATAAGAATGAAGGATATTAAGTTTTGTAAAAAACAGATTAGCCCCATATTAGCACATTTTGTTAATTTGTGCCTAACTAAAAATAAATACCCTGTACAGTTAAAAAAATCAATTATCAGACCTTTATATAAATCTGGGTCACATTCAGAATATACTAATTATCGTCCAATTGCAATATTGTCTGTAATAGATAAAATTTTAGAAAAAGTAATTGTTAACCAAATCAGTGAATTTTTAGAACAGCATAACATACTGTCAGATGCTCAACATGGTTTTAGAAGGGGCCGCAGTACTGTTTCCGCATTGACAAAGTTTGCCGATGAAATCAATGAAAGTTTAAACAACGGAAAACAGGTTATAGCCATGTTTATTGACTATAAAAAGGCTTTCGATACCCTTGATCACGGAGTGCTTCTAAAAGCTATGGCTAAATGTGGCATCAGGGGCCCCATCAATGACTGGTTCAGAACTTACCTGACTGGCCGAACAATGCAAACTATTGTCGCTGGGGAAGCAGGACTGGAGGCATCCGTAAGTATGGGTGTGCCGACCGGCTCAGTGTATGGGCCGGTCGGATACATAATGCATGTTAACAGTGTCACAAATTGTTTGCAATATTGCACTGCTTATATGTATGCAGATGACATGTGTCTTATGTATGCGTCTAAGGATCTTACAGAAATTCAACAGAAAATACAGTCAGACTTTGAGAATATCACTAAATGGGCCCATGACAATGGCATAATTATTAACTTTTCAAAAACTAAATGCATGCATATAAGCTCCCCTTATAGTGGGGCTGCAAAGCAATTTGCAAGGGGAAATGTGTATGTAACTGGTCATACATATGAGTGCTTGCACAGCAACAAACTACATTGTAACTGTAAACACAGAATTTGTCAATAACTTTAAATATTTAGGCCTAACAGTAGATACAAAATTTTGCTGGAAATTACACATAGATAATGTTTGTAATAATCTTCGACGTATATTAGGTAAATTTTACCATCTAAACAATGTGCTGTGTAAGCACACAATGTATACAGTCTACTATGCATTGGCTGATTCGTTGCTAAGTTATGGGCTTAGTGTTTATGGTCGTACATTTGATACATATCTTAATGAAATTAAAAAGATACAATTAAGACTATTAAAATTCTTAGTCGATAAAAAGATGAAAAAATCCTGTAAAGGGGACTATGATCAACTATTTAGATTGTGTAAAATACTACCTGTTAACAAAAAAGTTGTGTATTTGGTTGCATATCAAAATTACTTAAATAATGAAATTAAAATTAAAATTAAATATAGATGTGAAAGGAGGAATAAGCAAAAACTACTTGTAAAACCTAAAACTGTTAACTACTATGGAAGAAGGACAACAAAATACATGGTCCCTAACATATATAATAAAATAGATGAAATAAGATTAGAGGAAAATTTGTCAATACAAAGTGTTAAGAATAAATTAAAAAATATACTTTTGAACAGCAATACATAACATTAGGAAAAATTACTTTATACTAATTTCTTTATATTTTGTTAAAAACATGCATGTACGTACAATATGTTTTTTTAATTAAGTTATCTGAGCGTTACTTGCCAACAAACTGTTTTTACAGTTTGGCATGAGATATATTTATGTAACATTGTACCATTTTATTTGGTTAAAAAAATAAAAAAAAAAAAAAGCAATCCAAACATGACCCAATTAAAAGTTGCAAATGTTATTTTACAAATTAAAACCAAAAAATAGAGAGTTAAGTGATACCTTATCTGATACATAAAAGTCATAAAACAGGAAAAATTAAACTGATACAATCACACTAAACATTATCATAATAAGAAATCCCTTCTAACCGTATTCCGGCGATGACGGCCTGTCTAAACCCTCTAGCCAGATACGTTGTAGATGTAATAATAATATCCAAAGACATTAGCACACGCGGTCATCTGATGCCAAACTAAGCAGAGCTAGTACTATGGAAACCAGATAGCAGATAATGTAATACATACAATATAGACAATTACATTGAACTCAAGACAAACAGACATGTTCATCACATAAATGTCTGCGGTGTGAAAAGCAAGTATCTTACCGATCACGCCATCGACCCGTCAAATAGTGTAAAATGTGTATGGAAATACAAAATCACCACATTTTGCCTTCACTCTTATAGTTCGGTGGGAAGAAAAGGCTGGTGACCAGTGCGGCTCCAAGTACAGAACTGAAGACTTAGCGTCCTGGCTTATACACAGGAGTCACAATACTAACTTTCTGATTGATTCGTTGTTGTGAAATTAAAAAGTTCTCGAACACTCTTTTTGGTCTGAGGCATTATTCGAATCCACGGCCTCGAAGGCTAAATGCGAGTATAATGCCGAAACCCCAAAGCCAATGAAACAGTAGCCTATTAAATCGAATATTGAAACAAAAATATTATTGTAATTTTTTTTCTATTTTAGTAAGTTATAAAAGTAGGTATTGTTGGAAAAAGATATAATAGAAGAGAAATAAAACGGCAGTAGAACATAACGACGGATTCAAGGGACCCTAATCAAATATACTTTAGTCGGGTCCCGTATGAACTGGATTTATAACGTAATGTACCTACCTACTTACCTATAGACCATATTTGCTATTGGGAAATACTTTTATTCATTTCTATACAACACCTGTCACAAAAATCCTTCATAATCATAATATTTAGCAATATTAATTTTCTATCCACTTTATGAAATACCTAACTACCTATTGGGTAAACACCTCTTCGGTCAACCTAACAACTAAACGTTGGCAAAATCACTTTCAAAAACGGTGAACATCAAATATTTTAAAACGCGAAGTCTAATGATTATATTTACATTAGTTTTTCCTGAAGGTGCAAGCAGAGGTAGTTATAGTTATAGTTTGGAGCGGGCTATTTTTCCGCAACTCGACGTCTTATAAGTGCGCCTATTTTGCGTGATTGGGCTGGCAACGCTATTGCCAGCCCAGCTCCAGGAGAAATCCCAGCAGACCCTTTACGTTGCCGATGGCCTCCCGGAGCAGAGGTAAATATCACTCATATTCTGCGGGCTACATTCCCCGGATTCAGGCCATATAATAGGCGTAAGGCGAGCCTATTGCCGTTTTTCAACACAAGCTGGTTTCGCATCTCTTTGAATCTTTACTGTTATTAAGCGAACACGCTTGCCTTAAACCAACAAGGCAGTTACATCCTTAGCCGCTGGAACTTTTTACTTTCTATGTAAGTATACTAATCTGATTAGTTTAATATACTAAGATTATCGCCAGAGCTTAATATTAATCCCATAGACAACAGAGCTAAGACAGGGATGCCAGTTGTGGAGCTAAAGATAACAAACTAGACAAACACAGACCCAAGCAAATACTTGCTGTGTGCAAACATGTCCGGAGACTCGATGAACTGCACTAGACAAATCTACTCATAATCCTGGCTTAAGTTACTATCTTACATAAAAACAGATTTTTTTTTTTAATCTCACTATTATTAGGAATGCAATATTTTTTATGGATGATGTGTTGTTATTTACTATTCTTTCACAAAAACTACTGAATGAATGATTACTAGAAGACATTTCACATAGATCAATTTTTGAATTCCACACACTTTTTATCTTATCCTATACCTACTAATCTAGTAAATAGTAGTTTAAACTAGCAGTTTAAAAATCTACGTAAAAATCATAGTAATAAAAAACGATTTTGAGAATCAGTCTACATATAGGAGAGAAATCACTGTAAAATATACAAACAGTAAAAGTCTATTTGCAAAGCAAAATATTCGGTAGAGTATCCATTCAATCCCAATTCGTAAAAAGGAACGCAAAACCTATATTACAAACTTTTTAGTTCTGTCAACAAACAAAACAAAACTAATATTTCAAAAGTCAATAGTTTCGAATTCCGAATTCAAAACATCGGAGCACCGAGCTCAAACGGCAAAAGTAATGTTGGATGAAGGAGCATTTGAAATTGCCGTTAAGTATGTGGTGGGGATATAAAAAGGGGGCAAAGAGGCTTAGAAGGCTTTGCGAGGTTCACGAGTGCCAAGTTTTCACGGAGTTATGCCCTTATAGCTTGTTTGTTCACATTCCATTTCCTATGTGATTAAGTGTTGGATTTTATGTCAGTTTAGAATGAACGGCACATTTTTTTGTTTTATGTGACAGACGAGTTCGTAACTTTATTTCACGTGTGTTAGTAGGTATTTAAAATATATTCATGAACTTTCTATTGTCGTCCAGCAAAGGAGTATCCCGGACAGCAAAAAGTAGTTCTAAAACTCATTAGAAATAATGTTCGTTAGAAACACAGTTTTCTATGAAAACTGAGAATATTTGCAACAAAAATCTCATTAAAACTGTTCTTAGTTTCTGCACACTGTCTTTAAGAGAAAATTACCCGACATTTTCAATATTTTGCATGAAACATACGGAGAATAATGCAATTACATTGCAACACCGCACGGTGTCAAGATGTGCGCGTCGGTCCCAAGTTGGGGCGCCAATATCAAGAATACCAAGAAACGTACGTAAATTGGCTTGCTACATCTACTTGTGTTACAATGAAGACTCGGGAATCGTTTATATAAAGATTTTTGGGTTTAAAATGTCAAATAAATTTGGTCCCATTGGGCGCCAAAAATATAGTGACACTTTTATTTTTATTCTGTAATTTTATTTACTTACCCTCGTATTTATAAACGTCTATTAAGATCATTATATATAAAATAGATCTATAATTTGTTTGTTTTTGTATGTCATCTTGACATCTGTTAGCAGAGATAAAGTCCATTTTAACTAAAGATATTTTGATGATTAAGTCCGATCTTAGTGCGGTTTTAATAAAATCAATGTAATTTTTATGTCGTGATAAAGGGAGGTTTAAAATTTTAGCAAAAGATACTGACACAATGAATAACCAGAAGTGAAACATTTAAACAGTGAATTGAATAGATATTCAACAGACAATAATTCATATTGTTGAAAGCTAATAGACTAGAGGTGAGTTGAATCGCAGCTGGTGCCACTTTATTAATACCAGGAACTGTACCCGATAAATTATGACGTCACTTAATCACAAATCCGCCATTGCTCTTAATAGCAGCAGAGGTCGAAAAGCATTGATTTATAATATGACTAATTTTGACCCAAATTGTCTAACTTGGCTCTTTGTTACTGAAATTTAACAGTTAATTGCTGAATTGAGACTGAGTTTATGAAAGAGCAGGATATTTAGTAGAAAGCCGTAGTTTCATTAAAGATAAGGGCTTGTATATTCATTAAGGTAATAGTAATAATTTGTAATATCCTAACGTTCTTATTCATAAAAATCGAAGACTCTTTAGTTAAAATGGACTTTGTTTCTTACTTACTAGTTTAAAATGTCGAGGCGACAGACAAAGACGAACGAATTATAAACCTATTTTAGCTATAATAAGTATATACTTGAAAGACGTTTATGAATTCAGGGGTAATAATTAAAGAAAATAGTTACTTAAATGAATCATTAATTTAAATGTACCAACATCATATCAAAAAATTGTGTTTTTAGTAAGAACACTATTTGTGTATAGTAATAATAGTATTTTATTATATTTTCTATGTATTTCACTTCAACCTTTTTCCCACGGCTGGGCACGGGTCTTCTTTCTATCTCACGAGTTGAAAGAGTTTGAACATTAATCCACACACGCTATCCAAGTGCGCGTTGGTAGATGTCAAATGTCCTCGAATATTTAGTTTTTAGGTATGCCGGTTTTCTCACGATATTTTCCTCACCGATATTTACCAGATGTGATGATATAATTCACACAAAGATATTATGATGATTGGGAATCGAACCCGCTACCTTATATTTCAAAAGCGAGGCGGACACAATATTTAATACCCTTCTAAATATATTGCGGCAATAGGATAATAGTTACTATGCAATAATATTAATTACCGTTCTGCTTCAAAAACTTGGTTGAGAGATCTCTCCAAGAGATCATTTTATCAAGAGTTGATACTCCTTACACATAAAAGATTCAAAACGACACTGCACCAGTCCTTGCAGCGTCTCACAAACGCTCCCATCCCGATAATTAAGATAAATAAATAAACAACCGAACTAAAATTTCGATCGGACACTATCCAAGTCAAGTCTCGTAAAATATGCAATGTATCGAGTATTCCGCACTGCGGCAGCCCGTCTGCGGAGCTCACTCTCGAATTTAAGAGACTGTTTCCATTGTACCGGAGACAAAACACGAACCAGCCATTCCCTTTAGGTCAAAATCCACATTAGTTTTCCTCGCCTAAACTAATTTGATTGTCCATTCTGCTAGATCATTTTCGTTATTTTATGTAGATTAACCTCCATATTGGTCGTACGGTTAACGTCAATTACGCTTAAAATAGCTATTGTCTTAAATTTACGCGAATATCACACATTGAAATAAAACTACTTTTTAACGGATTTTATCGCGGTTTATTTTAAATTTTAGATCCCGACGTTTCAAAGTCTTTTAAAGGTATTTATAATAAGGCAGTTAGGTGTTTAAGTCTTTTTTTTTAATTTAAGGTATATTGTATGTTGTAATTTAGGAAACTAATTTAAGGAGATTTAGGATTATTCCCTTAGATACTTGTACTATACAACATAATCATTCGAAATGAATAATAAAAATTTCAAATAACGCCTCTATGGGTTCCTGTTCCTGTCAGATGGATAACGTATTAAACCAGTAATGGGTCTGTTTTTATTTATATAACTATGACTTTGTCTTCAATGTAAACGTTTCCTAAACCAACGGTTTCAGACACGATCAAAGTAAACAAGGATACGTGGTTAAGCCAGTTTTGCAGTTTGTCGTTTGGTTTTAGGATCGGTGCCCTTATCTGTTTGTCTGTCTCGCCTCCGCTTACCACAGAATTATCGAAATAAATTTTCAGCTTATGAGTTTGGTTCGACCGTCCTATTTGCTTTTGTCGTTACAAAATTACACTGTTATGACATTATAATAAATAGTGTATCACAAGTAATACACTTATTATGATATTTAGACATATTTTATGGTTTTATGAAGCAGTTACTTACGTTTAACAATAGGTGGTCTTCTCTTAACTGAAGGATTAAAATCTTTATTCGAATACTTTGGCCTATTGAGTTAACCTCAACTGTTTCCTAACAAAAATACAATTGTCAAATATGTCTGGGGATAAAATACATTTTAAGGTAGGTATTACTGTAATTAAAGTTTCCGATGAAGTCACTTTAATTGCACTATTACATACTCTTAAAATGTACTTGATCCGTAAACATTTTAGATTTGTTTATTTCTGCGAACATTCTAATTAAAAAGCATTTTGGAATTAAATTTTTGTTCTACCACTTCCAATATACTCTACGTGTTGAAATATGTATTACTATAAATACTTGAATTCAATTTCACTAAAGTCAAAGTGAAACTACATTTCAATCCATTTTGAACCTATAACCTGAGTTGAGTAGCATAAATTTCAGGTAGATATAGTAAAAGCAGCCGCAATAAACTTTCTATTCTAGTTTTATTACCAGTACCACGGAGGGAATACGTAAAACAACTCACTTTGGTACATAAATCAAATGTTTGGCCGTTGGAGTGATAAGTCGATACTTAAGCAGGTAGCGTGCTTGGACGAAGGAGTTTATTGGAACAAAATTCTAGAAGTTACTTTGTATGCACAAAATAAAATATTGATACAGAACTCCATCGTATAAGTAAGTAAATAAGTAAACACAATATGATCTAAGTAACACGAGATAAAATGTCAATTACTGTAAGGTAAGCAACAGATCGAATAATATAACTTAGAAACGCCTATGTTCAGCACAAAATTTATTAGATGATTATGATTAAACTATATGTAACACTATACATAATATTTTACCTCAGATGATAAAAATACTGCTGATAGAAAAGAGATTCTTAAAATTGACATGAAAATGTTGAGTGCGTGATTTCAAAAGACAAAGGAACTATTACTCGAACAAATTTTAGTAACATCGACAATTAAGTTATACGCAATGGAGAGGCGCGCATTTTATATAGATAGTGTCATTAGTAGTGCAAGTTTTAGTGGTGTCAGATGTCGCACAGAATTTAGTAATAATCAACCAAAGAAAATGAATGAGACCAAAGAGATGATAGCAACCAACTATGATAGTCTTCTGGAACCCATGAATGATATTATAAAAAAGTGTTTGAAAACATTGCTGTCTTCAAAGATGCAAAAGTTACAAACTGAGATAGTTAACTACTAAATATTCGATGTAAACGAGTTTGCAAAAATACTTGCCCGCATTGTAGCACACATGTTCAATAACTTTGATGTAAATATTTGAGAAGGTATATTGTGTAGACAGAAAGGATTTATGCTATACAGTCACGGGTGCTAACATGTCAACCGTTTACTAAAATCTGTAACAACATACTTATTCACCTTAGTAGAATTCAATTCTGAAAAAAAGTCTGTGTCTGTTTAGCACATTAAATTAAATACAGCGTACTTCAAAGTTTAATTCAATTTAACTATTGTACAGTTTTTATAACTATATATGCATTATATCTGCTAGCAGATACTGCTCAAGGATCAAAAGTATCTTATTCTAGGCCATATTTTATCTTAGTCCCAAATCCAGTCCAACATCCAATCCAATCCAGTGGTTTTATCATGAAAGAGTAAAAAAATCCACACATCCATACAATCTTTCACATTAATAATATTAGTAGAGTGATATTAGTGGAATTAGTAAGAAAAATATGTTTACACCTATTTTTACATTCATCAATATAAATATGAATGAACAGGTCTTGCAAAAACGATTAAGTATTCTCATTGAAACAGAAGACATGTTTTAATTTAACGACTTTATTCATGTATACTAAGATAGAACTTACCCTGAAGGATTTAAGTAGCGTCTCGACACTGTAATCGCTAGCCTTATCACCTCTCGCTAATTATGAGCGACTTAAGCAAATGAGATGTTGTGTGAGGTGTGGATCTCATTACTAGGGTAAAGATGTTGAATTTATACCCTTTAATCGTGTACTACAAAGTCGGTTATTCTTTAGAAATTCTGTTAGTCTACACTGGCATAAAATATTTATTCCAAAAAATAGGTTAATTCATAAAATTAGCACTAGAAAATATTGGATATACCTACCTTAAGACAAAAATCACTCGAAATAGCTGTCAATGCACTTCCAAAACTATGTTCATGTTTCTTCGAGCTTAAGAAATTTAAGAAATGCATTTTTCAATTAAACCAATCTTTCCCAGGTGGCATGGATACACATCGACCGACAGATGATCCTCACCATCCACCGGCACGTGATCACAAGGCTTGCGCGATTCAGTGTCTCACATGATAACGCGATGACTTGGTTACTCCACGTCAGCCAAGTACAGCAAGAGGACCGTGGGTATTACATGTGCCAAGTCAACACTAACCCCATGATCAGCCAAGTTGGATATCTCCAAGTGGTCGGTAAGTATTATATAGAGTAACAACTGATGTAACACAAAAGTTGGTGTTTTAAAACATCACCAAATATTGCTCATAATGTCTGCCCGGTATCTTGCGTAATATAGCTAGTGGTAGCGGAACATAATACGACCTCGGAAGCCGTCCAACTGGACTATACAGTGCTCTGGAGGTCGCGGGTTCGATTCGTGTAACAACAAAAATTTGTTTCGGTTTCTGGTTGGTTGAGAGACTACCCTCCGTGCCTCAGAGAGCACGTTAAGCCATCGGTCCCATTTGTCATTTAACACATCTATGACAATCGTTACATGTAGTCAGAAGCCAATATAATCTGACACCTGGTCTAACCATCTCGGCTATGGGTTTCGAGGTCTGATGGTATTCGCTCGTATAATTCTGGTAGCTAACCGTATCAGGTTAGACTGGGAGCCGACCCCAATAGAAATGGGAAAAAGGCAAGGGGAATGATGATGGTAGCCGAACATAATAGCCAAAAGGTTCCACGTTTGAATTTCGAGTAGAACGAACGTGCTATTTGTTTTATTAATATAGGTACCTAGCTGCTGGGCATTAAGATAATTATTATCCCGATGAATTCCAAAAGTACTCAATCCAACAGGAAATTTTAAAATATTCTTAACGTCCCCTGTTAAATCATTTGTGAGCAAAACCAAATAACTATAAACAAATTTTATCTGAAACTTCTATATTAAACATTTCACACAGCTATTTAGTCTTACCAAATGCTTTATTAACGACTCCGACCGTCTCAAGAACTTGCTCAACAAAATTAATCTTCGTAACTTCGCAACTTATTTTTGTTGGATCCATTAAGACCTAATTATTTGTCCCCATTCACAACTGAAGCTATTTGAGGGTATAAAAGAAACTTATTAATCAGAAATGGAAAAATATTGACGGGGCCCCTGTTTACCACTGATCTGTTCGCTGTTAAAACTTTTAATTACTTTTCTTCAGTATTTTGAAAGGGTTCGGATGCTATTTTCTCTTCTTATCACTTTGTTGAATAAACTGTTATTGAAAATTTAATTGTTTTCTTGTATGATGGAAGGAGAATGTTAAAAGCAATCGAAAACTTGTTAAAATTTGGTTCAAAGGTAATTTCGACATGTCGATGTTTAAGAAAATTTGTTTAAAATAATTTGTCTTTGTGATTTGTTTTGAATGTCAAAGGAAAGTTTCAATTTTGGTTGTTAAGTAGCTGCGATGAATTGGGGGTGATCTTAAGTAGATCCATTTAAATACTTAATAGCTATACCTTTGACCCATCTCACTTGACATTTACAGGTTTAAGTATTTCTCGGATGTTATTAGCTTTACAAATTAACGCAACTTCAAATTACCATAGGAATATTACTGCCTTAACAGCATTAAGGATTTTTTTAAACACTACCAGAAGTAATGCAGTAGAAATTATTGTAGGTAACCTAAAATCAGCAAATATGGAACTTCGCCAGAATCTTAGTAACAATTTAGTCGAGATAACGTTTCTATCTTGTACTCGGTGGTAATGTTAAATTCACGAGTAGTGACTATTTGGTAAAGCTTAGAATTACTCAATTGTGTTTCCGGGTTTAGCGCAACAATGTTGCGTTCGGCTTTCAAATATAAATTTTGGGTTTAGACCCGGGTTATGACTACACATCGTTGTACAAATTGTTTCATAGCCGTTGCTCAACGTAGGTGATGGAAAAGTGGCACACTCAATATTAAGACATTCAGTTCTTACTTTACTTTTAGTTTACCGAATAGAATAGAATAGAATAGAATAGAAATTTTATTTGCTTGAATGTAGGTAAATAATACAGGTATAACAAAGATTGGTCCCATATACATTCTACCAAAATGGCATGCAAAATATTATTAATTTATAACACTAGATATTATTACCCTAGAGGTTTTATAATTTGCTTAAAAGAAAAAAAATCTCCGATCTCAAAATTCTTTAAATATAGTGTCATATGATTTTATTAATTTTTGATTTATCAAGTACTGAAAATACTTTTAAATTTTTTATTATTCCCGCATTTAATTTTGTAGCAATATTATCAAAATAATGTTTGAAACCAGTCAAATACCTAACAGTGGAACATAGTTGCAGTAGTATCTAGTTAACTAAAAGGCTGGTTTAGTCCCAGATCGCCTATATGGACTACATTACTCTTTTATATTGTCGTGCCTTACAAACTTTTAAGTGGATATAAACCGTTGGTTTCTCTCCTGTTTGCATTTAAAGCGTGCCAGGTTGTTTTTTATCTCGTTTTTATTACTCCAGGGCGCAACTTGTGGCCGTTTTCGTGTTCTAAATTTACTTTTTTGGCAAAGGGGTTCATTAATTGATTGTGAAATTCTTCTCAATTTTGTGTTTTAGGGTTAAATCAATTCTGCTGATTTGTTGTTTATTGAGTTGGGTTTGGTTTTATTAGGTTTTCAGTGGTTGCTATTTATTGAATAAAAATGTAACAAAATATTACCCGATACTTGAAACAGCCAAATAAAACTGAATTCGCAGAGTATTGATAAATATTGGAAACTGTCCAGACAGATAAGCAGGCAATATAAACGGTAGCAATAATATTGTATCTAACTTTAAAGCTGGAAGTCTATCAGTTAATGCCTGATGGTGTAAGTAGAGGTATTTTTAATGCACATACTTGCACAGTTTAGCCATGCAATTGGCCCTGTCATATTTTTAAAACCTTTATTACTCTGATAGAGGCTATTTCTAAATATTGTTTGTTTTTCATCAGTACCACCGAACATTCTGGATGAAGAAAGCACACAATCAGCGGTTGCTGTACGGGAAAATCAAAACATCAGCCTCGTGTGTAAAGCTGATGGGTTCCCTAATCCAAAGATAATGTGGCGGAGAGAAGATGGACAGCCAATATCAGTGGATAGAAGGAAGAAAGGTACGTCAACTTGAAAACACGTTCTACTCAGCAGTACAGTACAGTAAACTTATTATGTTAAAGTCATTGGTAACATACATACACCTTTTTATCAAGATATAGGAAACATTAAACAAAATGAAATAAAATAAAAATGAAGCACTAACTACCGCTTCTTCTTTCATTTAATAATGTAAATAAATGTATACAACTTCACTACATAGTATAAAACAAAGTCGCTTTTTCTGTCCCTATGTCCCTATGTATGGTAAGATCTTTTAAATTACGCAACGGATTTTGATGCGGTTTTTTTAACAGATAGAGTGATTCCAGAGGTTTATAAGTATAACACATTGCATCCGTGCGAAGCTGGGGTGGGTCGCTAGTAAATAATAAATAGTAGACTGAAGTTATAATATTAGGATGAAGTGTACGTGCAAAATTACTGTTTACCTCCTATAGATAAAAACTCCCCTAAATACCAGAATTAACTCAATGAAAAAATATTCGTAGTCATCATTGGCGTTGAATCAAATAAACAAAGAAGATTACAAAAAAATTCAATAAAACTAACACGACGCGTTTCGTTTTATTGAATACAATTTCCTGTTACGGTGTTTTCGTCTTTCCTATCATACGCATGTGTGAAAATATCAAAGAATTAAGTTAAATGCAATCAAATCATAAGATTACGTACAAATTATTTGATATTGCCTTCACATGTTTCAACAACTTCAAAATATAGACAAATTAATTTGATAATCGGTTTTTGGATGTTTTTTTCTTTTTAAATATCATCATCATCAGCCTACAGCAGTCCACTGCTGGACATAGGCCTCTCCCAATAAGCGCCATTTCACCCTGTCCTCGGCTTGTGGCATCCAGTTACTGCCGGCTATCTTTCGCAGATCGTCACTCCACCTAGCTGGAGGGAGTCTCACACTACGCTTGCCAAAACGTGGTCTCCATTCGAGAACTCGCTTTCCCCAGCGATTGTCAGTTCTTCAACAAAAATGGCCAGCCCACTGCCACTTCAGCTTGCTAATCCTTTGTACTATGTCGTCAACTTGAGGTTTTGTCGGATAACCTCATTACGGATTTTATCCTTCCTTCTTCGATTTTAAACTGGTGGACCAGCCGTATTGTGAGTGTACACGTTTCAGCACTTTTTGAAACAGCCTTATTTATAAAACCTATAACTCGTCTAAATGTTCCATAGAGTACAATTTGACAGAGAGAATCTTAATTTTTATGAATAAGTGGTTAAGTCTTCTAAAGTCCGTCAGTCTACAGTAACTTACAATCTATAAAAATATTATCTATTATGATACAATTTTGGAACACACACAACTAACAAACTTATTACGTGAGAATGACAATAGTCCTTCATTACCACTAAGCTCCTGTCAGCAAGTTGGTAACCGCTACGTGTATGGACATGTCCTAGACATAGTATATTTTATCGACTGTAAACCACAGCTGTTACTACAAGCAAGTTACGTTTCCTAATTACAAAGTTAGTAAGCTCTAAAGATATTATAAAACTACTAGTTCTCTTGGTTTAAATATTTAATTTATTTAATCTATACTATACTAATATTATAAATGCGAATGTAAGTTTGTTTGTTACGCTTTCACGCAAAAACTACTGAACCGATTTGGATGAAATTGGGTATGGAGGTAGTTGGAGACCCGAGAAAGGACATAGGGTAGTTTTAATCCGACTGCGCAAAAAGAAGGTATGGTTTGGCGCGATAACCGACATACACGCGGGCGAAGCCGCGGGCGGAAAGCTAGTATATTATAAATGCGAATGTAAGTTTGTTTGTTACGCTTTCACGCAAAAACTACTTGACCGATCATCATGAAACTTTGCACATACACTCTTGAAGGTATTAGAAGTAACATAGGATACTTTTTATTAAAAATTTCTCCACTGCGGGCGAAGCCGCGGTTAAAAAGCTAGTATTTAATATTTCCCATCAATGTTATTTTAAACTTCATCATTACGTAATTTGATTTTTTTTGTTCTGAAATCTATAATATATCTACATGATGGAGTGGAAATCTCCTTAAAGACTATACTATATATAGTCTTTGAATAGTTAATTTACTGATATCAACATTACAATAACTGAAGTATTTATTGACACATTACACTAAATAATCCAATCACTAATAGAATTCACCCCACGGTAAGGAAAAACATTATGAATATGTTTCTCAGACGTTTATTGATACTTTATTCAATCGATATCCCTTCATCCTCGATAAAATTGGATTTGTTTGCAATTCCTAATGGATCCATAATGGCATCGAACATTCTTGTTTCTGTAACAGTCAATACTGGACTGAAAACATTATCTGATAGGGTTTAAATTTGAGTTGGTTTTGTTTTATTGCTGTAACCTTACTTTAAGAAACTTAAAGTATTATGGTCTAAACTGTTTCAATCGTCTTGTTTCTGCTGCGGTTTTACCTGCATAAACTACATTTTATAGTGCTCAGCGGTGGCAGTATAAGAAGTGGCCTCACTCAATGAAGGACAATGCAAGAAATTTTAGGAATTGGACCAGTATATTAAACAATAAGTAATCTTTTCAACTCAATGATATAAGGATAGATTCATACTAAAACAAAAACAATAGGTACTTCAAGCTTTAATTCGAGCAATTTAGTAAAAAATATGGTAACACCGAGTCTTTTCTTTTGCCAAAATTAATTTAGCGTTCCCTTCAGAAGACATTTAAAAAAAGATGTTGAGATAATTACGGAACCATAATCGCAATCTGCTGAATTAAACCAGTTAAAACTCGACAAAGGTAGCCAAAAATCGAGTTTAATTTCAAGAGCGATTTCCTTGTACAGAGCAAAATTAACGTGTGGTGTTGAGTGGTGCTTGTCACTAATTGTGTGTGACCCTCTCCCTCCCTCTTCTTCTGTTCCTGTCACTCCCATATACTGCGAGGGTATTAACGGATATTTTAATTACTTGACCACCATCGATTTTTTTTTCAATTAATGTATTGTGTAATCTTTTGTCTAAATTAATATGGATCCCCTTCGGGGTTTTAATGGGATGAGACGAGTGGTTCGTGCTGGTGAATAAAAGTTGTTATGACGGGTTGTTCAGAATATTTCACGTTTGAGGTCAAAATGAGTTTAGGGAATAAATTTTAAGCGAATATACTGACACAAATCTGTTAAACACAAAATATTTATCTAATTTATAATATAAAATTGAATCGTAAAATGTGTTGGTAAGCGCATAACTCGAGCACGGCTGAACCGATTTCGCTAATTCTTTTTTTAGAATATTCCTTGAAGTACGAGGATAGTTCTTACACAGAGTAATATTTAAAAAAGAACAAGCTTCACCAAAACGGCTCGACCGATTATTATGAAAACTTATAAATATATTCAGTAGGTCTGAGAATCGGTCGTAATCTATTTTCGGACCCGGTAGGTGGCACTGCTTTACCGGGCAGGACGACGTCTGCGGGGTCCGCTAGTATTTGTATAAATATTGCAATAGTAGGTAATTTATGGTGACATTAATATTCCTTACCTGCTTTTTTAATTTAAGGTTATCCCTTGTCGGTGCATCTGATGAAGTTCTTTCCATTTGGCTCGATCTAGAGCAGTTTCTCTCACCTCCTCATGTCGTAACATGACATCAACCTTTTTCTTTATTTTGTTCATATAGCTTATCCTTATCTGCTACGTGTATTTATTTTATTTTTTGAAGTTATACTTCTTTAGGCGCGTTATGAAAAAATGATGAGAGTGAGATTTTAAGATGCGCGCGCACCTGTGACACAAAATTAACAGTATGAAGCTGTCTGCTTATTTAATGATGCCAAAGAAGTATAACTTCTCACGCGCGTACATAAGTACACGCACATTTTTTTTAAACCAACTTTATATTATTATCTCCTGATTATGTTTTAACTTTAACAGCCCAATAGATCCCATTGATTACGACATGCCTTTCAGTCTATTCAATTTTTGTAAAAGTGATTTCGATAAAAGTTTATTACATTGATGATACCCGATTAAGAATATCTGATAGTGGTTATATGACTAAGAAGAACGATAATTTAGCGCTATAGCAGACACAAGCAGCGGTAGCGCAGCGGTACGGGCCTCGCCTTATAAGGTCGCGGGTTCGAATCCTGGTCGTGCCCACGCATCTTTGTGTTATTTGTTTCATCTCCGCTGCTCAGTATCAGTGAAGGAAAACATCGTGAGGAAACCGGCATGTCTAAGAACTTATCATTCGAGGACATGTGACATCCACCAACCCGCACTTGGCCAGCGTGTGTGGATTAAGGCCTAAACTCTCTCAACTCATAAGATAGTTGAGAGAAGACCCGTGCCCAGCAGTGGGACACTAAAAAGGGTTGATGTGAGATATACGCGCGGACTGAGCAGAGATCAGAAACATCTATTAACCTAGTGCAATAACGGCACTATTCACAATTTGTGTCGTCTCTCGACATTGGCCTCATCAAAGTAATTTAAAACAATCTTGTTGGGATATGAAAATTAAAAATTTCAGTCTCGTTCTCGTGGGCCGGTGAGAGCCATCAAGTGGCCAAATGAGTTTGCCTCGCCTCTATTTACAATTATGTTTGGCCCGCGCGAGGGCTATGAATGTAATGAGAGCCACTACTATAGTCTTTCACTTATTATCAATTCGTTCGGGCTTCGGAATAGTTTTTGTCGACAATTTTTTTCGTTTAATATGCCTAAATATTATAGGGGTAGGTAAGATTATTAGGTACTAGTACGCCATATTTGAGCAGCAGTGGCGCAGTAGTATAAACCTCGCCTTTAAAATAAAAGATGCGGGTTTGATCCCCGGTGGTGCCCACAGATCTTTGTGTGAATTATTTCTTCGCCGTTGCACAATCTTGGTGAAGGAAAAAGTCGCAAGAAAACCGACATGTCTTAGAACTAACCATTCGAAACACTTACCTAGCGTGTGTGGATTAAGGTCTAAACTCTCTCAACTCATCAGATATTTGAAAGAAGTGTAATACTAAAAAGTATTGAAGTGGAGTGAAGTATGACGCTATATTTGTTTATTTGACGGGCTAGTGGCGTGGTCGGTAAGATACATGCTTTTCACGCCGCAGGTCGTGGGTTCGATTCCCACCCGAGACAAACATTTGTTTAAATATGTCTGTTTGTCTTGTGTCTGGGTGTAATTATCTATATTTAAGTATATATTTACAAAAGAAAAGTATTATATGTAGTATATTACCAGTTATCTGGTTTCCATAGTACAAGCTCTGCTTAGTTTGGGATCAGATGACCGTGTGTGTTAATGTCCCACCATATTATTATTATTATATTATATTTAATACAAATAATAAAGAAGTCGATTATAAATGTTTTAAAATGCTATTCCAGTTCTTATTTAACTAAGATTTTTTAATATTCTTCCATGCAAAGCATCACAATTTAATTGCTACTCTAAAATAATATTTTGGTCGATGCAGCTGATGTATTTGTTTCTATTTGGCTAGATCTAGAGCAGCTTCTTTCACCTCCCCATACGACATTACACCAACCTTTTCCTTTATTTGGTTAATGTAACTTATCCTTGGTCTTTCTCTTCCTTTCTTTCATTCTATCTTACTTTCTAAGATGTTTTTTTATAAAGGTGTCATGTCGTATAACATCAGCCTTTCTCTTCAATTTTAAATGCTGTCATTCGTAATAATATCTCATTTCATATTTCGCAAGTTAAAATCTATAGTCAGCTAGTCTATCTTAAAACTAGTTAGTGCTAAAACTTCGTCCGTAGTCCGAAATAATGAAAACGTTACAGAAGTAGGGTGTAATTCGCTATACGTTCACCACTTGAATACACTCAATTAGTATTTAGGTAATGTACCTCAACCCACTCTGAAACACTAATGCAACACAAAACTTTATTATTTCCTTCCTGTAAAAGGAGTGTAGGTACAAGTGACTAAACGTCACCTACGTTTTACTAGGTTTTATTGACGTCCTATCTATGGATACTATGTAATATTATAAAGCTTAAGAGTTTGTTTGGTTGAACGCTCTAATCTCAAGAACTATTAGTCCGATAAGAAAAAATATTGCACTGTTAGATAGCCCACTTATTGAGGAAGACTATAAGCTACTGTTTCAGGAGCTGCGGCGGAAAGCTAGTATGCTATAAGGCAATTAAAATGAAATTAAAATTAAAAATCATTTAGTTTAGTCACTCTGGGTTCATAGATCTTAAAATCATGAATTTATTAATAAAGTTACATACCTTATTGGAATATCAGTTTAAATTAAATTAACAATTATATTTAAAATAAAACTAAAAATAGAATCAATATTACTATTATTACAAAAGAAGGCAATCCAAACTCAGCTAGGCCATATGCATGTGCACCCCCCAGGGTGATTCCAATATGCATGTGTGATCGAAAGACAAACGAAATGCAGCATCCTAGTAAACTCAAGATAAAAATTATAGTAACTCAACCACGGCGCTAGAGCAGAGCGAGTGATTCACGTAAAGACTATATAGTGTTGCCAGCACAACTCTACTTAAACCTATAAATTATTAAAATTTATGCTACTACAGTCCATTAAATCTAAGAGGTACCGTTTGACGTTTCACTGTTTTCTATTAAATTAGCTTAATAGAGGCGTAATTCACACTATTTATATTAGATTTCCTATAAAATAATTGAATTATGAAGCTATTTTTATTTTAACATAACATAAACAATTTTCATACAAAAAATAAAATTCTAAATGTTACGTTTAGAACTGTCAAACGGTATTTCTTAGATTTGATGGACTGTAATTTGGTTCCTACATGTATGTACATATGCAGTCTCTACTGCTTATGTGGTTCATCACTGACTGTAAATAAAATGAATTTTCAACAGCAAATTTTGCCCGATCTCGAGAACCTAGACCGAGAAGCAGTAAATCTTAATGATAATTTTGTTACAGTGACCGTGTACGAGGGTGAGACTTTGAGTCTGCAGCGTATCAGCCGCACTGAAATGGGCGCATACCTTTGCATCGCCACCAACACAATCCCACCTTCAGTCTCCAAGAGGATCATTGTGGATGTCGAATGTGAGTACATTCTTGTTAATATTACCTACTACCGGTACTTTTTGCTGTCGACTCTCTCGCTGGTATGAGATTGTCGCCGAAAATCATTGCCGTCTTTTTGTCTGTTGGCTGCTGTTTGTATCCATCATCATCATCAGCCTATGGATGTGCACTGTTGGGCCCATGTCCATCCCTCCCGTTTAAAAAGCAACAACGGTCGGTTGCTGGCCGTTACAGTCCATCAAATCTAAGAAGTAGTGGCTTTTTTTTTAATTTGGGCCGTCCGATGCTGCGGGTGGTGAAAAGCACTAAGCATAATTTAATTATTGCGACGCCAAGGTTGAAAAGTTTATAGTACTTCAACTATACTAAGTAGCCCTCCCCCTGCTCCTAGTCCTCGCCAAATAGCAACAGTCATAGATAAGCCATGCTGAAGTAGTATTAATATTCATTAATATAATAAAATAATAATATAATATTGTGGGACATTAACAACACGGTCATCTGGTCTCAGCTTAGCAGAGCTTGTGTTATGGAAACCAGATAACTGGTATATACTATGCATATAATACTTTTCTTTTGTAAATAAATAGATATTTACACCCAGACTCGACACAAACACAAATGTTCATCACTAATGTCCGACCACGCCACCGGCCCGTCATATTAATGCTTCCGATTATCAAGAGAAAGTTTATATGATTCTGCGTGGTTAAAGTGCTCTGGGTTTACCAGTCCCACTTTAAAAAGAAGGCAGGTTAAATTTAGCAGTCCTCTAGTTTTTATCAGAATCTGTTCAGCAAAATAACGAAACACAGACCGGGAAATTAATTTTATATTGATAAAATTATTGCGTATTAGGAGGGTTACAAGGGTTAAAAAAATTAAGGGAGGTGGAACTTTTGAATTAGTTTAATACCTACTTGGACGACGTGACAATTGTTGGTTGCTAAGTAACAGATATTTAGATATTTCTTAGTGAACCAGACATCGTATCAACACAATTTTAGTTTCAGTCGACATTTTATTCAAGAAAAATATATTTGTATTGTAAACAGCTGCAATCAACGATCATACCTTGCCCTATTACATCCATTACCGTTTAAAATGAGCAGCCTATACAAAAATATTTAGTTACCAAATGCTGCCTAATCGGGGCATTGAAATTCTCTAAATTGCGTGTAAAATCGTGGCGGATGGCTCAGCGGGGCTCAACGTTACTCAATTGGCTCACGTACGCAGGCTATTGCCGCATTACAAGCTCGGTGTATTGTTATGTCATTATCGATTTTGAAGACCGGCTGCAGTTAAGCTCTGATTTGAATCTTAAAGATTTCAGAATGGCTTTATTTATCATTCTTTGTAATTTTTCGCCTCTTCTTGGCCATATTTAGGTATAGAAGTCAGTGTGAACTATCTGAAGAAATACATAGAAGATAATGCAATGCAAATATTGTGCCTCATAATGTCAGAATCCGTTAAGACGGGCAGACTGATACGACAGATTCTTACTGAAGAGATTGGGCAAGATCAGGCATAGAACCTACAGGGCTAGGTGTTCCTAATTTCTCCTGTAAGTACTCACAGGAGAATCGGGAACATACATTGGGAACACAGGCAGGCAGTTTAAATTCGATTCTCAACTTTTTTTTGGATACGATAATACTCTACCTATTGAATATTTTAGATACTAAAAGTTCGACAAGGGTTTAGCGACACCGGTGATAGATGATGACCACTGTGTTGGCAATTTCTCACAGGATATGGCAAAAATAAATTGTTCTATTTCACCGTAGTGGAGATGTTCTCCATTATGTAAGTGTTCTAATCCCGGTAGCATATCATATCTTGTAGGATCTAACATTCCAACTCCTCTTAGTATCTTTCTGATTAAATTCGTGTGGGATCCATGACAAATTAGATGTTCCAGGACTTCGTTGGATCCCAATCCCGAGTCTCTTCACTGTACCGCTGTTGATCCTGACTTACAGGAGTAGTAGTGGCGATAGGTAATTGGTAATTGGAGAACAGTGAAATACAGCTACCAGCATTTAGCCAGCGCTGCAACGTGTGTGACTTAACTCTTTATACGCTCAATAGCGTTACAAGTTAGCTCAGGTGCGCTAAAGAGTTACGTATTACTTTACCTTAGTTTCGATTAAAGTTTTAAGACATCAAATAATATTCTCGAACTCAGTATAATTGTATTCTAATCACGACAATAAAACTTTTATTGATGCCATTTTCTAGGTTTGTAGGTGCACTCAGCGATATCGCTGCCTTGCACACGTCATAAAACTGATTTTCTTATAAAATGCTAGTCTTATAAACTACCTACTTCGTAGAGCCGGTAGAAACATTTTCGCCGCAAGCCTTACGGCTTGTAGTCCCAGTTTTGAATCCAGGATCGAGCTAAATTTGCTTCTTGTTTTTCATCACAGAAATATTACAATACCTTGTAGTTCTCTACAATTTGTGCCCGGATTTGGTTGCTTCGGATTCTTTTGATATTTCACGCAGACAAAGTTGAAAGTGGAAACTAATAGTCATCTCCATTAATCTTTTCAATCAACTACTCGTTTTCTCCCAAAGACTGCTACTGAGGATGATCTATGCCACTCATAAACAGCTCTTACCAGTCACCTTGTAGATATCGTAACTCCAACCAGTTTGAGAATCCTCACGCCAAGTTTGCTAATCTGTGGTTTCCACTCAGTCTTCATCTTCTAGTTTATGCTGGTAGTCGGTTTTGCGACAAATATGCGGCCTTTTTCCACTTTAGCTTGCGCGGTGAAAAAAAGTGAAATGATATTTTAAAGACTAACATTAAAAATAAATAGAATCTTTTTATTTCCATTAGAATTTACTTTAGTTCTTTGTCTGAACACTTCAATGCGAAAGTACTAGTATTTCAACTTAAGTGTTATTTGCTTATAAGTGGATGGTATGACTTCACTTGTTTACATAGAAATATATTATTACCTTAAACATTTAAAACTATTTAAGCTTACTTTAACTCACAGATATGTATATAAACGTTTCATTTTACTTGATACAACTTTTCACATCAATCCTCAAGCAGAAGTTTCAAAGTATTCATTGTTAATATCCTCCGAGACTGGCAGGCGGCATGCGGCAGTGCGCTTGCATGTTTGTGTACTTTTATAAAGTGTAAATACTCAATATGTACCGGTTGATTTTTAACTGACGACAAAAAATAGGGTTGTTGTAAGATTGCCATGTGTATCTGTGTCAGTGAACCCATAGGGTTACGATCATCAGATATACCCTCTTCGTCATAACATAACACCACGGACAGCTAATCAATATCTTTGTGAATGATTCTAACACCTCCCTAATATTCACAAAACATTTGGATGGAAACGGATGCCTTTTTGTGAGAACATCTGGTTGGCACACACTACAACCGACTTCATAAATATTGTCCCCCGACATATTAAAGACAATCATAGACCAGCAACCAGCAGTGACATTGACGTCTTGTAAATTTGACAATTTCTTAAGCCGATGCTTATAGATAATCAGTCAGTAATATAAGTTACGCGGTACGTCATTTATGATGTACAATGTGTAAAAGTTGGTAACGTCGTACACAAAAAGTGACGATTTTTAAAAGACTTTAAATTTTAAAGCTAAAATGACGAATATTTTGTGATTGAACCCGACACTTTGCTCTAGAGACATTATTTCTACAAATTTAAAGATAGCTAGCAAGCTGCCAATTATCACTAACTTCGAATATTCCTTTTTCATAGATCTGAGTTAAAAATCAGTATCCATTTTTAAACCCCAGCGAAGCCAAGCTGTAAGTGTTATCCCTTGTTTCTCGTAATACAATTTAAATTGGAAGAATATTCAAGAGAAATGAATCCGAAGCTCTGTCATCCGCGGGTTTAAACTCAAATAATCTTTCCGGGACGTTCCAGAAAACGAGACAAAAGATCACAAAATATGGATGAGAGAAAGAGACAAGATTAACTTGATGTTATCAATTTAATTTAACAAAGCTGTTTGGAACAGTGTAGATGTCTCGTAGGAGATGATATCGTAAGTCACGTGAGTAAATGTGGCGCAGCAGTACCTAACATTGCCTTTGAAATATAAAGTCGCGGGCTCAATCCCCGGTCGAGCCCGTGAAGTAGTGTTGTAGATAAAAAGTCATACATTCGACTCTCGTCAAGGAACAAACAAACATGGACAATCAATCGGATACCAAAAGGCAGTAGGTAGTAAGGTATTTTTTTAAATCCTCTTATTATCTATTTGTTATTGAAATAAAAAAGAAAAATACAGTCAGGAACTAAAACAAAACTCAAATACACTTTTAGAAGGTAAGGTGACTTTTTTTGTATAAAGTAGCAAGAGTGGACCGTTCCGTTACTAACAGTGTATTCTATACGGAATATTTTTATTTAATTGAACATATAATACTATTATCAAAGCATGTAGGACGACTTATAAGGTAGTCCATGCAGTGACTTTATAAAAAAAAAATCTGTAGTCAAGAATTCTTTTTATGGAGCTACATAGAGCTCAGATACTCGAAATTGTCTATTTGTTGTCCCACAGCCTGTTAGCATTTCTTTTCGATCCTTCGTTATCGCTTCGCTATGTGATTTGTCTAGAGTCCCAGTGCAATGAATAGATACGGAGAAAGACGTTAGGATATTTTTTATAGGGAAATGATCTAATTCATACCACGGTCTCTGCTGTCAATCAGTGTAAGCCGTCCGATTGGGCTATACTAGTGTGCCCGGAAGGTCACAGGTTCAATTCCCGGGACGTCAACCTTTGTGTAACAACAAAGATTTGTTTCGATGTCCGGTTGGTTGAGGGACTACCCACCATGCCTCGGAGAGCACGTTAAGTCTTCAGTCCCGGTTGCCTTTAGAACAATCGATTAAAGTAGTCAGAAGGCTAATATAATCTGACTCCTGGTTAACCATCTCGGCTACTGGTTCCCTATAGGTCTCAAGGTCTGATTACAATCGCTCGTTTAGAATTGAAAGAAAGATTAGGTTAGACTGGGAGCCAACATCAGTAGCAATACGAAAAAGGCAAGGAAATTAATGAATCTTATTTAAACAAACTAAAAAAATAGTAGGAATAACTCTACACATAAGTTTTATGATTAAAATACACAATTATGCATAATAATGTTTTTTTTTTTATAAATGTTATGCTATATAAATTCATCATTAAATTATGACATAATATTTTATGCGTTTCAATTGAGATCCATTTAATATACCTCATTTTATAAACAAAATATTTTAATATATCAACCACAATTGAAAATCACAAAGCAAAATTCTTCCGATGAAAATACTGATCATGGTGCCCCTTTATTTAGCGTTGTTATTAAAATTGTGGCTGACTAAATAAAGGAACGGTCTCTCGTAATTGTAAGATAATATTTTTTCCTCTGGTGCACGTTGTCACAAGATGGTAAATGAAGATAAGTTTCCAGTGCCTTTAAAAATGTTACCGAGAAAAGTATGGCTATCTATTTAAAAATTATTGAATCATTTTGTGCATTTCCAAAGACTTGTGCATTTTAAACATTTAGATAAAACTATTTATACACCTAACTTTTTGTATCCCAAAGGTTAAGGGGCGTAATGAGGTTAATGGCGTCTAACTTTGTTAGTTAAAAATTTTGTTACTGATTTGTACAAACTTGAGTAACCAATGTCTAAAAATCTGAGTATTCTTTGTCTGGGTTTTGGTATATGTAGATTAAGCACTGAATGGCACTCAGCAGGTTATATATCTAGCCATTTTCTTTATCAAAATAAGAATTTTAATACGTAATTTCATACTTAAGTCACAACGAGAATAATCATCATTCATTGCCCATTGCCTTTTCCCATTTCTATTGGGGTCGGATCCCAGTCTAACGTGATGCGGCTAACTACCAGAATTATTCGAGCGACTGCCATCAGACCTCAAAACCCGTAGGAAACCAGTAGCCGAGATGGTTAGACCAGGTGTCAGATTGTATTGGCTTCTGACTACATGTAACGATTATCATAGATGTGTTAAATGACAAACCGGGACCGACGGCTTTACGTGCTCTCCGAGGCACGGAAACGAGAATAATCATCATGGGAATTTTATTTCAGTAACATGCTTTAGCTTTGATGTAGACTAGTATGGTATATATACTTACTGACACAACAGAATGCCGAAAATCAAACTTAGCACAACATAGAAATTTAAAAACACTGTATGAATGTATGAATATAAATGTATTAAATAGATACTGACAGTGTAATACGTGGCATAAATTGCTATCATAAACTGCGGCGTTGTAAGTAACGTTCTTATTCTGTGGATTTTATTATCTAATGCCGGAACTACACTCTCACGAATACGTCTCGTGAAGTCTCTCGCACGATTGTTATCGAGCGGCAGCAAAAGTGCTGTCTACTCTTGGAATTTATTCTGTCGCGTCTCGCATTCTTTGGCTTTGAGAAAACGCGAATTGGAACGTTGAAAAGTAATGCAAAGGCACTAACTGCTCAATAATTTTACTATTTATAATTTTAAGTCCATTTCTTTAAGACGCAGTTATTCCAAAATAAAGCAAAAAATACATTAAAATCCGGATTAGCCTTCTCTTTTTATTGTAGTAACTAGAAAAAATTATACCACCAATATCAATTTCATTTGATCCAATCACAACACGTGTTTGATCGGCAGCAATCTTGTCCAGTAAAATAAAATGACACGCTTGGTTGTTTCAAACATTTGTTGTACAGTCTAACTCTGCTGCACTGAGAGTATAGATAAAGCATTACGTTGCATTATACTCTTCAGCCACCTTCGCCATTGCTCGGGAAACTTGGTCCGCTATCCATCTAATTCAAAAGTTCATAAATTACTTTCGTGCAGTTTCTATCTTCCTGAACTTACATAGTGTTGCTAATATTAATAACTTCAAAATGAGATAGATCTAACTACGGGTTTGGGTCAAAACAATGACAGGCATTTTTTTAGCCAAAATGCATGAGACATTTTTGAAAGACATCTTGGAGATGTATTTAGCTGAAATGACCATTGTCTTTCTGTAGTCTTTCTAGAATTTGGACAAGAAGGTCCAAATTCTTTATTTTTTCCATTGTGAACACGAATTATCTCTATAGTGTTACGAATTAATACCTATTTAAAACTTAATTTGCAGATGCCATGACGTGAGTTGCTATAATGTCACTGATGTCGATATTGTGACGGACGAAGAACTTTTTTATTACTTTTTTATTTTTTATGACTTCTTTCTTTTCTAACGTATCTCTACCCACGTTTATAAAAGTTATCTCTTCTATTTTTTGCTTTATATCACTTTCGTCTGTACTCCTTTAATTTATTCAAGTCATTGGAACTTCAGTCTTATCAACATTTACTTAAATTAAAACTTCTAGCTAGACAAATTAATCTGAATATTTAATTCTGTCTCGCAGACATTTTATAGGTCTTCTAAAAATATCTTGTTTTTCAACTAGTGCGCTGTTCAAATTACTATGTGACCTGCATTTAGTAGTTCGCAGAGCTTAAGACAGTCTTCTAAATACACTTCATACTACTCACCAAGAAGGATATAAGTAACTGGTGGTAGGCTTTGGCCGTAGTTTGTGGCCATCTACCAGACAAGTTGCATCATTAAGCAGCATCGCCGTGTTCCGGTGCGTTATCCGATGACACCATTTGTGGAATTATTGTTGCTATGTGGTAATAGGTATATATAATCGCATAAAAATTAATATTCCAACCCACTTTCTAGGTTGTTGTGTATATCACCGCTGCTGCCTGTGTAAATACAAAGAACTTGATACAAAGAACAAATAAATAGCACTACTCCATCTAGCATTTGAAACTGATCTCCGCAGCTGTAGCATATGTTTTTAAAAATAGTCTACTAACTAATTTTAAGATGAAAATAAAAATATTTCATAAAGTATTCTTTAAAATACACAAGCATTTTAAAGCAACAAAGATTATATCAATTTTAATACAGAAGGCGTCTAAAAACATCACAAAGATTTTATCCCTCAGTCGGGACAAAGGCTTCATAGTACCTACATATTTCAATATAGCGTTATTTTTATCATTATACTCTCATATTGTCACTATTTTGATATTTTTAGAGATAAATCATATTGTGACGACGATTTATACCCCGAAAGAAAATGGTATTTTCTTGTTAAATATTTTATACACATGCAAACTGATGGCTTTGAATGATGTAGTATTTGAATATACTCGTACTTTTACTGGCAAAATTATGTTTCAAGTTGTATAACATTAGTAACTTTCACCCACGGCTTCGCCCACGTTTCCGTTTCACCCTTAGAAAAAAAATATTGTTAATAAAATGTTAATAATAATAATATAATATAGTGGGACATTAACACACACGGTCATCTCATCCCAAACTAAGCAGAGCTTGTAGTACTATGGAAACCAGATAACAGGTATATACTATACATATAAAACTTTTCTTTTGTAAATATATACTTAAATATAGATAATTACACCCAGACACAAGACAAACAGACATATTTAAACAAATGTTTGTCTCGGGTGGGAATCGAACCCATGACCTGCGGCGTGAAAAGCAAGTATCTTACCGACCACGCCACCGGCCTGTCCTTTTTTTTTCCTTAAAAATTGTTTCATACGGAACCTATTTGACAATTTTTGAGTCTAGCCCTATCGGTTTGGGCTCTGTGTTGATATGACAGTAAGTTTAACTCTTATTTTATGTATTTAGATAAACTATTTGAAATCATTTGAATGCCAGTGATTTAAACCTCAGAAACTGTGATGCACGGTAGTGCAAGTCAACAAGCTAAAGCGTACTAACTAAATCTTGTTCCTGACTTAAATCTCAGCACGTGATCACTAAGTGGAGCAAATCAGGCGATGATACTGAACTGGTAGTAGGCTTCGACTGCCGTTAGTGACTACCTACCAGACATATCCCCACCGCCAAGCGACCTTGCCGTGTATCAATGTGATGTGTGACACCATTTAAGAGGGCGGGTCGAATTTGTTGCTCTTTCATGGTTTCTAACCATATGGAGCCACATTCAGTCAGCTTTTCACCGAAAATTATTCGTTATCACGAAAGAATCGGTACAATGAGTAGGGGCGTCCTATCGTAGACTGCATTGCTTAGCATCAGGCAAATTGTAGTCAAGCGTAGGCCTATTTCAGAATTTTAAAAAATACACGTCAATACCACGACATGCAACGTTTGGAACACCATTTGAGAAAGTAGGTCTTGGATTATATATTTACTGGACATGAGCAGGTTGTGGTCAGGCGCTGGTCTATTTTAAAATTAAAAATTGCCAATTTTATATTGAATTTAAAAACTAAAAATTCCTTTAGTTACAACACTAGATCATTAGTAACGATATTGTAAAAGCTGTAAACTATTTGGCACATCTGTTGTTATTCAACAACAGTCGTTAGGCTCAGCTTAAGCCCTAAACATTTACAATTGTACTTAAACACTAGTTACAATTAAAGTTCACTGCCAACTCATTAACGACTTCAATCTATCAAAATATTTAACAACATTAATTTCAGTGTCTTATTACTTTATCTTTTTACCAGTCTGTAAAGGAGGGGTTATGTTTTTCTGTTACATTATTTAGATTTTTACAAAAATGGGTGCTCCTAAAATTCGTGTTTAGGTAAATTCTAATAGCTTATTAAATAAGCTTTCCAATGAGGTATACCACATTGGTGTTCAAAATACTATCCCACTTTTGACCTCTCCTTTCATGCACAGATTTCACCTTATCAGTTCGTGGAGGGTAGTCCCTTCCACACGGTGTACATTTTTATAATTTCTATTTTAAACTGAGAGTGGCAAAAACCATTGTATTGTCTTAGATTTACGCGAATATCACACATTGAAATAAAACTACTTTATAATGGATTTTATCGCGGCTTATTTTAGATTAAATCAGAATTCAAGACACTGTAAGCTCAGTTTGCTTAAATCAGAACGCAACTTTAATATTAATTTTTGGAGTTAGTCTACTGACTACTATAATTGTGATTAATATTTGTGGACGTCATATACCTCAGTCCACCCACGAACATGAAGTCTGAAAAGATTTTGAAACGCCGGGATCTAAAATCCATTGTATTTTCAAGCTTTTGTATAAAAAGTGTCTAATTGAATCCTTTTGTTTCAGTTTCGCCAATGATCTGGGTGCCAAATCAACTGGTGGGAGCGCCGGCGGGCACTGATGTAACTGTGGACTGTCATACAGAGGCGCACCCGCGCGCCATCTCTTATTGGGTGTACGACAACGTTATGGTGTTGCAAACCAAAAAATACGCTATAACTACCGAGGAGAATTCCTACAGGTAACTTTAAAAAACATACGTTTATTTTCCACCAAATGGTAGTAGGCTTCGGCCGTGGTTATTCACCAATAATTGACCAGACAAAGCTACACCGCCAAGCGGTCTTGTCATGTTCCGGTGCGATGTCTGTTGATACCATGCAGCGAGGGTGGGTCGGAATTGTTGCTTCACATAAGACTCCTTGCGGCCAAAATTCTTCTTTTGCGAAAGTTGGCAGATGTTCAGTGGGTACTCTCACTACAAAGGAATTAAAATTTACATAGTACAATTTACTCTAGTATAGCCAAGGCATATTTGACTACACCACACTACTTGTACTAGGGTGGACTGGAGCTCAAACTAAAGAAACCCTGTATTTCAGGACTCCAGGTGGCAACTTTGTAGATACTTTGTAAGGTATACGCGCTTTTGTCACTGCTGAATTCGCGTAGAGGATATCTTGTTTTTCTTGGAGGTCGCGGGATCGAATGCCGTGATGAACGAAAAAAATTGTTGTTGTGCCTTGGAAAGGACATCAAACCGTCGGTCCTGTACCCGATCTCTCATCAGTCTCTTCCTACTAGACACTGAGAATTAAAAAGAGAGTGCATCATACACTTGACAATATCTCATGCGTAAATACCTACTCGGACAGTAAAATGAGACTCGGTACAGAAAATACGGCTAGGTGGGGATTATTAGAATTTTGAACTTAGTCATCAACTTTCAAAATATTAATTCTTGCAAAAGATCACAATTCAAAATACTAACATAAATCAACAGCCTGTACTGTAGCCACACGTGATCTACAGCGCACCGCTTCGATCGTACATTGAGCACGGAAATGCACATTTAAAACTATAAATTCAAGTACTTAAACCAACTGCTACCAGACATTTAGTTTGTCTATGTACATACTCAAAGCAAATAGGGAAATTATCAGCCCAATTAACAAAGGTTCTATTAGTAGATTGTCCCAATCAATTTACCTAAGTGTTTCAACTTTTTGGGTAATTAATTGCTTTGACTCGTTACCTTGTGTGCTATTTACAACTCTTTCATTGATCTTGAAAATTTACCAGTTAATTTAGCATCAGTAAACTTAATACGGGATACATTTGTCTAAGAATCAAAATTTTAAATAAATGAGTAAACTGAAGTAGGTAATTTATTACGCAAAAAAATAATTCTACGCATAGTCGCTGTGACAAATTTAATCTTTAGAGAGTTAATTTTGTTCTCAGTTTATAACTATCGCATACCAAATTTCGATGAAACAATTCACTGAGAGGCAAACATATCGTGGCCATACATATTTCAATATGTATGGCCACAGACACTACGATAAAAAATAAAATAAATAAATAATAAATATTCTGGGACATTAACACACACGGTCATCTGGTCCCAAGCTAAGCAGAGCTTGTGTTATGGAAACCACATAACTGGTATATACTATACATATAATACTTTTCTTTTGTAAATATATACATATAATAGATATTTACACCCAGACTCGACACAAACATGTTCATCACTAATGTTTGTCTCGGGTGGGAATCGAACCCACGACCTGCGGCGTGAAAAGCAAGTATCTTACCGACCACGCCACCGGCCTGTAAATGCATTATCTGCGCTGTGTGTGTAAGTTCATAAGTTATAAATAGAGATCGATGGTTCGATTCTCAGGTCGTAGGTTCGATTCCCACCCAAGTCAGTCATTTGTGTGATGAACATGTCTGATTGTCTTGAGCTCTGCATAGTGTAGGATCACATGGCCGTGTATTTTAATGTCCCACTATATATATTTTTTTATTTTACAGCGTTTGCGTTTGCGTTTTTCGTCCTCGTTTCATACTGATGGGTCACACTTAGTCTTTGTTTTTTATTTTTTTCTTCTTTTTAACTGTTTCCATGTACTTTTTTTTTCTCTTTTAATTCTGTGTGTCCTATCTCTGTCACTTAAATGTTTTTCTTTCTTATTATTATAGCTATTGTTTTCCAATAGGTGTGTTAGTACTAATATCTTTCTAAATGTTTCCAGTATTACTCTTACTTAGTGTGCTAATTTAATCCGTATTTTCTCTCTGCATAAGTACACAGTAATTAAAACTGAATTTATTTAAGTACCTACACTAACAGTAGCAGGCTAATAAAATGTACACAGTGTAAACATGACGCAGTGCTACAGCCATTATTAGTCTTTTTTTTAAACAAAGCTCGCTATTACGATACTACTGTTTATTACAGACTGTACAGCTTTATCGGTTCTTGTATTTACTTCACAAATATTGTGAAATTTTAAATATCGAACATTGTCTGCAAATGTTTTTTCAGGCTTCACCCGCGTGGTATTAGGATGAAAAGCAGCTTATGTGTTATTTCAGAGACACGGTCATCTGATCCCAAACTAAGTAGAGCTTGTACTATGTAAACCAGATAACTGGTTACATAGTTATACTACATATAATACTTTTCTTTTGTAAACATATACTTAAATATAGAAAATTACACTCAGACACAAGACAAACAGACATATTTAAATAAATATTTGTCTCGGGTGGGAATCGAACCGACAATCTGCGGCGTGAAAAGCAAGTATCTTACGGAATATGCCACCGGCCCACGGCCATGTATACAAATGACATGTATACATAGGAAATGTATGTATCTTTGTGCCTTTCAACCATATATTTATTTTTCGCTTGACCACACCTTCTTGATATTTATTTATTTATCTACGCAAAAAAAACATTACAGGATTACCCAATGCGATATTAATGCAAATTTAAAGCCATGATGTAGATTACGATGGAACATAAAATATCTGCCCAGTATACTGATTCACGAATGATTTTCGGTTAGAAGGTGGCAGTGGAATGAGGCTTCTTCTAATATTATAAACACGACATATTGTAAGAACGTATGTATGTTTGTTACTCTTTCACGCAAAAACACTGTACAGAATTGAATGAAATTTTGCACAGAGATAGATTATGGTTTGGATTAATACATAGGCTGCTTTTTATTCCAATAAGTACCATGCGGGCCAAGCCGTGGGCGGACCCATTTTCTAAGTGGTGTGACCAGACATGGTACTAAAAACAGCAACGCCGCGCGCTTGGCAGCGCTGGTTTCTCGAGTAAGAAGTCACTAACTACGGCCAAAATCTACCACTAATTAATTGTCACCTGATTTGCACCACCTGGGGATCAGAATGAAGGTGTACTCCCACGGACGAAGGTGATTCAGTTTCTACGTATTTGTGTCACAAATAACTGAACATCCTCACAAACTTTAGCATTTTTAACATTAGTGGAATATATCCCCAGCGAACTGGAAACATCTGCTCGAAATAGCAGTTGATAACCCATTCTAATTGTTCACAGGGCGCACATGAAGTTAACCGTACGTAACCTCCAGATGGGCGATTTTGGGAATTACAGATGCATCTCCAAAAACTCTCTCGGGGAGACGGAAGGTTCTATCCGATTATACGGTAAGTTTTTTGCCCTTCACTTCACACTTCAACCCTGTTTAGTGTCCCACTGCTGGGTGCCACTATAGATAGTCGAGAGTTTTTTTTATTATTCCGAAATAGGTGTGCGCTTGACTACAACTTGTCTGATGTTAAGCAATGATGTAGTCTACGATGGGACACGCCTGGCCACTACACCGATTCATTCGTTATAACTAATGACTTTCGGTGAGAAGATGGCAGTGGAATGAGATTCCATATGGTTAAAAACCATAAAGGAGTAATAATACTGACCCACCCTCTTAAATGGACCAGACATCGCACCGGAACACGGCCAGGCCGCTTGGTGGTGCGGCTTTATCTGGGTACCGGTAATCATAATTACAAGTTCATTGTCACCTGATTTGCACCACTCGGGGACCACGTGTGGGGATTCAGATAAAAAGTGCACTCCCACGGACGAAGGTGACTCAGCCCCCATTTAATCCTCATTCGCGGGCCATGTGCGGGTTGGATGCTGCTGGTCTATACATGCCGGCTATCTCACGATGTTTTTCTGTACCGATATTGAGCAGTGGCAATGAAAACCTTTTACAAAGATATGTGGGCACGACCAATAATCGAACCCACGACCTAATATTTCCAAGGTGAGGCCGATACTCTATCTTTCGATGCTCCCAACATCTAAGAATCTTTTTCCAATATCATATCAATCTATAAGTTGTAATTAAAAGGCTTATTGACATCTATATCTTACAAGTAACTGTCCGAGGACATAACTCCACCATCAAGCATCTGATATTGTGTGTAAACTCAGGCCTAAACTCAATACATAGTGAAGAGAAGATTCGTTCCTATCTGTTCCTAGGGTTGTTTTTGCAGAAATTCTAAGAATACATGCCTGATTGAGTTTCGTATAAATAAGAATGTTTGTTTTCTAGAAATCCCAATGCCGTCTACGTCTCCGAAAGCTACGGAAATGAAGAGCAACGCAAACAAAGAAAGTAAGTATAAAAACACTTATAAACGAGTCATTATACTAAGTATTGATACAAATTTTAGGCACATGAGAGGCGCTCTCAGTGGACGGGTGCGTTTACATATCCCCCTCACTAACCGCGTGACGGAGCTCGCCTGAAAGGGTGAGCCAGCATTCAAAATGTCACAGTTGTGTCAGTTGTAGTTCCCGTGACACCCTGGCCAAGATATGCGAAGGAAAACCTAGGGGGTTTCAGTTTAGGCAACCAGTTGAAGTCCCACATACCACATACAGGGCGGGGCAATCCATAAAGGTTTTAGTAGTCAGTAGAACATATGACGATGTATAGGAGCCCGCGCATTAAGCATTCACACACCGTCATATGTTTCACTGGCCGCCACAGCCTCGCTGTTTAGTGCGCGCAAGAAATATATTATTAACAATTAGTATATTTAAGTAATAGGTATAGTAAACTAACAATAGCCTTAAGTTTAAATGTTACCAACAAATGGATCAATGTTGTCCGCAAATAAAGAATTTTGAAATTTTGATTATTTTAAAAGAAACAGCCTTCTAGCAATAATCGCACAGCTAATGCTTTTGTTAACATACTGTGACTTTGAAGACCAAAAATTAAAAGAAAAATAGGTACACAGTGTTTCAAGTAATATTAAAGCTTATCCTGGATAGTATTAAACCATTCAGTAGCTCGACTATCATCCTAATTAACATTTTAATAGGTTGTTTTATGATACGGAAGGTAATTAGGTGCTCGTATGTATGCGATAATCCTTGCATCCGCTGCAGTATGTTTAATTTCAAAATTGTATTGCAGAATACATATAATTGTACGAAAAGCTTATTGGAAAATAATTGGATGAAATGAGTATGAATTATTGTTTTGTTTTACAACGCATTAACAAAAGAGGAAACACGGGCTATGTGTACTATTGATGTAGGTTACATTGTCTAACCGCTGCGCTGGGCAAAGGCTTTTCCTTTTCCTGTGGGAATATGGACATTGCTGAAAATCAGTGCTATGGGTCGCCTCTAGTAGGCACTCACAGCGTTTACTGAGTAATGTCCATGTTTGACACTGATAGGTCACACTTACTCTTATTTTTAATTTTTTTTTGTTTGTTTTTTTTTCTTCTTCTTTTTATGTGTTTATTTTTTTTATCATTTAATTTTGTGTGTCCTGTCGTTGTCAAATAAATGTTTTTCTTTCTTTCTTTTTTCTTTCTATAGACCATCTCTGTCTCCGGAATCATCATTGGTCTTAGGGAGAGCGGAGTCTCCTTATATAGGCATTACTTGCTTAAAAAGAGGCTTTAAATCAACAGTTAATATTCTTCAATTATTTAATCATAAATTTAACTAAACATAAGCACTATTCATAGGACATTACGTGTCATTTCACACAGTCTTGTTATGCTTCTTTCAATCTCTATTAATGTATCAAATGCAACCAGATTGGCATTACTTCACATCTGTATATTAGTGCTGGATATAAGATTTTGGAAGTGTCATTGAGCCGCGACTGATAGATATAAGACAGGTAGTAGGTGCACTAACCAAGTCCCGCTTGCCTAGCTTGTGGAGACGCTGAAGAAACCATAGAGCATATACTGCGCGAGTGCGACTCGCTGGCACGAAAACGCATGATTGCATTAGGAATGGACCTCCTTTCTTCTGATGAATACGGCCTCATGTGTCCCCGACAATTAGCAGCGTGGACAAGCTGTGTGATGGAAGAACGCCTGAGGCTTCATAGTATTAAGAAGAAGCACAAAGGATCCAGCTGGGCCGAAGTGCTCTGGGTCTACCAGCCCCATTTATAAGATAAGATAACGCACAGCCATCACAATAGCCAGCGTGACAGAAACCTACGAACAAATACTTCACGTCAACCCTTTTTGTGTCCCACTGCTGGGCACGGGTCTTCTCTCAACTATCTTATTAGTTGAGAGAGTTTAGGCCTTAATCCACACACGCTGGCCAAGTGTGGGTTGGTGGATGTCACATGTCGTCGTCATGTTTTTAGACATGCTGGTTTTCTCACGATGTTTTCCTTCACCGTTATTGAGCAGCGGATATGAAACAATTCACACAAAGATGTGTGGGCACGACCGGGATTCGAACCCGCTACCTTATTTATATAACTCTTAAGATAGTTGAGAGAAGACCCGTGCCCAGTAATGGGACACTAAAAAGGGTTGAAGTGAACCGTAATTGAATAAAAATACAAAGGATATGAAATGAAATAGGATAACTGGATAAAAAAATCGTTATAATTCAAAATAACCATTCATTAAACCAACCACAGTAATTGGAAGTACTTAATAACGACTAAGTATACTCTCCTCAATTATTCATTCGTTACAGGATTTCAGTCAGCTTATTGTAAATTAAACAAGAGTTGGATTAAAACATGAAATGGAAGGGATTTAATGAAATAAAAGTGAACCTACAGATTCAAGGAAAACAATGTTAATTATTAGCATAAAAATTTTCATTGAAACCCATGAATCTGTTGAGTAGGTATATCGTACTGATAATAAAACATTCGAGAAAAGAAAAGTCGGAATGAAAACCGATGCACTCGATCGTAATTAAAATTTGTAAATAAAGTACCAATTTCAGTCCTAAGGCTGAAATTGGTACTTTATTTTGGATTATAAAATCAAACGATTAAAAATTTTGTTTTGCGTGGATTAGGGTAGAGCCATTTAAGGTAAAGTGGGAGTAGGCTGGCCATGTTGGTCGAATGCAGCCAGAAAGGTGGACCCGAATAGCCACGAAGGGTGCCACAAGACGGTAGGTGTCGCCGAGGCAGACCGAGAAAAAGATAGCGGGATGATCTAGATGGATGACGTTGAAGTAGCTCTTTCTTCAGCAACGGGACAGTGTTGGCTAGCAAAAAGAAAAGTAGGGCAGGTATAGATTTAAGGAGCTTATTTATGCGGACCTTTGCGAACGACAATCTCCACTAAAATCTCTCTGTGTCCTTTAAAGGAATATGGTGTAAGGCGCAACCGCTTATCAACTTTGTTGTGCGGAGTTCACGTAGAACATTCACCAAAAAGACCGGCTATGTAATAACGACCATTGCATTTTTTTGTTAGGCTCCTTCCCTTCTTTTTAATTATTTCTGCATTACTTTTTATTAATCATTTTATAAATCATTATTATTTTAACCTGTTACTTCGATGTTAACGTGAGGCGTGTTGCAGGCCCACGGCGGGTGAACGTGAGCCGGGCGGTGGCACGGCCCGAGCCGGGCACGGAGCGACCGAGCGTGGTACGCGCGCAGCTCGACCGAGCTCCTGATCGTGACGCCGCCCACCATGTCTACCGACCGCCGCACCCGCACCACGTCTCAGGTAACTCGCTTTCACTGACACCCTACCTATTCATACTTTTGTCGCTGCAGGTTTTAATCGTCAATCGGAAATTATAATTTTCCGAAGTGATAAATGGACGCCATTTGTATAAATACAGAATGTAGAGCGACCATTAACTACTATTTTCTTTAAAGCACTTTTGCATTTTGTTGTAAAAAATCTTAGTTGTCATCAGTCTTTTGGAAATAGGCCCATACAATCAATGGTACACCATATTAAGCCACCATAACCTAAGTAACTAGCGGTGACTAGTTGTTACTATTCAAATAACACTAATAATTTGAATAGTACTTATAATGTATTCCTTACTTACTCTTTGTTAAACTGTTATAGTAGCCTGGTTGTTTACAACCTTAACATGGTAATACCAAAAAAAATTACTGAAATTAAAAAAATACTTCACACCAAATATATTAAATTAGATAACTGTAAGTGCCATTTCCTACCCGCTATCATTGGAGCCCTAATTTTACGCTGATAAGTCGCTATCACACTGTACACGCCTTTTTACGCTTCAACATACACTACTTAATTTATTTTATCCATCAATACAACATTTTTCCTGTATGCTTAAAGCTGTTTTCCATATTTTCTGCTTTTACTTGACTACCAAGAAAAAAGGGTTAAGGTTTTTGCACATATCTTTTAATTGTCTATTTCTTAATTACTTCGTATCTTTTAAACGGCTACATGGGTTGTGACAATTAAGGTATTAAAAAAAAAATCATAAAAAAAAATAATAATAATAAATAAAATTCGACTTATAAACACAAGGTGTAAGAAAGCTGTTTAAAAACATATTTCATTATTTAACTTGTTCAAATTCAATTGGAGATGTAAATTTTGTTTTGCTCTTTTCGTAAGGTGGTTCTTTTTTATTTATTTATTTCACTCTTTTTTTGTTCTTGTTTGAAAATCGTAATAAATTCCTCTAAACACGACACTTTATAGATTATTTAAAATTTGATCATGCATAGTGGGGGGGGGTTCAAAACAACCTCTTCCCCTTTGTTAGTGGTTAGCCATCGAGTATATGTAAAAACAAGCAATATACTTCTCGCGACTGTTTTACTATGAATGTTTAAGGAGTTCCGTTCTAAATCTCTGAATCACATTGTCAGATAAAAAAAACACTGGCAGCTTGGAAGTATACTCTTTCAAATCCACAACTGACGGAGGAATCGGCGTACTTACATACTAGGGTGGATCGAAAAAAAATTTTTTTTTTCTTAGCATGGGGGTAGAATTTGTAGCTTATAAAAAAAAAATTTTTCAAAAAAAAAAATAAGATTATTTCGCAACATTTAGAGATAGCCCACTCGTTTTTTAATAAAATAATGGATCGAATGGACTTATTCTTGCAAAAAAATAAACGTCGGGAAAAAAAAAATAAAAAAAAATAAAATAAAATCTAAAATAAACCGCGATAAAATCCGTTAAAAAGTAGTTTTATTTCAATTTTTTTTCTGTCAAAAATCGTGGAAAACATGAAAAAAATTGGTTGCCTGTAAAGTCGGTATACGGGCGAAAGTTTTACGTGACAACGACTTTGAGTGGTAAAATAATTTTAATGTGAATATTCATTCGTATAGTAGGAAGAAGGATGAAATAATAGTAACAATTTAAAACATTTATTTATACAAAGAATTATATTTAAAACATTAATTTATACAAAGAATCTCGCTCTTAGGCGGGCTAACTGTGCTCAAGTGGAAGGGACGCGTGCCTTTCACTTTTTATGTCTGTCTCTCTCGCTCTTAGGCGGGCTAACCATGTCCGAGTGGAAGGGACGCGTGCCTCTCACTCGCTCTCATTGTGAGCGCATAACGTGAGCGGAGCGTAACCCAGTTTCTTGAAGTGTCACCCGGCAAACCAATTTATAAGACGTTGTCACGTCAAAAATAATTGAATATGATTTTTTTTCACTTACCTTTTATTTCAATACAGAAAAAAGGGCTGCTTAATTCTTTATTTTTCGCTAAAGTTACAAAAATAATAGGAAAATATTTTTTTTGACTTCTGATTTCCATTTGGCTTACAAAAAGACATTCCACAGTGTGGAATGTCTTTCTGAAAGCCAGAATTAGAATAAGTCCATTTGATCCATTATTTTATTAAAAAACGAGTGGGCTATCTCTAAATGTTGCGAAAATTTTTTTTTTTTTGAAAAACGTTTTTTTTTTTATAAGCTACAAATTCTACCCCCATGCTAAGAAAAAAAAAATTTTTTTTTCGATCCACCCTATTACATACAACCAAACATAGAATCTAGCTCTTTTTTCAGAATCCGATAAAAAAAGTGATTTGGCACCTTTCGCTCTTAATGCACCTCCTATACTTTTCTACTTACGGACTTTTCTAGAATTTATAAACATTTTTCAACATGTAAGAGTCTTTACAGAAACAAAGCACAAAGCTATCGGAAGCTTCCTTACTGTACACAATGCGCTTGGTATTGCATTATTAAACCGTTCTTTTTCCCGTTCCTCTAAAAAATAAATGTCCTCCCGTCAGTTTGAGGAATATGTTATGAGCTCAAGTCGCAATTGTTTGAACGACTTGAATGCTCTTAGCATACTGCTTTTACCTTAGGCGACTTTTAAAGTCTGTCGCATTTCTGTCTGTGAGCGCTTGTTTTATTTTAAAAGACGTTAAGGATTCTAGCAACGGTGGCGCAGCTGTATTAGCCTTGCCTTCGAAATTTAAGGTCGCGGGTACTATCTCCGGTCGAGCCTACACATCTTGGTGTGAATTATGTCATCGCCGTTGCGCGGTTTCCTCACGATGTTTTCCTTCTCCAATATTGATATTGGTGAAGGAAATCATCGTGAAGAAACCAACATGTCTAAAAACCCGACTTACCTAAACTCTCTCGATAAGTCATTCCTGAGAAGCTGTTCAATGTGGTTACGTTTGCCGTTCTCAAGTCGTAACCCTATTTTAAAATAAATAAGAAAAAAAATCGTTTCGATCACTGAAGTTAAAAAAACAGTAGCTAATGTTTTTAGTAGCATTCATAATACCATAATCTTGTACATAGATATACACAAACACGTGTATAACTCATCACTCCTCTTTTTCGGCGCTGGTTGATGTAGGATATAAACACATTTAACCAATGGTCATGCAAACAGCATTAGGAACCGCACGCAGAGGAGTTACGGGTTGCTTTGTATAGTATATACACATAAATGCATGTCCATGTGTACATAGAGATGTGAATTAGTGCCCGCACACAAGGACAAATCGTTCGACCGTGTCTGATTCACTGGTAGAACTTTCTGGAACATGCTTCTGTACTTGTATGGTACCTTTGTTGCTGTTACCCAACTACCGTTTAGTTTCATTCAGCTATGTATGGCAAAAGTATGGTGTTGGTCTAGTGGTAAGTATATTGACCTTGAGGTCTTGAATCTAGAAAAAAATTATTTTAAATAATACTTATTAAAAAATTAGAGGCCGCTCGGTTATAAGCTTGTTTGGGACTTAATTATAGCCTGTGAAAAGTTGAAGATTTTTACCTCTGCCTACACCTTTTGGGTACATAATACAACCGTGAGTTATTTTGTGTTATGAATAAAAATGTTTCCTTGTTTGATTTTACTGATTTTCGTGGAAGTTTACTTGTTAATTACAGAAAAAAAAAAAAATATATATATATCGAACCGTGGCGTGGTTTTAAGTGATTGTGGTGCCACTTGCCGTAGCCCTCCTCTCTTAACTATTAGAGAGTTTAGGCCTTCATGCACATACGCTTGCCAAGTGCTGGTTGATGAATGTCACATGTTGTCGAAACTTCTTCGTTGAAATTCTTTGACAAGCCGGATTCTGTATAATGTATCACTTCACTGATGGAACATTCATTGGTACATAATCTATTAATATCTGGATGACCGAGCTTTCTCGGTATTTTTTTTTAAATTACATTTTCTAAAAATGATTCCTAGCTAGATCGATTAATCGCCCCCGAAACCCCTACATACTAAATTTTATGAAAATCGTTGGAGCCGATTCCGAGATTCAAATTATATACAAGAATTGCTTATTTAAAGATATAAGATATAAAATTTCCATGTCACAATGTTAGTTACCGTACTCCTCCAAATCGGCTTGACCGATTCTTATGACTTTTTTTATGCATATCCAGTAGGTCTGAGAAGATCCTACTGACCTGACAGTAGTAGAGAGAATTGGCTACTATCTATTTTTCATACCCCTAAGTGATAAGGGTTGTTCACCCTTATTATTTTTTATTAATAAATACGCGGTACGAACTTCCCTTTTGGCAGCTAGTTAGATATAAATCTGGTAGTAAATACTTTCATTTCATTCTCTAGTAGGTACCTACGTATTTGTTTACCTAAGGAATCAAATACATTCCCCAGTAACATTAAAACGTTAAGCAGTTAAACTTGAGAGTAATCCTTCCTACTCCCGCAATAGCTGCGGATGAATGGAGCTAAAGCAGAAAATTTATACAAAACCTTTAAAATGCGTTTAAACGATAAGCTATAGCGGGGTCCTACCTTACTTGTAAAGATGTTATGCATCACTATTATCTATATTTAAGTATATATTTACAAAAGAAATTATTATATGTAGTACTAGCTTCCACCCGCGGCTTCGCCCGCGAAATTGATCTCACTAATTTTGTTTCTCCATACAAACTTTGGAACCCCGTTTCACCCACTTAAAGGGTGAGTTTTGAAAAATCCCTTCTTAGTGCACCCCTAGAACCCATAGGGAACCTATGTGCCAAATTTGGAGTCCCCAGACCCAGCAGTTTGGGCTCTACGTTGATATGTCAGTCAGTCAGTTTCTTCTTTTATATATATAGATAGAAATTATTAAAATAATTATAAAATCTACGTTAAGTTAGAAAGCGTATTATAAAATTTCAGACTATCTAACGGATAAAAACGCTTGGAATTAAGTCGCTCTAATTCAACACAATAAATAAACAAAATGTAATAGATTTAAGTACTTCATTTAAAAAAGAAAAAAGCCTACTAAGTTTTTTTCAATGTTTCTCAGTAGTTGCCAGTCATTCACTGCACGGTAGGAAAAGAAATTGGACTATTTTTATGTAGACTCGCGTCTCAAAAAAAATAAAGCATATTTTCATTTTTATTTTCAGTATATTACCAGTTATCTGGTTTCCATATTACAAGCTCTGCATAGTTTGGAATCAGATGACCGTATGTGTTAAAGTCCCACTATATTATATTATATTATATAATATTACTATGCAATCTGTCTAGCAGTGACGGGAGTGAAAGTCTGTAAAGGGAAGCCGGAGCAAAAAAGTTTTTAGGAAAAGCATATCTATTCACCACCGTCACCGATCGTTCTTATATATTTTAAATGTATAATTTACAGTTTTAGTCATACTTACTTACATAATACTTTCTTAAAATTTTTCACTCATAATTCACCCGGAACCTTCAGAACAACGTGTCATGACCCGCAACCCGCAACCCGCAGCCCGCTGTCACTGCACCCCACCCTTCGGTTAAGAACCACCGGGCTCCCAAATAGAGATTAAACATTCAACGAGTTCGTATACACACTTAACCCTCATAAATATTTAGTACAGACCGCGCACAATCAATTCTTGCCCCTCTAAGGAAAAACTGTTTGAACAGATAAATTATATTAAATATCACATATCTTGTATATTTACCTCAGTTCTGATATCTTCAACTTTTTAATCCCAATAGTTTATTATAAGCTATATGTTTCGGGGGCTGAGTCACCTTCGTCCGTGGGAGTGCACCTTTTATCTGAATCCACGGCGTGGCCCCCGGGTGGAGCAAATCAGGTGACAATCAACTGGTAATTAAGTTTACTTGTAATTAACTAGTGGTAGGCTTCGGCCGTGGTTAGTGACCACCCACCAGACAAAGCAGCAACGCCAAGCGGTCTTGCCGTGTTCCGGTGCGATGTCTGGTGACACCACTTAAGAATGTGGGTCGAAACTGTTGCTCCTTTATGTTAGCGCAGGCTGGCGCTTGACTTCGATGGATCATGCCAGCCCCGTATACCGATTCACTCGTGATTATCGGTGAAAAGGTGGCAGTAGAATGAACCTCCATATGCTTAGAAACCTTAAAGGAGCAACAATTCCATCCCACCTTTTCTGCATGTTACCAGACATCGCACTGGAACACGGCAAGACCACTTGGCGGCACGGCTTTTTCTGGTGGGTGGTCACTAACCACGGCCGAAGCCTACCACTAGTTGATTGTCACCTGATTTGCACCACCCTGGGACCCGTGTGGATTCAATTAAAGGTGTACACCCATGGACAAAGGTGACTCAGCTCCCAAAAGAAAAGAAAGAGAACCCCAACAACACGTGAGATTCGTATCTAACCTATAGATTTAAAAAAATAATCTAAAAGGTATTCTTGATTCAAGTAAAATCACGTGTAAAAATAGTCTTAAATATCACAGTAAGACTCTCAAATCTTTTAATGTTTCCATTATCTTGTATCAATAATAAGGAGCTCTATAAAATTCTCCTTTTATGTACTTAAATCTGCCACATCATTCTTTATTCACAAACTCATATGATATCTTTGTTCACCACTTACAATATTCAAGATCCACAGTAGGTTTGTTTGTTTGCCAATGATGTGTTTACTCAATTTCTACATTAATGTCTTATAGACAAATAATATGTTATTTCAGTAGCCAATAGATTGTTTGTATCGAATATAATTTAATATTCAAATATCACTCAGGGTTTGATATACCACATTTCGTAAAGGTACTATACTTCTTGGTCGTATCCTCATGACCGAGGGTCGTGATTGTGGCGCGTAATCTGTTCAACCACCCTTCTCCAGCATACCCTATCTTGCGCCATTTGGATGGACCTTTGTAATGTGGCTCTTGTGTCTTCCTGCGTAATGTGTGTCCATCTTGTTGGCGATCTACCCCTGCCCCTTTTATTTCTTCGGCGCAGCCGGTACTATAGGCCGACCGTTTAACTCGCGTATCGCTATCTAAGGTACAAAGTCATAGAATATTAATTAAATCTCATAAAGAACTATTTAACTACAGATTAAAGTAATGTAAGACTAATATCGTCTCTAATATCCATATCGCTTGAATCATCATTACTGTCTGTAAAGCTTGAGGCATGTCTAAAAACTAATCACTCGAGGATATGTGACATCCACCAACCTGCACTTGGCCAGCGTGTGTGGATCAAGGCCTAAACTTTTTTTTAATAGGACTTAACCCACCACCGCAATCCTGCCATTGTTACTCCTCTAAGCCAGGATAGACAACGACGCCGTGAAAAGACTCATGATTTGAATCCGGCCAAGTCCCGGTACACCTTAACTGTCTTGGGTCTTGCATGAATTTAATCAAAAAGATAATAGATAGAGTTAAAATGTTACATTGTCCACTTCCAGGCAAAACAACAAACTAGACAACATAGAGAAAAAAGAGGGGTTTAAAATTGCCTCATGAAAATGGAGTAAGCACCACGGGTAATGTAATCTAAGGGGACCTATCAGGGCTTAACTTTCTCAAATCTTGTGGTAGTTGAGATACACCCGTGCCCAGCTGTGGGACACTAAAGAAAGGCTGAAGTGTTAAATCTTATTGCACCCGAACGAAGTCAGTGTAGATTTTTAGTAAAAGTATTAACATTAATGTAAATTTTTATTGTTCCAGGTACAAAACGCCTTTATTGTTGGCGACAACCATTTTTGGCGATCTTCGTTATAATGCAAGTGGATTTATTCGTTTAATTTTATCTTTAAATAACAAATAAATTATTTACCAGTTAATTTTAATTTATTTAAATTATTATCTTACAAAAAAACTGTTGTGTAAAGTTTTAGTCTTCCTGAAATATTGTATAATTTTAGTAAAAATTATAAACGAAACATATCAACGATAAATTTTAGCGTCATATCCAAAGAAAGATTGTGAGTGAGAATTTTGTATAAAAACAATTAAACACTAACCTTGTATTTGTTGCAAAAAACTTATGGAATACCTAGCCATTCTATATAATTGCTACACGTTTTATATAATGCCTAGACAAGGCACAAAATACCTAGTCATTCTATAGATTATTCAGACATTCTATTGAATTATTAGGCGTTCTATAAAATTTCAAGTCATTCTATATATTGACACGTGTACTTTTTGGTAAAAATAATGTAAATTTTAGTTATTATGTAAGTGTTAAATCTATCATTGTCTAGTATAACGTATTAAACCATTTAATTTAATTTTGGAAAATGTACATTGTAAATTGAGTTTACTAAATTTTAAATTTTATTTTATTACTAAAATTCTAAATTATGACACCACTAAATCTTGCTTATATTACAAATGTGATATATAACGAAGTTTTACGACTGTTCCACGAAATGTGGTGGTTATGATTGAAATAGAATCTAAACGCACTATTTTAACTGGTGTTTAATTATTTGCTAATTATCAATGTTTAAAATTTCGTAAACTTGGGTGCAAATCGTATTTTTTTAAGTTTAATCTTAATTCATTTGACATCTAAAATACTACGGTTAGGGAATCTTCATTCGTTGAACCCTCAATAGTTGTATGTATGTAATTTATTCATGAACTCGTTAACCTACGCGGTGTTTCCGACCCCATTTCCATTTTATATTATAAATTATGTATAATACGTGCATTGTCCTTCCGCAGACTACTCTAGTTTTGTATAAATCTCTGCTTCGAATAGCATACCTACCTACATAAATTGTGCCAAAGATTAATAATTATATCAGATATAACCATGAATAGGTTTTTTTCTTTTCTTTAGTAAGTATAAGCCTTTATCTCTGAAAATGCATGTCTCTTTATCTTTTTATCATGCGAAGTAGTTTAGGTGTGGGTTAGAGACCGAACTTAAACAAAAAAGAAGTAGGACACATCTGATTTTTACGCTTTATGGAAGCGTCTCCTTACAGAATACAAGCAGTTTTATAACATTTGGTTGTGGTCCTGGGTGTAAATATGGTAGCCAGCAAAAAACCGTAGGCAACGGTTGGTGATGCTTCTTTTGTTGCAAGCGTTTATAAGCTATTCTCCCCGCTTACCATAGGTTGTCTGTATCTTTGTTTGCCAATAAAAAAGTGCTTAGCTACGGGAGGGCTCTGCAGCAGTACTACGGCACTATATAGTATTATTATTGCAGTTATACGAAAGAGATGTTGCTCTACACATTGAATAGCGGTATCTCTCTTCCGCAGCTCACAAATACTGCTTAAAGCTGTTATAATATGATTTTTTGACGTGACAACGTCTTAAATTAGGTTGCGGCTGGGAGGCACTTATGAAAAAGTGTAACGCTCGGTAACGTTACGATGAGTCACCGAACGAGAGAGAGGCCCGCCGAATGCCTTGCGTCTCTCTCCCACTCAACTATGTTTCATCCTTCTTCCTACTATACGAATGAATATTCACATTAAAATTATTTTACCACTCAAAGTCGTTGTCACGTAAAACTTTCGCCCGTATACCGAATTTACAGGCAACCAATTTTTTATTTTATATTTTTTATTCTTGAATAGAATTGGCGCTTGACTACAACTTACCTAATGTTAAGCAATGATGTTGTCTACGATGGGAAGCGTCAGTCCAATATACCGATTCAATCGTTATAAAGATTTTCGGTGAGAAGGTGGCAGTGAAAAGAGGCTCATTAAGGTTGAAACCATAAAGGAGCAACAATTCGAAAATCAAATGATATGTTCGAAAAATGTCTACAGTTTTGACACGAAATGAATAGTTAAATATTTCTAATTTGTACAATGAAGTTAGTGACCCTGTCTCTAAAACTAGGGTGACCTGTATCTTAAGAGACAGTGTTCAGCCTTAAAATATAATACAATAGATGAAAAAAGAAACAGTAGACAGCATCTAAATAATACCTATTTGTAACTTTGTGATTAGGTTACATATTTATTACTTAACCTACAAACGACCGCTGTTATAACACTAAAATTTAATATAATAGAAGCCAGAAAAATAGGAGAAAGGAGCGTGCATTTTTAGAGTTAAAAGGATGTCTACGTAATATTACAGTGAACTAGAAAATCCTGTGTGAACAAAACAGTACGATTGTCTTCAATTTATGACTTCATCAGGCATCACGTCGGATTATGAGCAGGCATCACGTTGGAACATAACCAGATCCCCGTTTCAACTAATAGACAAATGCCGCTAGTAGACAAATGTCGAAACTATGGCGGATATCATTATAAAACAAAAGAAATCGCCTTTTTTGTCAATCTAATATCTATTAGAGATAAAAGTCTAAAGCGCTAGAATCCGGGCCAAGGTATAACGCTGAAACATGACCAGGTATCACGTCGGAACATAACCAGGTATCACGTCGAAACATGACTGGGTCACTTGGATGATGTGTATTTGTCTGGTGGGTGGTTATTAGCCGCGGCTGAAGCCTAAATGTAGTTAAAAATATTTTAAGTATTTTAATAAAAAAATGTTAAATTAGGAAAACACTCATCAAAAGTGTTTAGAGATTTAGAACATATTTCAATACATAGTTTTCCAGAAATAAATACAATACACTGCAGCGTATGTTACGTTTCCCGATAGCTATAATCTGCCGGTCTTCAAGTCACGAGTGGATGGGTATTTACTGGGAAAGCGCGTTCCATCGTAGACTGCATCATTGCTTCACATAAGGCAAGTTGTGGTCAATCGCAAGCCTATTTTAGGATTTCAAAAAAATAACATTTTGATCTTTTGATACTTTTGATGAGGGCAGTAATTATTTCATAAATGAGAAATGTATAAATTATTAAATAAATAAATATTTATATCAGTGCCATCTTGGGAAATTTATCATTTATGATAGAAATTCAAATTTAATATTTTACATTTTTACGTGTAAAATATAAAATTTGTGTTACGATTGAAAATAGGTTATTAGAATATTTAGCACTTTTTATTGAAAATAAACATGATTGTTATAAAAATTAAAATTATTTTTAGTCTCTCAGTTTGAATAAAAAAATATTGGTAAAGTATTTTTTACTTTTTGAAATTGATGAAAAAATATTTAAATAAATCCACATCGCCGATATTCTTATTACCTACGTAGACGAAAAGTAAAACATAAAGTGTATTATTTTTATTTATCTTTATGAAAGAAACTAAATCATGCCGAATATTCTGTTTTTTATGAGTAACATTTTGAATGTTATTTTGATAGTATAACCAAGCTTGCTAATCACGCTTGTCAAGATGTATATAAAAATAATGCACAGTTTAAAAAAATAACAAATGTTTAAAAATATATCTTCGTACCTAAATATTATTTGTTAATTCGCCCTAAGTAATATAGATATACATATGTTATGTATAAAATAAGTAAACAATCTTTTATTTAAATAAATGTATCATTAGGTTTTAAATACATTGATTGTACAGATCGTGTGATTTTGACGAATGTAAATAAATATCATTATCATAAAATAGAATAAAATTATAACAAATATTGTGTTGTTTTATTTAATCTATACCTAAGAGTACTAAGGAGACGTTGCTCTTATGCCTTGATCACACGTACCGAGCAAAAGGGCAAGACGGTGCTTTTTGGCCGAGTATTCGGTACGTCTGATCAATGTATTAGGGCCCTACAATACTTGGTACTGCTATTAATAGGAAGTACCTATTTTGCCGAACAAACCTAAGTATATACATTGAAATAGCCTATATATCCAAATACTATTCACCTTTTTGCAGTCGCTTAAAAATTATTTACAAAGTGTTGTGATGGGTTATAGTTGAAGTCGTTGTAATTAAGTAGATTCAGTGTTCAGAAGTTTTTAATACAGGGGTTTAAAAAACGTTTTTTATGTAAAGAAACTTTAGGTGCAAAAATTGACATTAAAATTTTAGCAGTCCGACGTTAGCTGCGAGTTTCCACTACTCTCGTGAAGTGCGTAGCGAGCGTCAAAACAAAGACTATGTACAATATAGATTACGAAAATTCATGTTCATTTAAACTACTAAAGGAGACGTTCAAAAAATGTATAGAGCCTGGGATTAAAATAATTGTAAATTTGAACAGCAATCTGAGTTACATAGGTTATTAAAGCATAATTAATTAAATTTTTTGATGTATTTAAAATAATTTTACACTCCCCCGTTTTTTAAAAAATTGAAATTGAAAATAAGAATCCTTAATGCAATATTATGATTATTGCAATTGGCAACCCCATGGTCAAATGACAATTGAGCAACCAAAAAAATCAAAATTATTTCGACGCTGTCAATCAAACTGATCAATGACAATGACATCATGACGTTTCCCGTAATTATATTTTTTTCCACGCGTTTTGTTATTACACTAATAAGATAACAAATATTTTTCGTCATAATTACATTAAGCTGCAGCTAGAATAATATTACAAGAGAAAAGTACTGTAACAGAATGCAATTATTGACGTGATTGCAATATTTAAACTGCTTAGGAAACGGATAATTAAAGGTAATGTGCGTTTTGTTTTTCTATTACATTTTTTTGATTTTTACAAAAATGGTTGCTCCTAAAATTCGTGTTTAGTTAAATTCTAACAGCTTATTAAATAAGCTTTCCAATGAGGTATATCACATTGGTGTTCAAAATTCTAGCCCACTTTTGACCTCTCCTTTTAGTTACTAACTAAACATTTCTCAATTTCATAATTACGGTCATAATAATATGCTAGCGATGAAACCAGGCATCGTCAGAAGTATTATACATCCAGGTACTTACATCACAAAACACGGTTCCTTTCGCTTACTTGAAAATAGTAAAAAAAAAAATTACCCAACCGTTTTAAACCCCTTAAGAAGCCGTTATGTATCGCTTCCTTGTGTAAGTGTACAATTCCAAAATTTGTAAATTGTATAAGAGCATTTGGAATGTTTAAAATTTATATAACCTGAAATAAAACTATTTAATTTTAGGTTATCTAGATTAATCAGGTCAAATTTGAGAAAATATCAAAAACTTCATACAAAAAATATACAAACATCTACATCGAAAACTTTTTCTGGCAACCTTTTTAAATAGCGACGTTAACTGAACTAAGTTTGTTTCCATTTACTTAATACATTTAATTGTACACTTCTCATAGTAAAATTCATTTTAGTACTCTAAATAAATACACTAACGCGAAAATGTGAACATCGATTTCCGTCGATGATAAAAAAAACTTGAACAAAAACTACCCAATCAAGTGCCACCCTCTCCCTCGACACGTAAGAGCGATAAACGTTTGAAATAATTAAAACTGCGCTCGGGTCCCTCCAGACAATCTTATCACTGACAGACGTTATCGGCACCTAAGAATCAATGGCTCTCTTTAATTGATTCCACTGAATAGCTTTACAATCACCGCTTTGTCTTTGTAATGCTAAAGCCACATTACCTATATCACACGAGGTTAGTATACGAGCAAGTAGAGCAAGCCAGTGCTAGTTAGCTAGCGAACAGAGAGATGAGGTTTATTTTGGTGACAAAGTCAGATTTATTAACGAATATAACGCTTGTTTCAATGATTTAACCTAACTTGCCTTAAATATATCGAGCATAGCCCTAATTTCTGGGTATGAAAATCTAATTTCTGTTTAGTCCGTCAGTTATATTAAATTATTTATTTACTCTTCAGTTACCATTATCTTTACAGGTTTACACCTAATGCGACAATGTACTTACAACTATTAATATAAACATAAATTATATAATTTTAAATTATTAATCCTAGTTACAACTACTGATAATACTAAGGGTGACGTTTGTAAATTCAGTCAGTGGACATGAAAATAGATCTATATTTTCTGACACTACATTATAAACATTTTTAGGATTTTTTTTTATTTAATAATTATTGCCTTAAGGATTATAAGTGAAAGTTTGACAATAACCAAGATATTTAGGGTTATTATTAGCCATTATTTTTGATTAGGTTAAAAAAGGAAATAAAACTACATTTCCAATATGTTCAATCTAATAGATGGTAATTAATCTGCAAGATGGCCTAAAAATTAAGTTTATTCATTACGCCTATTGTGTTAAGTGGAAAATCTATCATTACAAATGGTTATTATTTTTATTTCCCCAGTAAACATACGTATTCCATACAAACACAATTGGTTAACAGTAGCAACTTGCCTAGTTATGTACATTCTTCGACACTACAAACTTAGACTAGACGCGTGTGGTTTTATCCTCACCCAAGTTCGCCGGTCAACGATTTTTTAATGGAACATTTTAGCGGCAAATAAATAGTATTTGTAAGTGGGTGTGCAGGAAAATGGCGAAATAGAAGTCTTAATGGCTGAGGGTATGTTAGCGATACTGATATATTTGTTGATTGTGATATAGGAAGAATAAGTTTTATGTTGGAACTGAAAGTTATAAGAGCTAAAACTATCAAAGTTAGTGCACGAAAGTATTACTAGGAACATCGTTGAGTTGTCAAACGAATGTAAACTGAAGCACTAAAGAAGTTTGAAGGGTTTCAACTAGATTTCTTGCTTCTTATTTCTTCCTTTATGCAGTGATTTGAAAATGAAGATCACAAAAATAGAAAAATAAGCAGGTTCATTATCATCATCAGTCTCGGGATATCAATGACCGACGACGACCTCGATAGTCGAGTGGTCTATACTGTGCCCGGGAGGTCGCGGGTTCGATTCCCGCCCCGGACAATATTTGTGTAACAACAAACAATTGTTTCGGTGTCTGGTTGGTTGAGGGACTCTCCGTGCCTCGGAGAGCACCTTAAGCCGTCGGTCCCGGTTGTCATTTAACGCATCTATGACAATCGTTACATGTAGTCAGTAGCCAATATAATCTGACGCCTGGTCTAACCATCTCGGCTACTGGTTCCCTACTGGTTTGGAGGTCTGATGGCAGTCGCTCGTATAATTCTGGTAGTCAGTCGCATCAGGTTAGACTGGGAGCCGACCCCAATAGAAATGGGAAAAAGGCAAGGGGAATGATGAGTCTGGGGACATCCACAGCTGGCCATAGGCTTACACAGTAATCGGTTGCCAGTCATTAACATCAATCACTTCAACCCCTATTAGTGTCCCACTGCTGGGCACGGGTATTCTCTCAATCATCATAATAGTTGAGAGAGTTTAGGCCTTAATCCACACACGCTGGCCAAGTGCGAGTTGGTGGATGTCACATGTCCTCGAATGATTAGTTCTTAGACATGCCGGTTTCCTCACGATGTTTTCCTTCACCGATATTGAGCAGCGGAGGTGAAACAATTCACACAAACATGTGTGGGCACGACCAGGATTCGAACCTGCGACCTTATTTTTCTAAGGCGAGGCCCGTACCGATGCGCCACCGCTGCTCTCATACATCCATCAGATTCCCGCAATTTTAACAATGTCATCAGTTCCATGTGGCGGGCCGAACGGCGCTGACGTCTATTGCGTGGTTTTCATTATCGTTTCTACGAGCGATGTGGCCTGCTCCCTGCTACTTTGACTTGCCCACGTTGGTCGCTATGTCGGTGAATTTAGTACTTCCGTGGATATGCAGAACATTTAATTTTAAACATGTTGAAGTTTTATATGTATTATCTCATCAAAACTAATGATTTAAGGAACCAAGCCACTGTTGGCCAGTGCTAGTCTCAACTCTTTCAACTGGTAAGATAGTAGAGAAAGGACCCATTCCCATTTGTGAGACACTAAAGGGTTGTTATTACTACCTTATTCATAACTCACCATTCTGATTCTGCAAAAGTATCGGCGCTACCAAATGTTTCCATCAAAACAGAAATAGGTACTAAACCAAAATAATTCTAATCTTCCAAGCCTCGGTTGTGCCTCGGTCATCAAAATTAGCTGCAAACTGAAACACTAGTAGTGGAAGTGGCGACTCGCCTGCGGTTCCTTGTGTCAATTAAAGTTGCTCCTGCACTCCGGAGTTCGGACGAGGCGCCAAATTTACTGCTCTTCAAGTTTGGAGCGGTGGCACAAACATGTATAGCTATATCAGAATTACTGTTTTGTTTTGTTATTATTATTATAAATTTGATTTGAATGCAAGGTTTAATTAAAAATAACTTGACTTCTTTACTACAAGTCCATATCACAATACTGTAATAGGTACTATAGGCCGACTGTTTAACTCGCGTATCGCCTATCGCCAAGATTCTGTATCCTCAAGCTGCACAGACAGTGATGATGATTCAAGCGATATGGATATTAGCGACGAATAGTCTTACATTACTTTTATCTGTGGTTAAATAGTACTTTAAGAGATTTAATTAATGTTTTATGACTTTGTACCACAGATGGCGATACGCGAGTTAAACGGTCGGCCTTTAGTGGAATGCGTGTGAGTGACTAGGTGGAGTGTCAATATCTGCACTTGAGGTGGTAACGGCTAGATGAGAGTACCTGGTAACCGCAACGCTTCGTACTTAATAAGTGAGTTCAGAAGTAGTTAACAGACATGGATAATAATGATGACTATTTTACTGACACAAAATATTTCTTGGAAAACGCTTGGCAAAATAGCTACGGGTAGGAACTGTGAAAATAATGATTATATCAAACTCAGTGATGTGTTCTAATAAGGAAGAAATACGTCTACTATTTGTAAAAATATGATAAAAAAATAAATTGAGAATTCACGAAAACATGTAAAAGATCGGCATCAGTGTTTACTCGAACGTTTCATCATAAACGAGAACAAAACTGTGGCCAAGTGCAAGCTCCTTTTACAGTAAAAAGAATACAGATTATTTAGTTACCTACCTTAAAGACTAACGGCGTTATTCATAAAAAAGCTATAAGACTCTTTCGTTAAAATAATAATAATAATAATAATAATAATAATAATAAAGTTTATTTCCAATAATGTAAGGAACAGTCTGTTACACAACAAATTTTACAATAGGGATAGCATAAAAATAAAAATAGTAACAACGAAAAGACTCTGACGTCCTAGCTAGGTTACAGGGCAACCTGTGTTAAGGTCCGTCAGCCCTTATTCCCACATAAGAAACACAATAGTTGGAAGACTGTTTCTGATATCTGATGGAATAAAAGAAATAAAAAAATAAAACATCGTTAAGACATGCGTGTGTGTGCGTGCGTGTGTGTGTGTGTGTGCGTGTGTGTGCGTGTGTGTGCGTGTGTGTGTGTGTACGTGTATGCGTGTGTGTGTGTGTGTGTGTGTGTGTGCGTGTGTGCGTGTGTGTGTTCGTGTGCGTGTGCGTGCGTGTGTGTGTGTGTGTGTGTGTGTGTGTGTGTGTGTGTGTGTGTGTGTGTGTGTGTGTGTGTGTGTGTGTGTGGGTGTGGGTGTGTGTGTGTGTGTGTGTGTGTGTGTGTGTGTGTGTGTAAAATGGACTTGGTCTCTTTCTTTCTAGCATAAATGTTAAGATGACAGACAAAGACAAACGAATTATAAACCTATGTTAGCTATAATGAGCTTAAAATACGTTTATGAATAATGGGGGTAACCCCATAATCTTTTCAACAGAATTACTAAAGATAAATATCACATTTCTTGGTATGCAGTAACTTAAGCTAGAATTATGTAAGAGTGGCCCATCCCGTGTCACGCTTGGCTGACTATCGAGGCGCTCGCTCGACACTTGTAACATTACACGCTATGTACCCACATTATCCAGGGACTACGTATAACTTATGATCCTGGTGATATATTTTTGAGATAATATATTGTTTACTTATTTTAATATTATGCTTATGAAAATAGGGGTTCATAGTTTCGATAAATAAAGTCTGTTTATACTTTACTCTGCAGTGGGGCATGAAGAAATGTTACAGTTTACACAAAAAGTTCATCTCAGTCAGTGTGTAAATTTTTTAAAACTTAACTATTCTGTGAAAAAAACGTTGTATCCAATTTTTACACAGTGAAATGTAATTATCCTTGTCCAAGATCCCCAGCGTCAAGAAGAAGTCTTTCACTCGGAACAGAAACTTGTTTTTTCACGGTTGGCCTTATGGGCAAATTCAACTGCGTATTATCAGAGTTAAAAGTGATTATGATCCGTTGAAAGAAAAGGATGCGGATATACGCATTGCATCACTAAACTACACATTTTGACTTAGGTGTAGGGTTTATAGAAACGATTCATTAATAGATTTAATGGTTAGTCAAGGATGTGTAGAGCTGGTAACTTAGTTCCTTTGAGCATTTACATATTTATTATACTATATATTAGGAGGTGTTATATGCAACTGGTAGTGCTAAATTGTTTCTGCTAGTTTTTCGGGGAGGCGGGGTAACGACGTACACAGCACACATGTAAAAGTCGAAGCGCCTTTACAAGTGCACAAGTAAATAAAAGCTACACCATATACACAAAATATGAACAATTTATGCATACAAACTGTTCATGTACCACGGCAGAGGAATGCGCACAATACCAGTTCCGTGTTAAAATTTCTAAGCTTAGTATTGTCTTAGATTTACGCGAATATAAAAAAAAATCTAAAATAAACCGCGATAGAATCCGTTAAAAAGTAGTTTTATTTCAATTTCTAAGCTTGATTCTACAAAGATGTGATATTCGTCGTGGCGTAACTTTCTATGAAAATCGTCTTGGTGGGATATTGTCAAGATTTAAAAGATATTGACTGAGCTTAGTATTGTCTTAGATTTACGCGAATATCACACATTGAAATAAAACTAGTTTTTAACGGATTTTATCGCGGTTTTGTTGTCGATCATAGTGAGTTGACACTGCAGAGCTGTTCGACTGAGTGAAGTGTTTTAATGTAGCTATTATTGAAGTTGTGTTCCGATTTAATGTTTGTAGGTGACCTACTGACTAGTAATAATTGTGATTAATATTTTTGGATGTCAAATACTTCAGTCCAACCGTGAATATGAAGTCTGAAAAGACTTTAAAACATCGGGATAAAATCCGATAAAAAGTGGTTTTATTAAATTTCAAAATCTAAATATTTATTTTATAATATTAAGACAGTATTTATATAAAATATTAGGAAATAAATATTCCAATTCTAAAATTCTATCTTAAAAACTAGATAAGGTGTCATAAAATTCTTTGACCAAGATGTAAGCCAGCCCTCTGGTCACGTGAAGAGTCTATTAACCGCCTGAAAAATTCTTTAAAAAGTGCTCGGGTGCAGTGCTTATTAATTTGATGATTTTTATTTTTATATAAGTTTTGTGATAAGAGTGAACGAACGCATTCCAATGCAAAAAAAATAAGTTATATTTTTGAAATATAAGTGTGCCTACATGCCAACAGTAAGGTAGCATAATGCGAGTAATATCAATTCATTGTGTCATGACTAGTGTGCGACCGACACAGACCCCAGAGGTGCATAAATGTCACATTAGAAACCCTTATTCTTTATTACATAAGAACCATTTTCGCGTTATATATCATCTTTAAAAGCAATATCATATTTTTCCCTTCGGAGCTTGTTATTTTTATTATTGTTTTGTTTTTGGTTTGAAATGTGGTGCTACTATTTAATCTCTAACAAAAGTCGGTGTGTTATAAGTTTAACATGTGCCCTAATTTGTGCAAAAGTAGCGCTTAAACAAATGATGCGAAGATGTTTGAATGTTGAAGTTGAATTACTTACTACAGGTATTAATTTTATTCTCATACTTTTTAATATTAGACAAAAGTCGTAATAATTTATCCTGTGTGTGTATCACTTCAAACCTTTTTAGGGTCCCGTTGCTGGGCACGGGTCTTCTCTCAACTGTCTTACGAGTTGAGAGTTTAGGCCTTAATACCAACAAGCTGGTCAAGTGCGGGTTGGTAGATGGTAAGGTCACCGACATAGCGATCAAAGTGAGCAAGTTGAAATGGCAGTGGGCAGGCCACATCGCTCGTAGAACCGGTAACCGCTGGGGTTCTCGAGTGGGCACCACGCAATGGTCGCCACAGCGTCGGCCGACCCGCTACAAGATGGACTCCATGACATTGTGAAAATTGTGGAAAATCGATGGATGCTAACGGCCAGTGACCAGTCGCTGAAGCGTTCTAAAACGGAGGTCTATGTCCAGCTGCAGACGTCCCAGGGCTGATGATGATGACAATGATGATTTCTGTTTCCCAATAGCTATCTGTCAGTCATCAAATCATAAGTGAATTGGTATTTACTGAGAAAGCGCGTTTCATCGTAGATTGCTTAATAACTGGCAGGTAGTGGTCAAGTGCAAGCCTATTGTAGGATAAAACACGTACGAGTGATGCTTCTGGTGTTGCAAGCGTTCAATCGTTGCCGAATAAGTAAAGAGTAAACATACAATTAGACTTTCAGATTATTTTCAACCAACTTCAAAAAGAAGAGGGACTGCATGTTTTTTCGTATGTATGTTACGAGAGAAATCCGCACTAGTAAAGATTGAAGATTTTTTTTTTCAAAGGGCATACTTACTACTAGCGGGTAGTGAGTATTTTTTTTAAATTATTATATTAGTAGCGAATTGTACTTGGGTATGTAGATCATCTAAATGGAACTAAACTGAGGCTTTCAGACGAACTACTGCAATATTATTCATAAGCTAATCTAGGCTAACATCACGAATTAAAGCTAAATATATCGAATTAGCCTAAATTAGAACAGGGCATAGTTATAAGCTAGACCGGAAAATCTATACAAATATTATTTTCCCTTTTTTTAGTCTGTAATAGGCTTGCGCTTGACCACAATTTACATGTTGTTAAGCAATGATGTAGTTATTGTATTGTCTTTGATTTACGCGAATATCACACATTGAAATAAAACTACTTTTTAACGGATTTTATCGCGGTTTATTTTAGATTTTAGATCCCGACGTTTCAAAGTCTTTTCAGACTCCATGTTCACGGGTGGACTGAGGTATTTGACGTCCAAAATGAATTGCGCGTAAAAGTGTAAAAGAACTCTAATCTGAACTGTACAAGTGTTATTATGTGTTTTTTTATCAAGAAAATTGCATTAAAGAATAGTTTAATACAGAGATTTAGTGTGCAAAATTAAGAATAACAAGTGAACTTTGAACTGTTTACACTATTTCTTCGAAAGCTGGACACACAAGATCGGTATTAAACAGTGTATAATACGGGAAATTAAAAAAATATTAATATTATTCGATTTGTCGGCCGTTTCTATTCAAAAACTTTAATGTTTGTTAGTAAACTTAGTAACACCACCTAGTTATGAGTAGTGAAAGCATAAATAATCAGTGTTGCAAGCCATCAATAATATATATTACAATAGAAACATAACAAACAGTGACATCTGTTGGTCACTAGAAATAATTCCAGTGTTACCATATTCAGTTTGGTGTTAACAGCCTTTAAAAATATTACAAGCTTGGTAGTTTTATTTAAATATCAGAAACGTAATATTCGATATTTGAAAATATGAATTTCTTGGAAAATATTACATTCCGTCGTACCCGCAATAGAAAATCGGAATGTAACAGTGATGAGAGCAATAACACATCTCAAATGTTCAATTGCACCACAAATAGTGTACCAGAGATGTCAGAAGATGAAGAAAATAATCAAATAAAAATATTGCAAGAAAAAATTGAAGAATTGACGTCTCAACTAAATAGCGCACATAAAGAAATTGAGCTATTATCTTTAGAAAATAACAGTTTGAAGCTAAGTAATGAAGAATTATCGAAAAAAAACTGCTTGTATAAAAAGATTGCTACATCTCCAGTCAAACTTAAGTCAATAACACCCAAGAAAACTCAGTCAAGACAAACCAAATACACACAAACTAATATACATACTGAGAATACTTCTTCTATACTTCAACACACTCAAGATAGCAAAACTAAAACCGCAGATGTTAATACTTCTACTTTTTTAGAATTTCAAAAGGTTGTTAAACCTAGTTTACAGCAAACGCCTAAAAAGCATAAGATATGTATCATCAGTAGTGAAAATAGCAGTAGAATTTGTAAAATAATAGATGGTACTAGACTACCAAACAACTATGAAATCTGTCATTATCGTAAGCCAAATTGTAATTTAAAACTAATATTAGACAAAATAGATAAAAAAGTTCAGGACTTTACGAAATCTGATTTCTGTATTATTTATATAGGTGAAGAAGATTTCAAACGAACACAAAATTACATAGAACTAGTTGTACATATCCGCAAAACATTATTACCTCTAAATCACACAAATGTTATTATATGCCTGCCTACTTTTAAATATATGAAAAATAATAACGTTATGTTTAACAGCCGAGTAGAGAATTTTAATAACCTACTCTTTATGGATATAGAAACATGTCATTATGCGAAAGTCTTAGATTCTAACCTTAACTTACCATACAGTTATGATACTTATAGGCCGTATCACGATACACTAAATAATAAAGGGTTACAAATTATTATATCAGATTTAATGGACATGATTTTAAAGTTAAGCGCTACAACAGCTACTACTACAAACTACTCAGAAGACGATTGTTCACAAATCAAACAATTAGAATTAAAAAACAAAGATTTACAAAATAATACACAGTTTTTTCTGTAAGTACATAAATATACTCCACCAAAATATTGCGGGACTGATGAACAAATCAGATACACTAACAGTTAAATTAGAAGAGTTACACGACAAAGGGACCAATATTGATGTAATTTGTATAACAGAGCATTTTATCGAGACGGGTTATGAAGACTTTTTACTTATACCTAATTTTTTACCAGCAGCTTTCTTTACCAGAAATGCTAAGCGCGGCGGTACATGCATTCTTGTAAGAGCAGGACTTCAATTTAGAGAAATATCTGACGTAGCCAAACAATCACTATCAGGTGTATTTGAATCCTGTGCCATACAACTAACACAATATAAGATTATTATCATTTGTATATACCGTGTACCTAAGCACAATTACAATATATTTTATGAAAAATTAGAACATATATTAAGGAAAATTTGTACACTTCCTAATAAAAATATAATTTTATCTGGCGACTTTAATATAGATGTAATAAAAAGAAATAAAATATCATTAGAATTTGAATATTTTCTCGCTCAATTTAATCTTAAGTTAACGTTTTACAAGCCCACTAGATTAAGCAGTAAATCTTGTATAGATAACTTTGCACATACCTACAAAAAAGACTGTAAAGCACAAATCATAGACCTAACTCTATCAGACCATACATCTCAAATATTAAGTGTACCCATAAAAAAATCATGTAAACTTAATTATTGGAAGACTCAAAAACAAGATATATCCCCTGATAATCTAAAGAAGTTTAAAAATTATTTAAGCAGCTTATCTTTTACTGAAATGTATAGAAGTAATAATGTAAATGAATCGTATGATATTTTTGCAGAGGATTTCCTGATGCTTTATAAATTATGTTTCCCAAAAAAATATGTAACGATAAAAACTACTACTAAAACGAAATGGATATCTCGTGGAATAAAACTTTGTAGTCAGAAGCAAAGAAAATTACTTTGGGAGTATAGATTTAAACCTACCTGTATAAATAAACTTAATTTCAAAAACTATAATAAATTATTTAAGAAAATCATACGTTTAACACAACAAACTCAAAACAGTTACTTCATAAATAATTCCAAAGCTGCTTGGCGAGTAATTAATAAATCAAAATACCGCCTACCACAAGAGTTAATATCGTCCATAAATATAGATAATTCAACTATCACACATCCCACAGATATCGCAAATGAATTTAATAATTTTTTTATAGATGTAATTGAAAAAAACGTACATAATAATATTTCTTTAACTAGTAAAAGTATTTTTAATAACTTCACTTCACAATCATTATTTATGCGACCTGTTTTACCAATTGACATAATAAAAATAATAAATAATTTGAAAAATACAAATACTGTTGGCTATGATGAAGTATGTACAAAAGTTTTAAAACACGTTAGTGAAGTTATAGCCCCTCCACTAACGCACATTATTAATTTATGTATAGAATGGTGTATTTCCTAATAGACTTAAAAAAGTAATTATTAAGCCATTATTTAAAAGAGACAATAGATCAGATATTAAAAATTATAGACCCGTCGCTAAAATTCCTGTTTTTTCAAAAATTATTGAAAAAGTAATTTATAATTCTATTTATGGCTATTTTGAAAGGAATAAGTTATTTTGTCACGAACAAAAAGGTTTCCGGAAAAATATCAATATCAATATGGCATTGTTTGATCTCCTTTCTTATATTATGACATCTGTAAATGAAAGAACTCCGATATGTGCTGTGTACACTGACATGACGAAGGCATTTGACTATGTGGACCATAACATTCTGCTGAAAAAATTGCATGGCTATGGAATCCGTGGTAATGTTTTAAATCTTCTGGAGTCATATTTGAATAATAGGTCTCAGTGCACAGAAATATCACAATTATGCGTGAAAAGTAATTTAGTTACGAGTTACACATCTGAACCAAGAAATATTAAATACGGAGTTCCTCAGGGTAGCGTGCTAGGGCCGTTACTTTTTTTAATATATATAAATGATCTCCCAAAAACTGTTTCTGAAAATATGGTTCTTTTTGCCGATGACAGTACAGCTGTTGTAAAATGTACAAATCCTGTCTCTTACGAGAGTGATATTAATGACTGCCTAAGTAAAATTATTAATTGGCTTGATATTAATAATCTGGTTATTAATTTAAATAAAACCAAAATTGTGCAATTTCACCAAAGGTGTGCAAAACCCTTAGTTCGAATAACGTATGAAAAACATATAATAGAAGAAACAAATCAGGCAAAATTCTTAGGTATTATCATAGATGATAAACTTACATGGAAACCCCATACTGAAGAAATATGTTTGAAATTAAATAAATCTGCATACACGCTATTTCAGTTATCAAAAAAAGTTAATATTCAAACACTTAAAATAGCGTATCACGGATTGGTTGCATCAGTTCTGAGGTTTGGTATTATTTTTTGGGGGCAATCTACTGAAAGAGAAACTATTTTCAAAGCGCAAAAACGATGTATTCGTTCCATGTGTGGCATAAAATCTACCGAAAGTTGTAAACCACATTTTATATCTTTAAAATTACTTACCGTGCCATCTATGTATATTTATGAGACTGCTTTGTTGGTTAAAAATAATTTACATCTTTTCAAAAAACTATCCGATGTCAAAAAGACTCCATTGCGTTCCCAGTATAAGAATCAACTGTGCGATATAAAATGCAGAACCGCTTTGTTAAAAAAGAGTTTTTTTGGCGTAGCTCCCAAAGTCTATAATAAACTACCAGATAGCTTAAAAAATATGCCACTACTTAAGTTTAAGAAAATTCTCTACTCGCTATTGATTGAGAAATGTTACTATAGTTTTGAAGACTTTATGAAGGATTCACTTTAATATTGGTTGTGCAAAGAAAGTTGTATTTTTATATTGTAATTGTTGTTAGTTACGTAATTAATAGTTTTAATTTTAGATTTTTTTTTTTTGCTAAAAAATGTTGTTTTAAGTTCCTAATACTATTATTTAATCACGTTCTGTTTTTTTATAGTTTATTTGATTTGTTTTTATTTTCTTTTGTATTTAATTTAATATTTGTACGCCTTCACGGCAAAACATAGCGCCCATTTAAATGTTTACCTAACACCTTTATGTACTCTCACCTATGTTTTACAAATAAATATTATGTCTATGTCTATGTCTATGTCTATGTCTATGTCTATGTCTAAAAAAAGGTTCTTGTCAAAGAAAATCGGTTCCTACCAAGAATGATCCGCAAAGTTATTGAAGTTCAATGATGTAGTCACGATGAAACGGGCTAACCCAGTAAATACCGACTAACTCATGATTTGAAGACAGGCAGATTATAGCTATCGGGAAACATAGATGCCGGCTTTTGGGGGCTGAGTCACCTATCTATCTATTTGAAGAGGGTGGTTGATGTGACAATATTTTATGTTTCCTTCCTAGTCACAGATCAAATATCTATAGAGTTGATACAAAAACACGTCAGTCTCACTATAAACTGAATCAGTCTTAACCTAAACTGGGTTGATTAAACAACAATATAGGTGAACAAATCAAATCTTAGCTTACAACAATCAGCTTAGTACCAGGAGATAATGCAGCAGTAGGAGATCTAAATATATTAGTCTGCGAGCACTACATGATTGACAAACCGAGCAGCCGATGTAATTAGTTGACTGAATACACTTGATGCTGGCTGCATGTCACACCGTTACAAGACCGCTTGTTTATAGATTAGACTTATGTTTCTACGATTCTATTTGCGTGGAGTGTCTAACATACGTAGTACTGCCAGCCCAGCTCCAGAAAGAATCTTTGCAGAGCCTGCACGTTGCCGCCAGCTTCTTGGGGCAACCTCGGCGACGTGTTTGTCTGTAATAATTATAGTGAAGAGATGTTTGATGTTTGTTTGGTTCGTCAACAAATTATCGTACAACCTTATTTACAAACTAATAAGACTTTTTTTTTGTTAGACTGGCGCTTAACTACAACTTGCCTGATGTTAAGCATTTACTTTTAGCATTTGCTTTTACTTTTGTCATTTTAAGTGTAACTTAGACAATTTTCATCAAGGAGGATGTGACAGTGTTAGCGTCAAATATATATTTTTCTTTCTCTCTTTTGTCAGGGCACGAAAATCCTTCTGTGAAAAAGAAAGATTTTCTGGCCTTGCGAGGGTGATGCCCGGCGACCACTGACATTACCTACAAAAATAATAATAGAAAATACCTGACAAATGCCAGAAAGCTGTGCCACATTATTCTGATTGTCAATGAAACTTTGCTTGTGCAATTCAGGATGAATCTAATGGGTATAGTTTTCATGGTGTTAGATTAGGTTAGGTTATTTGATGCCCATATTTGGCGTTGGTGTAGGTTTTAGGTTGTTTTCACTTGGAGCATTATGATGTATTTTTAGTAGAAACTATCAAAAAATGCATTATGTTTATTCACAACGCTGAAACGTATAAAAATAACTAATCGTAATTACATATAAAATTATAATATATGAAATACGGTAAGCCCCCGGTTTCAATTTAGCATTGCTGTCGTATTCAGTGTAATTGTATTCACAAATGTGTTTGTATTCAAGTAACGTTTCACATACACCCACACTCACGGCAGAGCGACAGTACAAATCGCTCGGTTTGCATACATTGCGCGTTGAAGTACATACAGCAATCATTACAATTTAACAAATTTAAAATAACTATAAAATCTACGTTATATAAGATAGCGTATTACTATAAAATTTCAGACAATCTAACGGATAAAAACGCTTGGAATTAAGTCGCTCTATTTCAACACAATAAACAAACAAAATGTAATAGATATAAGTACTTCATTTAAAACAGAAAAAAGCCTACTGAGTTTTCTGTCAGTGTTTCTCAGTAGTTGCCAGTCATTCACTGCACGGTAGGAAAAGAAATTGGACTATTTGTAAGTAGACTCACGTCTCAAAAAAAAATAAAGCATATTTTCATTTCATTTCACACACTTCATGAAGTGACGAATTTTTTAAATGTATAACGCCAATCTTTTATGAGTAATATTTTCACCATAGCTATACAGGAACTAGCTATGTCCTGCCTTGGTTTCCTCTAGCTGCTAATGAAGTGAGACACAACAGTTTATACCTTCACCTTACCTGTCGGTTCGCAGTGTATTATCATCCTTACCTTTTTCCTATTTCTATTAATTATTATACAAGCGACTGCCATCAGACCTCGAAACCCATAGGAAACCAGTAGCCAAGATGGTTAGACCAGGTGGCAGATTATATTGGCTTCTGACTACATGTAACGATTGTCATAGATGTGATAAATAACAACCGGGACCGACGAGGCACGGAGGTTAGTCCCTCAACCAACCAGACACTGAAACGAATCTTTTGTTGTTACCCAAATATTGTCCGAGGCGGGAATCGAAACCGCTACCTCCGGGGCATAGTATAGCCCAATCGGATAAAACCAGCGACCTTATATTTCAAAGGCTAGGCCTCTACGCCACCGCTGCTTGGACAGCATGTGTGGATTAAGACCTAAACTCTCTAAGCTCGTAAGTTAGTTGATAGAAGACCGTGCCTAGCAGTGGGACACTTTATAGGGTTTAAGTGTATTCTGTAAGCTAAGACATGGCAATACTAAAAAGGTTTCTTGTTTACTTCCGAACCCTAAAACAGACAAAAAAAAACAGTCAAAAAAGGCTCACCTCACTTCCTGTTCGTATCATATGTATGTATATAAGTAGGTATCTACGTGAGGTTCTAATAGACCCTCAAGTGATGTGTCGTCGAAGTTGTAGTAAGCGGTAAAGTTCGGCCCTTCGCAATTGCTATAATCTCTTCGCGATTGCCATTCATTTATTGTCTGGGGAGAGATTGGTACTAGTTGTAAGACGTAGCGGAAATAAAATAATAATAATAAATACTTAAAGAAGGACTGGCTGATAATGCACAGCCCAAACCGCTGCGTCTAGAGACTCCAAATTTGGCACATAGGTTCCGTATTAGGTGTAATAGTGAACTTTTAAAGGATTTAGTAATATATCTACTAAAAAAATATCTATTTAAAAAATATATATAAAAAATATATTTTTTTCAAAATATTGGTGAGTACCTACCAATAATATTATATATCAGATATCTGGTTTCAATAACACAAGCTCTGCTTAGCTCGGGACCAGATGATCGTGTGATTGTCCAAAAATGTAATGGGCGCGGGCGGAAGCTAGTTCTTGGATAACTTTGTCGACGATGTAAACCTACCAAATGTAAAAAAATAAATGTAAGTAACATTGACCACTTCGAACAGAAAAATATCATAACCAATGATTTAGGATATACTTTATCATTCACAACACAAGCAATGTTGGTTGATGATTTACCTTATTAATTATCTGTCAAGGAATTTTCAATTTTTTCCCAAAAACAATTTTCGAACATTTGGAGATAATATTACGAAATAAGGAAGTAAACTAAATCGCTACCGCTCGTAACATGTTACACCGTGTCACAAGGGAACAGTTACACAGTAGTTTGGATGACGAGCTACCCAAAGTGGCGGCGTGGGCGAGTCGAACATTTGATGAACTCGCCCGGTATGGTGTGCTATTATTGATATTGACTGCTACACCCAGTCTGTTTGATTAATAACTAAATGTGCAGTTTTCCTGTAACTTTAACACATTATAATGTAGGAAAATTTGGGAGAGTGGGGGAGTCGTAGATCCGGGAAATAAGACCCAGTATATATTCAATAGGTTTTTATCAATCAAATTAATTCACTTCACAATCATAATAGACTACGGATTACTTTTTTGGAAAGCGGCCAAGTCGGACGTAGGTTAGCTTCAATTTTTTCAGATAAGTGATATTTTTGATATATTATTTTATATAAACATTGGTAAGGGTTTTATTTCATTTTAAAAAGTATATCAAAATTCAACTTAGATAAAATTACATTCTAACTTAAAAACTAGATAGGGCGTCATAGAATTCCTCCAAATTTTGGCCTTGCAGAATGTGCCCAGAAGGCGGGCAGCATTTGCAATGCATGCATTTCTTCGTGTTGACGAACTCGTACTGTAACATCCACTTCTGTTTATGAGAGAAATAGAGTCGTAACAAAGTCGTATATTTTAACATTGTTAATTCAATTACAACTCCAATCATCCTGTATTTCCACTTATATTTCATAATTACCAATAAAATTATTCGTAAGGATTAATCTGCTATAAATTATCTATAATAACTCATATAATAAATGAAATATGTCGAATAACTAGTAATTACTGGTGTAGGTGTAATTTTATTTTAATTAAAGGAATCTGTAATGATAAATATTAAATAAATAAATAAATTAGGTTCTTCTTTTATTCACCGATAGGCTGGCGCTTGACTACAATTTGCATGATGTTAAGCAATGATGTAGTCTTCGATGGAACGCGCCAGCCCATTATACCGATTCACTTGTGATTACGAATGATTATCGGTGAGAGGGTGTCAGTAGAATGAGCCTCCATATGGTTAGAAACCTTAAAGGAGCATCAATTCCGACCCACCCTCTCTCAAATAAAGATGATTGTTTACTATCATGTTTGATACATTTAATTCAAAAGCTGTGTCAGTTCACGTTCCGGTAACCGTATACGTAACAGATATGTTCCCGTTCTCGTTTTCGGTTTTCTATTTTGTTTTGTTTTTTCATTTTCGATCGTATCCGTTTCTTTAACCCATTTTTTGTTTTCGTTATCAGTCTTGTTCTCTGTTTGGTATACGTATACGTTCCGTTTTCGATATGCTCCCTGCGGTTCTGTTTTCTTTTCCGACTTCAGGTCTTGTTTCCGTTCTCAATCCGTATTGGTCTTACGGATTGAGAACGGAAATAAGATCTTTAACCAATCTGACATCGAGAAAGGGTACCCGTGACTTTTGTTGATCCTGGATCTCTTAAAACTCTAGTTACTATTGCCGTTCCAGAAACTGTATTCCTATCAGATCCGTTTTTTTATCCCTTTTTGCATCCCTTCTTTTGTTTACGTTCAGGTTCTTGTTGGTCTTCTTATTCTCTATCCCATTCCGTTCCGGTACGTATCCGCTTTTGTTGAGCCCTGCAAAAAAATATTATTTTGCTAAATTGTAATTTAATGCAGTTGTAGAGATTTAACAAAGAAACTTAACTGTCGCTAAAAATACGGAGTCAAGACCCGTGTTATGCAGACAGACAGATTAACTGACGGTTACAATGAGTATAACTGACATTCCTACTTTGAGTATTAAAATGAACACTTTTTTGTAGAAGACTTGTAGATTTATTTAACTTATGATGAGCTAATTATTTTAACTATGATTTGGACAGCGGCATACTTCTATTCAGTTACAAGTGTGTCCTAGACTGACTAATAAACCCAATTATAACCATAAAATTCCTTGCAAATACTGCATGTGAGGGCAACATTTAAGTGATTATAACATATGTTAGAAAGCGGTTTAAGCTTTAAATGGTCTCTTATAAAATCAACTAATGTATTTTTCAAGTGGAGGGCTAAATCCCGCCGTTTTATGTGCCACTTCAGCAAAACTTTATATCTCAGAAACTGGCCTCCGCGTTTACGTCTGCCATCTTTTAGTTCTGAGTAAAAGATGCGCTTGGCGGCTCTTTCTTTGGACGTACGGGATACGTGCTCTGATCACTTTAGCTGCCTACGCATAAGGTTTTGGCTTTGGTTCTTAGTACAGAGTTAGAATAAACTTGCAAGCAGAGATGGTGTATGCTAGTTCAAGGTACCACCATGAGGTGCACCAAAAGCAATACTTCACACTAGCCTGGTCAATGATGGCAATGACAACGCGCTATGGCAAAAAGCTGGGCGATAGGCCTCTCCACTGCTATGATAGCTCATCAGCTGGCCAGCATTATAGGTTCCAAAGCATAACAACAAATATTATTGATTGACGTAAATATTATATTGTTGTTAGATTAATAGTAAGTATAATGTGCATATGTGTTACATTATGTGCAAGGCGCAGTTGACTCGCTGCAACTTGCAATAAAACTTGCCTCCAGGGAATAGCTTGTGGGGTAAAGCAAAAGAGATCACCTACTAACACCAATATTTACCACTTATATATCTTTTTATAGAGAAAATATGTATGGATAAGTATGGATGTTATAATACTAGAATAAAAAAATAAATATTGTACGATGTTTAATTAATTTTGGTTGGTTCGTTTCCAGATATAGCTGTCCTTGAACCAATGAATCAAAATCAATTTTTGTTTCACACAATAGTTAAAATCGACGATAAAGGAATGTTTGACGTGTATAGCTATATATTTATATGTCTTTCTGTGTATCTGTGAACCAGTTTATAAGTTGAAATAAAACTACTTTTTTAACGAATTTTATCGCGGTTTATTTTAGATTTTAGATCCCGACGTTTCAAAGTCTTTTCAGACTTCATGTTCACGGGTGGAAAAATAAGAAAAGTCTGAAAAGACTTTGAAAGCGCGATAAATCTGTTAAAAAAAGTAGATTTATTTCAATGTGTGATATTCGCGTAAATCTAAGACAATACTAAGTTTATAAGTTTTTTTTAGAGCTGAAACGATCAAGATATATCTTAGCTAGGTTGTAGAGTTCAATTATTTTTAAGTTATACTTAGGTAATTTACAATACATCAATAATATCGCTGCAAGCTTATAAGTTGTGCGAGCTTATAGGACACGAATTCAAAAGCGCACAGTGTGCAGCCAAAGTTCGCGCGGAAACTTTCCAGTCGCAGGCACCTCCCTAATTGGGTAAATATACCCAAAGTGCCCAATTCATAGATATATTGATGTCATGAGAGTGATATTGAGTCAGCTGGAAATATTGATGTTTCATCTGTAAACTGCCGCACAAACAACACAATATTTAAATATTATATTTTTTATAATATATACTAGCTGCCCTAGCGAACTTCATACCGCGTATTACTAATGTAATACGTATGTAGTTTTAATGCCACGTATAATAAAAAAATAAAAACAAAAAATTTCGTGCAAAAAAAAAATTAAGGGTGAATAACCCTTATCACTTAGGGATATGAAAAATAGATAGTAGCCGATTCTCAGACCTACTGAATACGCATATAAAGTTTGGTGAAAATCGGTAAAGCCGTTTCGGAGGAGTACGGTAACAAACATTGTGACATGGAAATTTTAATATTAGACTAGCTACCCCAGCGAACTTCGTACCACGTATTACTAATGTAAATTGTCCAATAATAAAAGTAAAAATTAAGGGTGAACAACCTTTATCACTTAGGGGTATGAAAATAGATAGTAGCCGATTCTCAGACCTACTGAATACGCATATAAAGTTTGGTAAAAATCGGTAAAGCCGTTTCGGAGGAGTACGGTAACAAACATTGTGACATGGAAATTTTATATATTAGATTAAAGAAAGTCGTGTTAGTTACACTATTTATAACTCAAGAACGGCTGATTCGATTTGATTGAAAACTGGTGGGGAAGTAGCTTAGAACAAGCAAAGGCAGCGAATTCCACGTCTTGGCAGTTCGCACTATGAAAGTGGAAGCAAATCGCTTTGTGCGTACCCGTAGAATTTCCACCATGGTGGTGCATATCTGTACTATAAGTGCAACATAGTACCCCACAACAATATTGTGATTCTGTGCGAATAAATCTCATAGTAAAAAGCTACCTATAGTCTATTTAAACCACTATTTTCCCTACACAGGTAAACGACTAACCAACAGTTAAAATTCAAACTTTTGACTCCGAAACAAATCCTTTAACAGCACCTAACAAGTAAAAACACAAACAAAACCCATCCTTAAAAACATATTAACAAAGTTTAATTTTGAATAAAAGCAACCGTTTTAAAGTTTTGTAAGTGTTTTTAATAATGTGCGGGACATGTAAATTCGGATGAAGTTTTCCAATAAAAGTTGCAGTTCGAGTGCACCGCGCATGCGCCGCCTTTATTCGTAGCAGCTACGGCGTAGTACTACGAGTTGCTACGAATTGCTACGAAAATATATAAACTTTTTTCACCTCCGACGGTAAATAGTAGTTATGTTTGTCCTGTTTAACTTGTGTAACAAGTTGATTCTTTCTTCCATTCTTCTTTAGTCACTTCATGATGTGGCCAATCCATTCTTAAAATTTTACCACTGTGCCATCGCTGCTCTAACATTGCATTAACTTTTACTCAATAACTCAATAACTTTATTGCTTTACCATAAGTTAGTAGACGCTTAGGTGGTAGGTGCTTATTATAATAGAATCATTATGGACCCTGTCGGGCACAGCAAAACGAGAGGAAGCTCTGATTTTACATAATAATATAAATAGAAAGTTCTAGCCTGTGGAGCTTTATTATTAATTTAAAATTTTAAAATTGTGTGGTGTCTTTTATTTTATTTCATGTCATATCTTAAAATCGTTACCTGATAGGAACTATAAATGATTTTTTAAATAAATTAGAGCATAATTAAATTTTAACATTATGAAATTATTTGAATAAAATTATTAATTTATTAGTTAGGATTATTTATTAGTTATTTAAATTAAATTATTTTATTAAATTCTTATCAGCTAATATTAAATTTTATTTTTTGTGTTTATCACATAAATATTCAATTACAGAATAATAACATTTGTTTATTAGAAATACTTTTACCTTTTTTATAAATTTATTAATGTTGTTTTCTGCTTTTATTATTTCGGGTAAGTTGTTGTATATTTTTATTGACATTGAGTATCTAAGGACCTGTAGAATGCATTTTAGTCTAGAAGATGGTAAATTTAATCTAGCGCGATTGTATGTCTTTTAAGTTATCTAACGCTCATACTCACAAACGACGGACTGATACACATATTTCTACGTTTTTTTAAATAAATAACATGTCTGTAGGCGACAGACTTGTAGTATTCACGTAACTTCTTGATGCGCTGACCAAGTTGCGGTGCTGTTTCAATTACGTTCAAATCTTAGTGTAAAATGGTATTCTTGTAATTATAATATTTGTATCTTGAAACTCAAAGCGGTCGCGTGACGCGAATTTCACGCGAGCGTATCTGAAAGCGGTTGTCAAAATTACGAGAGCGAGAAAAGGTTGCTTTGATCGAAACTTAACTGCAACTGCACTGCAACTGAACTTATTCAATTACGTGAATCGGCCTACTGGATTCCTAAAAAACAGGGTTTCCTTAGTTAACGCAGTCCACCCTCGTACAGTCAGGTGTAGTGTAGTCATGGGCACAGATAATTTAACACTATAGTCATTGCATATTGAGTATACATAATCACTCAAGTATATGTAAGCTATTTGTTTATATTGTATCCTACATCTGGTGGACAATAAAAGTTTTTTTTTAAGTTATTTCATCATCATTATTTCCCTTGCCTTTTTCCCATTTCTATTGGGGTCGGCTCCCAGTCTAACCTGATGCGGCTAGCTACCAGAATTATACGAGTGACTGTCATCAGACCTCGAAACCCGTAGGGAACCAGTAGCCGAGATGGTTAGACCAGGTGTCAGATTATATTGCCTTCTACATGTAACGATTGTCATAGATGTGTTAAATGAGAACCGGAACTGACGGCTTAACGTGCTTTCCGAGGCACGGAGGGTAGTCCCTCAACCAACCAGACACCGAAACAATTTTTTGTCGTTACACAAATATTGTCCGGGGCGGGAATCGAACCCGCGATTATTTATAAAACAGTTTTGTTTATTGTTTATTTAGTTCACTGTAGTTTAAACAAAGGAATGTATAAATCTAATGTGTTTTCACCGAAGTTTTAAATTATTTCGTAGTTTTCAACAATGAGAATAGAATTTCATTTCGTGTAAGACACATTGCAGTCGGTATAGAAGTAAGTTCCGTATTTGCACCGCACGTGTCTACAGTTTGATGCTGCGTTTGAACTATGAACATACTTGCCAAGTTACTACTCGCTACTGGATAGAGTAAAAAATATTGTATGAACGTGTTAAATTATTTTAGACTAAGTAAGTAGGTATAATCCTTCAAGTACAATCAAATTATTCCCACTTAATCGCACTTTATTACTGTCTGCAGCGGTGGCGCAGCGGTACGGGCCTCGCCTTAAATAAATAAGGTCGTGGGTCCGAATCCTGGTCGTGTCCACACATCTTTGTGTGAATTGTTTCATCTCCGCTGCTCAATAGGTGAAGGAAAACATCGCGAGGAAACCGGCATGTCTAAAAACTAATCATTCGAGGACATGTGACATCCACCAACCCGCACTTGGCCAGCGTGCGTGGATTTACCACGCACGCTGGCCAAGTGAACTCTCTCAACTCTTAAGATAGTTAAGAGAAGAGCCGTGCCCAGCAGTGGGACACTAAAAAAAATAGCTTGAAGTGACTGTCTGCAGTCACACACGTCGACACAGCACACGAAAAAATTATAAGCTATTTTAACTAGATACGTATACATAGACCGCTGGTTCAAATCCGGCTCGAAGGACCAAAGAGAACATGTACGGAGTGTACCGTAACTTTTTTTAATGATTGATAATGATTGCTTGATACTGAATGAAACTAGAGACTATTTATTTATTTATTTATTTATTTATTAATTTTACAATTGTGAACTAACAGACGAACCAAAACGCTCACAATGATAGACTTAAATAAAATATTAAATGCCTATAAATACAACTAATAGAATCAAAATTAATGTCGGCGTCTTGGACATTATTAAGAAAATTATTAATAATCTTAATAGCTCGTACCGTTGGCGCATTGTTTGCATACTGTGTGCGTAACTCACCCGAGGATGCAAACAACTGGTGACAACGTCGCTGCCCCACGCGAGTATAATTTGAGGGTACATAATAGCGCATCCTACTCAATACAGATGGGTTGTCAATCTGATTGCGCATTAGCATACAGTAATGTATAACAAGAAGGAGCTTGCGTCTGAGCTCTAGTGTCAGCAGACCTACCATACCGTATACAAACAAAGATGGAAAAAGATACGGGTAATACCCATATCTTTTCTTGTAAAGATATCGGGCAAACTTTCTTTGGACCCTTTCTAATAGCAGAGTATATTTTTTCTCTTTTGGATCCCAAACTATAGCGCCAAATTCAATAACACTACGAACGTATGCATTGTAAAGCAAAATCGGAATGTTCATGTCTCGAAACTGCGCAGATGTTCGACATATGAATCCCAGCGTTTTATTTGCTTTTTTGGTAATGGACGTAATATGTTCATCAAAGCGAAGCTCGCTATCCATCAATACACCCAGGTCACGTATACTGTCAACTCTCTCTAGAGTATTTCCGTCCAAACTATAAGGATAGCTTACCGGCGAACGCGATCTTGTGTAGGTGACTAGTTTGCACTTTGAAGCATTAAACTTTAGCTGGTTAACCTTTAGCCCAACCTGCAACAGCATCGATATCCCGTTGGAAGTTTATATTATCCGAAGGACTACCGATTCCCTTATAGAGTTTCATGTCATCTGCAAACATCAGACATTTTGTTGAAGATAAGACTGTCGGTAAATCTTCAATCATCATTAAAAACAAAGTAGGCCCAAGCGTCGATCCTTGACTTACACCTGATCTTGTGTAGTAGTCCTCCGACAGATATCTACCCAATTGCACGTACTGTTTTCGGTCTCTCATATAATCAGCGAAAAATTCTAATAGTTGCGGGGAGAATCCAAAGCGAGACAATTTTGATAAAAGGATATCGTTGTCTACAACATCGAATGCTTTTGCCAAATCAAAATAAGCTGTATCGACACGATTACCTGCGTCCATTTGAGCTAGCACATAGTCTATGAAAACGATGTGATTCGTTGTGGTGGAGCGCGCGCGACGGAAACCGTGTTGCGAATCACTAAGTTGTCGACCTATTTGAGCTGTGATATATCGATTCATTATTGTCTCAAATATTTTACCGAAAATAGACAGAATTGCTATGGGCCTTTGTGCTTCTATGGCATTTGAAGAGCCACTTTTCGGCACAGGAGTGACTCTACTGACTTTCCAACTGGTAGGATAGGTGCTCCAACGCAAAGACAAATTAAAAATGTGTAGCAGAGGTGATTCTAACGCACTAAGACAGTCCTTAACTAAGAACCCTGGAACACCATCAGGCCCTACAGCTGAAAATGGTTTCATTTTCCCGACAGCTAGCTTTAAATCTCTACTCGAGACCGAGTTCACTGTAACAGATGGTACGCTCGGACATTCGTAAGTCATCTGCTCTGCCGCCCTAGGATCGAGTTTTGGAACCTTCTTAAGAAATACAGAGCTGAAATACTTAGAAAATGAATCTACAGCTTCCTGGCCTGTAACAACCCGATCCTCAAAGGTATATTCACACAACTGCTTAATTGAATTGCGTTTGGTTTTAACGAGCGTCCAAAAGCTAGAAGGGTTATTACGTATATTTCGCTCTATAGACTGGGTGTATTGATAGTATGCGGCAACAGTTTGTTCCTTAACTTTTGCCCTATAATACTTGAACATTGCACTATTGAACTCAAGCCCTCCTGACTTGAAGCGCTTTAGGTGAAAGTATTTGTTTTGTATGTTCCTGATAATGTCGGGCGAGTACCAAACTGGGTAGTTGTATTTTTTATGCAGTGGACTAAGAATTTCCTTTTTTATTGGCACATACTGTTCAATAATAGCGTACAATTTATCGTAGAAAGCATCAACCGCACTATCTACTTCAACTCGGCTAGTCACATCAGTCCAGTCCGTAGCAGCAAGTGCTGCATACAGTTGCTGGAAATTAGCTTTCTTGAAGTTATATTTAGGAACTCTCTGGCGAGAGGATTTACGAGGAATAGACGAAATATGATGATATATAACAGATAAGTCGCGAGGCATAGTTACTTCTATAGCTAATGGTGGGTGATAAGCGTCCATCGGCACGAGCGGTTCAACACAGCCTGTCACGTTTACTGTCCCACTATAAATATTAGTTAGAACTAAGTCCAAAATGCCGCCATACTTATTGCTAACCATATTACATTGTGCCAAATTACAGTATGCTAATACACATTCAAACTGTATTTTAATATTACTACTAAACGAATTCAAATTGAAATCCCCCACAATAATAACATCAAGGGTATTATTTGTACAAACAACATTCTCTATACAATTCAGCACATCAAGGTATTGTTTTTCGGTATAATTAGGAGGTAAGTAAACTACACCAATGAGATATTTCATATTTTTCCAAGTTACTAAGGCAAATAATATTTCTTTATTATCACTAAAGCTATCGAGATTTGTGATTAGTTTAATAGAATAACAATCTCTAACCGCGAGGAGGACGCCCCCCCACCCGACGTCGCCCGCTCGATCCTTACGCAACACAGTATAACCTGATGGAAACAGTTCGGAGTCACACACTGAACTATTTAAGAACGTTTCGGTCAACGCTATTACGTCGGATGCACACGAACTTGTTATATTGTTCTGAAACGTAGTTGTTTTGCTTCGTAATCCTCTTACGTTTTGATAAAATATCTCAATATGCTTAGTGTTTATCGGATTGCTGCTTCTCATGGTTGCTGACACGAAAGTTCTGCTTCCAAGGCTTGATGCATACATCCTCGGGCCAGTTCTCGGACAACATAATTTTATCAGCTAGCTTAGATGGGACGGCTAACTTGAAAGACGCGTAGCGCCCACGAGCCTTAAGCGCTTCCACGGTGCATACATCAGTGCCACTGATAGAGATCAAGTGGCTAGTGACTTGGTCCACTGTTGTACCCTCTTTGACAAAATAGAGGTGTAGGTATTTCCACCGCTCGCACGCTTCTAGCTGTGTCGCACCCGGCGCCGCAGTGCCGCGCATCACTCCCTGAGGTGAACGACGACGTGTCTTCCCCACTTCAGTCCAATCGTCATCAGATGTTGTGTTGGTGGAAATGTTCTTTTCCAACTGGGAAACCATTGTCTTGCTGACTTCCGGTTTAGTTAGTGGAGTTTTGACTGTAGAAGGTTTACTAATGGCCCTTTCTCCGTCAGGCGAGCAGATTTTGACTGCAACTTGCTGCGGTTTGCTGGTAACTTGGGTTTTGTCCCAGTTTCAATTTCCGGGACAAGAACTGATTGTTCTTCAATACCATTTTGGAGCAGCTGTGGTCCCTGCGGGGTACCATTTATAAGACTTGCAACTGTCTTTTCCAGCGCCAAAACACGTTCAGGTAGTCCCCCGTAGGCAGCTTTAACAGACACAGCCACTTTCTCCATAACAATATTGCTAATCAATTTTGCCAGGCGCTCATCTATTATGTGCTCAAGTTCCTCACGTACCACAGTGCGTATGTTGTCTAGGCAGACCGTATCCTCTGCGTATGGGTTTTCCCCGAACAGGCTAGAATCCTGTGTTAGCGGTCTGCTGCGTGCCTTAACGTTAACGTTGCGGCTCCCAGTAGTACTTTGATCTAGATGTGAGCCTAATATAACCGAGTCTTCACCCGGGGTACAGGCAGGAGTAGTAAAGAAGTCACGCACCGGGGTATTTGTATTTCCGATTTTTGGCTTTTTCGATTTGCATTGAACGCATTCCCAAGCTTTTTTATGATCCGCTGACATGATGCTACAAAAAGTCTCTTCGGATACATTAGCACAGTCTAGATCGTAAGGGTGACGGCAAAATGAGCAAGTAAGATATATTCGGCTTACAATTTTCCCCAGACATCCTGCGCACTTCAAGTTACCCGTAGCCATGGCAAAGCAACAAGTTAAAGAGCATGCAAGATAAAGCTGTAGCAATAATCGAAGCGCCCACGTTACAGTTATTGCTCGTATTCGTGGACAGTTGTACGGGTTGCTATAGCGAGAATGCTAGGCGCATGACGAAGTTGACAAAGCACCCACGTGATAAGTAGGGACCACACGAAGTTGACCGAGCGCCCACGAGACGAACCGAAGCGTTTGAATTTAATCAACTCGACCGGTTTCCAGCGACACAGCACAGTGACAACGGCAAAATTTTAAAGCAGTAAATATGTTTACACAGTTAGAGTACTCACAGTTTTTGAGTTATCACAATTCTGATTTCACTGTTAGTTAGAACAAATCATCTTCTTCATTTTGATGTAACTTTCACACGTAAACTTTTAAATTTAGTGCACTTTAGAATATATTATTTAGGAGAGCAACGAATACGGTGTCGACGACTATATATTGAGTACAGTCCTTAACCTAATTATATGTGTTTATTAGGTTGAAAGGTTCTAGGAAAGCACAGAATTCGCTGTTTTCGAGCCTAATTAGCTCTTGGTTGGCTATTTAAATGGGTACATAATATCTTGCTTATTTATTTTAAAACAACCAAGGTCTATATTACAAATAATCATCTAACTGAATCTGACATTATTTTGCTGACGGTTCAAGCTGTCTTAAAAGTACAAGCCGCAATTTTAGATTCATTTTTTATTGGAACGGGTTACAACCACTGTTTAGTGTCCCACTGCTGAACACAAGTATCGCCAAAACCATTTTGAGAGTAGAGAGAGTTTCGGGAAAAGTATGAAAAAAATATTTTTTTAATTTTAAAGGAATAAGTAATTAAAAAAGTTCTTATGTATAATTTTAATTATAATAATAATATTTTCACAAATGCCTACACACAGCGCCATCTAGTCCCAATTTAAGCAATTATATTTGCTTGTGTTATGGGTACTAGGAACGGATATAACAAATATTTTTTTTTGTAAATACAAGCATGTATTATTAGATACGACGGCGCATCGATAAATGCCAAGTGTGACAATACGTCAGAACGAGATTGACATCGCTCTGTCAATCTAGCGGAGCGTTGAGTCTATGGACGGGCGACCATTGTGTGATTGACAGCAGAGGTTGTACAACGTGGCTCGCGGACTATAGACCCGACGAATCACTAACGTTCCTTTTCATCAGATTAATTACTTAGTAAATTTTAATACGTGTCTGATTTAAAAGTAATCTTTTAATTGTAACTTCTATTATTTTATTAATTAGTGCAGAAAAACTATAACCTGATTAAAAAGCAATTGATTGTGCTCTCGTGGTAATTATTTTAACGATCTGTCATGTCTGCTTCTGATGATGGCCTCAGCGAGCCCACAGATAAATTATACCCAGATACAGAGCAAACACTCGTATTCATCACACAAGGGTTTGTCCTGGGTGGGAATCGAACCCACATCCTTCGGCTTAGCAGTCAGGGTCATTAACCACTACGCCACCAGGCCAACAATAAACAACCAATCAATAAGCTTCCCTTAGTAAATTTTATTTACGTTACTAAATCGAGTGTATCGGTATTTTCTGGGTTAGCGTGTCCCATCGTAGACTGCATCATTGCAACCCTAAAAAATGAATTTTATACTTAAAATGTAGGAACTGCAACAAGCTAAATAATCAGCAAAATACAACGACATAATTTGACAGGCCGGTGCCGTGGTCGGTAAGATACTTGCTTTTCACGCCGCAGGTCATGGGTTCGATTCCCACCCGAGATAAACATTAGTGTTACAAACATTTGTGTTTGTGTCGAGTCTGGGTGTAAATAACTAATTTAAGTGGTATATAACTCAAGTTCTGCTTAGCGTGGGACCAGATGACCGTGTGTGTTAATGTCCCGGAATATTTAAATTTTTAAATAAATTTAAAGATAAGCCTACTTCTAAATAACTCGTCCAATTACCCAGTTATAAAGAATTTGATTGATCCACAGAATATTTATATAACCCGTGACATAGTTTTCATCGATATTATAACCGAACTAGCTGAAGTACTCGCTCCAGTAACTGGTATGAACAAACGAACCACCATGAGACGGAGGGCGGCAGGAGCGTGACTGGAGCCAGTAAGTATTACTTTGACATAACAGACGCAGATAAAGTGGCTAAGTATAGTCTGTCTTCTAAATTAGTATGTGTATTTGTATTCTTATAATAGCTAGCTTCTTACTAGCTTTCCGACAGCGGCTTCGCCCGCGTGTATGTCGGTTATCGCGCCAAAACATTACCTTCATTTTGCGCAGTCGGATAAAAACTATCCTATGTCCTTTCTCGGGTCTCAAACTACCTCCATACCCAATTTCATCCAAATCGGTTCTGTAGTTTAAGCGGAAAAGCGTAACAGACAGACAGAGTTACTTTCGCATTTATTATATTATAGTAGAGATAGCTGCCCCAGCGAACTACGTACTCCGTATTGCTCACCTTTAAATTACTAATATAGAAAAGTGAAAATTTAGGGTTGTATGTATTTAGCGGTGGCGCAGCGGTACGGGCCTCGCCTTAGAAAAATAAGGTCGCGGGTTCGAATCCCGGTCGTGTTCACACATCTTTGTGTGAATTGTTTCATCTCCGCTGCTCAATATCGGTGAAGGAAAACACCGTGAGGAAACCGGCATGTCTAAGAACTAATCATTCGAGGACATGTGACATCCATTAACCCGCACTTGGCCAGCGTGTGTGGATTAAGGCGTAAACTCTCTGATGATGTATTTTTAATGCCACATTATAAAAAAAAATGTCCAAAAAATAACAATTTTAGGGGTGGATAACCCTGTCACTTAGGGGTATGAAAAATAGATAGTAGCCGAGTCTCAGACCTACTGAATATGAACACGTGCAAAATAATGGCCAACGACTCCATTACCGACAACAGGGTTAATGAAATAAAAGGTATACAAAAAAACCAAATCCTAAAAGGATTTGGTTGGCAGACATATAATAATAATAATAATAATAATATATGGGGACATTAACACACACGGTCATCTGATCCCAAACTAAGCAGAGCTTGTACTATGGAAACCAGATAACTGGTAATATACTACATATAATACTTTTCTTTTGTAAATATATACTTAAACTAGCTGTAATACCCGGCTTCGCTCGGGAGTTGATATGAGGTTACGTGGTAGTTGAAATAAAAAAATAAACTATGACGTAAAAAGTAAAAAATATATATATATTGAAAACATATATATTTACATGTATTTACATTATCATGGATATATATATTTACATGTATATTTAAACATATATATTTACATGTATTTACATTTTCTCATTATTTATACTACTTGTTTATAAACAACATTTTTCATTTTATTGTCCGGGGTATATATATATAAATTTTTCGAATTTCCTACTCTTGAGCAAGCTACATAAAGCTGACCGTGAGAGAAGCAGGATTCTTTGAGGTTGATGCCACAATATTTTAAAGTTTGCCCTTGCGCTTTGTTAATTGTAAAACTAAAGGCTAATTTAATTGGAAACTGCAATCTTTTAAATTGAAATGGCAATTCAGAAGAGATCAGTGGTATTCTAGGTATAAATACTGTGTGTCCTTTGTTCTTTCCAGAAATAAGTTCAGCTTCAATGATATTATTCGATAGCTGTTTTACGATCATCCTCGTTCCATTACATAGTTTTGGGGAGTTGAGATTTCTAAGTAGTATGATTGGAGATCCAATTTTCAGACGAAGGCAGTGTAATGGCATTCCTGGTACTTGTAAAGAGTTTAGAAATTCAGTAGGGAAGTTGACACTTTCTTCAATGGTTACCATCGTGTCGATCGATTTATATACTTTCTCTTCACCAGGTATTTTCTTTAGAATATTAAAATTGATATCGTCAACAATATTATTTTTAGTGGCCAAAATTGCTCTTTGAAATAACCACTCTACGTTGGTATAGTTCTGAATAATATTTGGATAAATTTTGTCGATTAGTTCGTTTTCAGTAGTGGCTATGTTACAGAAATCACTATTGAGTTCAATGAGACCGGTCGTTTGGTCAGTAGGATATGTACCTTCGCCTATTTGTAAAAGCATTTTAGCAAAATGTGCTGTTGTTTCATCTTTTGATAATTCAACCCTCATGTTTTTTGTTAATTGCAGTATTTGTACTTCTGGCCAGAGATGTGACTTTTTTAAGCATGCATTGATCTCGTCTGCTGGTGTTGACTTGGGAATAACTGGAAGTGTTTGTCGAAAATCTCCTGAGAGTATGAGTAGAGCTCCTCCCATTATTTCAGAGTTTTTTCGCAATTCTTGTAATGTTCTGTCCATGGCTTCTAGTGATTTTTTATGGGCCATGGTGCATTCATCCCAGCAGATAATTTTAGCTTGTTTTAGAAGTTGACCCCGTCCAGATGCTCCTGAGACTTTACATACCGGGAATTGTTGTTCGGCTATATTCAACGGTAGTTGTAAGGCAGAATGAGCAGTTCGTCCTCCTTCCATAAGTGTGGCTGCAATGCCGGATGATGCTAGTGCCAGTGCGATGTGTTTTTTAGCACGTATTTCCGCCAGTATTAGATTTATTAGAAACGTTTTACCGGTGCCTCCTGGTGCGTCCAAGTAAATAATTCCACCAGTGTTGTTATTTATTCGGTTCATTATAACGTTGTAAATTGTTTTTTGATTGTCATTGAGGAGTGGTTTATTGTGAGCAATGTATTCAAGTAGTTCATTGACGTTGTAGCTTTTTTCCTTTGTAATTTCGTAGTTTAGCATACTGAAAGCATTTCTTTGTGGTGCTGGCATTCCAAGTTCTACTAAGGTCCGGTTATTTATTGCTAAGCATTTATCTTCTAAGCGAATGAGTGTTTCATTGAAGATGTTGTCACTGAATTCTATAGTCAGTTCTGGATTAGCTTGTCGGATTTGGTACAATATATCATCACTCATACTCCTTTTGAAAGAGTCCCATAGCTGTTTTGGGTTTTGATTCTGGTGTTTCCCCGGTCATGTAATGTAGAAATTCCTGCGGAGGTGCTTCCAGTGGTGGTAATCGAATTTTTCCATTCATGCAACAGAGACCTGGTGTTTCTTTACTGAATTTTTTCGCGTGGCAAAATTGGCAAATGTTATTCATTTTTCCGATCACAACATATTTATGATTGTAATATTTCTTCGTCGATTCGTAGTGGAATGCTTCCTTTGTTAGATTATCTTTTAAAATTCTCGATTCTTCAATAGTTTTATTTTCGCTTCTTTCTTCGCTTTTTCCGCTTCTCAGGGTGCTCATTCTGGTTCGTTGATTTTGTAAACGTGCTTCGCGCTGTTCTTCCGTTTCATTTCTTCGATATTCTTTTTGTTTCCGCCGTTTCGCTGCAGAACTGGCAAGATCTCCACCTCTTTTACGTCTAGGCATTATATTCTGTAAAATATAAATTAAATGAACATTTTATAGACAAATATATTATTACGTAAACGTGGGGCACGTTGAGACAAAGAAAACAAAATTATTTAATCTTCAAGCGGTCGCGCGATATTTTGTTTACGGCCAAAGTATATCGATTCAACGCCGCGCGACTACTTGAAAGTTAAGGAAATTACAATTAAAAGAAAAGAAAAAAAAACCATTAGAATTAATTAAATACATTATTAAAAATACTCACATTTAATATTTCACAATAAAGGCTCACAGATAACTTTTTTTTTTCTTCACTTCAAGATCATGAATTAATTAAACACACTATTAAAAATACTCACACGTGATACTTCAAAATAAAGGCTCACACAGGTAACTTCTTTCTTTTTCGTTTCGAAGTGGCTTGTTCCGCTGTTCAAATCGAATTAATTCTGGCGGGCGACACCGGGCTCTTATATATTCAGAAAGCTAGGCTCTAGGGTATTCCAGAAAGTTGGCTTTATGGAGACTATACACATGAAGTGTATAGTTGGCTCTAAGATATTCGAGAAAGATGGCTCTAGGATATTCAAGAAAGTTTGGGAATATTTACTTTCTCACACCTTCTAGGTATAGAATGTTCTCGACGTTATCGTTCGCCGTAACAATAGGTTTTGCAGCTGTAGCATACGCAGTAAAGGCGCGAAATTTAAAAACTTAAATTTTAAAATGTTTTCAGAAGTAATTTGAATAACTAAAATGATATCGCTTTAACTCCAACATATAAGTTAGCTACTGCTGTATAAATACACAAAATTTAATAACTTTATTATGGTAACAAATGTAATTTAAGACTTTATTGAAATGAGAATTTTAAATTTCGCGCCCCAAATAATCGTTCTTTTAAGTCCATATTGTGTACAATGAATGAAGTTCAACTATTTGACAACAGATGGCGCGACTACACTTACTTTCCAAGTTGAAGGGTTGGAAAAGCCCTTATATCTTTAAAAACACACCCTTTAGGTTAAAACGGGAACTTTCTTGTTCGAGGGGGGATAAAGGGTTATGGTAACAAATGTAATTTAAGACTTTATTGAAATGAGAATTTTAAATTTCGCGCCCCAAATAATCGTTCTTTTAAGTCCATATTGTGTACAATGAATGAAGTTCAACTATTTGACAACAGATGGCGCGACTACACTTACTTTCCAAGTTGAAGGGTTGGAAAAGCCCTTATATCTTTAAAAACACACCCTTTAGGTTAAAACGGGAACTTTCTTGTTCGAGGGGGGATAAAGGGTTATGGTAACAAATGTAATTTAAGACTTTATTGAAATGAGAATTTTAAATTTCGCGCCCCAAATAATCGTTCTTTTAAGTCCATATTGTGTACAATGAATGAAGTTCAACTATTTGACAACAGATGGCGCGACTACACTTACTTTCCAAGTTGAAGGGTTGGAAAAGCCCTTATATCTTTAAAAACACACCCTTTAGGTTAAAACGGGAACTTTCTTGTTCGAGGGGGGATAAAGGGCTATCACACTATATAAGTCCCTTTATCGTGATGGGACTCCTTTTTAAGTTTTATCGGCACGCACATTTTATCAACTTAGTTTTATTATATATAATGATATAGATAATTACACCCAGACACAAGACAAACAGACATATTTAAAATACAAATGTTTGTCTCGGGTGGGAATAGAACCCACGACCTGCGGCATGAAAAGCAAGTATCTTACCGACCACGCCACCGGCCCGTCAAATAGTTAATTATCAGAGTTAAAATTTTAGGCAATTAATATAATATATTTTTATTATGACCATTAAAATCACGCGGATGAAGTCGTGTGAAAAAATTTATGTTGTACGTTTTGTAAATAAAATATTTTGAGAAAATATTAGTTTTAGATTTTAGAATAGGTACATTTTTCAGTAATTCTATTATGTACGTTAATCTTAGTTCACCTATAATTATCTTCGTAACAACGGCTCAATTTACTTAGAACATTGTTATCTTGGTGTAATAAGTTATGGGAAGTTCAAAGGATTCTGTTTAGTGAGTACCTACCTTGTTAAGATTCACATCTAACTTACCAATAGTAGGTATATTGAGTATCAGAAGTACATTTTTATCCTATAACAAACTTGCGCTTGACCACTTGCCTGTGGTTAAGCAATGATGCAGTCTACTATAAAACGCGCGTACCCAGTAAACACCGATTCACTCGAAACTTAAAGACAGGTAGATTTAGTTATCGTGAAACAGAGGTGCCGGTAGCAAATTCCACAACATGGCAGTTCGTACATAAAAGTTGCAGCAAAGCACTTTACATAAAATAACAAAAAGTTAAGCAGTCATATTTGCCACAGAACCAAACGTTGAGTTAAGCCAGTTCATGAGCGGAGACTTGGTATAGAATACCCTCAGACTAGATGGAGTGGAATCTCTGCTGGATGAGAGCGTACAGTAGAGTGGTTTAGGAGAAAACTTTATCCAGCAGTAGACTAAAATAAGAAATTCTTGCATTGCTTGGTCTTTAAAAACCTCGTTTTGAAGAGAAGTTTATTGAAGAGCCCAATGCTGTAGTCTTTTGTAAATGCCATGGAAGCTCACTCAATTATTCCGGAGACTTAGAAAATTGTGGAAATGATTGCTGAAAGCAAATTGTACGAAATTACTTTAGCTTTTAGCTTTAGAAAGTGAGAATTAGTGAAAGGTTTAATTGGAGGCAACCTCACAAGCAGCATCACAGGCCGAACACAGCACAGCCCCTGATACACAAGCGATGATAACAATAAATAATACTTTCACTCATAGGAAAGAGTGAGATGAAAGAGCCAGGCTTTGAAAGAACCAATATATTTTTTCTAACTTACCTAATAGTCTACACATTTTTGCATATTTGTATGAGTAATAGTTATCCAAACTATTACTCAAATAAATATGCCAGTTCTATGAAAACAAAATTTGTTTTCTTAGAACTGTCATATTTTTGTGAGTAAATATCATATCGGCTCTTACAAAACCTGGCTCTTTTATACACACTCTCCCCTATACACACAGCGCCATCTAGTCCCAAATGAAGCAATTATATTTGCTTGTGTTATGGGTACTACGAACTGATAAACTACTTAGACACATTTTTTTTCTCAATCAGTACATATTATAGACAAATTACACTCAGACACAGAACAAACAACATGCTCATTACACTAAGTTTTAGCCTGGGTTCGAATCCGGTTTACAAGTTAGGGTCACTAACCACTACGATAACAGGTCAGTTAAACACACACAGTCAGAGTCAAAGGTTTTTCAAGTTTGGTGCTTACTAACTTTATTACATTCCTCAATTTATATGATAATTAGGTCTTATTTATATCTACAGTAAAACAATAAAATAAATTTAATATAAATATTTTGAACAAAATCATCTGTTTTTACTATTGAATGTAACATTTCTAAGCAGCTGAGGCCGGTTTATTATAATCCGTGCGTCGCTCTGACAAGGGTTAGCTGAAACAGCTGATGTACAACCCAGCATTTCCTTATTAACATTTTTTATAATATAACCAACTATTTGCTACAGACTCCTTTTTATTTTATCTCATAAAAATAACTTAGGTTATATTCAGACTAGTCTACTTTATATTAGCCTTTTATATTAGCCTACTTTAACTGAATAAGGAAACTTTTTAGGTGTCGGGATCTGTCATTTTGTCTGGCTTCTTATAATTGAATCGGCAAATATATACAGTAAAAATTCTCAAAACAAACTTTAAATAACTTTAAATTAAATCCCCAAGCGACATGTGAAATCTCTAAAAAAGCCATAATTCTTATTTGACCCACAATATTATTATACTAGCGCTGTTGAGGTACTGTATAGAACTGTCACTAAATAACAATTAGAAATTCAAATTCAAAATCAAGAAATAATATTTTACATTAATTTATTCCAAAGCTATTACATATACCTATTCAGTAAAATAAATGTGATGATCTGCAAATGGGAGACAAGAATTTCTTGAACTCTTAAGAACTATTCACAAAAACCAACAAGATCCGATCATTCGTTAATACCCACAAACTTGAAAATTCATCAATTTTAAAACTGCTCTCTTTTTCATAGAGGTTTAAAAATAGCGTCATATTAATATGGAAACGACAAAATCAATTAATCGTTGATAATCTTCGTTAATAACAAAAACTATCATTAACTACTAAAATTTATTTTTACAACATTGATACGATAGCAAATTACAAAATCTCACTGGAACAAAACATTGAGTTATTGGTTTCACATTTCAATCATAAAAATTTTGTTATTTTTCCACTAGTTTATCAACATACACTTCTATAATGTACCTTGTATTAAGTAAATCGGAATGCAGCATTTAATTTTGTGTATATTAATTGGAAATGCTTTTTTATACACATCTGGATTTTCTATTGATAATATCAAATTAATACCTGTATCAGAATTATTCAAAGAAGACTCATTAAAAATTATGAATGATGAATATACCATATCAACTCCAGAATGGGTGAGAAATTTAGAAGAAACAGCGTTTAAAAAAAGGACAGAGTCTTATAGCGAACAAACTACTTGTAAACCGATCAACGACGTGCCTTATCAAATGGCCTTAGGTCATTTCGGTGAAGAAATGGTCTGTGACACAGTCGATCATTTTACATCAAATATTCAACCTTATGACGTAGAAAAAAATATTTTTGATGAGCCTGACACTGTAAATAAGCAATTCACTTTGCCTGAAGCTCCACAAGAAAGTTCAGACTTTGTAACAGAACAACCACTTCGGTTTTCATTGGGCCATCAAGAAAATTTTCAAACCAGAAATATTAGAATATTAAGGCATGGGAATTTTGGGGGTCCTTTAAAAGCGTTAAGAGGTCACTTTAAAACAGTAAATTCAAGAACAGTTAGTACTTTACCACCGTTTAACATTAATCTGAAATAGACATGACTGGTGACAATCTATAGTGCCAACGAACGAAAATGCATTTGAGAAATGGCAGCCATTTTGATGTTACTATCCTTACTCCGTAAAAAGACAATAAATATTTTAAGAAACGATTGTTATTAAACAAATACCTACAAGTTTAGTTTTCTTTTTCCTGTTCTAAGTTATATTATTCCTATAAAATCAGATTTAAAGAAACAAAAGCCCATAAAATAATTTATTACATGAATTGCTTAAAATGACATAAGTTTGATGTATCTATCCATTTTTTTAACTTTTTAACCTGAAGTATCTAAATATATAAAAGAAGAAACTGACTGACTGAAATATCAACGCAGAGCCCAAATCGCTTGGTCTAGAGATTCTCCAGGTCTCCAAATTTGGCACATAGGTTCCTTATGGGGCCTAGGGGTGCACTAAGAAAGGATTTTTCAAAACTCACCCTTTAAGGGGTGAAACGGGGTTCCAAAGTTTGTATGAAGAAACAAGATTAGTGTGACCAATTTCGCGGGCGAAGCCGCGGGCGGAAGCTATTCAATCGATAATAATGAAACGGTTTAAATCTTTTCCACATTTTGCGGTATCTACAGATTTAAGGAAGTAATTGTGTTGATCTAGTACTCTAGCAAGGTATACATCCTTTTAGGCAGTACCTTAATAATCAGGATAAACTATAAAAGTTAGCGGTAGTCAAGTTAGGACTTGCGAGTTTAAAGTTAGAAAGTTGTAATGGCAGTTTGCAAGCTATACCGACAATTGAAGTAATAACTGTATAAGAAAAATATTTGATTAAGTGGTGACGCCGCAGTTCTTCAGCGTCAGCTGGCCTGCCGCTGCAGAACTGCTGCAGGTGAAATGATGGTATTGGTGAATTTGCGCGAATCCGTGGATGCTAAAAGCCAGCAACTGAACTTTGTAGTTTCCTTAAGAGTCCCTTCGTCTAAGTCTGATGATGACGCTTCGTCAAGTCCTCCATAACATTCTCTACTACATAATTTGCTACTGCTCTTAATATCTGCTAGCATGTTTTTACTTTGCCGAAACAAAACATTCCGATTGTTAATAATCACACGAATCGTTCAAGCAATATTTTTAATTTATTCATAATGCAACATGCAGTATTACGCGGTATACTTTTTAACTACTGTTACGATTACTGTGATAACATCTCCTGTGAGAATCCGTCCAGCGGTACTTATGTCAGATATAGCGAAATCAAATATTTGGGGAGAAATATACGCAGGCCCTGAAAATTCACATCAAGCTATTGTAAGAATATCAACTCCTGAAGACTCCATTTCTTATTTACCTCCAAAGGATGAAGTTAAAACAACCTGCAAATCTATAAATGAGCTTCCTTACAATATAGCACTGAAACATTTAGACGAAACCAAAATTTGTGAAACGGATGAAAATTATTATTCAATTACAACACCAGATCAACCATTAAGCAGCAAGGAGATTACAAAAGCCTCCCAAGCCCTTTGGGAAGAGACATCTTCCTCTAGTTTAGGTGACCAGCAAAGAGAAGCATTACTATCCATACAAAAAGGCATCATTGACAGAAAATTCTATACACGAAGAACAAGCGTTATGCCATTGTATCCAAACGGATTTTTGTTGAGAGGTTCAGAAGTTTTAAGTTAACTAATTGTTGAAGTTTTTTATTGAAATACGTGTATATATTTCAAATTAACGCCTTATCAGGGTTATGGATAAGAAGAGAATATAACCTATGCAGTTATTCAGCATGATGTTAAATATTATCTTTTCTTATTTGCTAGATCGTCTCATATTTTTTCCATCTCATCTTTTCCTTTGTTTTTTTTGCTGCTAATTAAATAAGATTTCTTCCATTTATATTATAATTTATGACTCCGTAATATTAAAAGATGAATTAAAAAATCGAATGTATTGATGTCAGTGCCAAAACGTTATTACGATAACAAGACAACATACAGAAAACAATCAAAAGATGTAAATAATATGAATTTAAATAAAAAATTATGTTTCACTTTTGAATTAGTGGTTTTAAAGGGGCTTCCATTTTTTTTTCTATAGCAAAATCTATTAAGATAATACCAGGATTTAGATTTGGATTTGTAAGTTTTTTTTTCAGCAGCTACATAAAAACGCAAATTGAAATTACGTTGACTAGGTTTATGTATATTTAGTAATAAACAATTTGGAAGTCTGGTATCATTTGAGTTTAATAGAGAATCGCCGATACCTAAACGAAGGAATGTAGCCACTAGCCACTAGCTACCTGTTAGATAGATGTCACACCATCATCGTCATCATCATCATTGGCTACTGTTAGACTTTGGATTCTGCCAGTAAGTGTCATTATACCCTGTCGTATGACTATACAACTATAATTTACTTTGGTGGTTCAGCTAAATGTCATTGACCGTATTCAATAATGGTTTTATGTGTCAGTTGTTCATTTATTCAGTAACATTTATAATAAAAAACTAATTTTAAATAGTATTTTAGTACTAAGGGCTTTCTTATAAGGCTATACTTGAGGAAATCTCGTTCGTCTAGAAGTTTATCTAGTATGTAATCTATCAGGGTTGCTGCAAAGAGAAGGAGCGGGCGTGAATAAAACATTAATGCACTTTGATTACAAGTACTAATCATTTAATGATTATGTATTCCTACATTTCAAACTGATTTATCTTAACCAACCAAGCATAACCGAACATTAATTATTATGTTTTCCTGCAATTATAATTAAGTGTATCACCGTAACAATACATTTTTAATATGAATTGAAACTTCATTATTTGATATTTTCATTTTTATTAACACTGAAACATAGATTATAGTAAAAAAATGGTTTATAATAGTTGCTCCATAATGAAAGTCGCCATCGTCTTCTTCTTCATACTACTAAAGTTGTCATTAGATAATGTCTTATCTATTAGTTTACGTCCTGTACTTGGACTGAACCAAATTTCAGTAAGCAGAGTAAGTATCGCTAAACAGAAAACAATACCAGAAATCCGTGCGACTAGAAGTCGACTAACCAGCAATAACCCAATAAACGAACTAACACACGAAGAGGCGATACTACGGAATAATAACAAATACCTACGCAGCTCAACTGAGAAGCTGTCGAGGATAAAAAGCTTCAAACAAAGAGACCGGTAGGTACAACGAGGAGTACGTATCCGGCTTACGAAGGTGCTGTGTCTCCTTGGTACCCACCAGAACCTGAAGTAGTAACACTTTGTAGCGGAATAGCTAAATGTTTAAAGACTGTATGGCCAACGCTGAAGGCCGAGATAGTGAGCTCTACAGAACCACAATATGTGTAGTAATATTACAAGTTTATATTTAAACCTTCGTTTTGGTTCACCAATTGGTAAACTTCACAGAACAACTAATCGTCCTTGAAAATGTGGTAAAATTTTGAATAAATTGTTCCCTTTTTTAAAAGACTTCTGAAACTTGTATTCTGTAAGGTAAAGGTCGTGCTGCGCGTATAGGTAACAAAATCGCTGAACGAACAAAATCCTCTTAAATAACTATCAAATACTATAAACATTCAAAAATCGACATATTCCGTGTTATATTGTAATTTATTCTCACGAACAGATATAAAAAGTGTCGGGTGTTACGTGCGGGGCAATATGAAGAAAGGAGGATTTACCCTCGTCATGTACGAGACGGGCCTGTAATAACCGCGGCCGGCCAGGATAAAGGAGACTCAATAACGAGGTCTCTTGATACAACCCTGATGATGTGCGGTACTACCATTCAACAGACTAAAGAATACACGTTCGAACTCTGGAGAAATCAATAAAAATAACGATTGTGAAGACTTTTTTACATAGCAAAGTCGGTTATCAGATCTAATATTACCTACATTTCATGGAATCCCTAACTTTGGGCTCCTAAAAGAGTTTTCGAAATTAAAAAAGTATAATAGTACTTTTTATTACGGGGCCAAAGATTGACCTCAAGGTTATTACAAACATATTTACTGCTGGGCCAACATTCTGACCAGGAATCTGTCTAATTCTGAAATAAATAGGTAAATTCTTGGAGAACAGTGGGACTCTGAATGGTTACTACTACTTTTAGACTTTTTATGACCGACCAGCTGATACCAACTCACAAAAAAGAGGTGTTATCTAACATTGGTGTTGTCTTTGTATCAAATAAATATTTTTCTTTTCTTTCTTTCTTTGTACTACAGAACCCCAATTCATACGCTTTAGATATTTATTTCTAATTCGATATTATGTGGAAAAAAATTGCGAATGTCGATGGAAAACTATAGACTAGTCGTTGAATGTAGTGCGTTGAATTTATCTCTAATGTAATTATTATTCATGGAATATGAATATTAATTTTCAATCGACATTTTTTCGACGTATGGCTTGTATGGTTAATTTTGTTAAATAAAAGACAAAATGGTAATAGAAATCGTATGGTATAATAACTACACAGATTTATACTATATATTTGATATTTGATACTGTTAATGATAGGTACGCGGCGCTGAGTTAACAATTGCACTATAGGTCGCGGAGAAAGCTATGCCGATGAATTCGCTACGAATTACATTTGGCCGATCTTTTAACTCGCGTGTCGCCTTTCGCCAAGATTCTGACTCCTCTAGCTGCACAGACCGTGATGATGATTCAAGCGATACGGATATAAGTGACGAATAGTCTTACATTACTTTTATCAGTGGTTAAATAGTTCTCTATGAGATTTAATTAATGTTTTATGACTTAGTACCTCAGATGACGATACGGCCTATAACAGATTCACGTCAGCTTAATATTCAAATTATCGATTTTTACAGGTTTGCCCGTACAGGGTTCTTGGTGCAGGTTTAATTTATATTGAAGTATGTATCTGAAATTAACTCGGTTACCTTTTACTTTGGCGTATTACATACGATACGACACTGGTCGCTCACTGCCCTTACACCTGATGTTAATTTCCCAAAGGACTTATAAATTTAGTACGGAGATCACACGGAATACCTATGAAGCTCATTTGAAATTTGGTAAGTAGTAATCTGAGTTAACAGTTAGTCCGTTAACATCTATTCATACTTTGTAATAAACTTCATAATATACATAGTATCACGGCAGTATTACCCGAAGGTTTAGGCAGAGGTGAACAACACCCATATGTAATACCACCCGTTTTGCCGTTCAGCGGACACAATTCCAAATTTCGAGTTGCATCTAAGGTTTTCACGCCACAGGTGGTGGGTTCGATTCCCACCCGAGACAAACATTAGTGATGAACATTTGTGTTTGTGTCGAGTCTAGGTGTAAATATCTATTATAAGTATATATTTACAAAAGAAAAGTATTATTTGTATAGTATATACCAGTTATCTGGTTTCCATAACACAAGCCCTGCTTAGCTTGGGACCAGATGACCGTGTGTGTTAGTGACGTTAGTGTCCCAGAATATTTATATTTATATTTATATTCTCTAAGAATATTAAAAATCTGTTTTCTCGAGCTGGGAATCGGACCCAGGTTATAACGCAATCGCGTTTACCACTCGACCACCGAGGCAGATACCAAGAAATATATTTTTATGTAAATATCTAAAGCTAAATTACTTCGAGACACAGGACAAACAATCAATGCTTATTACACAAAGATTTGACCTGGATGGGAATTGAACCCATGATCTACGGCTTAGCAAAGTCCCTAACCACTACGCCTTCAGGACAGTCTATATAACCAGTACCTAAGTACGCAGAAGATATTATTACTACCAATAACAGACCCTTTCTGTTTGTTACGCTTTCACGCCTAAATTGCAGAACCTATTTGCGTGGAATTTGATATAAAGATAGTTTGAGAACTGGGGAAGGACATAGGATCATTTTTATCCGACTGCGCAAAAAGAGGCTAGTGGTTTTACGTGATAACAGACATACGCGCGGGATGAGCAGGCGGTCGGAAATCTAGTAGGTAGTGCAAATACATGTGGAGTGTTGATAGTATGTTATGCAGACCGCTTACCATGAGGTGGGTTGTTGGTAATAATATTATCATCTAAGTATATAAAAGAAAAAACTGACTGACTGACATATCAACACAGAGCCCAAACCGCTGGGTCTGGAGACTCCAAATTTGTCGCATAGGTTCCTTATGGAGTCTAGGGGTGCACTAAGAAAGGATTTTTCAAAACTCACCCTTTAAGGGGGTGAAACGGGGTTCCAAAGTTTGTATGGAGAAGCAATATTAGTGAGACCAATTTCGCGGGCGAAGCCGCGGGCGGAAGCTAGTAATATCATATCTTTATACTGTGGTTGAGTGTTTGCCAATTTAAAAATAAAAATATGTTAATTAGTAAACATAACTAAAATTTAATTAACGAAATATTTAATATAAAAGGTAACACAATTATCTTTTAAATATTATTGTAGAGGCTATTCAGGGAATTTAATTAAGCGTAATTGTATGAAACGGTAATTCGTTATTAATTATTCCTTGTACAAAGCTCTATACGTAAGAACGGTCTCAGATCTGTTTGGGAGGAGAATTATTGAGGTAAGTTGGTTTTGTTTTTTAAGGTCACAGGTTCGATCCCCGGGTCGAACCCACATATCTTTGTGTAAAATCTTTTCATTGCCGCTGCTCAATATCTATGAAAGAAAACATTGTGAATTTCACATTACATGTCTTAGAACTCCAAGACCGGCACTTGGACAGCTATCTGAACTCGAAAGATAGTTGAGAAAAGACCCGTGTTCAGCAGTGGGGCACTAAAACAAGTGTTGAAGTGACCGTCATTAAGTCACTCACGTGGTAATAGGATAAAAAGTAACTATGTGTTATTTCAGACTGTAATCTATCTCCGTGGCATTTTATTATATCTATATCTATACTTACTTACTTACTTAATATTATAAATGCGAATGTAAGTTTGTTTGTTACGCTTTCACGCAAAAACTACTGAACCGATTTGGATGAAATTGGGTATGGAGGTAGTTTGAGAACCGAGAAAGGACATAGGATAGTTTTTATCCGACTGCGCAAAAATAAGGTAATGTTTTGGCGCGATAGCCGACATACACGCGGGCGAAGCCGCGGGCGGAAAGCTAGTTTCTTAATATATTGTTTTTTTAATTTGTTAGACTATTTTAATTGTAATTAATTCTGATTTTATTCCTTTTATTTAGATACATTGATAATAATAAATTTTTGCATACTCAAAGAGTAGAGTGTATTGGACCAAATACAATTTTTAAGATGTTAAACCTATGTATGTATGTATATTCATTGCAAATAAAGAATTTGATTTGATTTTATTGTGAGTGTGCTACGTCATACTTCTATATAATACCCACCAAGATGTGACGTCATTGGTGATTTTATTCTATTTATAACTTGACCCTGCGGACTTCGTACCGCCTACGTTCAAATTGATTTTTTAGCATTATTACTACTTGTTTGTATGGAAGTATAGAAAAGTGTTGTCTTTAGACTTTTTCAGGGATTTTATTTTTATTTTTTATCTTTGTAGGAAGCATCGTTGTACTTCAAGAAATATTGTAAACAAGGAATCAGCGAAATTTGTTAAGCCGTTCTCGAGTTTTGCGCTTAGAGACACAATTGGTGATTCATTTTTATTTTAAAGAAGAACTCATACAATTATTACGAATATTACAATTTTTAAAAACTAATGCAATAATATTTATAACAATAATATTTTCACACATACACACAACGCTATCTAGTCACAAATGAATGAAATCAGAAATAGATGAATGCAATGAATCCAAAGATTACTTATAACTGCCTATATTAAGGTACTTGATTTCGCTTGAATGTATAAATAAATAAAATAAATATTCTGGGACATTAACACACACGGTCATCTGGTCCCAAGCTATATAACTGGTATATACTATACATATAATACTTTTCTTTTGTAAATATATACTTATAATAGATATTTACACCCAGACTCAACACAAACACAAATGTTCATCATTAATGTTTGTCTCGGTTGGGAATCGAACTCACGACCTACGGCGTGAAAAGCAAGTATCTTACCGACCACGCTACCGGCCCGTTAAACGTATCGACGTAATCTTTAGGACACACAAAAAAAAGAAAAGAATGTATTGGATATAATAGTATTTTCTCTTAGATTTCCGCGAATATCACACATTGAAATAAAACTATTAACTATAACGGATTTTATCGCGGTTTATTTTAGATTTTAGATCCCGACCAAAGTCTTTTCAGTCTTCATGGTCACGAGTGGACTGAGGTATTTGACGTCCAAAATTAATTAATCACAATTCACATTATTACTGACTACTTGCAAACATTATTATATAAGTTATGTTCAGATTTAAGCAAACTGAGCTCACAATGTCTTGAATTCTGAGTTGATTTTGCTTCGGTTTTGGTACAAGTAAATTAAGCACTGGGTTCTAAGTTCAACTCGATATTTTGTATGGAAGAATGGAAACAAGCAATCGTTGCTTTTAAGGTTTTTTTTCCTCGGGTACAGGAACATCTATTGTTCCGTTCTGTCGCTGCTCTTTTTCGCTGTCGGCCAACTGACATGTGCGATGGGTTCATAGATCACGCTTTCAACACAGACTCGCTTACAAATCAGTGTTGGAAGCGTTTATTTGTAATTTGTGTTTATAGAGCTTTTGCTAGTATATCTACGAGGAAATAGAAAATCTAGTGAGTATAATGAAATAATGTCATTTCTACAATAACTACAACCATACTCTACACATACACCACACACACACACACACACGCGCGCGCGCGCGCGCGCGCGCCCTCAACACAAATTTAAAAAAAAATCTTTTTATATATTTATTACTATAAATCTATTAGTATTGTACAACCCATTTAGTATACATGATAGGATTGGTGCTCATAGCAGAAATACAGGCATTGCCTAGTTCGGCTACAGATGCTAAATTCATAAGTTTGTTAATTTTTTTTTTGCCAAATCTTTATGCATCGTTGTACTAAGATTTCTTTAATAAATAAATTATTATTATTATAAACTAGCTGCCCCGGCGATCTTCATACCGCGTATTTCTCACTATTTAAACTGTCCTTAGACTTGTTTGAATACTTTGAGACCAACATTAGTCAAATCAGTCCACCAGTTCTCGAGTTATAGCGAGAACAACAAGCAGCAATTGATTTTTTTATGTAAGATTTTTCTCACCTACTAAACCTTCCCTAGACCTCTAGAAACATTTCAAGACCAAGGTAAGATAAATCCGTACAGCCGTTCTCGAGATTTAGCGAGACTAACGAACAGCAATTGATTTTTATATATAGAAACTAGAGTTGTCCAGGTCGACAATAGGCCTCTCGCCGTGCCTGGAGGAAAGTGGACAATCTAACTTTCCAACTGTATATTTTATTTATCAGATTAAATTCATGCGGGATCCAAGACAAATTAGGTGTCCCGAGATACATATAGCCTGGTTTTAATCCCGAGGGTCTTCATGCCACCACTGTCGATGCTGGCTTGCTACAGTAGCAGCGGCGGTATTGCGGTGATGAGTTAAGTCATAAAAAAGGCTTCTATTACTTAACAACTGCTATTAGAGTAAGGTAAATTGAAGGTTGAAGCATTACCAGTGAATTAATTTGACTTACTAACAAATAGGTGATACACAAAAAAATCTTCTAGGTGTACAAAAAAAAAGTATCTTAATAAAAACCCTTAAACATCACTACATTTACTTTTAAATACCAACAACACGGAAAACAAGGTAACCATTATATCTACTCGGAGTAAACCCATAAAAAATCAGGAACATTTTTCTTCAAAACTCGCTGGTCAAACGAAACCCGTTGTTATTACTATAAAATTCATATTGTACTTTTGAAAGCGATTTTTGTAGGCTACTCCGTGTCCCGGGGGCAACAAACCCGTCCAATAATTTCCCGGTAATGGCCTAAGTAAGCCAGTTAACAAGACACTCGTAAGATCTCTCCAACAAAAACGGATACAATTTTAACTTTTATTGAATTATTCACGCACTTCAAGAGTTTCTTTTGGGTTTCAAGAGCCTACTCTGTTACATTGAATTAATCGGGCAATTTTCGAGCTATTTTTCGTCTTTTGGCATAATAATATGTGATCAAATAATTGTTATAGATATTGACGGGCCGGTGGCGTGGTCAGTAAGACGCTTGCTTTTCGCGCCGAAGGTCGTGGGTTCGATTGCCACCCGAGACAAAAATGAACATTTGTGTTTGTGTCGAGTCTGGGTGTAAATATATAAGTATCTATATATTTACAAAAGTATTATATGTATAGTATATACCAGTTATCTGGTTTCCATAATACAAGCTCTGCTTAACTTGGGACCAGATGACCGTGTGTGTTGATCCCAGAATATTTATTATTTATTTATTTATACTGAGGATAAAAACTAACTAGGTACTACTACTTAATAAGTTTAGGATTAAAATATAATATCGCGGTTTTGATCAGACAGGAAGACATCGTGTCACAGCGTCGTAGTCACAAAGTGGTCCTGAGGACCTTCGTCCGTAGGAGTGCACCTTTAATCTACATTCGCATGTGTCTAAGTGGTCCCCGGGTGGTGCAAATCAGGTGTCAATAAACTGGAGGTACGCTTCGGCTATGGTTAGTGACCACCAAACAAACTGCACTGCCAAGAGGCCTAGCTATATCCTGGTGCGATGTCTGGTGACACCATTAAAGAGGTTGGATCGGTATTGTGGCTCCTTTTTGGATTCTGCAATATAAAGCCGCATTCAACTGTCACCTTCTCATCGGAAATCATTCGTAATTACAAGTGCATCGGTACGGCTGATACAGCCACGATAGCCGAAATAACCGGAAGATTATTGATGCAAAATCAACTTACATACATACATATATGCATTCTTCTAAACGTTTTGTACCCGAATTAGTGATCTGTTATGTGGGGACTGGAGGATCGGGTCGTAGTGACTTTTTCTGTGAGCCGTCCGAAGACGGTCAAACCGATCAAGTACTGTGGCAACTACCATGTCCCCATGTGGGGACGAACATCGGCTCAGGACGTTGCCGGACACTCTAGTTTTGGTGGTGGTGGGCACCAACTGTTCTTGCTGAGAAGTTGTATAAAACTGAAACTTTGTTTGTGCTATTCAGGATTGATACGCCATTCTCTTGAGTGGCGTTAACTATGTGATGCCACTAGAAGTAACCGTAATCAAGCATAGGCAATATCCATCGAAACAAGTTTTTAATTGAACGGACAATAGTAGATCCTCAGTGATTGCTGCCGCAATTTCGTGTTACGGTTAATTAAAATTTCATCCGCCATCTTGTTTTCAAAATTTTGTTGTTAACATAATCATTAGTATTTGTTTTAGTGCTTATTTAGTTTTAAGTGTCCTATTTCAAGGAGTTAAATTATTAATAAGTACCTTCATTTCGTAAATAATTGATAGAGTATAAGCCTTTAGGCGGAATTAGGATCTTTGTAAGACGGTCGATGTCTGACAAGATGTACTCTGAGTATATTACGCCTTCGCTTTCAGAGAGGTCTATGTTTAGCAGTGTACCATAATAGCTTATTGATAATTTTTTCTACGATGCAGGACGTAGCCCTAATAATCAAAATGAGTAGGTACATTAAAATAAAACTATTTTATAACAGATTTTTTTGCGGTTTATTTTAGATTTTTAAATCCCGACGTTTCAAAGTCTTCTCAGACTTTATGGCCCCGGGATATATGATTGGCGTACGTCATACCAATTTAATTTTTAATACCAATGTTATAATGATTATATTTGTCTATGTTATTAAACAAAACTATCATTAAAACTCCTATAGCATGAGGTCAAAGGGTTAAATATTCATATGAAACCGTAACTGAGGCAATTTGTATAATCCCATTGTTTGCGCAAACTGAATTCTATAATTACATCAGATACGACCACATTCACACCGTTGCGGTATTCAACAAATTGATATTATTATTGTTAGGTAAGGAGGACTCAACCTGCTTTTTTTTTCGTTTTTATCGCCGGAGTTACGTGTTCAAATCCCGCACAGGACCATGATGTGTTGGGTCTTTTCTTATTTCTCAGCACAAGTCTGGAGTTACGAAGTTGGTGATGTAACATTCCTGGGCCTCAAAGAGCATGTTAGGCAGTCGGTTCTGTGCCCGATCTCACCCCGGTCGTGTAACCACAGCCTTAGAGTGTGAAGGGTATAGATTGATTCATTTTTAATGGTCTTTATTATCACAACAAAATATTCACAACTTAAAATCAGCGCTTTTTACAGTTGACAAATTTACCTGATACTTCAACCCTTCAGTATCACACTTCTAGGCACGGTCACCTATCGACTATATTACGAGTTGAGAGAGTTAAAGCCTTAATCCACACCCGCATGCCAAGTACTGGTTAGTGGATGTCACCTGTTCTCTAATAATTAGTTTCTAGACACGCCGGTTTACGTAAGCGGCGATGAAACAATTCATACACGACCTAAGATCGAACCCGCGACCTTGCAATGTGCCACCGCTGCTCACATTACAGCTGTACCTTTAAAATGGTTTTTTTCTTTGCAAAAATAATGGCAGTCTAATGCCGATTGACGTATGATTGACATAATATGATTGACAGCTTGATTTGATGCTATTTATTGAAATTACTGACCTTAAATTACTCACCTACCTATATCAGTAAGTAGGTACTTGAACTGGTATCCAGACCTAAACCACGGTAAAATGAGGTGGTACATATTCACCCTTATATTTGTACCAAATGTGATTACTTTAAAAAATGATTGGATTAATATGGTTTCTGATTATTTTTTGTATAAAAATGTGAATTACGTTTGCTATTTTTCTTGTGAAAGTAATTACAGTAAGTGGCTTCTCAGAAATGTCTTTAGTAATAAAATTCTTATAGTTAAATAGAGTTGTTGGTATATTTTAAAAGTCATTTTACAATAACATACAATTATTCTTTTCTATTGTTAAAAATAGACTTCTAATTCACTTAATCCTAACAGATTTTACAATTTGACAGGCCGGTGGCGTGGTCGGTAAGACGTTTGCTTTTAACGCCGCAGGTTCTGGGTTCGATTCCCACCCATGTCAAACATTTGTTTAAATATGTCTGTTTGTCTTGTGTCTGGGTGTAATTATCTATATTTAGATAAGTATTTACAAAAGAATAGTATTATATGTAGTATATTACCAGCTATCTGGTTTCCATAGTACAAGCTCTGCTTAGTTTGGGACCAAATGACGGTGTGTGTTAATGTCTCACTATATTATTATTGTTATTATATATTACTAGCAACCCGCCCCGGCTTCGCACGGGTGCAATGCTGATACTAAATATATTAAGGTATATTTACAAAATGTCCTTTTATACAACGTTAACAGCTTTTTTGCCATTTGACAAAAGAAACAGCGCCCCCCCCCCTCCCTATTTTAAATCTGTAATATCTTCGGAAATATTCATTTAAATAGACAATGTATTTAAGGAACTTAAATACATTAAATAATACTTAATTAGATAAGGATTAATGCAAAATTTCTTAAAATCGCTTCGTATATAAGCCATTACTTTTGGTTGAAAGTAATAGATAAAAAAATGGTTATTGTGGGTTATCCTTAAGAGATAGACATGTACCATCGCGGACTTTTTTGTTAACCTTTTTAAGGTGTGCAATACTGTAGTACATTATTTTGATATATCACATAGGGTTTAGCCAGCGTTTGCAATATAAGCACAAAAAATGCGTTAATTTGCGACATCGCATCAGAAACATCTAAAATCACTCTATATGATTATATAATTTTAATAAATGCTTTATTTAACAGTCCCAATTTTCAATATATAGTCTTTATGGTTAGCACACACCATAGATACAGATGTTTATTCTGTGTTACAGAAAATTTGATTGTGGTGCGGAAATTTAATCAACACAACTATCGGGTATCTGTGCTTCTTGTTAATAGTATTGATGTCGATTTGAGTAAAGCTTTAGAGAAGACTGCACCTACAGGAGGAATTATTGATGGCTCATGTTCCAATGTTGAACAGGTTCTGAACGAGGTAACGAGGTATTATTACGATGATGATTAGGAAATCATTATAACCCTACTAGCGGACCCCGCAGACGTCGTCCTGCCCGGTAAAGCAGTGCCACCTACCGGGGCCGAAAACAGATTACAACCGATTCTCAGACCTACCGAATCGGTTAAGCTGTTTCTGAGGAAGTTGTTTTTTTTTATTTGCGTAAGAACCATCCTTGTACTTGAAGGAGTATTCTAAAAGAACAATTAGCTAAATCGGTTCAGCCGTTCTCGAGTTATGCGCTTACCAACTCATTTTTCGATTCATTCATTTCATTTTTTTTTTTTCATTTTTCAATTTTTTTGCTATAAACCTCACAGAGCCCGAGACCTTTCCAACGAATGCAAAACCATGGAAATCGGTTCGTGCGTTCTGGAGTTATAGCGTCAGGAAGGAAAACCCGACTTATTTTTATATAGTAGAAAGAGTAGCAGTTAAGACATACTCCTCGTTCTCGTTGCATCTAGATTCTTTTACTAGGGTACTTAAACCATCTAGTTTAAACATAATTTAATAGTTAATTTCTATTCAAGACTTCAGCTTTACAAACAAATACGGTAATAGAATATAAGCCATTGCATTCCAAATTAACCTGAGACTATTTAGTCAAAATAGATTCCGGAAATTAACCTCCCTAATAATATAATATATCGGTTTAGTTATGGATCCTGAATCAGTCGTAGTGTAGGGAGCGCTCAGACCACATCTAAACCTTTCAACAGAGCTAGAGCAGCACAGGGATATGGCAAAAGGAATTGAACACTTATTTCAAAAAGCCGTATGTAACCCTTATTAAACTCCTGGGCATAGACTTCAAAGCGGGGCTTTTGCCAGGACCTGTGAACTTTCTATCTATTATCATTCTTGAAATAAAAATACTTTTTAACGGATTTTATCGCGGTTTATTTTAGATTTCAGATCCCGACGTTTCAAAGTCTTTTCAGACTTCATGTTCACGAGTGGACTGAGGTATTTGACGTCCAAAAATATCAATCACAATTATTACTGACTACCTTCAAACATTAATATTTAAGTTGCGATCCGATTTAAGCAAACTGAGCTCACAGTATTTTGAATTCTGAGTTGATTTTGCTTGGATTTTGGTACAAGTAAAGTAAGTAAGTATTAAGCACTAGGTCCCAAGCTGGTGGTATAATCCAACCATTTTCTGTGTTAAAATTAGGATGTTTTTTTATTTCAATAGCTTCGCGGATCATGAAGTCTGAAAAGATTTGAAACGTCGGGATCTAAAACCGTGATAGAATCCGTTAAAAAGTAGTTTTATTTCAATGTGTGATATTCGCGTAAATCTAAGACAATACTATATTATCATTTTGATTAAATTCATGCGGTATCCAAGACCAATGTGTCCCGGGATTTGGCCGGCATCAAATCCCGAGTCTCTTCACGGCACCGCTTACAATCCTGGCTTATAAGTGTAGCAGTAGCAGAATTGCGGTGGCAGGTTAAGTCCCATCAAAAAAAGGAGTCGTGAACAAAAATAGTCTTAAGTTAATGATGATTAAGATATTTTACAGGCATCTAAACTCAAGTTATTTGACATGGTTCACCCTTGGCTGGTACTATGTAATGTTTCTGAGGATCATAGCTCTCAGTACATACATGACACATTCAAAGAGCTCAATTTAAGTATTGATGCGGATATCGCTGTAGTTACAAATAACGGTAATTATAATAACAGTTATTGCATATGTTGTTTTTAATAGCTTCGTATCTCGGTTAACGTGAATTGTGACGTGTACGTTATAATAAGCAGCAGATTTTATTTTGTGATGCTAAATTAACTCGATGGTTTTATATCACACAGCTCAAACTATAATTATATTAATATAAATGATGTTTCCAAATATTTGTACAGCGTGTTGAGTACGTCTTGCGTTAATTTAAGGCATTTATTTTAATATAGTTAAGATTGGTCGTTTTATTTGACTACAAGTCCCAAGCTACAAGCCCCTACAAGCCCCTATTTTGGGGCTTCAAAAGCCCCAAAATAAGTTATAATTGGTTCGTTGAAATGAAACTACCTTTTTTACTTTTTTTGTCTATGTCTCTCATTTTGACATTTATACTAGTAAGAAAGAGACAAAATCCATTTTAACTATATGGGCATAAAAGATTTTTATATATAAGACCGTATCTGTGACTTAATTCACCTGTCGCGTCATCGAACCTGCGTCCTCAAAACGCTGGTATTTCAAAACCGATGACAATACAGATACCACACCACTGCTCTCTATAATTAGAGGTATCTACTATAATATGAAAACAAGCTCTCAGGCGTCAACGTTGCTGAATCAAACTTATTTTTATGTCAAAGCGCGTAACCTAGAAAGGTAGCAAGCTGCTGCCTTAACTTACGGCTAAATGTCACTTGCGATAGCATTCAGCCTGTCTGTTGTCAAACTCACAAGACTTCAATGTTACTCACTGAGAGATTGTTACGTCAAGTGACAATGTCTAAGAGGTCGGGGAGAACGTGGTGTATGAAATCCAAATTGGATCTCACAAAAAGGCATCAATTTCCATCCAAACATTTTGTGAATACTTGTGATTCGATAAGTTCTAAAATAAATAAAAACGTAGTTTTTTTTGTGTGAGATGATCGCAACCTTATGAGTTCGCCAATGTGCATTTAATAACTTCATGCAGTTTAAATCTCAGGCGCCATCGTTTCTGAATCAAACTATAACATGCCTACTTACGCGTATCAATTACGGCAGGCAAATATTATGAGTCAGTTAAATAATTAATGGTATCCTCATCACGTTAATGGTATATTTTGAATAGCTACTTAATATTTCAGGCGCGAATTACTCTCTCACAGATGTGTACAGTTTTGGCAAGATTCAGGGGAACAGCTTAGAAGTGCTTCTACTTGGTACTTGGAGTGCAAACACTGGTAACCAAAGAGAACTCTAAAATTAAAAACTTTTACCAATTTTTTTTTCATCATCATCTTTAGCTTATTGCAGTCTACTGCCGGACTTAAGCTCTCCCAATAAGCACCATATCACCCTGTTTTCGGCTTTTCGCATCCAGTTACTGCCAGTTATCTTTCGCACATCGTCGTCATCTTGTTTGTTTGTTTGTTTGTTTATTTTATAAATTATTTCGTAGTATAAATGACTAATCATAATAAATATTACTGTTCTACTACCGCCTGTAGCACAGGTTAACATAACCTAGTATAGGCAATCAACAGCTATACCTATAAGATAATATTTTAGATTTAAATTTTGTATGGACCTTGTTTGTAATAAAGTGATTATTATTATTATTATTATTATTATCTCGCCTAGATGGAGGGGTACCCGCACAACATTTCCAAGACGCGGCCTCCACTCTATTCTTTGCGCTATGTGAATAACATTAGTTCTTTTTCGGATAGTTAATTTGGGTATAACTCTGTCTTAACTTTGAACGAGGAATACAAAATATTTGCAGGTCTGGAAATTTATCAGAAGGGTTACAAATATTATAACCGATGGGATTTTCATAACCTTACATTCCGAGCAATATCTGTGGTGAGTCCAAATATTTAAGCACTCTTAACAAAATAAATTAAGTAGCTCTGCTAAATTTGTAGCGTCACATATTATCTAAACCACTCACAATACATTACGTAGCAATCCTGAATCGCACAAGTAAAGTTTCACCGACGATTAGCATATACGTATACAAATACCCGTCAAGAACAGATGAGACCGCGATTGCCGGTCATCACACCGCTTCCACCTGATTATTCAGTCTCCAAAACTAAAAGATATTATAGTAGTTACACAAATTTTAACGTGTGCGAAAACACAAATCAAATCGAATCAATATTTTATTGCATTCCACAATATGTTTACATAGGTGATAAAAATAAAACGTGAGATCATTCTGAACACTGTCGGGCACGGCAAATTAAAATTCATAAATTAAAACCAGGTGTACATACCTCTTACAAGAGTCCGGTGGGACGGCTTCACTGAAACGACTGGTGAAAGATTGGACACAGGACCGACGACTAAACGTGCTCTCCCAAAAACGGGTATCACGCCACCAGTTTCTTACTCTGGACTTATGCGAAAAAATTAACAAAGTCTAACCCTCTTTTTGGTCCAGCGCGGGAATTAAACTTACTGAGGCTTGACGCGGTGCATGTATAGTATACTAATAAGCATTCTGCTCAACCTAGAACCAAACCAGAGACCTTAAAAATGGCTCCAAATTACCACTAGATCAACTTTAATATAATTATTATCCATTGTTTTCAGATAGTAGATCAACCATCAACGTTCTACCCGGAGATGCTCTCAGAAATGGTATACACACCAGGAGTAGCTGCTATGACTAAAATTACTACTCAACTTTTAAACACGCTTAAGGAACAACATAATTTCAGGTTTTTCTAAATGTTTTTACTTTTTCTACTTCCAAGTCTATCTCTCTGCTTGCATTAGTATCTTATTACATTGTGTTTCCAGATTTAACTACAGTATTGTAGGAAGATGGATTGGTTCACCGGTGAAAAGTTCTACCTTGGTATGTTTGTAATAATTAACCGCTTCTTTCTGTTTTATCAGCCGCGACCTTCCTCAGCCATAGTCTTGGTGCATATTCCAACAGCAAACCGGGCGCATTCATATAGCTTTATTCTATCCATTCCCATCTGTCTAGCATAAAGTTACTTTTAGCAATAAACACAGTTGTACTCACCCAAGTCTTTTTACTAGTCACCATGAACCGTACCCTGTAGGTCACGTCACTTCCACTATTAATATTATAAATACGAAAGTTAGTATGGATGGATGCCTCTAATAGGCATTCACAGCGTTTACTGAGCAATGTTCATGTTTGACACTGATGGGTCACACTTTACCTTACCACCTCTTTGTTTTATTTTTCTTATTTTACAGTTTTCATTTGTTTTTTTTATCATTTGATTTTGTGTGTCCTGTCTTTGTCAAATAAATGTTTCTTTCTTTCTTTCTATGTTATGGCTCTTTTTTAAAATAAAGGAGACGTTCAAAAAATGTATAGAGCCTGGGATTAAAATAATTGTAAAATTGAACAGCAATCTGAGTTACATAGGTTAATAGAGCATAATTTATTAAATTTTTTGGTGTATTTAAAATAATTTTACACCCCCCCGTTTTTAAAAAAATTGAAATTGAAAATAAGAATCCTTAATGCAATATTATGATTATTGCAATTGGCAACCCCGTGGCCAAATGACAGTTGAGCAACCAAAAAAATCAAAATTATTTCGACGCTGTCAATCAAACTGATCAATGACAACGACATCATGACGTTTCCCGTAATTATATTTTTTTCCACGCGTTTTGTTATTACACTAATAAGATAACAAATATTTTTCGTCATAATTACATTAAGCTGCAGCTAGAATATTATTACAAGAGAAAAGTACTGTAATAGAATGCAATTATTGACGTGATTGCAATATTTATACTGCTTAGGAAACGGATAATTAAAGGTAATGTGCGTTTTGTTTTTCTATTACATTTTTTTGATTTTTACAAAAATGGTTGCTCCTAAAATTCGTGTTTAGTTAAATTCTAACAGCTTATTAAATAAGCTTTCCAATGAGGTATATCACATTGGTGTTCAAAATTCTAGCCCACTTTTGACCTCTCCTTTGGTACAGAGAAAGATTAAAGTCTGGAGTAGTACATAAACTACTTTCTACCCTAATCCAAGCAACGAGTGAAGACTTCTGCATTATGCCTATAAATGCTATTTAGTTTAAATTATAGATTTGTAATGTCTTATTCGTTTGGGAAGAAGTTATGAATTCTATAACGAAGTAATAAGCCCAGAATTGCCTGTACATCTTCAAGATAATTATTATATAAACACGATATCATTTTATCAGGCAGTGACAAATTCCCTGTACTGGGGGGAGCAGGACCTCTCCAGCACGTGTGCTAGGATCTTCCCTCATTGGCTCGACTGGGTGGATATTATTCACCCACCTACCACCAATATGCAGTAAGTACCTCACAATTTATTACCCTATTACCATTTCATTTGCGCCGCAATTGCTAAAGTGTTATTATCGTTCCCTGCAATTTGTTTGCTATAATAGTTACAAATTATATTGTTTTTACGTTTTGGCGTTTTTTACACTTTCAAGTCTGGTTCACCTCAAAGGTAACAAGCGATCATAATAGTAACGTCTACATTATTTATCTTCCCTTCCGCTTTAGCGGCCCAGGGGTATCGGCCTTGCCTTTAAAATATATACAAACACAGGTTCCATCCCCGGGCGTCTCATATCTTTGTGTGAATTAGACGAGCCTGTGGCGTGGTCGGAAAGATACTTGCTTTTCACGCCGCAGGTCGTGGGTTTGATTCACATCCGAGACAAACATTAATGATGAATATTTGTGTTTGTGTCGATTCTGGGTGTAAGTATCTATTATAAGTATTTACTTACAAAAGAAATGTATTATATGTAGATATAGTATATACAGTTATCTGGTTTCCATAACACAAGCTCTGCTTAGCTTGGGAACAGATGACCGTGTGTGTGAATGTCCCAAAATATTTATTTATTTACTTAATTGTTTCATCGCCGCTGCTCTAAAATGGTGAAGGAAAACATAATGAGGCAACCAGCATGTCTATGAACTAATCATTTGAGAACGTGTAAGATCTACCAACCCATGCTTGGCTTTGGTGTGTATGGATCACAGATAATGTATGGATAAAGGCTTAAACTCACTCAAATCGTAAGCGACTGCGTTAAATTCCAAAGCACCCTCTGTCATTAAATTAATTATTTATAACATCTAACTAGTGCAAACGAGCAATTCTCAAAATGTTGTAGTTAGGAGTTTCGGACACATAGGTAAATCGATCAATGTTTTAATATTATTTTTAAAGTTGTACTAATCTTTTTATATTTCCTTCTTTTCTATTTTTGTTCCTCTTTAGTTGGTGTTACACTCTAATTTGGCGTGTAATGTTGATTCATTAATCAATGACTTTGTTTGAAGTTGAAAGATTAGTTTTTAGTCATCCTGATTTTCTAATGATGTTTACCTTCAACAAAAGCAGCGGAGATAATATTAAAACAATTCTCACAAAGATATGTGTGGGTACGAGCTGGCTTTCTTTCCATTACAATACGATGTTGTGTAACTCTGTACGAGAGCTCCGATACCCATGCCGCAAGTTAAATCTTAGTTTGGGTATCAGTGATCAACCTCACTAGATACTTGTTGTTATATAAGACTGCTTTTATAAAATTGTCATCCACTGTTTGTATCTTTCTGAGACATTAAATTATTATTATTATTAATATTAATTCCTGAGATTGGTTTTCATTAATTTCAGAACCAAATTCTATTATTTGATTCCTGAGAAAGGGGTCGGAGACTATGAAAACAGATTCTTAACTCCGTTATCTCCTGCCGTATGGTGCTGTGCTTTAGTAGCTGGTCTAGCTTGCACTGTAGTGCTCGCCACTGCAGCTTACATGGAGAGTAGAGCTAAACCAGGATTGTATGCTTTCTTCAGCGTATTTGCAGCTGTCTGCCAGCAGGGTAAGTCTATGATTTTCGATTTTATTGAGATGATTTTAAGGTTATTAATTCGTAATTTGTTTTTGGAAAAGCTTACGAAGATGGCGTTCAAATATTTGAAGATGCATTTTCTAGTCAAGGTAAGCTGGTTAACTGTAGTTCCAGAACTTGTTAGAATAATGGTTAGAGATTTTATTGTAAGAAATTATTAGTTATTATATGCGAAAAGGCCTGGAGTCTAAACCCTTAGAATACTCTCAACATTGATGTACAGAAGTCACGTTTCCAGCAGTAACATCGACTTTTCTTAAACTTGTGACCAGGTCGCAGGCTGACTCTCCTGGTAATCGGTTTAACCAGCATGCTGCTATATAACTACTATACCAGCAGTGTGGTGTCATGGCTACTGAACGCTGCAGCTCCATCTATCTCCAGCCTCGATGGACTCATCAACAGTAATCTTGAGCTCGTGTTTGAAGATATAGGGTATAGCAGAGGATGGCTAGACGTGAGATTTTTAGTAGTAGTTAGATTAAATATATTTTCTATTGCCATTCATAACCCAGAATAAGTTGTCTATGCAGCCATCAGCTGACCTAACTATGGTATGCTTGATTTGAAGACAGAAATATTAAATCTGGTCTAATTTATATACTGCTTCAACAGGCATATAAACTGTTTGCTAAATTTATTTCAGAATCCTGGATTCTACTACTATAGTGGGTTCAAGAATGCAAAAGAAGATGAACTACGGGACAAGGTGATGAAAACTAAGAGGACAGTGCCTGTTCTGCAGCCAGTGAACGATGGAGTGCAGTTGATGCGGTCAGGAAGTATGTTATACTTCTGTACCAGTTCTTTTTATTACTTATAAAGCTGCCTTAGTGCAAAAAAAATTTAGATTGATTCCATTCCATTGCGATTTTTTTTTATACCAACACAAATACAGCGGAATTGTGTTCAGCAAAATGACATTTCTTATCAAAATCAAAAATCAAAATCAAAATAATTTATTCGCATAGAATACAGGTCAAATAAAGGTGACAAATGTATATAGTACAGCCATATTCCGCCATTCATAGGCATGCAAATAAAAAACCAACATACTATTTTACTTTAAATATTCACTTAAATTATAAAAACAGCTGTGTATCAGCCATTTTTTTAACTCTGTTTTGAACCTATGGAATGGAAACTCGGACTCAAAACCAACGAATATATTGCTGACAAAGCAGTCTCATCGTCATGACATGAATCTGTAATTTCTGGTACTCTAGGATATGCATTCCACACGGAACCCTACACTGCTAGCCAGGTTATCTCCAAGATGTTTGAAGACGATGAGTTATGCAATCTTGGTGCACTGCAAATGATGCTACCTGCTCATGTCTACATCATGGCTCAGAAGCAAAGCCCTTACAAGGAGTTCTTTGATTGGAGGTTAGTCTTTTCAAATAAAATATCCTATTAATTAATGCCATTGGCCCAAGTCTAGGTCCAACCAGAGGCCAACCTCTGGTCAGCCCAGAGGTCTGTCAAAACACTAGGAATCTAACCCTAGTCTACGGACTACGGTTTCTAGAACAATATAATTTTAGGAAAAGTGGGTTTCTTTCTTTCTACAGCCTTCTTCGTCTTCTAGAGCGTGGTCATGTCAACGCCATCAGAGCGAGGTTTGCGGGCACCATGCCGGCTTGTTCAGGGCGAAGACCCAGAGCCTTAGCATTAGGACAGGCAGCTCCAGCGTTTGTTCTTCTGTTCTGCCTGATGCTACTCTCATGGCTAATACTAGTTATAGAAGTATTTTGGAATAAGTAAGTAATAATAATTAACCTCCGACAAAAAGAAAGATGTTATAAGTTTGACGCGTATGTGTGTATTTGTATCTGTATAAACGTTTTGTAGCCACTTAGCGCTTACATGGATCATCTTTCAATGTGCGAAATTGTGGAATTCGCTGCCGGCATCAATGTTTCCCGATAGCTATAATCTACTGGTCTTCAAGTCAAGAGTGAATCGGTATTTACTGGGTAAGCGCGTTCCATCGTAGACTGCATCATTGCTTCACATCAGACAAGTTGTGGTCAAGCGCAAGCCTATTTTAGAATAAAAAAGAATCTACCGATTTTGATGTAATTTTTAATAGAATTTTAAATTATCGGTTTAAATGGTTATACATATAAGCAACACCGTTCCACAAAATGTACGCAGTTGCACATTGCAAATCAATAACACATCTTTTTTGTCAGAATTTAGAACAGTAAAAGTATCTGAAATTACATGCAGGCCTCCATATAAAATTATGCGGTACTCTAGAACAAAATTGCACCTCATTTAAAACAGGAAATTTCTAGAAACAAGCTGATATTTTCAAAGTAAACGGTTGTATTATCTTAGTTCAGCAGTCTTGGATATAAGCCAAATACAAGAAAGCTAAATAAGCAACACAAAGCTCACGAACCAAGTAAAACTATGAAGTAACTTTCACCTTAAATGTTTAAGTAGTCAGATCACTAGATGGCGTTGGTATCGTTTTATTATTTATAACGATTTTGTTTTCTTTGAACTTTTGCTCTACTAACTTTTGATTGCAGTTTTGCTTGAGTCAATTTTGGTTCTTGTAATTGACAATATCTATTAACTAGCTTTCCGACAGCGGCTTCGCCCGTGTAGGTATGTCGGTTATCGCGCCAAAACATTACCCTTTTTTTGCCCAGTCGGATAAAAACTATCCTATGTCCTTTCTCGGGTCTCAAACTATCTCCATACCCAATTTCATCCAAATCGGTTTAGTAGTTTAGGCGTGAAAGCGTAACAGACAGACAGACAGTTACTTTCGCATTTATAATATTAGTAGGGATCAACTTAATAAGACTGTAGGTAACTAATTCCTGCTGAGTTCTAATTGATTTAGAATGAAAAAAGAAAAAAATATATAAATTAATTTTGAATTCACATTTTTTTTTAGATTTTCTTCTCCACACTGTCCACCAGCGATTAGATCCTAGTTTACTGGTCTGTCACTCTGTTTTAGAACGCCATAGCGATGTTACCGGGTACTTTAACCGCACAATTTGTATTGAATGTCAAGACAATTGGGGCTGAGTCACCTTCGTCCGTGGGTGTAAACCTTTATTTGAATCCCCACACGTGGTCCCTGGGTGGTGCAAATCAGGTGACAATCAACTGGTGGTGGACTTCGGCTGTGGTTAGTGACCACCCACCAAACAAAGCCGCACCGCCAAGCGGCCTTGCCGTGTTCCGGTGCGATGTCTGGTGACACCATGCAGTGAAGGTGGGTCGGAATTGTTGCTGCTTCAAGGTTTCTAACCTTAAGTAAGCTCATTCCACTGCCACCTTCTCACCGGTAATCATTCGTAATCATGAGTGAATCGGTACACTGAGCTGGCGCGTACCATCGTAGACTACATCATAGCTTAACATCAGGCAAGTTGTAGTCAAGCGCCAGTCTATCGAAGAATAAAGAAAAAGAAAAAAGTCAGTTTATAAACATAATATAGATACTGTATTACACGAAGGTAAAGGCAGAAGTAAAAATCACCCTCATTTGAAAGGCTATGCATAAGTCAGTCTATTTTCATAGACAAAGCGATTTTATATAGAAACGTCAAGATTTCCTAGTACTTTATTTATTTATTTATTTAGGGCTTCCAACAGAGGATACACACAACTTTGCCTTCGTGATACCTGCATAGAGGTCTACATCCAGGTGTGCTCCTCCAATTAAAGGAAGCCACAGCATGCACTTCATCATACCTACTTTAACAAGTTTACAAATTTAGTTATTAATAATTTACAAATATTAATTATAATTTTAAATTAAATAATAAAACAACGACAGTATCAATTTTTTTTTAAATATACAAAAAGAAAAACATTAACTGATCTATTATAAAATCAATCAATAACTTTTTTATACTTATATCAGAATCAAATATAATTGTATAATTTGGAACCAGGTGGTGTTGTGTGTATGTGTGAAAATATTATGTTATTATTGTTATTAACATAGAGCAGCAGAGAGCAGCTATACGGGCCTCGCCTTAGAATAATAAGGTCGCGGTTTCGAATCCTGGTCGTGCCCACATCTTTGTGTGAATGGTTTTATCTCCGCTGCTCAATATCGGTGAAGGAAAACATCGTGAGGAAACCGGCATGTCTAAAAACTAATCATTTCAGGACATGTGACATCCACCATCCCGCACTTGGCCAGCGTGGCCTAAACTCTCTCAACTCATAAGATAGTTGAGAGAAGATCCGAGACCAGCAGTGGGACACTAAAAAGGGTTGATTAACATGGAAACAACCAAATTTACTACCGTGCAGTAAATAACATAGCAGTTAGTGAGACAGGCAGAAGGGTAAATGATGATTATCAAGGTCACGAATAAAATCTCCTTTGTCCGAACGTCAATCCGTCACTCGCATCAGCAGATTTATTTGAAATCACTCCATTTATTTCAGGGTCCAGTCAAAAAAGCGCCGTTTGATGTGCAAAAAGTGACGTCACTAGATTGAGACGATTACGTCCTAATGTCTAACACCTACACGACGGAAAAAATAATAGAAGTTTGATGGGTTGAAGAGATCACAGTTTAAATGTACTCAGTAGGTTAACTGCACTATACTGCCGGACTTAAACTAAAACACTATTCACCTTTTTTTTCGTTTTGCACCTAAATGACACAAAGTAATGTAGTTAAAATTGTTTTATGTTTTTACTAAGAACCTTTGTAATAATTTATTGAAGAGATACAAATTGTTGGTAAAAGTTAAGTGACACTTTTTTACTGTTTCATCATTCATCATCATTCGACTAACCTTCGACTTCGACAAAATTGACTTAATCTTAAGTAAGGCACTATAGTAGTTACTTGGATGAAAGGGAAGATAATCTATTTATGTTTGAATAATGGATGAAACACGAATAATGTTAAAAGTACTTAGTCATTCTGTTTAAAAATATATAACAAAGTATTGAAGTGGTCACAATATATTTTTAAATATTCAATCAGCGTTAAGTATATATTTAATTGCCTATTTATTGAAAATATTAGAAGTATAGACAGCCGTTTAACTCACGTATCGCCATCTGAGGTACAAAGTCATAAAACATTAATTAAATCTCTTAAAGAACTATTTAACCACAGATAACAGTAGTGTAAGACTATTCGTCACTAATATCCATATCGCTTGAATCATCATCACTGTCTGTGCAGCTTGAGTAGTCAGAATCTTGGCGATAGGCGATACGCGAGTTAAACGGTCTATCTATACTAACAGTGAATAAATATATTTTTTTATCATATAAAAGTCAAAGGTATTTTATTCACTTTCCTTTTCCATCGCGAGACAGTTAGGCACGTCAGCAAAAATTATGGCGTGAGCGTAACTGCAACTGTACTCACGCAGTGCTGACAGATGACGTTTCATATGTCACCTTCATTTCAACCCTTTTTTTAATGTCCCACTGCTGGGCACGGACCTTCTCTCAACTATCTTACGAGTTGAGAGTTATAAAACTTTGTGTCACGCCTTAATGTCGAACATATCTTCGAATGATTAATTCCAGACATGTCGGTTTTATCACGATGTTTTCCTTTATTCCTCCTTACTTTTTCTTATTTTGCCTTCCCTTGTTTTCGTCATTATACGATACGTATAAGATGTTGATGCCCCGTCCTTTCCAGTCCAGCATCAAAATCATATGTTCCAAAGAATTTGTAAACAATTTGAGGGAGATCACATCCCCTTGTCTCACACCCTTATGCAAGGAAATAAACCCACCGGATTAGTAAGCTAAAGAGGCAGTGGGCCGGTCATATCTGCCGCAGAATCAACAACCGTTGTGGCAAACGAGTTCTTGAGTGGCCGGCAAGAACTGGATAAGAAAAGTCGCGGAAAGGCGTGCTTTAGGAGAAACCTATGTCCAGCAATAGACAAAAATAGGCTGATGATGGTGATGATGACGTTATAGATTTTTTCTTTCTCCTTTCTTTCTTTGACGGTAAGTAATCACATCTATGGACCCTTGTAACGCCAAAGGTTCCTCATGCATTGTTCACAAGGGCTTGGTAACTTACTTCCACCCAGGAACATCACTAAAAGTTATTATACTGCGGGTATTTTGATTATTGCAGATTGAATGAACTATAAACTTAACCATAAAGAATTGCTCTACTATTATTTATATAGCGTCACGCCTGTATTATCCGAAGGCGTAAGCAGAGGTGAATACCCACTTTCCGCCGACTATGTTTAGGTTCCATACGTAATAGAGGGCGAGTCTATTGCCATTCATCGGGCACTAAGATCCTCTAAGTATATTAGAAAAGTCTTTTTTCTCGACCCGTGAATCAAACCAGGAACCTCGCGGTTATTCAGCAAACACGCTTACCATTGAACCCTACTGTTATTTCTATACTATGTATTGAGTAATGAAGGCCCGTCGCTCCGGTATCTAAATCGTGCGTTATAAATGATGCGATCAATTCTTGTTTATTCCCTCAGCGCCGGATTCAATTCACGCTGCACCTACTTCATCATATTTGTATTATACAAACAACTGACTTACCTTTTTACCGACTTGCTAAAGGAAAATAATGTTTTCCGGTTCTAATTCATCTGGTCCACGCAATTTAGCTGAAATGATGAGGCTTCAGAAAGACCCACTGTGAAAGCATAACATTCAATTCGTCACAGATATGTACATACAAATTTTTGATCTATTCTAAAAATCTGTTTCATCTATAGAAATAGTTTAGTCTACCGTCGATTTCGTGTGAATTAAATACCATGCAGCGCAACACAACGCTGTCTCAGGGTCAAATAATTTTTAATTAATATATTACATATTAATTATTGAAGTTTTATATTGTATACTAGCTGCCCCAGTGAACTTTGTACCGCGTATTTCTCACCTTCCTTAATGTTGTTAAATTACTAAAACGACTATTAAAAAATAGGGTTTGATGATAGAAGGGTGACAAATTTTGGGTTGTATGTATTTTTAATGCTACATTATAAAAAAAATATTAAAAAAATAGTCAAAAAAAATTTATTGGGTTGGATAACCCTTGTACATATATTACATATTAATTATTGAAGTTTTATATTGTATAGTAGCTGCCCCAGTGAACTTCGTACCACGTATTTTTCACCTTCCTTAATATTGTTAAATTACCAAACAATTATTAAAAAATAGGGGTTGATGATAGAAGGGTGAAAATTTAGAGTTGTATGTATTTTTAATGCCACGTTATAAAAAAAATGTCCAAAGAATAACGAAAAAAAAATGGTTTTGGGGTATGGAAAAGGGGTATGAAAAATAGATAATAGCCGATTCTCAGCCTACTGAATATGCATATAAAATTTCATAAAAATCGGTCAACCCATTTCGGAGGAGTATGATACCTAACACTGGTGATACGAGAATTCTATATATTAGAAGATTACGGTTTATTTATATTTATCTTCTAATTTTTTGAATCACAATAGCTAGCTGAGACTACAAATATTATGTCTAGAAATAATAATTTTAATAAAACCATTACTGAGAACGTAGGAACGTATCCATTCCGCGACATACCATCGTCGCGTCGATGCATTTGCATACAAATGGAAAACGTCACTATGATATTATATTACTTAGCCATGGCAAAAAATAATCAGTTACATCTTAACCCTTAATGTGAAGGAATAAGGTTTAGTATTGCTTGGCTTGTAGAGTACTCGTGTGAACACAAACGGTTTTTATTGTTCTTTTACATGTTGTTAGTATTCCGACAGAACAATTCAGCTCTAAGTCAAAAATAATGTTAGGCTTGCGAACGTGACTTACTTTTATTCAAGTTTCAAAAAAGCTTCGGGGATTTGAAGTTCCGGGTTCGATTCTGGAACAGTATAAAATTGTACTATGTTTTAGAATACTATCTGCCTGCTCGTAAATTGTTTTCTCATTTTTTAGGGCTCCTTAACCCATCCCTACCTACGACAGATTACTTAAATTTCGCACCAACAATACTGGCAGGAACTTAACAAATGTAGGCAAACTAAAGACGTACGGCCCAAAATTATTGCAGGACTGGCGCGCAGACTGAAACGGCTCACAAAGCCACAGTTTCGCCATTACCAACATGATAACTGATCATGCCTAACTAAAAAGCATCTCTTCACCATAGGTGTCACAGATAGCCCTCTGTGTAGGGTATGTCTGAAGGAGGAAGAAACAGCCATCTATAAGTTCACCTGCTGTCTAGGGAAGGCGAGATATAAAAACGGAACACCTCGGTTCTCCGAGGTCGATCTGGTAAGTGACATGAAGGATCTACTAGGACTCCACCTAGAGCTGGGCTGGCAATAGCGACGCCAGCCCAATCACGTAAAATACAAAAGGAGAAACATATCTCAAAAGGAGAAATCGCAACCTTTTTGGATCACTCCGTGGTCCCTCTGTCCTTCTGTCACTGCCAATTTGCTTCTAAACTTCACTATTACAGATTACGTTAAAAATTCGATGTAAGTATTAATGTAAATTGGTTACCAAGAAAGGGAAGTGATAATGTAGATAGCAAAATGTGAATAGCAAAATTAAAACTAAGTAGAGCAAAAGATATATAGTACATGAATTCTAATTTCTTATAGTATAACATTGAATTGCGATTCAAATATCTGGCAGTAATTATTAATCAAGCCTCGATGGTTCTCTCTTTAAATATGTAGGCAATTCACTTAACATCATTCACACATCAAACATCCTTCAACGCTTAAAACGAATAACACTACTGATTAAGCGAGTTCTATTAATTTAGTGGACTGCATAGGGCGATGCGGAACTACCTAAATCTGTACCTATAGGATACACGAGTGAGAGCTAGGTCTGGCTGGAAATTACCAAGTAAATAGGTACTTACCAAGCTTTCCCAGTCTTTCCTCTCTCTCCGGCCGTCCAGGGTAGTTTTTCACAATAGGAATATATACAAAGCATAGCGGAACGTAGCGGCGATACTGATATTAGATGTGCGGAGATACAATGGATGCGGTGCGCGCGGCGAAGAAGATGCAACTGTCAACGAGACACATGTAGAAAGAGATAGGAATAGCTTGGGTTCGTAATAATCTACAAGGCAATTCCAGCGGTCCCTACTATGCTCTCTTTCTCGCTTGAACAACTACCTACATATTTAGATTTAGATAAGACCTAACTTACCGGACCATGAGGTCCTAGAAAGGTTAACCTAGTTCAGAAGTTTAGGCTAGGCTAGTTTAGAAAGTTAGGCTAGTTCGTAAGAAGGTTAAACTTTAGACTTATGATGTGTCATTGATACGTCTAGGTTACATTATCGTCGTGAATCAATCCCCTGATAGCATCAGGGGGTCGTATTTGTGCACACAGAGCAAGCAGCTGTTGATCTAAGCATAATTGGAAATCGTCTTATTAATATGAATGCTGTTTTTGCTCAAATCGATGAAATTTCATTAACGAATAAATGTGATTTCTAATTACCAAGAAATTTATGAAAATAATAATTTTAAATTTTTGCATTTGAGCCCAAATAAGGAAGTATATTTCTTGCAATTATAGCAAGAAATATAGTTTCCTAGCACAAACAGCGGTATCAGCCTCGTTTTTGAAATATAATGTCGCAGATTCAATCCCCAGTCGTGCCCACACATCTTTGAGTTGTTTCATCGCCGCTGCTGACTAATCTACTAAAATTAATCTAACTAATAAACTAATCATTCGAGGACATGTGATATCCGGCAAGCCGCACATGGCCAGCGTGTGTGGATTAAGGCCTTAACTCTCTCAACTTGCAAGATAGTTGAGAGAAGAGAGCTGAGTAGTGGAACACTAATAAAGGTTGAAGTGAAAGGAATAAGTTGAATGATAAAATATATAAAATTAGGGAATATTATTTTATGTCCGATAGTTCAATTCATAGCACAAATAAATCGTCACATTTTTCGAACGTTCCAACATAAAGCACAGCGCACATGTCATGTTTGCATTAAATAAATAAACATAAATTAATGTTTTATAGGATTTAAGTTTATATGTTTATGTTAATTAAAGCTTTACTTACATTATCTTTAAGGTGTTTCTTTTAATGTTTTTTACCCTATATGGATCTTTTATGGTCTGAGATAAATGATTAATATTATCATTATTAACAATTTACAGAAATCTATATCTAAAATTCGCTGGCTCAAAGTGGTGGCAAATAGCTCAAGATTGAGAGAGGAGGGCATCATTGGATGAGGCTTTTACCCAACCTGGGGACCATGCTTAAGAAATCAAGCACCAAAATTAGCATTAGTACAATTTAAATATATAATATAGCAACTAATAAACATTATATCAATATTAAAACCCTACATAAAGAAAAATTGTAGCATGTTCAATTAAAGGCTTTTTTATTGATTTATTTTTATTAAATCTATATATCTATTATCAAAGATAAAAATAGTTTAGTTGGAATCCGGGAATGGTAGAATAAACTGCTTCTTAGACATAGTTTTAACTTAATTTAATAGTTAGTGATTTGTTACTTTTTTATCACTCAATAGGCTTGCGCTTGAGCACATCTGCCTGATGTGAAGCAATATCATGCGTGAATAAAAAAGCTCATATATCCCGTTGCCGAAGAAGGTATAGAGTTTACCTCTACTCTTCGAGTTTCGAAGATCATATCTCGCGCCAATTTTAAAAAGGAATGGACTGTTTCTTAACTGTAATTTACGAATGTGACTGCATCACACCAGAAACTTCAGTCACCATATATCGGTGGCGCATAGCTATACCTCTACTTGTACGATGAAAAATCGGGAATGGGGGAATAAGATTATGTGATTTCAGCGCACACTCTAAGAAAGTTATCCGATAGAAGACCGAAAGACCAGCAAAGATGCGGCGATGTTCGAGGATTTGCAATTTAGCTTTGACGAGGATTTTTTTGCCGATAAGTCTCCTGGCTCACCTTTCAGTAAAATCCTACGCCTTAACTTGGTACTGATATTTCAGCTCAGTGGGGAATTTTTCTGATAATAAAGGGCAAGTGCGGTTTCCCAATGTACGTTGCGCCTGACTCACTGGAGCGGACAACAGGCGGACACGGGCTCCAATATTGACTATCGGTTTATGACGTCAATAAATTTTTTTATGTCCCCGTTATAAAATGCATGTCCAGTAATGGATATTTAAAGTGAATCTATCTGAAATTCATGTTCAAAAAATCTTTTGTTCGGTAAATCAACCGTTTTCATCATAACGTACATCTGGAGCGTAGCAGTATACACCTCTCAAGCGTGGACTATGACGCAGAGAGAAACGGAGAGATAGAAAGATTGGAGGCGTATGAGATGTGGTGCAGTAGAAAAATAGAATGAATATGCTGGACAGAAAGAATCACAATCAAAGAGGTGTTAGAAAGAGCAAGAGAGATAAGAGGGAAGATGATTGGCCATTTGATATGACAAGGCACACTAATGAAGATCATCACAGAAGATTGAAGAAAACAGATGAAGAGGAATACCGAGGACTAGATTAATATTATAACCGGATAAAGAATTAAGTAAATATTGCGTCATATCGATGGTCAAGAAGCAGGCAGAGAGTATAGACAGTTGAAAAAAAACTCTCCCGACAGGAGCAATGCTCTTAAAAGCAAACTTTTGAGAGAAAGAACAAGGAAAATAAATCACCCGTTGTTTTGCAAAAAAGTGATTACTAGGTCTACAACGTTAAATGCTATTGGCTACTTACCATTAGCGTTTTTGTAACACCTCTTTTCAAAGGAGTCTGATCCTCTGTCACTTCAGCTTCTTAATAAACTCACATCAAATTCGGTTCATCCGTTTAAGCGGTATATGGTAACCAACTTATACACGCATTAAACTAATAACACTTCTTTAGGGGAGGTTAAAAACGGAGGTTTAAAACGACAAAAATCCATCTAGATGTCACTTAAGAACAATGTATTAATTTAATTTTACAACAACATAGGTCTCCGGATGAACTACTGCGAACCTGCCAACCAACACTCAACACTAATAAGTAGATTCTGATGCAGTCCCAAAAAATCGTGTTAAAATAAAAAAGTGCACAATGATACAAACGAGTACAAATTAGCTACGTTTACTCTAAGCTAACCTGTTTATTTGCTTTTTCACTTTAATAACTCGTTTTAAGGCAAACTTTTGCGTTTTCCCGCTATTTTTACATTTGTATTTTTAGCTGCGAACTTGTTTCTACATTTGGAAACGATTAAAAGTACGGTAGTGTGTAGTGTAGTCATTTAATTATTATGTACATACTCATAATCTCAATACAGGGTGTATTGAGATTATAAGTATGTCCTTAAGACAAACAGACATGTTCATGAATTGAACCCACGACCATCTTATTGATCACGCCGCTGGCATACTGGTTTCCTCACGATGTTTTCCTTCACAGCAGCGGCGATGTAACAAATCACACAAAGATGTGTGACTACAACTGGGAATCGAACCCGTAACCTTATATTTCTAAGACGAGACCAGTACCGCTGCACTACCGCTGCTCTAAGCTTCATTATTTAAGTTTAGTTCAATTTTATTAGAATCAACATTACACAAGCGAAACCTCGGTCAAAACCCAGTTCGCCATAAAAACGTTCCTTCCTAAGCTGCCCACATCTAAAAAGGTTTTCTGATAAGGCTTGTTTGAGCCAATCTTTAACAAAACATCAGTTTTATCAATTCAATTCCCTTTTTTACACAAAGATTTTCTTTACGAATACTTTTGAGCGGATATAATGTCAAAGAGGCCATTTCAAAGCACCAATATGTTGTACAAAGAATTAATAATGTTAAGTAGAAATAGATACAGAGTCTCACGACCGACTGTCCATTACATGATTATCGGGATGATTCGGCGATTCGAAGGTGCATTATTTTTTTGAAATAAAACTACTTTTTAACGGATTTTATCTTGGTTTATTTTAGATTTTAGATCCCGACGTTTCAAAGTCTTTTCAGACTTCATGTTCATGTTTCGAAGTCTAAAATCTTTTAAAAAGTTGTTTTATTTCAATGTGTGATATTCGCGTAAATCTATGACAACACAATTATTTTTTGTCATGAATCTGGGAAAGAAAGTTATATTATCCGCGAACTAAAGAGAGGAGCAGCGGTGGCACAGCGATACAAGCCTTGCTATAGAAATATAAGGTCGCGGGTTCATTCCACAGATCATTATGTGAATTGTTACATTACCGCTGCTCAATATCGGTGAAAGAAAACATCAAAAGGAAACCCACATATGTAAGAACTAATCATTCGAGGACATGTGACTTCCACTAACCCTCATCTCGTAAGATAGTTGAGAGGAGACCCGTACCAAGGAGTGGTATACTACAAAAGGGTTGAAGTGAAGCGATATGGAGATGCAGTTTCTTGACTATCGGCCAGTACGGTTTTTTCTACATTTAACTGACTATTGAAAAAAGGAGAAGGTTTTGTTCGGTTGTATGTATGTTCGCGCATTACTACCCGCTTTCTTTCACAGATCGTCACTCCACCTAACTGGAAGCGTCCTACATTACTCTCGAGAACTAGAGAGCGATTATTAAGTACTTATTTGTTTATAGTGTTGTATTTTATACAAGCCTTGTTGCCTGAATTATAAAATAAAGGCTAGAAGGATAGAAAGACTTCAAGTTTAAAAGGATTTACGAACATTGTGTTTTAGCTTTTGTGTCTTAGTGAACTCGACAACCATTATTAAGTCTACGCTACAACCAATAATTCAGGTCATAAAATTTGATAGCGCTTGAATACGATTATCACTCGCTCAGCTATTTCAACGTATCGATTTGGCAATAAATCTGTTAACGCGCTTTAAACTAACGCTATCGGTTAATATATCAGCGCTTCAGCCGCTGATTGTGCGATGTGCATGCATAATGTATAACGCAGGGTTCATATTTGGAACGATTATAATTTGCGCCATTTTAGATCACTACCTGAGTATTGCCACATAATTATTTACTACAGAATAACGGTCTTATTCATAAAAATCAAAGACTCTTTAGTTAAAATGGACTTTGTCTTTTTCTTACCAGTACAAATTTCAAGATGACAGACAAAGACAAACGAATTATAAACCTATTTTAGCTATAATGAGTATATATAGAAGACGTTTATGAATACGGTGGTGAGGTTTTTGCGACACTCAAATAATAAATTCTAGATTCAAATACATTTTGTTTGACTATAATTATTATTGGTTAGTTCCGAAATGGACGGAACTTATTCGAGATGAAGGCACATCTATGTAATTAAAAAAAGGCTTTTTTTTACACCAATGTACAGCCTAAACCACAAACAAACTTGAAATTTTGACAATTAATGCATTTTATGATGCACTAAGAACAGAATTTTGAAAATTCCATCCCTGAGGGGTAAAATAGGTTTAAAACTTTAGTATGGAAATCTTACCAAAATGAGAAACCATTTTCTAGGTTACTAAAAAACCTTAAAAACGCAAAACTTTAACTTTTTAGTTCCAATAGTCGGACAGGACGAAACCCTGAAAAGCAAAGGTAGCTGATAGTTAATTTGAACCACTTTCATCTACCTTGATAACCACACAAACGAGGTACTTTCTCCTCCAACTGACATTTGCGCCAAATTTAATTTAGACACCTGGAGCCTGTTGCATAATACATGACAGTTTTTCAAGCACTCATTTTATCCCGCTTTTGTATTTTAATGAAGCTATGACCATATTTCGAGCCTCTCATATTCCACTCTGAGTTTAATTAAACTAAGACTTTTTCTTAAATAAACACTCAAACAAGGTGGATTGAGGTAAATTTTATACACATCCTTCGGTGGTGCAATTAAACAATTCTAATCATTGCTTGGGCGTGGGTGTTCTCTCAACTATTTTAACATTTAAATGTATAGAAATAGCTGACAGACTGACATATCAACGTCCAGCCCAAACCGTAGGGTCTATAGACTTCTTTGGCATATAGGTGCGAAAACGCATGAATGCATTAGGAATGGACCACCCTACTCATGATGTGTCGTGGACACATGAGGCCGTACCTCATGTGTCCACGACAATTAGCAGCGGTCGTGGACGAGCTGTGCGGAGGAAGAATACCTGAGGCTTCATAGTATCAAGGGGAAGCACAAAGGGTCGAAGTGCTCTGGGTCTACCAGCCCCATTTATAAGATAAGATTGGCACATAGGTTTCTTAAGAGGTCTAGGCAAGAATTTTCTATAATTTCTGTTTGGTTTGTCATGAATATTATTAAGTAATTAGCTCATTTTAATTAAGCTGCTGTTAGTTATTTGAAACTCTTAACAATCATTTCATAATTAAATTATTGTTTTATTCATTTTTTTTCATTTCAATTACAAATTTTTTTATTTTTATTTTATTATTTTATATGAAAGTATTTTCACCTCTCGTAATTTGCTGCGCCCTAAAGGGTCCATAATTGTGACATATTATTTTGTATTATTATTACTACCAACCCAAAACATTGTGGAATAAGCAAATAAAGTATTGAGTATTGAGTAGATTCTAATATACTTAGTAAAAAATTGCAGCACAAAATTGAGAATCGTGCCCGATGAACGGCAATAACAAAGTCTAAAGACGAAAGCCTTCAACCAGTGCGTCCTACCCATTATGACATACGGAGCCAGAACATGGACACTCAAATTGGACTGATCAATAAATTTAAAGTCGCACAGCAAGCTATGGAAAGGGCTATGCTCGGAGTTTCTCTGGAGGATCGATTACGCAATAAAGTGATCTGACAGAGAATCAGAGTAATCGACATAGCTCAGCGAATTAGTAAGCTGAAGTAAGTGGCAGTGGGCCGGTCATATCTGCCGCAAAACCAACAACCATTGAAATTCTTGAGTGGAGACCACTAATTGGCAAACGTAGCGTAGGACGCCCTTAGACTAGGTGGGATGACGATCTCTGCTAGAGGTCTGGTAAGAGCTGGATGAGAGTAGCCGCGGATCATGCTCAGTGGCGTGCTTCGGGAGAGGCCTTTGTCCAGCTGTGGACTAAAGTAGACTGATGATGATGATGAACGGCAATAAACGGCAGCGAAATGTGTGTAATATTCACCTCTGCATACAACTCACGCAAAAGTCAGGTACAACCCAGCATAGAACCCGCAATCTTTAAAATCTAAATATTTGAGTCACATGCAATAGTACCTATTGTGAAGTTATTAATAGAAAAAATAACACCTACAAAATAAAAAAACTATTATTCATTTTTTTTATTAGACAACCCTTACTATTGAAGACACCACAATTATTGATATTACATGGCATCTACATTATTTATAAAGCGGCGGTGGCGCAGTGGTACGGGCCTCGCCTTAGAAAAATAAGGTCGCGAATTGTTTCATCTCCGCTGCTCAATATCGGTGAAGGAAAACATCGTGAGGAAACCGGCATGTCTAAGAACTAATCATTCGAGGAATTGTGACATCCACCAATCCGCACTTGCTCTCTCAACTATCTTATGAGTTGAGAGAAGACCTTTCAATAATCATATTATTATAATAATAATGCAAATTTATATCTGACTACACATAGTCATTAAATGATCTAAAAAAAATCTGATTTCAAGTTTAATAACTGTCTGGTTCACGGATCAAGTTCCTCCTTACTTCTAAAAGAATCTTAAAACACTTTAAAATAAATATTTATAAATATTCTGGAACATCAACACACACTGTCATCTGGTCCCAAGCTAAGCAGAGCTTGTGTTATGGAAACCAGATAACTGGTATATACTATACATATATAATACTTTTCTTTTGTAAATATATACTTATAATAGATATCTACACCCAGACTCGACACAAACACAAATGCCCATCACCAATGTTTGTCTCGGGTGGGAATCGAACCCACGACCTGCGGCGCGAAAAGCAAGCATCCCACCGACCACGCCACCGGCCCGTCAAATCACACACATGACAGTTACAAAACAAGTAATTGTCGTTTCTAAGGGATCATACTGTTATTTAACAGATACAAATAAGGGTAATATGCCACAATAACACAGTAACAACAAATTATTAGCAATAAAAAATTGTTTGAAACAGCGATTTAGTGAAACGGGACAATGTCGTATTTTCAATTTTGTGGGATTACTTAAAGCGGAATTTACACGAGCTTTGTCCCATGTCATGTCATGAGTGTGACATATACGTAATCCAGCGCCGCAGGCCTCACGCCTTGTGCAGACGGACAGAGTAGAAAACACTTAAGCAAGAGAATCTATATTGAAATAAAACTACTTTTTAACGGATTCTATCGCGGTTTATTTTAGATTTTAGATCCCAACGTTTCAAAGTCTTTTCAGACTTCATGTTCACGGGTGGACTGAGATATTTGACGTCCAAAAATATTAATCACAATTATTACTGACTACCTTCAAACATTAATATTTAAGTTGCGTTCCGTCTTGAATTCTTGTTTATTTCAATGTGTGATATTCGCGTAAATCTAAGACAATACTAAGAGAATCTATGTCATTTATGAGATGTTTGCAAGTTTTTTAATAATTTGGTATAATATTTATCATATTATCATAATTATCATCATTAGCTAGGTATTACGGACGTATGGGATACCGTTTTTTTTTTTTGCGGATGACCTAACCCAATTAGCCGGAAGGGCCTTTATTGGTTCGCCGGACTTTTTCGGTGAGACGTCCGAGGACGGTCGAACCGATACTAGAGATATAGTGAGCAGCGGTGGCTATATAAAGGGGTTCGATCCACGGTCGTGCCCACACATCTTTGTGTGAATTGTTTCATCGCCGCTTCTCAATATCGGTGAGGAAAAACACAGGCATGTTTAAGATTTTTGAGGACATGTGACATCCACCAACTCGCACTTGGTCAGCGTGTGTGGATTATGGTCTAAACTCTCTCAACTCGTAAGATAGTAGAGTGAGGACCCGTGCCCAGCAGTGGGACACTGAAAAGAGTAAGAGCGAGACATAGTTACAAGTACACGATATAAATTCTCTTCACTCTCAGACTTCAAACTCATCCTCAGAAAGATAATCTTTCTGATCAAATTCGTGCGGATCTCGGACAGTTTAGGTGTCCCGGGACTTGACTTCGTTGAAATTCAAAGTCTCTTCACGATCAGATAAATTATCCAACAAGACCAGAGAGATGTGGCTCAGGACCTTTAAATTTCCGTGCACTTTGAGACAACTGACTTCCTGCCTGACTTCGGCTGCCAAGTTTTTTTTTTTGACACAGTTGAATTTAACTGTGCAAGTGTTATGATTGTAATAATCTATTAATGTTGTTTGTGTTTGAAACACCGCAACCGCGACCGCGGTGTCAGAGAGCAGTGTCGCCGACACCGACACCACACTCCACAAACACATATTGCAAGTTAGTATGTATGATTATTTGGAAGTAACAAATAATAGAATTGAGTTGTAGGTACTGTATATGTATTATAATGCTAAATAGTACCTAAATCATCAGACAGTGTCAGGAGCATGTTTCATAATCAGTTATTGGTTTTAATCATGACAGAATGAGAATGGGAACGGGAATGGGTTTGGGAACGGAAACGAGAGTGGAAGTAAGGATGGGAACGGGAACGGGAACATGATCAGGCACGGGATCGGGAACAGGAACGAGAACGGCAACGGGGACGGGACCGGGAACGGTAACAGGAACAAGAACAGAGAATGGGAACGGGAACGGGAACGGGAATTGGAACGCGAACGGGAACGGGAACGGGAACTGGAACGGGAACGGGAACTGGAACGGGAACGGGAACATGAACGGGATCGGGATCGGAAACGGAAACGGAAACGGAAACGGGAATGGGAATGGGAACGGGAACGGGAATGGGAACGAGAACGGGAACGGGAACGGGAACGGGAACGGGAACGGGAACGGGAACGGGAACGGGAACGGGAACGGGAACGGGAACGGGAACGGGAACGGGAACGGGAACGGGAACGGGAATAAATATATTAAAAATCTTACCGATATTATCAAAATTCTTTTTTTTACAGAATTCCATCACCAATTTAGTTATATATACCAAATTTAAAATCACGAACCACAGAAACCTTAACCCATATTACAGTTGTATAGTATAATAATTAACTATATGTAACTACAAGTTAATTAATATACTGTACACTTGTACTTAATACAAGATTCTAAACAATGGACTAGTAACTAAATATTGTATGAGTAGTGAGCAACTGCCCAGCACAGCGCTGCAACAATTCACTGAAGTTTGCAAAGTCGTTAATAGCATTTCGTAGTTAAAGACAAACTACACATTGTTTAAACTTACTAAATAGCTCCCAATTATTGTTGTTTCTGTGAAAATATATTGTAACTAACATTATTATCTACAATCGCGATAACGACAATTATTTTTTGTGTTGTACGTCATTGAACAATTAAATTATTTAATTATAAATTAAAATAAAATTATTTATTTAATATTTAACTAAGTTAATTAATTAATTTATCTTAATTAAAAATATTGGACACGTATTTTTCTTTTTTTGTGACCTAATATTACGGCGATACTTCCAAGCGAATTTCGAACGACGTCACACTGAAGTAAGTTTTATACTGAGGTATGACGTAGCGCACTCCCACTCCATAACTCCATAAAGTGCGTTATATTTTAATAATATTTCATTTAAATGATACCAAAAACACGTGTCTAACATTATTATTTACATCTTACTGACGTTCTTATTAAAATATGATTGTTGGTACCTTGCTCTCATCCCTATTATACGGTTTTCTTAATAGGCTACAATATCATAAAAAATACCCTCAAAATTGTTTTTTTTTAGTTTCATGGTCACGGAACAATGCACGCAAAATCACCCAGTGATCGAAGTTCACAAACTCTGTTTGACGCAATGAAATATTTATAATATTATTATTCGTAACTTAGTTTACTGGTGTAGCAGGCCCTTATGCAAATCCTGGAATACAGAATGAGCAGACATCTGGAGACTTAGATTGAACTTTCTGTTCTATTTATGTTAACTATCAGATAATGCGATGATAAGGTCCTTTGTTGACAGTAAAATTGAGAAAAAACATCTTGACTAAACACAAAATTATTCCATAAATAATAATAATAATGTAGTAGGACATTAACACACACGGTCATCTGATCCCAAACTAAGCAGAGCATGAACTATGGAAACCAGGTATCTGGTAATATACTAGGTACATAAAATGCTTTTTTTTGTAAATACATACATAAATATAGATAATAACACTCAGACTCAAGACAAATAGACGTGTTCATCACACATAATATGTGTGATGAACACGTTTATTTTTCTTGAGACATAGTATGTCTAACTTGGGTGGGAATCGAACCCACGACCTGTGGCATGAAAAGCAAGTATCTTACCGACCACGCCACTGGCCCGTCAAATAGGTCCGGTGTGTTCATCGTACACTGGGCTACTGGGAACTGAGGGCCGTAGTCCGTTATGACTTGCCATGGGAGGTTTTACCCATAATCGCCACGCTGGGGTAGCTGGTCGGCGATCACAGGTCGTAACTCCTCGTACTGATGATGCTGCTGCCCGTCACCGATCTACCGCATTTAGCTATAATAAATATGCATGGTTTTACTGCCATTTTTCGGACGCCACGTACAGCACATATCCCTACTAATATTATAAATGCGAAAGTAACTCTGTCTGTCTCTTACGCTTTCCCGCTTAAACTACTGAACCGATTTGGATGAAATTGGGTATGGAGGGAGTTTAAGACCAGAGAAAGGACATAGGATAGTTTATTGAGTAATGTTTTGGCGCGATAACCGACATACACGCGGGCGAAGCCGTTGTCGGAAAGCTAGTGTAAAAATAAAAGATACACAGAAACAAAAAACATTAGCAAACTGTTCATGTACCTCGGCACAGGTGTAGGCGCAATACCACCCCGTGTTAAATTTTCTAAGCCAAGCACAATAACCTTGGTAGCACATTCACTGACGATTTTTTTTCTTGGCTTACGTTTGACCACAGCTTACCTGTTGATAAGCAGTAACGTAGTATACAATGTTAAATTGACGTATTTTTTCAAACAAACGTTTTTGCCCACTGTACTAAAAAATGTGAAGTTGTTGCGCATTTCAGTGCAAGATGGCGGATTGCGAGTCCTATTCTTATTTGAAACGTACATACGTAACATAGTAGGTACAACAAAAGTTTAGTTCCTCAAAATGTGTATAGCAACACTTCTCTGCTATTTAACGCGATCTGAACTAACTCGATTATTCATCAAATATTCAAATCAATACGCTCTTGACTCCGTTCAATCAATATCGAATCGAACTAAATCAGTCGGAACTTAGAAAGGCTGCGGTGGGGCAAGAAGTCTGAGACAGACAAATGTCTTTGCAAAGTACTTGCAGTAAAAATAATCAATAGACCATTAAGGGCCAAATAAAATGCACTCAAAATAAGTATTAGTTTCGAAAAAGAACTTACACGATACCACAATTATTATTATTAACATAATAATAACATTGTGGGACCTTGCAGAGCATGTATTAAGGAAACCAGATAACTGGTAATATAAAATTCTTTTCTTTTGTAAATACATACTTAAATAAATATAATTACAATTGTTTATTGTTGACCGTAATTACCGTTCTTGTCTTACCAGTAGGCTAATTCACATAATTTCTTGACGCTCTATCAAGTTGCGGTGCAGTTGCAATTAAGTTTACGTCTATTCGAAACTCTTAGGGTCTACGCCTAGTTACATAGTTTTGATGAAGTATAGGGAAGCCGATTGGAATATTTGTATGGACTCTTCGCCGCTGGTAGATAGAATGAAGTACATAACGCATATCTACGTTATGTAAGAATGCGTATTATAAAATTTCTGACTATGTAACGGATAAAAACGCTTGGAATTAAGTCGCTCTATTTCAACACACTGAACAAACAAAATGTAATAGATATAAGTACTTCATTTAAAAAAGAAAAAAGCCTACTGAGTTTTTTGGCAGTGTTTCTCAGTAGTTGCCAGTCATTCACTGCACGGTAGCACAGATAATATAATACACGGTAGGAAAAGAAATTGGACTATATTTATGTAGACTCGCGTCTCAAAAAAAAAAAAATTAAAATTCATTTTAATATAAAAAAAAAACATTTCAAAGGACATATCAAACGCGTGGGTAAACCCAAGAGTCCCAGGATTAGGTCCGTATTACTCCCTGTAAACCTCGCCATCTGTTGCCATATTAATTCAATTTTAATATTTGCTCGAACAAAAAGCGCGACCACCGCTAATATGCATATTGTAACTCGATCCAGTTAGTATTTGCGTTCAGCCCGTCGATAATTGAAACTCAAACAGTTGAGCCGCGGGTGTCTTCGTAGGCACGTTTCAATTCAACAGTGATCCTACTCCAAACATTTGTACGTCTCAATCGGCGGTCCAGTATTATGAAACTGTTTAACTTTACTGTAACGATATCTTCTCATTTTGTAAATTTCATAATACACTGCTGTTCTATTTGACAGGCTGGTGGCGAGGTCTGTAATGTACATGTTTTTCACGCCGCAGGTCGTGGGTTTGATCCTTAAATATACATTTGTGTGATGAACATGTCTGTTTGTCTTAAGTCTGGGTGTAATTATCTATATTTAGGTGTGTATTTACAAAAGAAAAGTAGTGTATGTAGTTATCTGGTTTCCATAGTACAAGCTCTGCTTAGTTTGGGATCATACGGCCGTGTGTGTGTCAATGTTCCCCTATATTATTATTATTATTTGGTCATTACTTTGTTATTCCGCTTCGAACAATCTTCCGCCACATAACCCTTATCTGGTCATTACTAGAAGCAAACAATTTCTTGAACCGTGTTTTGACAAATGTAGTGCGAGACACCATCCAGCTAAGTGGTAACGATTTGCAAAAAGTATTTCTTAGTCAGATTCAACATACCGAAGACAGGGTAAATAGTCCTAATTTGGTGTAGGCTGTATTCAGCAGTGAATTTTATTATTATTTTTGGCGTAAAATCGTACAGGCTGACAGTAAACAGACGAGCCAATCAATAGCAAAAAGCGTTACTCTAACTACTTTGATTATTTATATTATTGTACCAATCGATTGATCCCATGATATATGGTTTAAAAGAATGGATAACAGATAAAAATCTGGCATCAAGCGTACAGAATCTGAACCATTAGAAACCAAACCACTTTTCTGTGGTAACTGATGGCGATCGGGTTTGGAAAGTTATGTTATTTCAGGCAGCAATGTAAAACAACCAAATTAAAAGTATAGTAATATCTTGACTTCAGTTAGTATTTTAGTGGTTATAATAGGAAACTACGGTTATCTGCTGTAATAATATCTTATTTTTAAATGTAATTAGAGTATTTGTTTAATAGTTTCCAATGACAACGGATGTTTTAAAGAGCAGTATGAAATTTTACAACACTTTATTTTGTGTAATAATGTCTTATAAGTTACTTGGAAAATTTAAATATAGTCAGTCATAAAGCATGGTAGTGATGATTTCTTAGAGGTGATGGAATGGATGATGACGATGACCCTCGGACCTTACAATGTCGCGTATCCATGTCGTAGTGGACTAGAACTAGCTATACATTTACAACAAGACAATTGACATACTTTGGGGGCTGAGTCACCTTCGTCCGTGGGTGTACACCTTTAATTGTATCCCTACACGTGGTCCCCGGGTGGTGCAAATCACGTGACAATCAACTGGTGGTAGGCTTCGGCCGTGGTTAGTGACCACCCACCAGACAAATGGAGGCTCATTTCACTGCGGCCTTCTCACCGATTATCATTCGTAATCACGAGTGAATAGGTATACTAGGCTGGCGAGTTCCATCGTGGATTACATCATTGCTTAACATCAGGCAAGTTGTGGTCAAACGGCAGCCTATCGCAGAGTAAAAAAAAATAAAAAAAACTAACATGATTTACCTGACTAATAAATTATTGAACCTGAATGATAACTATTTGATACGAGAAGAATAATTAAGTCTAGACGCTAGTCGCGACCGATCAAATTTAAAATAAGAAAACAATCCTTTCGTGCACAAAAATCACGATAAAAGCGATGTTTTAGATCAAAAAGTTATTGTGTTATAGCATTACTACAACAGCTACTTATGCGACACAAACATTAGCTCTAATAGTAATGTAAACAGACTCTTAGTAAATATTAAAAGTGAAACATCGCGCTTAATAAAGCAATAAACGTCAATTTGAGAACCACTTCAGGCGCCAGACATTCGGCTCTATGAGGTGTACCACAAATCATAAGCGGAAGCGATCACAAAATTCTGTACACAAATTTAGCTGCAGGAATTGTAATGCAATTCAGAGGTTCATCATTTCCCTTACCTTTTTTTACACCAGTGTAACCTATTGCGGCTAGTTACCAGAATTAAACGAGCAATAGCCATTAAACTTTGAAACCCGTAGGGAACCAGTAGCCAAGATGGTTAGACCAGATTTAAGATTATTTAAAGCTTCTGACTACTTTTAACAATTGTCATAGATATTTTAAATAGTCCCTCAAACAACTAGACACCGCTACAAATGCTTGTTGTTACACAAGTTGTCTGGGGCGGGAATAGGACGGTTGGGTTAAAAACACTGAATAATTAATGATATCTATAACTGTCGACGCCAGATTTCCGCACCATCAACCTTAGCACCTATAAGCACCTATATATTCAGGTGATATCTTAATTAGATATTTATACCCACAAACTCCACCAATCACAACACTCCACGTACATTATTACTAAGTTACACGTGTTTTGTGTACAATAAAGAATAAGATTAAAGAATAAGAATAAATGTCAAGATGACAGACAAAGACATACGAATTAAAAACATATTATAGCTATAATGAGCTTAAAATACGTTTACTAATACGGGGGTAAGTATTTTCTTTTGTTCATCACGAACATAGCTATCATTGTAGGATTTGAACATTAGTCAATTTTCACATATTTTAAACGCCATAAACAAACTTTGTAAGTAAAAAAATCATGATTTAATAAAATCGCTTAAATCTTGTCACTTAATAACAAACAGCGTAAAAGCGAACGAGTGACGATGAGGAATATAAAGAGTGACGTCAGCGGAGTGGCTGCAACTGTTACTATTAACTTACAATGTTTTTAATCCTTGTACTTAATTTTTTGTTTAATTTAATATTACGTCCTATGAGTGGATACGAGTCTTTTCTCAGCCATGAAAAGCTGAAAGTATGGGCCTTAATCCACACACGATGGCCAAGTGCGGGTTGGTGGATTTGTCTTCGAATAGTTGATTCTTAGACATGCTGGCTTACTCGTGATTATTTACTTCATCGATGTTAAGCAGGGTCCATTAAACAAATCTCTCAAAGCTGTATGTCCATGACCGGGGATCGAACCAGGGAGCTATTTTAAAGCTGATTTACCGCTGCCCAAATCTTTTGAAGACTACGCAGCATCACTGGCAGTAGCAGACTTTTGACTTTTGCAGACTTTTTTAGCAGACGCTTGACTTGCCTGAAGTTAAGCAATGATGTTGTCTACGATGGAATGCGCCAGCCCAGTATACATGCGATGATGAAACAAACAAGCAGCGGTGGCGGTTTCAAATGTACGGCCGATGTCGGTGTGCCAACTCTGATCAAGTTGAAGCTTTATCCACTCATTTATCATTAGCCAGTACCTAACTGTCGAGATTTGGCTTCGATTTTGTTTCTTCGACTTATATGAATTCTACTTACTTACTTCTTCCTTCTTTTTTTTCTGATTATTTATAATTTTAATTTATTGATTTTGTTGTGTTTTATTTATTTAATGATATTGTATTTTATTCCATTTTATGATCCAATTTGTTGATCGAAATAAATTATTTATTATTATTATTATTATTTTATAGCAAACTCACTGACGATGTTCACACGCTCATCCAACATTATGATCTAATTTTCCATATGTGTTGTATTACGAAAGTTAATCAGCCAGATTCAATAGAAGCAGTAGGACATAGGTGTTGTTTGTTCCGTCTCAGGGGAAATTATAACGGGGGAAGTCACGGTATAGGTGTTATGGGAATACCGGTGAGACTGAGAACTTGACGCTACATACAATAGAGGGTTACAAAGTTTCAAACAACTTAGTTCTGTTGTTACTTGTAGGTGGGTGCGTGGGTGGTTTATTAGCGCAACTTTTTGCATCAAAAGAAGTAAATTTTCTTGAATCTATATTCAGCGTCTTCGGCAAAATAAAATCTTCAAAATTCCAATTTTTAATACACTCATGCCTACCGAAAGGCATATATCGCCCTTAATGTTTACTTTGTTTTTACTAGCTGCCAAAAAGCTAGGTGTCCTCACGAAGGTGCGTCAGTCCTTCACACCGAAACAGATGCTCGTTCTATATCAAGCACAAGTTCGTTCATGCGTTGAGTACTGCTTGCTTCTTTGGGATGGGTCAGCTAAATACCAACTCGAGGCGTTAGTCTATAGAAAGGCGAGCCAAGAGGCTTATTGGCAACGAATCCCCATCGGACAAGTAGAGGTACGGCTCTGCGCCAACGTTATATGGTGGAAATTCCACGGGTATGCACAATGCGCTTTGCTTCCACTTTCACTACGCGAACTGCTAAGTTGTGGAATTCGCTGCCGGCATCTATGTTACCCAATAGCTAGCTGCCGGTATTCAAGTCACGAGTGAATCGATATTTGCTGGGTAAGCGCGTTCCATCATTAGTTCACATCAGACAAGTTGTGGTCAAGCGCAAGCCTATTTTAGGATAAGAAAAACTTTTTGAAAATTTGAGTTGAGAGAGTTTATTAGTCCTTGGACATGCCGGTTTCCTCACGATGTTATCCTTCACCGATATTGAGCAGCGGCGATGTAACAATTCACACAAATAGGTGTAGGCACGACCGGGAATGGAACCCGTAATCTTATATTTATAAGGCGAGTCCTGTATCGCTGAGCCATCGCTGCTCACCCTGACTGCTAGGTGCGACGTAATCCTATTGCCTTCCATCGGGCACATTATGGTATGTATTGACAAAAAAAGTATGTTTTTATGTAAATCAGTTCCTGATACCTATACAAGCAAATATAATTGCTAAGCTAGGACTAGATGTATGTATGTGTGTATGTATGTATCTTTATTAAAAAGTTCACAACATTACAATATTTCATTGCCCCACAAAACTGTTTTCACTGTTTGTCTGTGGGTGCACACATTCAGGTTAACAATAGTTATAACAGTGCGTAAAATTTTAACAAACTATATAATAGGTATAGGTGTGTGTATGGCCGTGTGTTTGTAAAATATTATCATTACAGTCACAAACCATCACTGCACCATGATGTCCCTAACTCCACACTCTCAGCAAGAATGCTATACGCTATATAACCGTAACATAGAAGGCGTACGGTTAAATTAAACCTAATTGCTGTTATTTTATATCCGCGAGCACGCGTCACTTAATGAGCTCCCTCTCATTTCTACCCACAATTACTGAGAGGTTAAAACAGAGTAAGGTTAGTAGACGATTTAAATATGACTGTATAACTTATGATGCACATATCATAAGCCCGTATACTTATAAGGTAACTGGTAGTGTAAAATATTTCATATCTACCTTGATTGGTCCACTAGCCAAATTCATTTTATGCCATAATGATTTGTATGATGAACGGTCACTGCGCGTAATTATCAAAAACGATGACTAGAATTAAAAAAATAATAATAATAATAATAAATACAATTCTTTGCTTATACTGCAAGTAAGTATTTTGTGAAATGGGTCATGTTTTTTTTTTAATCCTGAAATAGGCCGGCGCTTCATTACAACTTGCATAATGTTAAGTATTAGTGTAGTCTACGATGGATAGTGCCTGCTCACTATGCCGATTCACTCGTGTAACGAATGATTTTCGATGAGGAGGCAGTGGAATAAGGTTCCATATGGTTAAAAACCATAAAAGAGCAACATCGTCTGGTGGGTGGTCATTAACCGCGGCGGAAACCTACCACCAGTTAATTACAGGTAAACATAATTACCAGTTGATTGTCGCCTGATTTGAAAAAATATAAATAAATATAGGTAATGTTGCTAGGTATGGTTGGAATGTATTTTAAATTGTAATTACGATTTTATTTTAATATTAATATTGATTTTATTTTCATTCGAATTTATTTTATTTTTAATTTTATTTAATGTAATAAATACTTTGACTATAATTTATGAGTATAATAAATTTGCACGCCTCTTGGTATAATATGAAGAGCTATCAATATTATACTTTTTGAACCTTTGTACCTACTCATATTCGTCCAAATAAACGATTCTATTCTATTACATAAGATGAGATGAGATGAGACGAGACGAGACGAGACGAGATAAGATGAGATGATTAAAGTTGTTATACCCTTTTTTCGAATATACTAGTAAGATCTTTCCAGCTGTTTGGTAGTTTATTATAAATGATAAAGACTGGTAATAACAATAACAATCTTGAAAAGTACAAACCATGGTATAAGAATTAGATTCAATTTTAATAAATCACAGTTTAGGAGCAAGTATAAACTTAACATATCTTCATACTTTTTACTCCACAATCTTCAAACAGTGTTTGAAAATATCTAAAAAGGATCAGTAATATTATTTTCACGTATGGTATTCAATTTAGTGAAGCGCAAACAAGTAATATATTATGCGCAATGTGAGCGAAGGTTACGCCATATTGCACTATCACTCATACTGAGATATTTGAACATTTTTTACATTGTTTATTCAGTGCAAACTTTGTTGAGCTGAGTGAAGAATTATTTTATTATAACTATGAAATACCGAGAAATAACGAATACTGACGGAGATGGCGGGACGAAATCGATAAATTCTTGGATAATTGGAACGAGGTGGCACAAGACCGCGACGCCTGGAATGTTTTAGGGGAGACCTTTGCCCAGCCGTGGGATGATCCGGGGTAGTAATAAGAATAATAACTATGTAATATTTGTTACTTTTTAACCGTCTCAAAAAGTAGGTTATCAAGGAAAATTATTAAAAAATGCTATCTGTAGGTACGGTATCTTTTTATTAAACCAGACAGCGCATACGCAGAAGAATTTTTGACAAATTACTTTTGTTTAGTCGAAAACTATAATCACTTAATTTCTTTTTTTTAATATGTTAATTTTTCATACGAAGTCTTGAATTATCTATACAAATAATCTCCACAAGCAACGCCATCTGTTGTCATTATCAACTTATTTAGCTTGTGTAGTCTGTGGTATAAAAAAGAAAAGTTAGTTTTGTTCGAATCTCAACCGGTGTTTTATTAGATTTACCCTAGTAAAGTTTGACAGGTTAGGTTATTCATTAACACTTAATACTTCTAAAAAAGGTAACTTTTTAGTCTCTGGTCATGGTTGTTAGATATTGTTCCAATTCGAGGCGTTGGAATCTATAGAAAGGCGAGCCAAGAGGCTTATTGGCAACGAATCCCTCGTCAAGGCTAAATTGCAAAGCCTCGAGCATCGCCGCATAGTTGCTAGTCTTTCAGTCTTTTACCGGATACACTTCGGAGAGTGTGCGTTGGAATTTCACAATTCTTCCATCGGACAAGTAGAGGTACGGCTATGCGCCACCGTTATAATAATATGGTGGAAATTCCACGGTTACGCACAAAGCGCTTTGCTTCGGCTTTCATTGTGCCAACTGCCAAGTTGTGAAATTCGCTGCCGGCGTCTATGTTTCCCGATAGCTACTATCTGCCGGTCTTCAAGTCACGAGTGAATCGTACTAGGTAAGCGCGTTCCATCGTAGACTGCATCATTGCTTCACATCAGGCAAGTTGTGGTCAAGTGTAGCCTAATGGAGTAGATAAATGTTACATTAAAAACAATAACAAAATTAATATTATGGTCATTGCTTAAAAAAAAACCTCAAATTCAAATATTTTCTTCTATTTCAGTTAAAAACTAAATATATTAAACTACCGTACAAAACCAGCAAATATTATAAAGTTAATCAACACTCAGACAAAGTTTTGCTATAATACCCGACAATATCAAAGCAAAGTATCTATACTTAACATTATTATCCTAGTTCATACCACTTTAAATTAGGCATTGTCTGAGCTGAAAGTTTCCGCCGAGCTGAGCCTTTAACTCCGTCATATTACCTAGGGATGGGGTTCAAAATTACTTAAACATTAATTTAACTTAACTTTCAGTAATGGTCCTTCTATTTCTTAATCCTACATCTTGCTAGAGTGGTTGCGTGCGGCGTATCTAGTGATGAGATTAATTTATTTTTTATTTTTATTCAAGTACTCGTGTGAGAGATATCATGGTAGGTAAATGGAATTATGTTTAAAATGGGCTTTCACTTTGTCAATACGCGACAATGGAGGATTTTCGTTTCTGGTAAGGACTGCATTTTTTCTACGGGGCAGTAAGGACGTGGACTACTAAGAAACATTTGTATGTGTTTAATCAAAAACATAGTTTCAGGTTTAAATTAATTTTGGTTAATATTGGTACATAAACAAAATTTGATATACAAGAATAATAATCTTTTATTTTTAGGTTTCAAAAACTCGAATTGAATATATTAAATTTTTAAAAAAAAATAGCTATTTTGATAATAATGATATTTTGTATAGTCTGATAACTACCGACTGCTTTGATAGCTGTAAAAGATTTTGGTTTCATAATATTAAAGTTAAACAATAAATTAACAATTAATTTAACAGTATAACGTCCATCACTAGTTCTCGACTAATTAGTTACGACATTATACAGCTAACTTGGTGAGCGGTTCAACTGGAGCCTTTGATTCTTAACCAGGCTTTGTTATTGCGACTTGTATATGCATATGTTTATGTTTATATTACTTACTGAAATCCTTTTGTTTCCATTAACAATTTTAGAAAAAACTTTTTATCAAATCTGAAACACGTAGATACCTTTAATGTGGACCTAGCTATGTTAAAATGTATTAAGTTAGCACACAGCGGTGGCGCAGCGGTACGGGCCTCGCCTTACAAAAATAAAGTCGTGGGTTCGAATCCTGGTCGTGCCCACATATCTTTGTATGATTTGTTTCATCGCCACAGCTCATATCAGTAAAGGAACACATCGCGAGAAAACCTGCATGTCTAACAACTAATTCGAGGACTTGTGACACCCACCAACCCGCACTTAGCCAGCGTGTGTGGATTAAGGCCTAAACTCTCTCAACTCGTAAGATAGTTGAGAGAAGACCTGTGCCTAGGAGTGGGACACTAAAAAGGGTAGAAGTGACTCAAATACAGCAGAAAACATATCGATATCTGAAATCATGAAATTCTGGAAACCGAACAAATACGTTTGGAATAATTCCATTTATAGCAGAATGTTAAAAATAACATGAGTCTATAATGAGACATGCAAAGCGTTCGCGTTTGTTGAACAAACACACGCTGGGATGCGCTCTATTGAAATTCCGGTCTGCAAATCGAACATAGTGTGTTTTTGACTATGCGACTAATGCACGGTTATTACATAACATAAGGTTCCGCCTGTACTTGAAAGTGTAGGCAGAGGTGAATTTCACCTACATTTTGCAAGCTATTTTTAGTTCACATACGTAAAAGAGGGCGACCGAAAAGAGGGGACCTTTCTGCTATTGAACGTTGCCACGAACAGCGTAACGTAAATGGGTGCACCGATTTTGATGCAGTTTTTGATTACGAAAGCTGAGTACGTAGTTCTCAGGTAAAACAAAATGCGGGCGGGTTATTTTTATAATCCCCCCCTCGCATTTTTATATTAGAGTTACTTTTGATAAATGTTCTAAAGATTAAATTTGTATTATAATGAGATTGGGATTTGGAGTCAAGAGTACGCCAGCTGCCTTTTTTCAGTAACTGCAGTCTTTTTTATCCTTTAATAGGTTTGCGCTTGACCACAACTTGCTTGTTGTTAAGCAATGATGTGGTCTACGATGGAACGCGATTACCCAGCAAATACCGATTCACTCGTGACTTGGAGACCGGCAGATTGTAGCTATCGGGAAACAGACGCCGGTAGCGAATTCCACAGCCAGCGAAGTCTTGGTTTATCACTGATACAACTTTACTCTGATACATTGAATGAACCTCTTTTTTATACTGTTTAGTGGCCAACTGAGGACCATACGGGCGCTATAGTCATAGGATGCTTGGCACACCAGAGGCATCACTTGCGCGATTCTGACCTTTTAGATGTCAATGGGCAAAGTCTAACTTACTCAGACCCAGGAACATAACTAACAGTTATAACACTGAGTGTATTCTGTAAGGTGACGATAATTTCCCAGTTGGGCTGCTAATACAGAAACGAGAACGACTGTGCGCTACATCTCTCTTAAAACTTACTTAATTCGCTTAAAGATCGATACAAATATTTATCCATTAGGGTTGACATAAAATTGTGATTCAAATATTAAAAAAATAGTAAAATTAAGTTGTCAAAAAGCCAGTAAAATGTAATAGAGACATCAATAAATGGTATGTATAAATAAATCAGGGGTGCGACAAACCCAGCTCCAATACGTCAAAGATAACCGTACGTGAATAATCGCGGGTAGTTGGGAACAATAGCCATTTGCATTTATAAATGATTCATGCGACAGCCCTGTTGGAAGAGAAAACGTTCGGCGCTGATCGTTGTTCGCGGAATTTTGACGATTGCCAACCCTACGGTGTTAGGGTATGGATATAGTGATTCTAATCGGTGACAATAATATTTAACTGTCAACAACATCTGAGGTACAAAGTCGTAAAACATTAATTAAATCTCTTAAAGAACTATTTAACTACAGCTAAAAGTAATCTAAGACTATTCGTCACTAATATCCATATCGCTTGATTCATCATCACTGTCTGTGCAGCTTGAGGAGTCAGTATCTTGGCGATAGGCGATACGCGTGTTAAACGATCGGCCTATAGTGCAATTTCATTCGAGTTTAGTCTGTTGCACCGTCAAATTATGTAGGTAGCTAAAATTCAAAAATACTGTTTAGATAAAATGATATTCTTGAATTTCCAACGCCATTTATCAGAAAAACGTAGCAATCCTATATACACATGTTTGTGATAGAAGCAAGAGAATTAAAAACTAGGCGAATCTTGGAACTAGCTATATTCGTCAAGATTCTAGTATGTACTACAGAAAATAGCCCAACAATTTGGTTCGATAGGGTCGGTGGTTACGTAGTGGGCAAGGCCCCGGTAGATTTAATGTGTGAATGATTGTATGTATGGATGTTTGTATGTATAGAACGAGTGGAATGATTGTGAGTGTACGTATGACTGATTGTGTTAGTGATGTGGGTGTATCGGTTGGGACACATGGTTGCAAAAGTGAATTATGGATTTAAACAAATGAAAACTCTCTTTTGCTTTATTGTTATATACCTTCCATCCCGAAGTCCACGTTTCACTAAATAAATCATGTTTTTAAAAAATCCTTTCTTATTGCACTCCTAGCCCAAATTTTGAGTCTCTAAGGCCAGCAAATTGTTCTGTACGTACATATGTTAGTCAGTCAATCACTTCATCTTGAAGATTTGATAAACAACCGTTAGTCGTAGTTATGAGAGAACCGGCACATAATATAGCAATCCTATATACATGGTTGCAAAATTAAATTGTTGAATTTTTGACGGGCCGGTGGCGTGGTCAGTAAGATACTTGATTTTTCCCACACAAGTCAGGCATTTGTATGATGAACATGTCTGTTTGTCTTGAGTCTGGGTGTGATTATTTATATTTAAGTATGCGTGTACAAAAGAAAAGTATTATTTAAAGTTTTAAAGTATATTACAAGTTATGATGTGTTTTACGTGATCTTCATCCGCTGCCGCTACCTCTTCCGCTTATTCATGTACCATTTACCTAACATCTAACACAAACACAAAATCTGACTCTATAAATAGATATTGTGTGTGGAAAACCAAATATTTTGCCAACGATATCGTTTTGATGAACTCCGCTATTGTTTTATTTGCACACGGTTATTTTTAAAACTCAAACATCCAACATGTTAATACACACTTTGATTATTTCAATCAGTTTGATTATATGCTGTTTTTGATAAAAATTTGTGTCTATAGGCCGACCGTTTAACTCGCGTATCGCCTATCGCCAAGATTCTGACTCCTCAAGCTGCACAGACAGTGATGATGATTCAAGCGATACGGATATTAGTGACATCATCATCATTAGTGTCTTACATCACTTTTATCCGTGGTTAAATAGTTCTTTAAGAGATTTAATTAATGTTTTATGGCTTTGTACCTCAGATGACGATACGCGAGTTAAACGGTCGGCCTATAGTCAGTGCAGTGGTAAAAGTGTTTACAATAACCATGAAGTTAAGACACAAAAAAGGATTGTGTGGTTTTATAAAACCACGGTAAAAGTGAAACTTTTTTTCACATTATACACATTTAACTAAAAAAATTGGAATAATATTCCATTAAGGGTATAAAAATCGCTTTATCATCAACTGCTCCGAACTATAGGCGCCGCCATATTGGCCTTAGCTGCTCTGATGAGCGCCTTTCACTTTATCCCTACCGCAGACCGTTACGCGACATGCAACACACAGACGAAAAAGTTTGAGACGATGTAATAAAAGTTTCACTTTAAAAGGCCGTAGCAAAATCTAGGACAAGTAAGCGGAGACCAGTGAGAATTCGGGCACAGAACCAGGTACATAACATGCTGTCTACCGCCTACCTCATTATCGATCGATCCTGTCGTCATTATGGGCACAGCAAATTAAAAATTCAAATTCATAAATTAAAACATTAAAGTTAAATCATTACAGTCATAAAATTAAATTAAATCATTTCAATTAAATTAAAACATAAAAATTAAATCATAAAATTTAAAACATAAAAAATTATCATAAAATTAAAGCACAAGATTAAAACATAAAATATTTATTTATATATTTCTTACTAATATTATTGAATGTCACAAAAAATTACGCTAAAAAAATATAAACATTATATACGTTTCCAATATCTTTTTATAATCAACAAGACGGACTACATAGAATTTTGACTTTCATACCCTTGAATCATGCCTGTTGAACCCCCATTATTATTATCTAAAAACAAACATGCTACCTTATACGCCATGTGCCCATATCAGTCAGCCATGGCAGTCAGAGTACTACGAGTAGTAGGACTCTTGTAAACATGATATCCTCCACAGTTTATACGCTCGTCAAAGCTCAAAGCAGCGAGAATATGATAGTATATACAAAGTATTTACAGTTGCGTTGCATCTCGCATGCAAATGCGCTTCATACGGAGGGATTGGGTCCTCCCGTCCTCCGTCGGATTCAATTACCTCCGTTTGAGTCCTCTGTACGTCTTTGAGACATTGTGCGTAGAAAGTAGGCGATGTATCAAATATATGTAGAAAATGTTTGTAGGTAATTTTTAAATTTTTAATGTTTTTTTTCTTGTATAAGGTCTAGTTTTATTCCTGTTTATGTACTTGTAGGTTGGAAACGGTCTAAATTGAAAAGCAGTTTGAACCAATTCTATACAATCCACTCTATTACAAAGTAAATAATAATCCTACTAAAATTATAAACGCGAATGTTTGTAGGAATGTATGGATGTTTGTTATTCTGTCACGCAAAAACTACTGGATGGAATTATATGAAATTTAGCACAGAGATAGATTATAGTCTGGATTACTACATAAGCTACTATTTATCCTAATGAGTAGCACGCGGGCGCAGCCGTGGGCGGAACCTAGTTAATAATAACCCGTTTTTTCGAACTGGTTATAGTCAGTTTGAACTAATATTTGATTTATAGGATGACCCTCAGTTCGGTGTATCTTTCGACATAGGCCTGCTCCAACTGCTTCCACTGCAATCTATCGCCTGCAACTCTGGTTCAGTATAGTCCCAATGTTAGGCAAAAATCGTCTTTCCATCTTCTTATTGGGCGTCCCACTGTATGATTTATAGTTTTACAGTGTAGCATAAGACTTGTAGGCTAATTCACTTCATTAAATAAGTGCCGTTGCAGTTAAGTTTCGATCAAAACAGCACTTTTCGTACTCTCATAATTTTGACAACCGCTGTCAGATACGCTGGCGTCGGGTTCACGTCACGCGAGCGCTTTAGACTAGATATGACAGCTCAACAAGAACACCATTTTGCACTAAGATGTGAACTTAACTGCAACTGCACCGCAACTTGATAGCGCGTGAAGAAATTACCTGAATTAGGGCCCTGTCCATCTCTATTTAAGTTGGTCAATTCGAATGAGTATGTTGGCAACTTTGGTTCTTTTTCTTATTTTGTTCAATTCTGTCATTTAGATTCATTGCCAACACGTTTCTCTCCATCACATCACTATCACAAAGGTGAAGAATATTTCTGCTTATTCTTCATTGGTGTGAGGCTGGTCCGTGTTTTCAATAATACCCATCACAACGAAATCTGTTCTTACTTAAAACATTATACTGCTTATCGTATCGGTTGAATGTTTTGATATTAAATGTTTGTAGAATTACCTGTTTATTGTAAACATTAGAACAAAGTATATCTATAGATATAGGTATATCCTACTTGAGCGATATGCAAAACTGTAGTAACTCAAGAAACTTTAGAATCACTTGAAATTCTGAAAAGAAAATCGTCAAAGCTTTATATTGCCTCACTCGATGTGTGGCCATAAAAATAGCAAACATGTACGGACGCTGCGAAAATACAACATGACTAAACATTTATTATAGTATTATAGTAGTTTTCTTTTTTTTCTTTTTTTTATATATATAGGAATAAGAACAAATATTAATCTGTTATAACCACGGGCTAATGTTTACCAGTTGTTTACTGGTAATAGAAGAAAATATACTTTATCAAATTTTAAATTTATAATAATTGTATTTTTTTAATAAAATTAAATGAAAATATTCTTTTTTTTTAAACGCGAATCTACATGAATTAGAACTGGAACTTTATAATACGCTTTCTTACATAACATAGATTTTATAATTATTTTAAATATATTAATAGTCAAATCCCTAATAATATTAGGAAGTTTATTGTAGAAACTACATTGTATACACTGCCCCATAAAAGAGTTAGTGATTAGATAGATAGATAGATTTATTTGTCAGAAATGTAGGTTACAACAAGTGTTAAGTAGTTACAATTTACAGTCATCTACATTTAGTCACATTGTGACATACAAATACATTGAATAATTAAATGAAATCACTAAATAATAAAAATATTAAATGTCAAAAATTATATAATATTATGCTCATTAATATGGCTATTTAGTTCGGTAACAGAATAATATGATTTTTCAATTAGCCATAATTTAATTTTTTTTGCAAACCTTTCCACTGTTAGATCTTTTATATTTTGAGGTATTGCATTATAGATCCGACCACACATAACGTAACAATTTTTATGGAGACGAGTATGATGTGCTATAATATGATCGGTCTTAGAAAAAAATCTTTAGGTAGTCGCTAACGTAAGATATTTACTATGGATACTGATTGTAATCTCATTCGTGCCCTGTTTTATCAGCTGTGCGCTAGCTAGGGTCATTGACTGCTAATTTTACTCAGCGGGCTTTTTATTTTTAAAACGAATAGATCATCCATAAAAAAATGTATTGAACAAATAGTGGAAATGCCGTGTTGCATATACATAGAACTACCAAAAAAATTTGCGCACTGGTTAGAAACTTTTCTTACTTTTATACCAATCGGTTTAAAGTAGTTTTATTATAATGTGAATTATTTGTGTACATAAAGGAAAACATTACAAACATTATATTTCTAATTTGTCCTGTTTTATTTTCTGTAATCAGCTCTTTTAGTGGCCACATCAGAAAGGCTTGAAGCGACGTATGAGTGAGAGATGTTTTATTCATTACACAAGTACAGTCACGTCAAAACAGCGCAGAAGAATATACCAAATTAAATTTGGCATGCAAACAGCTCTGCCCGTTTAGCTCTTCACTGTATATGTAGCACGTGTGCATGCTTATATTTTAGTTAATTAATATTAATAATTTACGAAAAAAAGCAGCGAGCAGCGGTGGCGCAGCGGTACGGGCCTCGCCTAAGAAAAATAAGGTCACGGCTTCGAATCCTGGTCGTGCCCACACATCTTTGTGTGAATTGTTTCATCTCCGCTGCTCAATATCGGTGAAGGAAAACATCGTGAGGAAACCGGCATGTCTAAGAACTAATCATTCGAGGACATGTGACACCCACCAACCCGCACTTGGCCAGCGTGTGTGGATTAAGGCCTAAACTCTCTCAACTCATAAGATAGTTGAGAGAAGACGCGTGCCCAGCAGTGGGACACTATAAAGAGTTGAAGTGATGACGAAAAAAAATAAATGTATAGGATAACGGGTAATTAATGTAAAATACTTTACTATAGGGTAATGCTGATGATTATAAACAATTTTATGGTTTAATGGTTTATTTTCTCAAAAGGTTTTACAAAAATCACTTACTGAGAAAATACAATACTTATATACTATACATCAATGCCGGTTAGGCCTAGTTAAGAAATAACATAAAATGTATTATACATTTTTTTAAAACAAAAATAAAACAACACAAGTAGGGTAGATGTAAAAATTATCAACATTGCACACTGATTTGTTTACCTGCAGCATAACAGGTCACACAGCTTAGTAACAGTTTGCGCGGAATACAAAAGTTGTTTATTAAGGCCAATAACACAGTGACAATAATGCAGATGAATAGCAAAAACACGAATCTCATGCTACAAGATGCTAGATAAATCGCGACAGGCGATTTTTCCCAAAGTAACGTTTTTTAGATTGGCTGTTTCATATTGAACTACTTCGTTTTTTTATAATTTTAGAATCATTTGTTTCTGAGATAATAGGGATGGTAAACATTTATTCTTTTTTCTCGAATATTTGAAAACTATGTACATTAATATAATTTAAAAAAATATTTAATTCCTCACAACGAGCTCTTTCATTTGAAACGCTGTTAAAAATATATTTTCTGAAATGATGCTATAAGGGTTCCGTGTTTACCTTTTAGAGTTAAAGAACCCTTACTTTTAAAAAATCTTCAGACGACCTTTTCTTTCCTTTCTATTACATCTAGCTGTATTTGTAAATATTAACGGTCACATTCATAAAAATTATATAAGACTCTTAGTTATAATGAACTTTGTCTCTTTCCTACAAGTATTAATGTCAAGATGATAGACAAAGACAAACGAATTATAAACCTGTGTTAGACAAAATGACCCTGTAAAACGTTTATTAAGAAGGTAAGAGTTTAGGAGCAAGAATTAGCTCACTTAAATAAACCTGGCTCTAGACAAGGATCCTTCGAATATATTTTGATAAAAACGCTTATTTTCATTTCAATTTGTTATAAATATCCGTCCTATTATTACTATTATTATTGGCTACGGACTTTCTATACAAAACAAAGTCAACCAACAGCAATATGCTACGAATATCGCTGACTGCACAGTTACTGTTGAATTCATTGTGCTAAGTCGTAGCTACGAGCGCTACGACGTAGTACCTACTACGACGTAGTATGTCTACGGCGTAGTACAAACATTCGTAGCGATAATTTAAACAAACGACATTGAAACGGTAACTACTGTAGTTTGAATGCAGTTCTACTAAATAACTCTGTTTGATAAATTCGTATAAACACACCTCTCTTATAATGACAACCCTTTGTCATCCCACTTCTGGGCACGGGTCTATTCTCAACTATCTTAAGAGTTGAGTGACCTTCGTCCGTGGGATTGCACCGTTTATCTGAATTCCCTCACGTGGTATTTTTTTTGGTCCCCGGGTAGTGCATATCAGGTAACAATAAAATGATGGTAGGCTTCGGCCCTGGTTAGTGACCTCGGTAAGATGATGGTCGGAATTGTTGCTTCTATATGGTTTGTAACCGTATAGAGCCTCATTCCGCTGCCACATTCTCACCAAAATTCATTCGTAATCACGAGTGAATCGGTACACTGGGCAGCCGTAAACTACATCATTGCTTGACAATAAGCAAGTTGTAATCAAGCGCAATGCCTATTCTTAAATAAAAAATGTTGAGACAATTAGACACACGCTGTCTTTTTACGGGTGGATGCTGCATGTGTCCGAATGGTTGTATCATTGACATGATGAACATGTTATTAGAACTAAATATTCAAGGATGTGACACCACATAAAATTTTAGACTATCTAACGGATAAAAACGTTTGGAATTAAGTCGCTCTAATTCAACACAATAAACAAACAAAATGTAATAATAATAATTCATTTAAAAAAGAAAAAAGCCTACTGACATTTTGCCTAGTTGCCAGTCGTTCACTGCACGATAGGAAAAGAAATTGGACTATTTTTATGTAGACTCGCGTCTCAAAAAAAATAAAGCATATTTTCATTTTCATTTTCATCCACCAACCACCAATTAAAATAGCTGAGAAAAGCTTTACCCAGCTGTGGGATACTAAAGTGTTTTTACATAGTTTGTTTATGTTTCTCTTTTATGATAATCTAAATATATAAAAGAAGAAACTGGCTGACTGAAATATCAACGCAGAGCCCAAACCGCTGGGTCTGGATGCTCCAAATTTGGCACATAGGTTCCTTATGGGGTATAGGAGTGCACTAAGAAAGGATTTTTTAAAACTCACCCTTTAAGGGGGTGAAACAGGGTTCCAAAGTTTGTATGGAGAAACAAGATTATTGAGATCAATTTCGCGGGCGAAGCCGCGGGCGGAAGCCAATATGATAATAAGATACCTAAATATTTATTTACCTAGTTACAAAATAAGGTTGGTTTTATAAAGCTGACTCGAATATTTTCATATCGTATTGTTTGGTTGAACAGATGGGACAGACAGACGCTTCTCGTGAACTTACTGAGCTTATAAAAAGCTAACAACGACTGTGAGAATAATGTACAGTGAGAAATAGTTGTTTGTTAAAGTTGGTTTACTTTGTTGGTAACTTAAACTAAAAAGTATTCAGATCTGAATTTAAACTAACAACAGGTAACTCGAATTTATTATATATTTTTAAACGCCATATTATTGACTTCGGCTTTTGAATGTAAGTACCGCAAGCGTTCTTATCACAATCGTTTATTCATTTATGCGTTACATTGCAAAAATCTCTTGTCCACATACAGGATAGAAGGGACAGCACTCCACTATCTGCGTGGGTGCATTCAGCTCCTTAATTAGAATGTTTTTCAAACGGAAATTTTTGTTCAGATTGTTTTTTTTTTAATTTTGCTATATTTTAATTTACAATTACTACTCTATATGCATCACTCGATTTAATCAAAGAAAGCCAAAATGAAACATCCGGTAATGCATTAGTTTAAGAAACGATGCGTGAAATGGAGTGGCGCGAGCACTCTTTGTGGTAAGGACACCCTGTACCACCGGACAATAGTGGAAAGGTTGGCCAATCGTTATTGGAATTTCTTAGGTAAAGAAACAGAACTAATTTCATATACCGAACATCGCAGTTTGAAATACACTATCAGTTTGTGAAGGCCGGTCCCATACACCCGGTATACACGCAACAAACCTTTAACACCCATCTTAGTCATTGGTGGTTAAGAAGTATTTGCGGTTAAGGCGATCCATTTAACATTGCACACTTTTCTGTTAGACAGTAAGTGTGTTGGATAAATCAGCTCAAGGGTGCGCCACTGAGAGCTTTGTCTTGTCGCGATATAACTCTTGGCCTATAATGTTAGACCAGCTCGCTTCTTATAAACAAGTTTCAAGAGTTCTATTTTTTAATAGGTTACATCGATTGAGAGTAAAAATACGTTTTCTATTAGCTACAACCTAATGACCTTGGTCATTATTTTTATTCTGGAATGGACTTGCGCTTGACTACAACTCGCCTGATGTTAAGGAATTATTTAATCTACGATGGCACGCGCTCTTTCAATAAACCGATTCACTCGTCATTACGAATGATTTTGATGACCGGTGGCATAGTCGGTAAGATACTTGCTTTTCGCCCGCAAATCGTGAGTACTATTCCCACCCGAATCAGACGCGTAATTTCTTGACGCGCCGATCAAGTTGCGGTGCAGTTGCAATTAAGTTTACGTCTTAGTGTAAAATGGTATTCTTGTAATTGTTTAGCTGTCATATCTAATCTAAAGCGCTCGCGTGACGCGAACATGACGTGAGAGTATCTGACAGCGGTTGTCAAAATTACGACAGTACGAAAAAGGCTGTTTTGATCGAAACTTCAACTTCCACTGCACTGCACCTGAACTTATTTAATTACGTGAATTAGCCTACTGTTTGTCTTGAGTCTAGGTGTAATCTTTATATATATAATTCTTCTGTGAGTGTGTATGTCACTGAACTTCTCTCAAATGACTGGACCGATTTTGATGAAATTTTTTGTGTGTGTTCAAAGGGATCTGGGAATGGTTTAGATTCACAATTGTGCGCGGTACGAAGTTCGCTGGGGCAGCTAGTCTATATATATAAAAATGAAACCCGTTTTCCGTTGTCACGACATCACGCGTGAACGGCTGGACCGATTTCGATAATTCTTTTTTTAAAATATTCCTTTAAGTACGAGGATGGTTCTTACGAAGAGAAAAATTAAAAAAAAAAGAAACTTTAGAAAGCGAAGAAGTAGGTAGTATAGTAGTAGTATATTCGGTAGGTCTGAGACCCGGTAGATAGCACTGCTTTACCGGGCAGAACGACGTCTGCCGGGTCCGCTAGTTATCCATAAAAAGATTATTTATTATTTATTTTTGTTTTATTCGCAAAATAAAAGTGTTATTTGTAGTATATTACCAGTTATCTGGTTTCCATAGTACAAGCTCTGCTTAGTTTGTGATCAGATGGCCGTGTGTGTGCCCACGATGTTATTATTATTATTATTATTTCACTTTGTTTAGCTTCCATACCTAATAGGTGAGCCTATTGCCGTACGTTGGGCATAATCCTAAACTTCGAACTGCAACTAAGATTCTGTAGGTATATTATAAACGAATAACTAACAACTTTATAACAAATCTAATAAAAACTAGCCTTCTAAACTAATAGAGATAATTACATTCAGTTCCAATCACACGTACAGTTTACACCTAAAATAATAGGCTACAACCAACAAAACCTCAATCAAATCCCTCGTAACCTTTTTGGGTGCCTCATATTCTCGTTAATTCACAAACACGGGGGCACCCTCAATCGACACCTAATGCCGACGTACCTATTAAATATTACCATAATACCGGGCTGTGGGCCGGACCGGTAATTCCGGCGAGGGCCCGGATCAATTACACGGTAGACTTCTGAAAAAACTTGCTTGTTGAAACAAACAGGTTGTTTGGCGGACACAAAGAGCCCATGAATTTATAATGTGTTGGGAAATTAGCTTTTTCCTCACACTTGGTGCGCGGTTTATACTATGTTCTGCGTTGTCACGCCTAAAATTATTGTGAAGCTTTCACTTTTCAGTGTCCCACTGTTGGGCACGAGTCTTCTTTTAACTATCTAATGAGTTGAGAGAGTTTAGGCCTTTATCTACATACGCTGGCCAAGTGCGGGCTGGTGGATGTCACATGTCCTCCTGTGTTATTGAGGAACGATCTAACAATTCAAACAAACATGTGTGGGCACGATGACGTGGGGAATCCAACCCGCGACCTTAAAAATCTAAGGCGAGGCCCGTACCGCTGCGCCACCGCTGCTCATGCTATTGTGAGTATGATGAATTTTAAATACCAGTTTCATTCAAACACTAGCTTCCGCCCGCGGCTTCGCCCGCAAAATTGATCTCACTAATCTTGTTTCTCCATACAAACTTTGGAACCCTGTTTCACCCCTTTAAAGGGTGAGTTTAGAAAAATCCTTTCTTAGCGCACCCTTAGACTAAGGAATCTATGTGCCAAATTTAGAATCTCCATACCCAGCGGTTCGGGCTCTGCGTTGATATATCAGTCAGTCAGTCAGTCAGTGTCTTCTTTTATATATTTAGATTAGATTTATTAGTAAAATTACGTGTATTGTATTAACTTTGTGATTTACTGACATCTTAAAGCCGTAAAGTAAATGCGTCTCTGATTTAAGTTACATAAATAAGTGGGGTGGCTTAAAAAAAAGTATAATTTCGAGCACCTTCGGAACGAGAAGACATAAAGTGCGAGTGTCTGAGGGCACGAGCACGTCCATATTTAACCACTTCTTTAACGTTCCTCCCTTCAAAGGAAAAGGAATTTTTAATGCAATAAATTTTTTATTAATCTCCAGAGATTTTGTTCAGAAAGAAAACAATATTGTTAAAGCGGAATACGAAAAGTGTCGCACTCTGTTACAAAACAAAAACCGTACAAATATTTTATTGAATTACAGAAAATATTTTTGCATTGTAAACAAAAATGTGTTTCGATTTTAGAATATGAACACTTTTCTATGAGAAGATGGATATAGAATGAGGCTCACTATGTTTGATCATGATAAAGCCATAAAGAGGTCATCCTCACAAATCTTATTCCCCCATTCCAGTTCTTTTATCGGACAAGTAGAGGTACGGCGATGCGCCATCGATTATGGTAAAAATATCACAGGTACGCACAAAGCGCTTTGCACTTTTACTGTGCGAACTGCCAAGTTGTGAAATTTACTGCCGGTATCTCTGTGTCCTGATAGCTATAATCAGCCTATGTTCTGTCTCCAGTCAGACTATATCATTGCTTAACAACAAGTAAGTTTTGGGCAAGCGCATGCCTCACTTCAACCCTTTTTAGTATCCCACTGCTGGGCACGGGTCGGTTATTTAGGTACTTTTTCAGTGTGTTACATAGCTGTTGGTTTTCCTTATCAGATAAATAAATGAATACAAATTTTTGTTCTGATACATCTTTAGTATTACGTATGGTACCTACGTACCTAAGTTTAATTAATGTTCCTTATGTAATATAACCACTCCACTTTTTTTAATATATTAAAATAGGCTTACGCTTGACCACAACTTGCCTGATGTGAAGCAATGATGCAGTTTACGATGGAACGCGCTTACCCAGTAACTACCGATTCACTCGTGACATGAAAACCGGCATATTGTAGCTATCGGGAAACATAGATGCCAGCAGCGAATTCCACAATTTGACAGTTCGCACAATGAAAGTATACTTAAAGTAGGCAGGCATCTATATATGGAAATGTGCAAAGATTCATCCGAATATTCATTGTTAACGGTGGCAAAAAACTCGAATTTTCTCAGTGGGATTTTTATTGCGTTTAAAATTCAAGTGTTTGAGAACGCACTTTTTATCTTTATGTCTTTTAATAAATTATCGGTTGCTTTTAAAGATGAAACGATTTTATAATCTTCAGCATGAAGGTTTAAGCCTTCATGGTTGTTACCTGAAAATACTACATTACGTACCTACCTAAGCAAGTCGTATTCCTTGAGACCTATATTTAATGCATAGCAATGCTTAAATAACCCAAATAATACTTTTGATAATCTAATAACCTACTAAACATCCTTACGACCTCGGCTGTGTACTTATCAAGCTCTTCAAATGAAATGTGTCATGGGAGAGAGAAGTGAAAGTCACTTCTTCATTGATTTTATAAATAATAAATATGGGAATGTTAATCGAATTCTAAAAAGCCTCTATTTTTTTACCAACAACACCATGGTGAACAAAGAGAAATAAAAACATATCCAGTGGACCGTGGCGTTTCATTTCCGCCGTCAAATAGACACCTTATTTTCACAAAGAAATTATAAAGCAACGCAAAGACAGGGCATTTATTAACACCCGGTAAGCTGCCGTGCAAAGAGTGCCCACTAGACGAGTGGCTTGCTAGAACATCTTAGTTGAAATATTTTTTACTAGTTAGACATAACTTTTATATCCCAGCTTATTAGTACATTTGGTAGATAGGCAGACACCCCTTCATAATGAGTAATAATTATTTTTATTTTTTGCATTGAAGAGTAGGTATATTCAAACATAATTGTTGAAGAACAAACCATGGTAAATAAACGCCATCTATCCACCAACCAAAACTAATTATCATGGCATTATAAAATTAATAAGTGCTTAACGAATGATCGAATATCGAAATGTAATCATATTTTCTTCTAATACCACCGACCAAAGAGGATTAAAAATCTAACAACTTTATAATTGGTATAATTATGATAATAATAAAATTCTAAGACAGTATAATACGCGGTCATTTGGTCCCAAGCTAGGCAGAGTTTATTTTATGGAAACCAGTAAACTGGTATATACTATACATTTATTACTTTTCTTTCGTAAATACATACTTATAATAGACACACAGACTCGATATAAATAGAAATGTTCATCACACAAATGTCTGTCTCGGCCAGGAATCAAATCCACGACCTGCGGCGTAAAAAAACAACTATTTTACTGACCAAAATACCGGCCCGCAGTTAGTCCTGTTAGTTAGTTGCAGATTTGTTCATTTTTATATCCCGATATTTAGCGGGATAAAAAAACTGAAATATATAGGTGTACTAATTGCATAAAAATAATTATATGCTAAGAGGTCCAATCAATTAAGGCTAATTACCTGTCCCAGTGACCCCGCTGTTCTAGGAGCCACCCGCCGCGCTAGTGATAGATCACCCGCCACAAGCAGCCGGTGTAAAATCTGCATCTACTTACGAGCACTGGATTTGCTCTACACTTTATTTGCTCTCTTATAAATCGCCCTCATCATACAGTACCATTTTATTAACAAATTGATTATTGCTTCGTCAAAATTCCATATAATAATATTCTATTATATTGGCTAATTTAAATAGTTAATCTTTTTTAAAGTCTTATGTGTGATAAAAAATTTATAAGTTATTAACTAATTCAGTATGCAAGCTTATGTAATAACGTAACTTTCCAAAAATAATAACTTTATAAAAGCACAACAATATTTGCACAAAATGATTTTATTTTTTGGGGGCTGAGTCACCTCCGTCCGTGGGAGTGCACCATTTATCTGAAATCCCACACGTGGGCCCTAGGTGGTGTAAATCAGGTGACAATCAGTCAACTGGTAAACTGGCTTCGGCCGTGGTTAGTGACCACCAATCAGACAAAGCCGCACTGCCAAGCGGCCTTGCCATGTTCCGGTGCGATGTCTGATGACACCATTTAAGAGGGTCGGTCGAAATTTTTTGCTTCTTTATTGTTTCTGACCATGTGGAGCCTCATTCCACTGCCACATTCCCACCGAAAATCATTCGTTATCACGAGTGAATCGGTATATTGGGCGGGCGCGTCCCATCATAGACTACACCATTGCCGTCCACCCACGGGTTAGCTTAGAGACGCTTGGTATTACAGAGCTGTAATTGGGTATGGTAGTACATATCAACAGCGTCGCAAAGTTGTAAAGTAAAATATCGAAAAAACCTTTTGACGTGACAACGTCTTATAAATTGGTATGCCGGGTGACACTTCAAGAAACTGCGTTACGCTCCGCTCACGTTATGCGCTCACAATGAGAGCGAGTGAGAGGCACGCGTCCCTTCCACTCGGGCATGGTTAGCCCGCCTAAGAGCGAGAGAGACAGACATAAAAAGTGAAAGGCACGCGTCCCTTCCACTCGAGCACAGTTAGCCCGCCTAAGAGCGAGATTCTTTGTATAAATAAATGTTTTAAATTGTTACTATTATTTCATCCTTCTTCCTACTATACGAATGAATGTTCACATTAAAATTATTTTACCACTCAAAATCGTTGTCACGTAAAACTTTCGCCCGTATACCGACTTTACAGGCAACCAATTTTTTTTTCGTGTACGTATAGTAAGTACACACAAAAAATGGTGCAGTCGTTCAAAAGATATGCGCTCTCATACATTTGAAACATCCATTTTGTATAGACAGTTTTGTATAGTTTACTCGCTTATCTATTACATTGCTAATTATAGTACCTAAAAGCAAGCTTACCTACAATTGCCGTCAACGGAACATAATTTGTAGTCTTAAACTAAATTTACGGGATTGCACGACCACTACATTTCCATAGCCATCTCAAATTTAGTACTCAAACAATACATCGCTCACTCGGACACCTAATTACGTTCTAACTCGCCCAATACTCCAATCAATCATTCATCGCACCTCGTTACTTCACCGCACCTCATTAAATACTACCTAATTCTATCTCTATCTAACATAATTAACTAAAACAGGATAGAAGTATCAGGCTTAAAGGTTCAAGCGGTGTTGTGAATTAAACGGTGCATTTGCAAGATAAATGTGAACTGCATTGGAGTGGTGGTAGTGCAAGTTGCCCGGTACTCGCGGAGAGATGGCGCTGATTCCAGTCATTAATCATTAACTAGCGTGTGACGACGCGCGACGTCGAGTAATGCACGATAGCATTGTACACCTGGATGTAACTAGAGTAGTGCGCACACCGCTGGTTATAAGCATACAGAATCTCTCCGCTCAACAATAGCTACGTCACGTACATACCAAACATATTGTATAGGTACCCATTCAAAACAATATATTTTATCCTGTATAAAAGATATTGTTTTAAGTATAGGTGATTTTCATATTGTGAATAACAGATAATCATGAAATGACATTATGTAACAGCCCAGGTGATCCAGTAATAACCACGAGTTCAACTTTAATTCCTGGGTCGAGTATAAAGACATTTCTAATAAACTTAGAGAATATTTAATTGTGTATGATGAAAGGCAACTCGAAAAGTGGGTCATCACCGGATCGAATCATCACCTCTCCTGACATCACCGGACGATAATGACCCATTTTTAACCGACTACGCCAGACGGAGGGTTATATTTTTCGAATGCATACATTCGAAATATGTATTATGTATATTTCTTTGGCACGCTCTAGAGCCTAAACGTCGTATCGCACCACCATTTGATTCGTCTTAGTCGTTATTTATTTTTGACGTGACAACGTCTTAAATTAGGTTGCGGCTGGGAGGCACTTATGAAAAAGTGTAACGCTCGGTAACGTTACGATGAGTCACCGAACGAGAGAGAGGCCCGCCGAATGCCTTGCGTCTCTCTCCCACTCAACTATGTTTCATCCTTCTTCCTACTATACGAATGAATATTCACATTAAAATTATTTTACCACTCAAAGTCGTTGTCACGTAAAACTTTCGCCCGTATACCGAATTTACAGGCAACCAATTTTATTTTATTTAGATTTTTTTTTAATAAAACTACTTATACAGACGTTTCAAAGTTTTTTCATGGTCACAGGCAGACAAGAAAAATAAGAACATACAATATGAAAAATAATTATGATTTTTTGGCGCCAAATCACTTCTCCATTTATTGGCAAAGCTGACGCAGTCAGATTTTTGATTTTTGAAATAATTTTGCTTGTTATTTAATCTTGTCTGTATGCTAAATGTAAACTTGAAAATATTAAATAACTGAACAGAGACTACGTTTACTCTGGACTTGTAGTCATCTGTAATAACATGTCCCACGTTTGTAGAATTCAGATTGGCGATATAAAATAAATTTAATTTCACCTCAATTTAAAATTACTGTGGGAAAATGTCGATACGAAATGAGTTCCGTTTGAATTTTTAGAATAGAGATTAAATATGATGAGAAATTGAAAAGGATTTAGAAACGATGGACTAAAAGCATTATTGTAATAATGGTAGGTTAGGTACAATCGGTGTCAAAAGTATAGACTATGAAGCTGATATAGTTATAAATTTCTGTTTAATATTTCGCATTCCAAAATCAACTAATTTAAATTTTTTGAGACGTGAGTCTTTTTGAGTCGTTCTTTTTCTATCGTACCGTGCATGATGTAGCAACTATTAATAGACAATTTTAATTAGGTTACTTAACTTAATTGTATAGAATGATTAAAATTTTATTGATATTATTTCATATTCTTCAATTTAATCCACAACAACAATGTTTACCACCTTAAATCACTTCACTTCAACCCTGTTTAGAGACCTACTGCTTCAAGAGTCTTCTCTCAACTATCTTACAAGTTGAAAACGTAACAGCCAAGTTGAGAGAATTGCCAACTTACATAAGTGTAACCAATTTAAGCAAACAATTTGTAACATTTTTAATTTACCAACATTACATATTCTGACATATAAGGGCTCCACACCACATATATCGTTTATGGTAAATACTGAACACAACATCACAAATCTTAGAAAAAGCATTACAACGGTCTTACTTACAAACTAGTATTTACTAAGTCCAGTTGGAAGCTCTACAAACTGGGCAGTTAATCAGTCGGCAAGTCAAATGTAGTGCTATTTGTCCTCGGATGAGCTGGCACCGAACAGACGAGATCTTGCATTGTTGCTATCCACTTGAGAACGTTTCGCATTCTTGACAATGTATTTCGTTCTTACGACATTCTGTAGAAGGCTACTCACTATGTATAAATAATAGCTATTTAATACGATGATGAAATGAAGATTATAATATTCCATTTTCGTAACGTTATTTGATAGGCGATTTCATGGATAATTAAGATATTAACACATGTGAACAATGGCATATACACGTCACACTTAATGACCGGGCGGTGAAACAACGTATAATTCCGTCCAGCTAAAATTCAATTCGTAGTAAAGTTTGGTCCTTCTACACTTCAAATTCTTAATAATCTAGTGCTGCACCGCACCGATTTTTTTTACTAGTAGTTTTCATATCGTCTCTTGACGATACTTCTGATCGTATGAACTAAATTGTATGCGATACCGCATAGAGGTGCAAGACCTACTTATAAGTTTGCTTCAAAGTATTAATAAGCATCTGACTATTAATTAAATTTTCTTTTCAAGAACAAAGCTGGTATTAGTAACCAAAATTTTAAAACATGCGAATTTCCGGCACGTAAACCTAAACTAAGCGAACAATAAAACTAGCATTTAAATACCTGATACATTCACGTACCACTGAGTGCGAAAAACTGGAAAACGCCGCACGAATACCTCTTTTAAAATCCTATTAATATCAACCTTATTACAATGATTTAGAGTTCATGTTAGTAGTGCAAACGTGTTCGTGGTCAAGTATTTAAAGTGCATTACACATTCGGAGTTAAGTCGGAGTTGTGACGGCGGCGGAATGCTAAAACATTCAGTGGAAACTCAAATATATAGTAAGTATGCACTTCTGTACCTGACTGTACTGCTCTACGTGAACTATATTTATTTTGTTCTATATTCAAAAGACTTGCGTTTATAACAACTTGAACTCAACATAATGTGTAAACAGCGCATGCGTTACCTACATAATAAAAATCATTCGCGATTTAATCAACTACATATAGCACCCCATAAATAGGTATAGAATACAGTTAAGTGTGAATCGGACTCACTCACAAAGGATTCCGTAAGCTTTTTCATAATTTTTTGGGTTAATAATGGAACCCTTACATTACCAAATTCCTGACTCCGAACTAGTGCTCAGAAATGAAATAAGTCTTAACACTCTTTTTGGTTCAGCATTATTTTTTATTTCAACCTTTTTTAGTGTCACGGGTCTTACCTCAACTATCTTATGAGTTGAGAGAGTTTAGGCCTCATCCAACACGCGGGCCAAGTGCGGGTTGGTGGATGTCACAGGTCCTCGAATGATTATAATAAATAATAAATAAATATTCTGGGACATTAACACACACGGTTATCTGGTCCCAAGCTAAGCAGAGCTTGTGTTATGGAAACCAGATAACTGGTATATACTATACATATAATACTTTTCTTTTTGTTAATATATACTTATAATAGATATTTACACCCAGACTCGACACAAACACAAATGTTCATCACTAATGTTTGTCTCGGGTGGGAATCGAACCCACGACCTGCGGCGTGAAAAGCAAGTATCTTACCGACCACGCCACCGGCCCGTCTGATTAGTTCTTTGACATGCCGTGTTCCTCACGTTGTTTTCCTTCACTGATATTGAGCAGCGGAGATAAAACTATGCACACAAAGATGTGTGGACACGACCAGGATTCGAACTCGCGACCTTTATTTATCTAAGGCGAGGCCCGTACCGCTGCGGCACCGCTGCTCCTGCGCCACCGCTGCTCAGCATTATTTCCAGCCAGTTAAAAAAGGGTAATCCATTGCTCGACATACCTCTCCTAAAGCAAGCCACTGAGCACGATGAGCGGCTACTCTCATCCAGATCTCACCAGTCACCTTGCTCAGATCATTACTTCACCTAGTCTGAAGGCGTCCTACTCTAGTTTAGCAATTTGTGGTCCACTTAAGAACTCGTTTACCTTATCGCTTGTACCCCCAACAAATGTAGGTACCTATTATGATTATTTTATGTAGGTGATTTCACCTTTACCAGTCACAACTCGTTGTATTGAATACAAATAAAACCGGCTAGCCATCACCTGCCGGTAAATAACACTAGTGCTGCGACAGCACATGTCAGCCGGGACTGCTCCCGGGCCCGGGACAGGGACGGGGGTAAAACCTCTATTAAATATTGAAAACTAATATCTTTCAGGTACCCGCTGTCCGATCCGGTTCTCTTCACAAAACTGTTATGTAATACAACAAGAAAGAACCCGTAAAACTTGGGTCCGAGCATGATCCACAAATTATGGAGTAGTTGGGTTGAATTACATACTTATTTTTACATAAAACAAGTTGCTCGCCCGATCAGTTTAAGTATCCAATATAAAAATATATATGAAAATCTCTAATAATTTATAATATCAATATATTAATATTAATATGTATTAATGTAAAATATTATTACTAAATTAAAAAAAAATATTTTGAAAAATGTTTATAAATAATAAATAAATGATAAAAATTAATTAGTGTTAATATTAATTTTTGTTACATGTATATTATGTTAAGCGTAGTGTAGGACGCCCTCCAGTTAGATGGAGTGACGATTTGCGAAAGATAGCCGGCAGTAGCTGGATGCGACAAGCCGAGGACAGGGTGAAATGGCGCTTATTGGGAGAGGCCTATGTCCAGCAGTGGACTGCTATAAGCTGATGATGATGATTCTTTTTTGTACCTACATTTTGGCGGTTTTATTTTCTAACAAATTATAATATACATATAATGCTGAAAGTGGCAAATTAATTTTAATTAGATAAGGATTGATACAGTTATTGTATCTGTTCAAATTGCTTTTGAAAATAGATATGAAATTGTAAACACACCATCAAACCAAGTAGTACCAGAGATTAGCGCCTTCAACCAAAAAACCAAACAAACAAACTCCTCAGTTTTACTTGTTAGTATAGATAAGTTGTAGTAATCATACTGAGTTTTAGACTGACTGAAACAATATCTATTATTACTTTGACTAATCTGGTTTATTAGTCAAAATAATAATAGATATTGACTAATAAACCAGCGTCCAATAAACTAGATCCCTAGATCTATGTAGCCAGTGGGTGCGGCGCGCGAAGCATGCAGCCCGGGACTGCTTCGGCATCACGCTGCATTTCCCAGGATCGCCCGTAACCGAGGAATTTCAAATATTCCTCAAGTACATTTTCATTTCTGCTTTTCGTTCCACTGAACGATAGATTTCATGTTAGGTTGGGTGGACGATTAATTGATCGTGATTTATGGAGCGACTGAATTACGTACACATCACTTCTACCCTTTTTAGTGCAAGAAAGTTGCGAGGGCACAGGTGTTCTCGCAACTTTCTTACGAGCTGAGAGAGTTTAAACCTTAATCTGCACACGTTGGTGGATGTCACATGTCCTTGAATGATTAGTTCTTAGTCATGCCGGTTTCTTCACGATGTTTTACTTCGCCGTTATTATGTAGCGGCGTTGAAACGATTCACACAAAGACGTGTGGGCGCGACCGGAATTCGAACCTTATATTTCTCAGGTGAGGCTTGTACTGCTGCACCATTCCTGCTCAGGGCGCATAATTACCCGGCGTAGGGGATACTTACTGTGATCGAGGTACACATACTAAATCAATTATTACGAAGTTGACATTATGTCACAGAATAACTGTTGGTTGCGTTCCTTGGTGTAAGGTAGGCAGCAGCACTCATGAAATGAAATGAAATGAAACTAGTTATGCTGTATTTTAAAAATAGTCCAATTTCTTTTTCTACCGTGCAGTGAATGACTGGCAAATACTGTGAAACATTGATAAAAAACTCAGTAGGCTTTTCTCTTTTTTAAATGAAGTACTTATATCTATTACATTTTGTTTGTTTATTGTGTTGAATTCGAGCGACTTACCTAATTCCAAGCGTTTTTATCTGTTAGATAGTCTGAAATTTTGTAATACGCTTACTTACATAACGTAAATTTTATAATTATCTTAAATTTGTTAATAGTCATTTCCTTAATATTATTTGGAAGTTTATTGTAGAACCGTATATCGCGGGCTAAGAACCAGAGTAGCGTAAGGGCAAAAATTCAAAAAAAATTTTTTTTCACCATTCGCTTTTTTAAACCCTATATTTTTATATGCCAAAAAACTGAATCGATGTTGTGTGTAGAAAGCTTAATACAAAAATAACGTATCAAAAAAAATGATTTTTGTTTACTGCCAAAATAAAATATTTCTACTTACAATATTTTGGCATTATTTAGTCAAAAAAGTTACGTGCACAACGATCGAAACTCTGTTTACAGAGCAAATGGGACACCGAAGATGCCTTAAATATAATCGCTTAAATAACGTATCTTGTCATACGTTTTTAACGCAGAAAGTTTGATTGTGTAGCCTAAGTTTGTTTCGTGCCAAATAAGCGTAAAGTACTGTTACTGCATAGAGGACCTTATTTCGTGCGCTTCCGTTATTTTTCTGCCTGCCAAAAAAACGTATGGTGTGATACCCTACTATGGCACTAAATAACTAAAGTAATGCATTCAGGTTTTAAGTCAATAATAGTGTAATTAGCTATATACGTTTTTTTAGCACGTAATAAATCTTTGTTGGTCTGATTTACCTTCGCGTCTAATACTACTGTACGTTAATTTGACACCAAAAAGTTTAGGTAGGCCCGGCCGGTTGCGTAGGAAACTACGACAACTTGCCTGATGTGAAGCAATTTTGCAGTCTACGATGAAACGCGCTTACCTAATAAATACCGATTCACTCGTGTCTTGAAGACAGGTAGATTATAGCTATCGGGAAACAGATGCCGGCAACGAATTCCACAACTTGGCAGTTCGCACAGGTAGCACTTTATGTGTACCCGTGGAATTTCCACCATATAACGGTGGCGCATAGTCGTACCTCTACTAGTCCGATGGAAGAATGGGGATGGGGGAATTAGATTGTGTAATTCCAACGCACACTCTCCGAAGTGTATCCGATAAAAGACTGAAAGACTACGAGTAACAACTATGCGGCGATGCTCGAGGCTTTGCAAATTAGCCTTGCCAATAAGCCTCTTGGCTCGCCTTTCAATAGACTCCAACGCCTTGAGTTGGTATTTAGATGACCCATCCCAAAGATGCGAGCACCACGCATGAACGAACTTGTGCTTGATATAGCTCGAGCATCTGTTTCGGTGTGAAGTACTGACGCACCTTCGCGAGGACTCTTTGGCAGTTAGTTGAGCCTTGGACTCAATGTACGGGCCAAAACTGAGGGTCGAAGTCATATTGACGACAAGAAGCTCCAGGTGGTCTGTAATTGGCACGGACACACCTCGAAAAGTAGGAGCCAATTGAAATGACCTTTTTTGGCGGAAAATAGGCACGCCTGGGTTTTAGCAGCGTTGAATTTGACTAGATTGGCGTCGCCCCAGTCGGAGACAGCCTTGAGAGACAAGCTCAAGCGCTTAACCATACTTCACTATGGGACTGAATCCGCACTGGCACGAGGACTGGACATATAACTCTCTACAACTGTGCTGGCGTTTGCATACCCAAAGGTGCCGGATTTAAGCAGATCGTTAATATGAACCTCCGTTTGGCGAATGCAAATTTCCGACATAAGAGTCTGCCAAGTGTAGCAGGAGGTACCACGCTACCAGCATCTAGACGTGAAGCCTCTGCAAACAGAGAAGCAAACAAATTTGCTTTATCCTCAGCAGTGTAAGCCAGTGTTCCGTCAGGTTTCTGTAGTGGAGGCAGTGAGGGGCGGCAGAAGTTTGCCTCGACCGATTTAGCTAGGGACCAAAATGCTTTACCGCTGAATACGAAGCAAGTGTGTTTCCTATACGGCTAATATGGTCAAAGCGAGCCCTCTGCATCACTTTTTTGCAGGACTTGGCAGCCCTGTTGAAGGCTCTCTTCTTTTGGCGTATGTCCCTGGCATTGTGGTGTCGAGCATCAACCCAAGCTAGATAGGCCACATGTATTTGCATCTCTGCGCGTCTTCATTGTGGCCCAAACCATGGGCAAGCTTGGCCTGACTGCGGTACGTCCGAGTATGGAATGTAATACTCCATAGCCTGACACAGCACATCAGTCACGGCTTCTGCACAGGTAGAGGGATCACCAGAGCATACGGGCTGCCACGGACAAGATGCAAAAAAGGATCGAATCATCCCAGTCTGCTGACTTGTACCGCCACATTCGCCGATTACCTCTAGGGCTGGGGTCGGGCGGAGAGTAGACGAATACTGATTTGACCAGACAGTGGTCTGATTTACCCAGAGGTGAAGAAATTGATACTGAGTAACAGTCTGGATCAGTCTTCAGCAGAAGGTCCAAGCAATAGGGTGTGTGCGAGTCAACATCTGGTACCCGTGTGGCACCACGGACTACCTGGGTGAGATTCAATGCCAAGGCCAGCTTCCGAGTTTCTCTACCTGCATGGTCAGTGTCTAGATAGGGGAAGAGCCACTCTTGATGGTGAGCATTGAAATTACCTAGCAGAACCAATTGTGCAGAGGGGTACATTTGTTGAGCCGCTTCAGCCGCCTCACTGAGGTATTCGCTGAGCCTGGTTGTCTCCTGATCTCCACTGTGTGAGCGGTAGACACAGGCATAAAGAATTTTTGCGGCGCGGCTTTGTCTGGTGGGCGGTCACTAACCACGACCGAAACCTACCACCAGTTAGTTGTCACGTGATTTACACCACCCGGGGACCATGTGTGGGGATTCATATCATTTCATTTCACTGTGGGTACCTACACAATTTGTAGGTCAACCACGAATAATTTTTTTAATAAAATTTATAAAGTAGCCACGAGGGATTATTTATTTTAGAAGATTTTTGTTATTTTTTAAAGGTCATTTTAACGGAAGTTCTGTTGCGTGCCATAATTTTTTTAACTAATGTAACAGCCAAAATGACGTAAGTCAACCATTTTTTGGAAAATAAATTTTATTGTAATAAAAACGTTTTTTGATTGTCCAAAAAGTTACACTGATCAGTAGCCGATAAATAAAGCTTTATTATTAGTAAAAATCAGATACCTAATTGCCATAGATTTTGCCATAGAAGAGCTATAAGATAACGGTACGTAAATTTGAGTTGTTTTTCGGCTCTCCTGTAAAGTTGTCATTTTGCCCTTACGCTTCTCTAGTTCTTAACCCACGATATACACTGCCCTATAAAAGAGTTACTGAATTTTCGAGTATGATGTGCTACAAGATCGTGCTTATTTCTAGTATTCAGCATAAAGAGTTGGCATACAGCAACGAGCAGGTAAGGGTTCTTATTTTGCAATCGTACATGAGTTTTATCGGGGTTTCAAACATAGCATAACATAGCGACACGGCTATATTACCCAAAGGTGTAGGCAGAGGTGATTATAACCCACTTTTTGCCGATATTTTTAGGTCCCATACGTTATAAAGGGCGCCGGGCGAGCCATTTCCAGTTCATCGGGCGCGTTTCCAAACTACAAACTGCAACTGAGAGTCTCTAAGTATATTAGAAAAGACTTAACTGGTAATTATGTTTACTGGTAATTGACTGGTGGTAGGCTTCGGCCGTGGTTAGTGACCACCCATTAGACAAAGCCGTTCTGCCAAGAGCCTTGCCATGTTCCGGTGCGATGTCTGGTCGACACCATTTAAGAAGGTGGGTCGAATTGTTGCTCCTTTATGGTTTCAACCTAAGGAGCCTCATTTTACTGCCACCTTCTCACCGAAAGTCATTCACACGAGTGAATCGGTAAATTGGACTGGCGCGTCTCATCGTAGAGTAAGTTATTGCTTACCATAAGGTAAGTTGTAGTCAAGCGCCAGCCTATTCAAGAATTAAAAAAAGGATTTTTGCTTGACCTGGGACATCACGGTTGTTAAACAAACCCGCTTACCACTGAACCACCGTTTGTAACCATTTTTTTTTCTTATTTAAATTTGTTGCAATACATGAGGGTAATTAATTATCACAATTTTTCACACTATCAAAAACTAACTATTAATTAGAGTAAAAATTAATTCGATTTTCTACTCGCGTGTGGCGCTGCACGCTACACTCTCATTATTGCTATGATAAATCTATTTTCATATAATTTTATCCACTTAAAGTACTCAATAAACTCAAAAGTGTTTGAAAATGTACCCATTCTTTTTTTCGAGATAAATAGAGTAAGCAGTGTGTGGATGGCCTTTTTTTATTCTTCGATAGGCTGGTGGATTATATGCTATCTATCTTCCATCATCATCATTTTCCTTGCCTTTTTCCCATTTCTATTGGGGTCGGCTCCCAGTCTAACCTGATGTGGCTAGCTACCAGAATTACACGAGCGACTGCCATCAGACCTCGAAACCCGTAGGGAACCAGTAGCTGAGATGGTTAGACTAGGTGTCAGATTGTATTGGCTTCTGACTACATTTAACGATTGTCATAGATATGTTAAATGACAACCGGGACCGACGGCTTATCGTGCTCTCCGAGGCACGCGGGGAACCCCTCAACCAACCAGACACCGAAACAAATTTTTGTTGTTACACAAATGTTGTACGGGACGGGAATCGAACCCGCGACCTTCCGGGCACAATATAGCCCAATCGGACGGCTTACACCGCTCGACTACCGAGGTCGTCTATCGTCGAGGTCGTCATGCTATCTATCTACCAACAAGAGAAAAGGTAATCATTGACAAACGTGCAATCAGTTGCATATAAAAAAGTATATTTAGCATGTTTTGTTATTAGATGTTAGACAGGACAACTGCAACAACGCTGCAGAGCTGCAGGATCACACAATTTTCATTTAAATAGAGGTTTCAAAATCTAAGCCTGCGGGATGTCGACGCGACGCGGACGTAACGATGTAATAACATTGACGTCACAGTCTACATAGTATAGTCATATAAATTAAATTAAATTTTAAATTAAGAGAATTCTTCCAAAAAAGGCCTTACTACACAATAAATAACATACGTAACATAAATGACAAAAACGCTTGGTCAGTCAGTAACATACAGGAAAAATGAAATTTGTATAAAATATATAAAACATTAGTTATTGTTATATATTGACTTTATATTAAAGTGAAATTGAATATTGTAATATTGACAGGTAAAAGTGTATGTATATACCCAAGTGCTCAATAAAGTTCTTTATATTATTACTAGCTTCCGCCCGCGGCTTCGCCCGCGTGGTGTTAGGATAAAAATTAGCCAAGTTACAGATCTTTATGAACCCTTTATCATATTTTTTATTGGGCTTAAATCAGATCATGTTTGTTTCTTTTAATCGAAGACGTCTAACTCCATTTTGGAATTTTTTTTTTGTACCATTAAGTTTTTGTTAGTAATTTCGGAAACCAATTAGGGTTATCCCCTATAGGTAACGTCCCCGAGGAACCCGTTTTATATAAAAATAATAAACTTTTTTTATTTATTTTTTTCCCGAACGTTTGTGAATACTTAAGAAATTCTACTCAAAACTATACTCCACACGGTATACCGGATGGAAAGGACCGTCCTCCACAAACTGATAGAGTGAAATCCGTATATCATACTGAGATGATTGGTAATTAGGTCAGAAACTTGGTGGATATCCACTAATCGTGCTTTGTTTTGTAAACTTAGACGGAATATATCGATACCTTATGGAAACCATCAAAGCAAACCGCCAACCTTTCCACTATGAAGTTAGTCATTTCACGCATCGTTCCTCAAACTAAAGCATTGATGAACGTTTTATTTTAGCTTTCTTTCATTCAAATTAAGTTCTGCGTACAGAGTAGCATTGTAAATGAAAAACAAAAACAAATCAACATAATTTAAATAATTCGAAAAAAAAATCATTGAAAAATCATTCTACTTAAGCAGCTGAGTATTCTCTCAATTTATCGGTTCGGCCGTCCTTGGACGGCTCACCGAAAAAGTCTGGTGAACCAATAGAGGCCCTTCCGGCCGATTGGGTTAGGTCATCAGCAAAAAAAAACCCTCTCAATTTGTACACATATACATAGATATACGTGTCAAACTTATTATATCCCTTTTTGTGGAGGTTAAAAACTCAACTTGATTTATTTATCTTCATTGGTTAGATATTATTAACATGGCGCTCATTACTGTATCAACTGAAGATGAAGGCAGAGAAGAATATCACCCACATTTTGTCGGCTATGTTTTAAGTCCCATACGTAAAATAAGGGTCAATTGACGTTTAACTGACACAATACCCTATCCTACAAATATTTACGTTTGTCCCAACTACCGTCTAATCTACCGAATTAGCACTAACTTCAAATAACAGATGTAACGAAACTAATTTTTAAATTTTATAACGTGGTCATTTTTTCTAAGAAGTTTTATTTTTCATTTTTTTGTGATGCACCCCGTACTTTCCCCGAATTATTGTAAAACCTTATAAAACTCCACTACCAACGATACCCCGTACGGTATTTTTAATCATGAAAATGTCTCCATGTCAGACGTTTATGGGTTGATTTTTAAAAAAAAAGTAGCCTATGTTTGAACCATGGTTTTAAACTATATCCCTACAAAATTTCATTCATATCGGTCCCGCAGTTTGACTGTGAAAATGTAAAGTCATAAAAACCTTCAACCCCTATGACAGACATTTAGGGGTCGATTTTTGAAAAAAGGTAGCCTCTTTTTGAACCATGGTTTTAAACTATATCCCTACAAAATTTCATCTATATCGGTACCACAGTTTGGCTGTGAAAGTGTAAAGTAATAAAAACCTTCAATCCCTATGATAGACATTTAGGGGTTGATTTTTAAAGAAAAAAGTAGCCTATGTTTGAACCATGGTTTTAAACTATATTTCTACAAAATTTCATTCATATCGGTCCCGCTGTTTGGCTGTGAAAGTGTAAAGTAATAACCATTATGGATCATGTTATCTGATTAAATAAAATAATTTAATTTAATTTAATTTAATAAAAACCTTCAACCCCTATGACAGATATTTAGGGGTTGATTTTTGAAAAAAAAAGTAGCCTATGTTTGAACCATAATTTTATGCTAAATACCTACAATATTTCATCTATATCGGTCCCGCAGTTTGGCTGTGAAAGTGTAAAGTAATTAAAACCTTCAACCCCTATAACAAACATTTAGGGGTCGATTTTTGAAAAAAAAGTAGCCTATGTTTGAACCATGGTTTTAAACTATATCCCTACAAAATTTCATGAAAATCGGTCCAGCGGTTTGACCGTGAAAGCGTAACAGACAGACAGACAGACAGACAGATAGACAGACAGACAGACAGACAGACTTTCGCATTTATAATATTAGTATGGATAACATTATACCGCTAATGCTTGTATGATTTTTAGCAATACAAACATCCATTAATTTATTTTTACTTACAGAGAATTTTATAATAACTCTTCATGCTTATTTCGTATTTAAATAACAATGTCTTTTGGAAAGTAGATCTATAAAACGGCTTTTAGTAGATTGAAGTAGCCGAAATCGAAATCTACGATAGCTATTCTCACCTTAAAATGCGTTTACAAGCAAGGAGATATGTGTCGTCATTACATTGACCTACTATTAATTCTACTCTGTGTGATGTTGTGTTGGTCAACAAAGTTACCATATTTAGTAGAGCGTGGATCACAAAACGTACTAATTGCTAACGGCGCAAATAAAACTGTTCTGTAACTACGCCATGTCTTTGTATATAAGTAGACAGTATTGTTTATACAAATACTGTAGTTGCTTGTTGTTAATTAATTATTACAGCAGTTTTCTTAACCTCCAACAAAAAGATGAGTGTTATAAGTTTTATGTACATAGGGGCCGTCCATTAATCACGTGAAGCTTGAAAGAGGGGGGGAAGGGTTTGACAAAAATCACGAAATGGCACAAGGGGGAGGGGGTGTAGTAAGATATCACGTGTATTTATTTTTTCATTATTTTTTCAAACCCGCGATGTTTCGTGCAACCGGCAACCTTTCTGTTTACACATTTTTATCATGGTCTTTAATTTGAGAATAAAATAAGATTATATTTTATACCTGTATTTAAGATAATATAAGATTTTTTGTAGATACTAAAAATACGCGTGATGTTGGGTAGACGGTGGGGGCCATGTATCACCAAGGGGGAGGGGGGGTTAAAAAAAGTGAGTGAAATGATTAATGGCCAGCCCTATATTTCAAATAAGTTTACAACTGGAAATCCGCTATCTTGAACCGGAAGGCGCAACCACTCCACATTGCTAGTATGATAAGCAAAAACGTTTGTTTAAAAAAGTTATCACATCTAGATAATGTTTCGAAAAAAATAGGGTGAAGCTTATTGTAGTTTGTGCAAGATTGGGCATTAGAAGTCGAATATTTAAGTTTCGGACATATTTTATTAACTTCTGACGAAAAAATGTGTGTTACCACTTAAATTAAAACGTGTGTGTCTATCTGTGTATTTGTGTACCTGTTTTTGGCATCTTATCGCGATATTTTGCTTAAATAGTTAACTACATTCTTTTGTACATAAATCACTAGCTTTCCACCCGTAGCTCCACCCATGCGTGTGTCGGTTATCGCGCTAAACCATTAACCTCTTTTAGTGCTGTCGGATAAAACTGTTCTAACATACATATAACCCGGGATAGCACAGTCTCTATAAAAAAATTACATCGAAATCAGTAAATTAGTTTAGTCGTGAAAACGTGACAGACGAGTAATTTTAACACTTATAATACTGAGTAGGTAAGGATTAACAAACATTTTAACACAACTTATTATCTGAGGTTTGATTTTTTGTGCTGATGCTACTTTTGCTTGGTTTTTGGAATAGAAGTCTTTTTCTCATCTGACGCAAACAGTAGTTTGTAGCATAGCGTTTAAACATATGGGCTAATTTTAATAGAGTTTCCTTCAAGTGGTCGACATAGTTTTTATTTTTTACTTTAGTCTTGAGATACATTTTTTCTTTGGCATAATCACTTTTTTTACTAGTTTTTACTGGTTCTCAAAGTTTAGAGTTTAAAAATAGCTACTGGATATACATAGTGAAAAACTGTAGTCATTTAATTTAGCTGGCAACAATAGCGTCGATCGTTGCAACGAACAAACTGCATGTAATTTACGGGTCGCTCGGGAAATTAGCGCTCTGAGCATAGCGAGTAGCTGACCGGTGCGCGGGGAGGTCACTACTCATTGTTATTGTCGGTTAACAATACTACTAGTTTATAGAACAGTGATTTACTGGAAATGAGGGATTAGTTATGAGAATAAATTTATCTATTCATCTATAGCGGTCACTCATCAGGTGACTAACTGTGTAGAGTGGAGGGTTGGGTAGCAGTGACCCTCCAGTGAAAAGGGAAGATCTTGCAACCGATGTTGGCAAGAAGAGATGTTTGACGACCACGGTCTCCCCAACAGTTCTTTTTTTTTACCTATGACCCAACCCAATCGGTAGGAAAGGCCTTTTTTGGTGAGCCGTCCGAGGACGGTCGAAGCAATTAAGTACTGTGGCAACTGCCATGAGGGCTACCAATGTGGGGACGAACGGCTCAGGAAGTTGCCGGACACTCTAGTTTTAGGGGATCGGGGCCCAACGATTCTTGTCTGGTCGTCGGTGAAACTTTGCTTGTGCGATTTAGGATTGCTACGTCATTCTTTTGAGAAGCGTTAGCTATATGACGCCGCATATGGTTGTGCGTAAGTATGTTTAGGTACATAAGTACACTCTCTATGCTCTTACTCTCAGAGTCCAGTTGAGCTGCAGGGTTAGAGGTGGGGTACGAAAGGCTCAAAGTACTCTCCAAAGCACAAGGGTGTCAGACCACCTACTTCTTGACGGACTAGTTTTGAAAAACTACAAAAATCAAGACACACTTCTTGGTAGTACAAAATTAAAAACCTGCATTTTTTTCTATTCTTCGATAGGCTGGTGCTTGACTACAACTTGCCTATGGAATGTACTAGCCCAGTATACCCATTCACTCGTTATTACAAATGACTTAAGGTGAAAAGGTGGCAGTGAAATGAGCTTCCATATATGGTTAGAAACCTTAAAGGAGCAACGATTACGACCCACCCCCTCTGCCTTGCACAGAGGGGGTGGGTCGTAATCGTTTATCACCAGACATCGCACCGGATCACGGCAAGGCCGTTTGGCGGTGCGGCTTTGTCTGGTGGGTGGTCACTAACCACGGCCGAAGCCTACCACCAGAAACATACACAATGTATCATTAAGTGATATTTTAATATTTATTATGTACCTAATACTAACTTAGTTTCCAACTTCATTAAATTTTACTTGTGAATACCTACAACTTAACCCGAAAAGTCTATTAACGGATCATTCTCGTTTCATCGACGAAACATTAGAAAATGGAATTTGACGTGTCCATTTTGAACTAACAACATATTTTTAGATATTCTCAAAATATAAAATAGCTACAAATAGTCTGACTGTGAGTAGCGACCTCTGTCCCGTAGTTCTGTAGCATCGTAGCGTCGTAGCGTCGTAGCGTTGTAGCATTGTACCATCGTAGCGTCGTAGCGTCGTAGCGTTGTAGCATTGTACCATCGTAGCGTCGTAGCGTCGTAGCGTCGTAGCGTCGTAGCGTCGTAGCGTCGTAGCGTCGTAGCGCCGTAGCAACAAAACGTCGCCTCTCGCGAGACGTCACTCACACACCTGGCGTGTTTATAGTGCGGCGTATATGGAACAGGCTTCTCTAGCTTTTATGACATAGGATAATATACAAAAATTATATATTGGCATTAATCTGATCACAAACTAAGCAGAACTTGTACTATGGAAACCATATAACTGGTATACATAATACTTTTCTTTTGTAAATACATACTTAAATATAGATAATTAGACCCAGACTCAAGTGTCACATAAATGTCTGAATTGGTTGGGAATCGAATCCACGACCGACCCGAATGTTAAATTTGGGGCATTGCAGCGGACGGAAAGCTAGTTCAAGATAGTACAGAACTCACAAATCTATTTTGCGCAATAAGTAGTGCTTTTTATTACTATTAATTTGTTTTACTTTTAATACCTATTCGTTCTTTTCTCTTGTACTAACATAGTTTTTTAAATTCTTTTGTCTTATATTACTAACAATATCTATGGACTGTGTTGTCTGATAATAAAGTGTTTTTTTTATAGAAACGTCATTGCAATTCTTCGACTTAATGATTTTCATTGTGACATAATTGATACAACGCAATACATGCCTTAATTTTATTCAACACGGCTGTGAATACATTCTTGTCAAACTCGTTTCTTCTTGAACTTGCATATTTTCAGTAGCACTAAAATTAGTTACGACTTAACAAATTGAAGTACTTTTCACCGTTTCCATTGACAGCGACTCAGTTTTCTTCCTCTCGTAGGCTCTTTGTTGATTGATTAATCCAAATTTGGTTTTGAATATCTTGCAATGGCAATCAAAAGTGTTGAACAACATCATTGTATGTGTAGGTGTAGGTGGACTTTAGGCGACTAATTTGTATTTTACTATATTTTTCAATATTGACAAGGTGCTTTGCTTTAAACTCTTCAGCTGCTCTTTAGACAGAGGTTAAAAAATTATTTACCTTAAAAAAGCCGTCTCCATGTAATGTTGCCCAGGAGCACCTTTGCATAACTGAGGCATATTCAAGCGGCTCATCTCGTGAGATGCACATTTGCACCCCTCTTCACCCTCGCCCCTCGCCCTCACCTCTCACCCCCCTGTCGCCCTCCGGCGACCTCTTTGTGAAACCTTTTAAGATATCATCCACCCGCGACAAATACTACGAGTGTTCGTGAATATTATTCAATTTTACTGTTGGTTTCAAAGTATTACTGGATATTGTTTGATTATCTTATTTCTATTTGTTTTTTTGACGTGACAACGTCTTAAATTAGGTTGCGGCTGGGAGGCACTTATGAAAAAGTGTAACGCTCGGTAACGTTACGATGAGTCACCGAACGAGAGAGAGACCCGCCGAATGCCTTGCGTCTCTCTCCCACTCAACTATGTTTCATCCTTCTTCCTACTATACGAATGAATATTCACATTAAAATTATTTTACCACTCAAAGTCGTTGTCACGTAAAACTTTCGCCCGTATACCGAATTTACAGGCAACCAATTTTTTTATCGTACGACCCATTGTGCGTCGATTTACCAATAAGGTTTTAATCAATTCGTCATTAGATACTGAGCAAAATTTGTTTTTACATTGCATAACGTCACGCGCGTGTTACGTGTAGGCAAATGTGAATGAAACCCACTTCTCACCGGTTATGTTTGGGTCTCATAATAATAATAATAATAATATATTTATTTATTATCTCACCACAATGTAGCCTTATTGCTAAACTTAGTTCTTACTATTATATAAAACAGAACATTGTGGGAGACTGGTGCCTGTAGTAGGTATGCAAAACAACCTGTGTCACAGGTCACCAGGCGTCCACCCGCAGTTATTTTATACTGTTTTTTTAAAAAGGTGTTATAAAATGGTGAACCATGTACTTGAGATAATATTCGTTTAGTAAATTAATAGAATAAAGAGTAAAGTAATATAAAAAATAAATATATTATATCTCATACATAACATTATAAAAAAAAATGTATTAGATTAGATAATATTTAATATTGTATTTGTTTATAGTGTTATATTCTATACGGGCCTTGTAGCCTGAAATAAATGGTTATTATTATTATTAATATTATATGAGGCGATCCCATTGCCTTTTATCGGACACAATTTCAAATTTAGAGCTGCGACTAGGATTCTCTAAATATTTAAAAAAAGTCTTTTTGCTCGACCCGGGAATCAAACCCGGGAACTCTTGGTAATTAACAGAGTTTTGTTTTTGAACAAGTTTTTTTTTTATTATTATTATTTCACGTTTTTCACGTCAACCCTTTTAGTGTCCCACTGCTAGGCATGGGTAATCTATCAACTATCTCACGAGTTAAGAGAGTTTAGGCCATAATCCACACACGCTGGCCAACTGCGGGTTGGTGGATGTCACATGTCCTTGAATGATTAGTTCTTAGACATACCGGATTCCTCCCGATGTGTTTCTTTACCGATGCTGAGCAGCGGCGATGAAACAATTCACATATTTGTGTAGGTACTACTGGGAATCGTACCCGTGACCTTATATTTCTAAGGCGAGGCCCGTACTGCTCTACTGCGCCACCGCAGGCTGCTTAATTACGCTCAGTTGCAACACCTTTGACCTTATTATTTAAGATCGTAGCACTAAAAATTCTTAATTACAATATCGGGGGATCCCCGACGCCGGAATACACAATACACTTGAAATTATAGCGCTGACTGCGCACAATGCTAGTCGCTTGATTCTCAAAACTCACTCATACGTACAACATATAACGCTTTATTACAAAAAGATCGAATATCCAATGATTTCAAACTGACGATTAAAAAAAACATCAACAAAAGTGTTTTCCAAATTTCCCAATTTATAGCTACAAGTACAATCACAATCAAAAGAGTTTGATCACTTGTAATGCGACGTCACTAACCCCACGTCACAATACTCGTTCATATCATGTTCGGAAGGAAGTCAGCCCGCGATCTCCAGCCGTCACTCGTGCGTCAAATTACCCACGTGAGCTATTAATATAGATGTTATTGTACAGAGTGAGGCTACAATGTGAGTCCGTTGATTAACTACGAACACTCACCCTTGATCCTCTTCGCGTGTAATAAGTTGTGCTATTATATCGAAACTCCCATGGAGGGTTTTTTGTGATAGGCTTGTTCTCAACTACAACTTGCCTGATGTTAAACAATGATGTAGTCTACGATGAAATGCGCCTGCTAAATATACTGGTTCACTCGTGATTACACATGATTTTTGGTGAGAAAGTGGCAGTAGAATGAGTAGTAACCATAAAGGTGCAACAATTTTGACCCACTCTTACAAATAGTATCACAGTGCGACTTATCTGGTGGGTGGTCACTAACCACGGTCGAAGTTTATAACTAGTTATTGCCAGTTGTTACCAGTTTATTGTCACCAGATTTGGATCACTCGGAAATCAGGTGACAATAAACGGGATACAGATCCAAGGTGCACGCTCATGGACATAGGTCACTCAGTCCCCAAGGTTGTCTAACTGATAATAAAAACCGCATTCAAATTCGTAGTGATAAAAAAATCACACAAATATGTGATGGCGCGACCAGGAATCCAACCTGCGATCTGCTGCACGTCAACCTTTTTAGTCTACCACTACTAGGTACGGGTCTTCTCTCAACTATCCTATGCCTTGAGAGAGTCTAGACCTTAATCCAAACACGCTGGCCAAGTGCAAGTTGGTGGATATCACATGTCCTCGAATGAATGGTTCTTAGAAATGCTAGTTTTCTCACGCTATTTTCCTTCACAGATATTGAGCAGTGGCAAAGAAAGAATTCTCACAATTATGTATGGGAACGATCAAGGTACGAACCTGCGACTTTATAATCCAAATGAAAGGCTATAGGCACCGCTGCGCTACTGCTGCTGCAATTGACCACAACTTGCCTAATGTTAATCAATGATGAAGTCTACGATGGAAAACGCCTACCCAATATACCGATTCACCCGTGATTACGAATGATTTTCGATGAGATGGTTGCATAATGACACTACTTATGGTTAGTAACCATGTCTATAATTAGCATAAGCACAAGCCCTTGTATTTGCCAATGATTTTAGTGTAATGTTGGTGCTTTATACTGTTGACATGCCTAATAAATAAATAAATAAATAAAGTAGCAATAATTTCGATCCATCCTCGTAAATGGTGTATACAATTAGAAGTAGGTAATAATGAAAGCAGTTGATTAAACACCAATAAAGTGGTGAGCGCTTTGATCTCTTCCTTATTAATGATAGCTTGGTGGTGTCTCTGTAACCGCGACCATGAGCTCATATCTTGTGACATATGAATATCTATCAAGAATTCGTAACAAAGTTTGTACGTCTATTGATCCAGGAAGGCAGTGTTTTGAGAACAGAAGTCATAAAAATACATACCCCGTATTCATAAACGTCTTTTAAGCTTAACAGCTAAAATAGGTTCATAATTCATTGTCGTCTTGATATTTATACTAGTAAGAAAGAGACAAAGTCCATTATAACTAAAGATTCTTTTTAGATTTTTATGAATAAGACCGTCAGTTTCTAACTTCAAGTTAACCCTTTTAGTGTTCTTTTCTCAACTATCTTATGAATTGAAAGAGCTTAGGCCTTAATCCACACACGCTGGCCAAACTTAATGAAAATTAAATATGGAAAATATATTATAGCACAAGAAGATAGTTATTGTTTATTTTTTACTTTCTCAAACTTGCTTTTTTGATTTCGGTCGGATATGAAACCGCACCATTTAGAAATAGCCTCTAAAAAAACAACTAAAATCCATTTATGAAAAACAAAAAATTAAAAATGGACAGATTATATTATATTATACTTATTGAGAAACATAGATTATACTTTCCTTCCATTCCGTCAACACACTTTCGTCAGCGGGTGAACCCGCGTGATACAGCTGGTGGCGGTGATATTACCCGCGAGTAACAAATGAACATCGCGCCCCTGATCTCGCGCCATTAGCTGAATTAAACGTCACTCTATGAGCACAATATAAGTGATATAAGTGACTTCTGTGTGTCTACTCCTACTCTCACCACAGACCAAATACAAGTAAATATGGCGCTGTCAGCATTATTATAATCCACAGAGTATAATAATACTATTGTAGGACATTAACACACACGATCATCTGATCCTAAGCTAAGCGGAGTTTGTGTTATGGAAATCAGATGACTGATATTTTATACTATACTTACAGTACTGGCCGGTGGCGCAGTCGGTAAGATACTTTCTTTTCACGCCACAGGTCGTGGGTTCGATTCCCACACAAGTCAGACATTAGTGTGATCAACACGTCTGTTTGTCTTGAGTCTTGGTGTAATTGAAGTATGTATTCACAATAAAAAAGTATTATGGTTATGTAGTATATTACCAGATATCTGGTTGCATAGTACAAGCTCTGCTTAGTTAGGTATCAGATGGCCGTGTGTGTTAATGTCCCAATAAATTACATTATTACTAATTTATAATTTTTTACACCTAGAGTTAAGACAAAGAGACACGTTCATTACCTATAACGTCACTCTCGGATTTTTTACTGACTAAAAAGGTGTTGGCACGCGTTTGAGATCTACTGCTGTGTTACAATAGTTCAAAGAGATTGTGATTTCGCTGAACGAAAAGGATGCAGTTATAGAATGTGTATATCGTTATTTCTTTCGTTCAACGGTATCACAATCACATTAAACAATCATAATACGGCAGCTGGTGTCATAATACCACAACAGCTTACAGCAGTATTGTTGGAGTTGCGGGAGAGGGATGCCGCTATACAATGTGTAGAGCAACTACTCTTTTGTGCAACTGCTATAATAATAATTTACGGTGTTAAAGTAAGGCAACTGAACGAAAGAGATATGGACAATATATTTTCTGTTTCCACAGAAAATATTGAAAACTTTTCCGCACGCGGCTCCGCCAGCGCGTATGTCCGTTATCGCGCTAAACCATTAACTTTTTTTTTGCGTACCTAGTCATCTACATACCAAATTAGATTCAAATCGGTTCAGTTCGCATTTATAATGTTAGTAAGGATTGAAAAACAATATTGAAACTTAAAAATCATATCTGTTACGCGATAGCTATAATCTGCCTGTCTTCATGTCACTAGTGCATTGTTATTACTGGGTATGTGCGTTCATCGTAGACTGCATCATGGCTTAACAATAAGCAAGTTAAAGTTAAAAAAAAAATACCGCCTGGAATTATTCACCACCATTAATGGAGTCAGAGGTGACAGCCCTGAACAAGACAACTGCAATATACCAGACGTCATACGTAATGTGGAGGTACATGACAGTGGTAAGTGAGCCCGTCGTGGGACCATTTATTTTTTAATCTTACGTCACGAGCACGGGGCGCTCGGCGACGGTGTCATTAGTTAAAAGGCATGTCTATTTGTTAGCAGGGAGAGATGGTGTTGTTTGACTGGTAGTTAGAAGATGTTCAAAGTATTTACTGAAGGAAGTTTTGTTAAAAGCATCAGTCAAAGAACAAGGTAAGTACTTCTAATAACTCGTAATTACTTCACTGGGCTTAGTCACATTCGTTCGCGGGTGTACAACTTTAATTGAATCCCCACACGTGGCCCCGGGTGGTGCAAATCAGGTGACAATCAACTGGTGGTAGGCTCCGGCCGTAGTTAGTGACCACCCACCAGACAAAACCGCACCACCAAGCGGCCTTTCCGTGTTCCGGTGCGATGTCTGGTGACACCATGCACAGAGGATGGGTCGGAATTGTTGCTCCTTTAAAGTTTCTAACCATGTGGAGGCTCATTTCAATGCCACCTTCTCACCGATAATCATTCGTTACCACGAGTGAATCGGTATACTGGGCTGGCGCGTTCCATCGTTGACTACACCATTGCTTAACATCAGGCAAGTTGTAGTCAAGCGCCAGCCTATCGAAAAATAAAAATGTAGAACTGTGTATCGTCATAAAACATTGTTTAAAGATGACAAACTGCATTAAATACGAGGTTATATCCGTCTCCAGCATTTTAAACGATTCGAAGGCGAAATGTTTGCGTAGTACCTAGTTAGTGACCGTAACTGCTAAACTAGAGGTCGTAAGATTGTCTGATTCTCACCAAAGACAAATCTTTGTGTTATGATCATGATTGTTTTGATGGAAGGTGGAATTTATCTATAATGTATATATATTTACAAAAAAAATACATTTTACGTATTCCTAGTATCCAAGTACTAGCAAATACTGATACGCCGCAGGTCGGGAGAGACATTAATTTATCGAAATGGTCATAAGTAGTAAAGATTATTATTAACATACCTACCTAGTCATTGAATATTAAACAAAAAATATATATATTTGCATGCAAATTTTAAAGCGGAATGTATACGGCTCACACACATGTAATGACCTAAACACCTATATTTAATGTATCTACATTAAGCATAAATTGTATTCTATTCTATTCTAGTCGTGGGTTTGATTCCCACCCTGTCTCGGGTGGGAATCGAACCCACGTGGATTTCGTTTTTTTTCGCAATAAAAGGTAGCATATGTTCTTTCTCAGGGTCTAAAGATTGTCTGTGCCAAGTATCATCAAAATCGGTTGAAAGGTTTAAGCGGGAAAGCGTAATAGACAGACAGACAGAGTTACTTTCGCATTTATAATATTAGTAGGGATTATATGGGCTTGCCATATTTGACAGAGACCTATGACTAGCAGCCAAAAGCTATAGACTAGTAATGATCATGAAATATAGGGATATGTACAAAAAATTAAAATAAATGATAATTGGACTAAAAATAAATGAATCTTATATTTTCTTTTGGGGAATGAATTGAATTTTAGTTCAGTTTGAATTTCAAACCACTTCTGGTCCGTATAGTCCCGGTTTCGTCTAACAGATGGCGTACAATTAAACGATAAATTACCTCTGTCCGCTCGCCGGTATTTACGCCGTCGTTAAGTCGCCGCGCTACGATTTACAGCGCACTACGATCTTACCACCAGAGAACACCCTCGATCTTGGAACACTGCTACACTGCTGAGATACAAAGTAAAAGAGTCTTAGAAAACAACCTACAACATTCTGAGAGGTACCTTAGGTAAGAATTTGTTGATAAATATTCGCCAAACAATATTATTACAGGTATGCTCATTTTTATACAAGACTTTATTAAAAACATTGCGCTACCCCTTATTAGCGGAAGGTATAGGCAGAGTTAAAGACCCACTTTTTGCTGGGTATGTTTTAGGTCCTATACGCAATAGGAGGTGAGAAAATTGTCGTCCATCTGGCAATTTCAAACAGTAAATACACCTAAGATTGTCGAAGTAAGTATTTTCGTAAACCTACTTTTAGAGCACATCTATTTTATTTCTAAACTGCTTCGGTGGAAAGTTGGTGATATTCAACTCTGCCTACACCTCCGAAAAATATAGGCGTGGCAAAATTAGGTTTTATAATATTTTTTTACATGTTTCTATTGTTATTGCTATTATTAATTATTATCATCACATCAATTTACATAAAATAAAGTCTGAGTCCCACAAATCCACGTAAGTAGTTTGATTTTGGGATATAGTCTCCGTACAGTTTATATCTAAGATAGGTATACCTAGATTCATAATTCAAAGGTCTGTAAATCTTTGTCCTGTGTCTGTATCTGTGTTCCTAGTTTGAGGTCTGGTGAGGTCTAGCAGTCTTTTGGCAATAAACGGTTTTATTATTATTATTGTTACTAATATTATAAATGCAAAAGTTTGTGTTGCCACGACCACACCACTAGGTTTGTGTAGTATGGATTTTTGATACTCTTTCACGGAAAAACTTCCAGATGATTTGTATGATATTTGGCTGAGAGATAAAATTTTTAGTCTAGAATAGCACTTATACTACAAACTTAAGCTTGTGGATTTATTAGTTTTACTCGCAAAGCCTCTGCAAGTTGACACTCGACACCGCGGTGTATATTACCAATTACTGGCTGAAGAACCCACCGAGCCTCGGACGATCATTGTGTACCCAGTCACTACTGACATCGAAACGGTACGATCTTTTATTTTGTACCATGTCAATTTACTCGAGATAACAATATTGTGATGGCCAGTTTTATAAGGACACAACTATAATTTTTAATGCTTGGCTATGAGCTTGCAACGGTGCATCCACACCGCAGTTACTTTTTGCTGAGCAACATTTTACAACACGGTAACATTAAATAACAATCTCTAACTTTTGAGACTAGTTGTTAGTAATTGTTGAGTGCTCAACAAAAGATAACAAAGAATAACTTTCGACAACAATCGAGCACGACATATATCGACGCGTTGTTGAGGTAACATTATCTAACAATGTTATCGATTGTTAGAGCAACATTGCCTAACACGGCAAGTTTTACTAACATTGAATAACTTATTGTTATCGAGTCTTGCTCAGTAACATTTGAAAATGTTGCTCAACAAAAAGTAACTGCGGTGTGAATGCACCGTAACGAATCCAACCTTCATCCTTCCACCTTTCTTCATTCCTGACCATTCTCTCGAAGCGCGATCTCGTGTTTATTATTATTATATCATAATTTTAGTTTGTTTAATTAATTCTTAAATTCGTAGTCTCAGTGTTAAAAGTATTAAAAGCTAATTCTAAAGTGATTACTGATAATATCTACTGCAATTCTACCTTCTCTCTATCTACGGATCTAAGATACTACCCTCTTCCGTCACAAGCTACTCGTAATATCAGTACCATGAGTTATATGGTGGAGACGCGATCGTGTCTCAGCAAGCCTAGTGTAGGTCACCTTCCAGCCAAGTGGAGTGACGACTTGGAAAAATTCGCTAGAAGTAGGTGAATGAAACAAGGGTGAAATGGCGCATGCTATAGAAGGCAGCAGTAATTGTTTAGCAGTTATTATAAGTGATTATTATATTTTTTGTTTCTTTTTATTTTATTTTTGCTTGCTACTTATATAGGCTGGTTTGGTACTTTTGGCAACCTTGGCGTCTAATGTCATACTGTGGAAATGTGAACATTGCTGAAAATCAGTGCTGTGGGTCGCCTCTTGCAATGTCCTCGTTTGACACTGATGGGTCATACTGTTTGCTGTTTATTTATTTTACGTATTTTTTATTGTTTATTTCATTGTGTATGTTCTGTTTCTGTGGAATAAATTAAATGGAGATTTAAGACCTAGGATGGAACCCGCGACTTATTCAAGAACGTTATTGAGTTGAAATAAACAACCCCGATCGATCAGTATTCCCTGGACGTGTCGAGACAAATGTATTTGTTTTATAAAATATATGACGGACAGCAATAGGGACGATCCAATGACAATAAAATGTGTCGGTGTCAATAAGCGAGCAAGGTTCAGGGCTCGCCGCATTACCATATTTATATATTTCATCTGTTTTCTTATGTATCTACATGAACACATCGTATATACCAGCTAATACAGATATAGTATAGCTGTTAGGGTCGCTTCGTATATGACAGAAGATGCGTCAAGCGTGTCATCTATAGTATCGCATTGTATGCTTGATACACTAACGCATCGACGCGTAAATGTTAAAAGTTGAATATTCCTATTATTCAACCTTTCAGACACAAGCACAATTAAAAATGAAAGTGAAAATATGCTTTATTTTCTTTGAAACGCGAGTCTACTTAAAAATAGTCCCATCTCTTTTCTTACCGTGCAGTGAATGACCGGCAACTACTGAGAAACACTGCCAAAAAACTCAGTACGCTTTTTTTTTCTTTTTTAAACGAAGTACTTATATCTATTACATTCTGTTTGTTTATTGTGTTGAATTAGAGCGACTTAATTCCAAGCGTGTTGATCCGTTAGATAGTCTGAAATTTTATACGGTAGGAAAAGAAATTAGACTATTTTTAAGTAGACTCACGTCTCAAAAAAAATAAAGCATATATTTTCATTTCATTTAATTTCATTTCATATAATGCGATTTTATAATTATTTGAAATTTGTTAATAGTCATTTCCCCAATATTATTTGGAAGTTTATTGTAGAAACGTATACTGGCCTGTAAAAATTAACGGCTACGTCCACGTCTACGCCAACGTATAATCAGCACAATCAGCAAAGCCAATGTTCCTACATCGACATCCATTGAAAGCCTGATGGAAAACAAGCGACTTGTACTAGTGACCAGAAGTAGCGACCGGTGCTTCTGTCAGCTCGCTGCTATCGGACAGATTCACTACCGTTACCGGTGACGAGTAGTAGCAACGGGCGAATGTGTCCGGTCACAGCTACAATACGCAGCAACTACGGTTGATGTGATGGTATGCCGCGTTGGCAACAATAAGGGCCTACGTTTGCGCAGTCCCTGATAACTACACTGGACCTCAAAGAAAAAGGATCGGTTTGAAAATCTGCAATGTCTTCTGACGTACTTGGCTTAGCATTATAATAAAAATACTTCATCTTCGAATTTATAGCTAATATCTCTGTTTCCCGATAGCTAAAATCTGCCTATCTACAAGTCACGTGTTAATCGGTATTTCATGGGTAAGCGCGTTTCATTGTAGGCTGCATCTTTGCTTAACAACAGGCAAGTTGTAGTCAAGGGCAGGTCTACACAGTAAAAATATTAATCTAATACATATATACATATATATCTAATATCTATAACATTAGTGATGAACATTTGTGTTTGTGTCGAGTCTGAGTGTAAATATCTATTATAAGTATATATTTACAAAAGAAAAGTATTATATGTATAGTATATACCAGTTATCTGGTTTCCATAACACAAGCTCTGCTTAGCTTGGGACCAGATGACCGTGTGTGTTAATGTCCCAGAAATATTTTTTTTTTTTTTATCATTAATACAGTTAATTTTTGGTGACCCGATCACTAGTTTGTCCAGTGTGCAGCATGTCACCGTGTCCCGCTGTTGTCAATATATCATCACGTGACGTGACGCTCGTGACGTCACACAGGATGACCACCGCACTATATTTTTATATGACGTTTATTTATTTTGCATTTACACTCATTTATTTTGTATCTTTATCGAACAAGGTACCTTCATATTTTATTAAATAATATTTTTAATAGACTTTAAGGGTGACTTCAATTCATTATTCCATATTTGCTAACATTCTTTTGATCAGCTCACTGCGTCAGCATCCCCCCCCCCTCTACTTCACTAACACAAATTTTCCCCAACACAACTTCGTAACAACATTTAATGTTATGATTGTATTAAATGTATACGACGAAAATGTACCACAAATATTAGCTAAGAAACTTTACTTAGGAAATTTCTTAGTCAGTTGATGACATCCGCGTTGGTAATTTTCGCTCTTAATATTATGAGGGTAAGGTTGAAAATGTCATTGTGATTATACTGCGAAGCGAAGATCGTGTTGTGAAGTTTACAATGAGGTGGCAGCAGATGATTTTGTTCCCATACGTAGGTACAGATACTTTGTAGCCACGGTCACAGTACATTCAAGTTACCAGTATATCATCTTCGTTATGTCCTTCAAATAAAAAGCAACTTCATGCTACACAGAAGTCAAAAAACCAAGTCATTCAACATGTTCTGTGATGGTATTCCTTCAGCTCTCACCAGTCACCTAGCAGAAATCGTTATTCCGCCTAGTCTGAGGGCTTCCTACGCTACATTCGCCAATCCGTAGTCTCCATGCAAGAACATGTTCAGGTACTTCAACAGTAGTCAACTTTGGGGCAAATCAATGTTTCGACTTGCTAATGCGATACGCTTATTCGTCACCTTACATTTTTTAACATAAAATTCCGTCAAATTTTAATTCTTCACCAATCTTGTATGTACCTTATTTGGCAATGCATGATTTTAGTAATTGGGTCGTGTGATTGAGGCATTTAACTAAAATATTATTAATATGAAGACCACGAAAACGATGGAGCGACGATTTGGGTTCGTTTGTCCCAACTTGGACGGAGAAGGCGTACGATAGAAAAAGTTGAAAGGCTATGGGGGCGGTTTTTGCATAGCAGTGAGACAGCACAAACTAAAAAAAAGACGTGTGGCATTTTGTATAAACATGCAATTATATTTTTTTTTATTTATTTATTTTATTCAAGCAGTATTGCTTTTTCTTTGATATTAATTCAAGTTACACTTTTTAAGCGTGGTGACCGATAAGAAAACAAATTTTTCTATTATTAAATAAATAAAATACCTATACACCTATATACTTTCTCATAAATAGCTGCTTATGTATTCGTCCGATTTCGGAGCAGCTCGTCTCGATTCGTGCGAGTTTCGTAGAGTCGTACAATACGTCTAATCGCACACAACGCAGTGTCGAAGACTGCCGAACTGAAACGACGTTAGACGATGCACGGTCAAGCCACACCTCCTTGCCCGTCGGAGTAGAGAGCGTAAGGTTTTTTCGTTACGGAATTTCTGGATTCGGTCCACGCGCTCAAGGCCCGCGATAGAAGCTATGCAATAGCTTAAAAATATATGTTTCTGTCGTGTTTACTGTGGTACAGTGTACGTAAAATAACATTTTTGTTGCGTCCCCCGGCTTACAACACAAACCATCAGACGACATGTGTGATACGCGTGAAATTGTTTGTGTTATTGGCAATATTTAATGCTTATTACGTAGAAGATGCTAATTAGTAGAACTTTTAAACTCTTTCTTTTTGTAGAGTTTTAATAATTTAAATGCTTTAATTTTTTTTGTTAAATTATTTTAATTCACCCGTAATATACCTAATTTTCTGATTTTTTATATGTTTTGTTACATAAGCGTGTCAATTCCGATCGCTGAAGTGTCTTTAAATACCTAATGCATTATAATATACTTACATAACTGTTTTCTTGACCTTTTTTGTGTCGCACTGCTGGACACGGATCTCCACTCAACTATCTTACTAGTTGAGAGAGTTTTAGGTCTTAATCCACACACGCTGGCCAAATGCGGTTTGATAGTCACATGTCCTCGAATGATTAGTTCTTAGCAATGTCGGATACCTCACAATGTTTCTTTACCGATTTTGAGCAGCGGAGATGAAGCAATTCACACAAAGATAATATGTGGGCAAACGTGCGACCTTTTATTTCAAAGACGAGACCAATACCGAACCACCGCTGTTCACATTGACCATTGTTGCCAACCATTTGTTGATTAGATATTAAAATTTCTTCCGTATTAAATATTAAAATTAAATAAACTTAAAGAAAAGATCGCTGATTTAAGAGCACGAAAGAAACACACTGAAAATTTCACTGAATTCAGCGTCTTAATCGGTAAAATTACAGCAGTGCTGCATACTTGGAAATATATATTACTTATTAGATGTGTTATCAAACGAGAATCAAACGTGTATTTGCTCTGGGTAATTAATTCTGCTGATATTAACGTATCAGCGATCTGCAGCCGCGTAAGGGAAATATAAGAGATTTACTGATATTCAATATCTACATGGAGGCTGCTTTGAACTAAAACTTTAGTTGTGATATACACCTTGTAGTCCAACGGGTTGTGTGCGGTACCGAGAAGGCTTAAAGTCCTTCTCATCGATTTCAATGACGGCGACCCTGAGAGAATATAAAGTTAAGAAAAAGTACAAATATATCGTTAGAAAGTCAAATATTAGAAAGTGAATGCAATTAAAATTAAATAATTATTATGGTGAAAGGATTAGACAGTATAAAGTGCCAGAGTTATGTAACCAATATGAGATTATATGGGAGGAAAAGAAAATTAAATGTAAATTTAAACCTCTTTTACTACAAGTACTAAAAACACAGAAAATGAAAGAATAAAATTGTAATTAGGTAAGTAGATAAGTAAGTATAATTTAACCCCTGTGTTCAAAAATGTCTTACAAGCTAATTTTAGCTATAATACGTTTATAATTCTTTTGTCTTTGTCTGTCATCTTGACATTTATATTTGTAAGAAAGAGACAAAGTTCATTTTAACTAAAGAATCTTGTAAGATTTTTATGAATAAGACCGTATTAGTTTAAGTATTATAAACTGTAAATGAGCGCACCGCCTACTTACTGTATGTACAGTTTGGCAACGGGCGTTCACTTGTCTTTAGACACTGCATAAGCAAATACGCAATGAACGATAAAATCGCAAACCGCGTCGCCCGACGCCGCGCCGTCTCCCGTGGCTAGGGCGTTAGTAGTCACAGTCACATAATATTTAATCTGTTAAACTACTTTTTTAGCTGACTGTACAATATTCTTAGTAAAATAAAAGCTATTATAAGTCACTCAAGTCCTTTGTGCCAAATGAAGGGCAATAGACTCACTCATATTTAGTACGGGACCTATAACCTAGCCAGGGAAAGTGGGTGATATTCAGCTCTGCCTACACCTTCTGGGTATTACAGGTGTGTCGCTATGTATGTATATGTAAAAGTCCCTCATATCATCTTCAATCCGAATGACTTTATACATTTGGTTTCCCAATAGCGAGACTGCGAGATTAGCGTATTTCTAAAGCTATTCACAATATTCAGAAAATTGAAAGGTTTTTATATCAGAAGCGGAAACGTCCAAAAGAACATTCGAGAAAATTCTCAGCTTACAAAGATACAGCCTTATTGTTGTGGAACTTTAGAAATATGTTACCACGTTAAGGTGCACCCACACTGTACTTTTTGTTGAATAACGTTACCAAGTGTTTGGGCAACATTCTACAGCAAAAAGTTCTTTAATTTTAGTATACTTTGCGTTTACTTTTAGGCAGTCAATTTATATTATTGGCGGTACAGACACGATGAGTAACATTAACAAATAATAACAAAGACCTACAAAATTTACAGATACATGTTAATTATGTGAACAGCGGACTGAGAGAACAGATAGGAAACTAGAATTACTTAAAATGAAATTCACTATAATTAAAACTAACATTATAAGATCTTAAACCTATCTAACCTAGGTGCGAATGGGTTCGAAGTTGGAACCACACTACCCAACATAACTATTAACTTAAAATTACTTTACAAGTACTCCACAACTGGGGCTATCTAGGTCACATGTCGCAAAAGTCCAGTCAGCAAATCAGCTCTGGCACGAGGCAGGCCATCGATGTTGCAACCGCTGACTCGAACCTCGTGACGGGCTTCAACTCGCGCTGTGGAATGTAGCCGTATGTAGTAAGTTACTGTGTTGCCCAGTGTTGTACCACAAGCTAACAAAGTGAAGTGTGGTTGTACCATCAAGCTATAATTCATTTAAGTATTTTAATGTATCCATGCGTTTCAAATAAGAATAGGGCTGAAAATCCACCATCTTGGAACGGAATGCGCAGCAACTTCACATTTTTAGTACAGTGGGCAAATACGTATGTTTAAAAAAAAAAGAAAAAACAAAATAAACAAAATTTTAAGAAAATGTATCTTATTGTGATTTGGGTAAGATTAACTAAACAAGCTCTCGTGACATGTTCAGGTAGGGAGTTCACTAAGATTGGGTTTTGGGATTAGGACACCGTGTGAGTTTATCGCTCAGGGTAATATTTTATATTTCACTAGCTTCCGCTCAAGGCTACGCCTGCGTGGTACATATTGGGATAAAAAGTAGCCTATGTGTTATTTCGTACCATATCCTATCTCTGTACTAAATTTCATCTAGTTCCATGTAGTAGTTTTTGCGTGAAAGAGTAACAAACACCCATATATTGTAACAAACTTTCGCGTTTATAATATCAGTAGGATAAGTGAGCGACTTTTCACTTCAACCCTTTTTAGTGTCCCACAGTTGGACACAGGTCTTACGAGTTGAGAGTTAAGCCCTTAATCCACACACACTGGCGGAGAGCGGGTTGGTGAAAGTCACTTAACCTCGAACGATTCATTTTTATAATTCTAAACTAGTACCTTTTATAAGATCATTACTTAAAAATATCACCATAAATAGTACTTTGTTAGTATATAGCTTAGTAACCGCAAGTTACAGGTTTTGGATCTCGGGTTAAGCAATAAGACGTTTCTATAACACAGAAAAATCGCAGCTTGAGATTGGAATTTATGCCCGATTATGCGCAATAAAACTTTCAAGTGGCAGCTTGAAATGTGGGTAATACTCACCTCTGCCTACACATTTGAGCAATATAGGAGCACTCGTATTAAAATCACATTACCTTTCTTAACACTAAGTATGTTTAAAGTACATCATTAATTTTCAGTACTAAACTATCTCACGTCTGCATTAGTTTCGTATCGAAAAGTTCATTTTCGAATCAGCTTGAAAAGAGATTCGTTGCTGTAATATATGCAGCTTTAAGCTTCATTGAATGGGAGCTTAAGGTATTGCAAAATGTAATTTAGATGTAAAATTATGTTTTACCCAAGTCAGCCTAAATCTCTCTCAGGTATGATAAGAGTTAGAACAGTTTTAGGCCTCATCTTAAACCTCTAGATTTAAAATGGTTGGAAATACCACCTGCTTGGGACCCAGTGCTTAATTTACTTATACCAAAACCGAAGCAAAATCCACTCAGAATTCAAGACACTGAGCTCAGTTTTTATTACATCGGAACGCAACTTACATAATTGTATTTGTATGTAGTCAGCAATAATTGTGATTAATAAGTATGGATGTCAAATACCTCAGTCTCAGACTGAAACGTCGGGATTTAAATACCGTGCCATCTATAGGCAGTACAAGAAAGAGATGGAGGAAAGAAATTGTTCAAGAACTGACGTTATTGACAGAACGACTGTCAACTGATGCGTCAAAAGAAACATTTTTTTCGGTACAAATTGTGACTGACTTCTTTACACATTTTTCATTTAAAATTTCAAAAATATTCTTATTATTCTTTATATTAATAAACTGCAATTAAACTAATCCGATAAAATCCGTTATTAAATAGTTTTACTTCAACCCCTAGATCTATTTAATATTTTAAGAACAGTTTCCAGTAGTGGAACACTAAAGCCATAAGAGCCAATCAATCACTCCGTTCTGAATGAATGAGCAAGTGTTAGTGGATCTCGCTCGTCATATTGGCAGCCGCTACTCTTGCGCCGCCTACGTCTTCCAATGTTGCCAGCACTATTAGGTAAAGCAACAGAGTATTGCTGAGTTATATCATAGATTGCTGGAACCGCGAGTTGGCTTGATTGGTTCCATGTGATTTTTCCTTATCGACGTATTTCAATCATGAGCAGGGTGTGTGCCAGATCTAAGTGCATTTTGAACAGAACATTGTAGATATCTACATGTAATACGGGCAGCCCGAGGTAACAAATTTGAGTATTCCTGTAGTAATTAATGATGGTTGTATTTGGGTGTTTCTGGATCTTATCTGATGCAGGAACTCCAATTACAACCTACTATACCAAAGAGCAGCGGTGGCGCAGCGGTACGTCCTTCGCCTTAGATTTACAAGGTCGCGGGTCCGATTCGCAGTCGTGCCCACACATCACACAAGTGATTTCCGCTGCTAAATATCGACGGAGGAAAATATCGTGAGGAAACCGGCAGGTCTAAGAAATAATCATTCCAGGACATGTGACATCCACTAACCTGCACTTAGCCAGCGTATGTGGATTAAGGTCTAAACTCTATCAACTCTTAATGTAATTGAGAGAAGACCCGTGCCGTGACAAGCAATGGTATACTAAAAAAGGTGTTAAAATGAATACCAAAGACAGTTGTGTAAAAAATTGTTTCGTGATCCTGTGAGTAATACAGACGTGCGAGTCTAATGTAAGATGCACACCATTCATTGAATCGTTCGTCAATGAAACGCCTCTTCTAAAAGATTAATAGGCAATAAATAAATTCATGGAACAATATATAAGAGATAATTCTTTCTGGTCACGCGGCACCGTTTATTTGTTTAATCTAAATGCTAATTGTAGGAACTGGGGACGACGACGCTCGCCCGGGTGGATACACAGGGTAGGCTACTAAACAGAGGTACCCTACAACAATTATTCATTGTAGCGAATCCAGAAATTCAAATATCATGACCGATTTTCTACTTAAACTAGTACTTATACTAGTAATTTTACTTATTGCTTTAGTTCTGAAACAGGTTGCTCTTGAACACGACATGCCTGGTGTTAAGACGCACAGCGTGGCTGCTCTGGTGGGTAGTACACGGCCGAAGCTTAACATTCGTTTTGCCACCTGCTTTTACACCACCCGGAGACTACACGTGGGAATTTAAATTGAAGATGTACTCCCACAGACCAAGATGACTCAACTTGGAAGTACCTTTAAAACTAAATCTTCGTACCTTCTTAATTTTATAATTTTTAACTACATATCATGCCTAGTGGTGGGATAAAAAGTATAGCCTTCCTCAATAAATGGGTTATCTGACAGTGCAAGAATTTTTCAAGTCGGACCAGTAGTTTCTAAAATTAGCGCGTTCAAACAAACAAATTCTTGGGTTTTATAATACTGGTATACATTAAATCATTTCTGGATCTTGGTGACGTGGCACGACTGACACTATAGGCCGACCGTTTAACTCGCGTATCGCCATCTGAGGTACAAAGTTATAAAACATTAATTAAATCTATTAAAAAACTATTTTAACCACAGATAAAAGTAATGTAAGACTATTAGTCACTAATATCCCTATCGCTTGAATCATCATCACTGTCTGTGCAGCTTGAGGAGTCAGAATCTTGGCGATAGGCGATACGCGAGTTAAACGGTCGGCCTATAATCTTTCATTGTTTTCATTTGAATCAACTGGTTTTGACATCTAAAGTTTCCCTACATGTGCCTCTCCCGATTTGGTTCACAGACGTGCAAGAAGCAGTACAGGCTGCCACTGTAATTATTGATTCCTCTCTACTGTTTGCTACTCTGTGCTGTATCTGGATACTATCTATTCTATATCTAGTTATAGAATAGAGAACTAAAGACGATGAATGGACGCACCCAGCGGACCGGACCACCAGGTATTGTAAACAAGCTCTTAGTTCACGTGTCTCCACTAGTGCTACATAATCACATCGCTTGCTTAAGACGATTTGGCAGAAATTCCCTGTAGGTACTACTATTAACATAAAATCCGTTGGAAATATTTAAAACATGCCTAATAGTTGTTATATCCACGAGTACAGTTTCATAATAAACATCATTATGATCATCAGCCTATTGAAGTCTACTGGTGGACGCGATTCGCGGCTTTTCTTAGGCAGTTCTTGCCGGCCGCTGTGCTGTGATCGTCACTCCACCTAGTTAAAGGGCGTTTTACGCTACGTTTGCCAAACTTTGTAAAACTTCTAGTATAAATTTTTCTTAATGCAAGCTTCATAAATCTCATAATTTTCAGATCATAGAGGAATAATGTATTTAGAAATGAGCGTTGCTGAACATGGACAATATCTCAATTAAAAATGCTGTTGCCTACATAGCACCACTATGCCTCCTCTAAGCAGTAAGCAAACATCTACGTTTAGTTAGAGCTTATTTAATTTAATAATTTAATCTATCGCTATCGATGTCAAACAATGTAGAACAAACAAGTTCTATATAAAGCAATTATCAAAGTCCCGAGTTTCCTCATTACTGTTGAAAAACATGATAAGGTAACGCCTGAAGTTCGTCGCCTCACAAGGCAAGGCGAGACGAGGCAAGGCGTGCGCTGTATGTAAACTACCTTGCTAGTTACGTATGTACTATGCGACTTGTAGTCTGTACTAGGTGTACTTGTAGTCTCGCGGGACGTTTGCTGACTTGATGAAGTGGTACCGTTTGCCAATAAATAAAGGTAGCCTGGATCTATACATATTCTGGGATATTAACACACAAGGTCATCTGGTCCCAAGCTAAGCAAAGCTTGTGCTATGGAAACCAGATAACTGGTATATACTATACTTAAAATACTTTTCTTTTGTTCATATATACTTATAATAGATATATAAACTCAGACTCGACACAAACACAAATGTTCATCATTAATGTTGGTCTCGGGTGGGAATCGAACCCATGACCTGCGGCGTGAAAAGCAAGTATCTTTCCGAACCACCGGCTGTACAATGCAATGTCCACCGGGCAAAAATACGTCGCGATACAACCCAGTCGTGTTCAGACGAGACTTTTTATGGGATTAAACTCACTACCGCAATCCTGCCACTGCTACACCTGTAAGCCAGGATCAATAGCATCAATAGCGGCGTCGTGAAGAGACTCGGGATTTGAACCCAGCAAAGACATGATACCCGGTGAATTCAATCAATTATTAACTGTACGTGCACCATCTTCATTACTACTTGCCATCAGTACCCACCCTCCATATCCACCCGTGAACATGAAGTCTGAAAAGACTTTGAAACGTCCGGATCTCAAATTTAAAATAAACCGCGATAAAATCCGTTATAAAGGAGTAGTATTATTTCAATCAGTACCTTTACTACTAACGAAAATTTCGTTCGTATTGACAGCTCACACTAAGGGTACAAATGAAATCAAGCACAAAAGTGCTGAAGACATGTTAAAAATATGTTTTCTACCATTTTTCCACATTCACATTTCAAAATACTCGTATATTTACCAAAGCAAACTCACATACGTTAAATTTTAATGCCCAAGGATGCTTACAGAATTCATAACCCGTCCACAAGACAGCCATCTCTCGACGCTCGGGGCGCGCTGTGACGCCGCCGCCGGGCGGGAGAGGTGTCATGGCGGCCGCGATCCCTTTATTCAATTCCTCGCTTTGCATAAACTGTTTACTCTTCACAAGTGATGCCTTTTGACGGGCCTACTGAGCGACGGAATTTATAAAGTGATTTTTATTACTACTGGGTTTTCACAGAATAAGATTAGGTGGGTCAATATCAACAACGTGCATTTTTTTTCAATTTTGGTGGCAAAACTTTTTCTTCAATTTTCGTGAAATGTAAGGACCTGGTATAAAAATAGAAATTCAAAGCTAAAATAATCTTCAAGAGGTCTAAGAATATCTCGATAACTTTTTGAGATATTTTAGTTTAAAGTGTAGTGTGGCCACCAAAATTGAAAATCGTCCACCAAAATTGAAAGTGCCCACCAAAATTGAAAATCAATGGCACCAAAATTGAATTTTTCTGTCATCTTCAATCTCACTAACAAAACTTCATGTAATGAATCTCACAAGTTTTCAGGAATTATCAACTTTCATCTATAACTACTAATCTGTACTAACATTATAGAGAGAAAAGATTTGTATTTTTGTATGTAACGACTGGTGGCAATACGGTCTTTACCATAAGGGCACACGAGGCTCGTGCCCAGGGCCCCCATTCTCAAGGGGCCCCGAAGGACTGACAATTTCTCTCACACATTTATTCTGAAAACTTTTTCGTCAGGCACATTACACTTTTTTTCACAAATCAGTAATAGCTCAAAAAGAAATAAGGGAAAAAGTTACAGTTAGAGAAACAAATAAGCCGAGGGATTATTCAGTCTCATCCCCGCAAGACAAAAGTACCTCTGAATATCACTAGGAAAAAGAGGTTACGTGTGATGCAACGACAAACACACATTAGATGCGGAACCATCGACTTCAAGCTACTTATTACTAATAATAATAAAGCCTGTTCCGAACAGTTGTGATTGATAAAACTAAAAAACATAAAAATTAAAAACTACCCTAAATATACAAAATTTCTATGATTTCGGTGTGCCTTATGGCTAAGGCCTTCTCCAACCGTTGCCACTGCTTCCTGTCTGTCGTCACTCTTATCCAAAGAGGTCCTACGGTCAATTCAAGGTCATCTTCCCATCTTCTTGTTTTGCTAACTGTCACCTCTTTGCTCCTTTCTTCCTTATAGCAGCGGAGCATAAGTCTCGTCCACCTCCATTTGAGTTTTGCTAATATGTGACAGTATGTCTGTTAATTTGGTTTTGCGCCTGATACTTATAATTTTGTCCATTATGCTACTGTTACACATGCTCTAAAATAGCATGCTTATAACCGTGCTATTGAGTATGCTCAATACGAGCATGCTGATGAGCAGTTTATATTTGCTAGCAATAGGCATGCTAGTTTTAAGTATGCTCCTAAATAAGCATGCTCAAAGCAGACATTCAAATACACATGCCATTTTATAGCGTTTTTTCGTCGCCCCAGCGAGACATTTTGCGTGAAATTGTGCACGCGCACTTCACTTGTTGCGAACGACTGATCGATACTAGCATGCTCATTAAGCAAACCTGTTTAGACGTGCTTGAAGCACGCCCCCTTCCACCCGCGCCGCAGGTAGCATGCTCAAAAATCGCACGCCTGTTGATTTTTAAGCAAACTCGAAATGAGCATGCTAATTTTGAGCAACATTCCGACACACATGCTAGTAAGTATCAATTGCTCAAAATAAGCATGCTTTCGTGCTTGAAATGAGCATGTGTAACAGTACCATTAGTTTCAAACCCAGCATGCTCCTTTCCATGGTTCTCTGGCATCTTGCTAGTTTGTTCCTATCGTGTTTTGTCAAAGCCCAGGTTTCACATCCTTAAGTGATACAGGTTATTATGCAGGTATCAAAGATCTTCTTCTTGATTTTTATGCCCAGAACCTTGTTTTTAATGACTTCTTTTAAGGCGCAATACTTTTATCATTCCGTCACAATTCTTTTATCTATTTCATTGGGCATTTGGTCAAGCTACATACTTTGAATTAATAACTGCAAGCTTAGAGAATGTAATGTGTCTCTTGACCCTGGTACTTACTGTGGTGACATTTTACCGGAAGAAGTCCGTGATATTTGAATTCGAAAAGGGCCAGAGTTTTACTAAAATAAAAATAGTGACTTCTTCGAAACTTCTACAAGTTTTCTAGATTCAAATGGTAAAACAAAAACTAATACTTGAGTAAAATATTTTATTTGTTAATTGACGAATAAGGAGTCTTTAGAAAGAAAATGGCTCCTTTATTCACCACTAAATAAATCTGTATACTGTTATTGCTGCCGTCTATTTAAAACCATTACTGGTTCTGGACATAATTGAAGTTCTCCTAATGGATATAAAGATTGGAAGCATATAAGTAGGTAACAGCTCAGGGAATTTATGATGAATTATGTTGCAGCAATAAAAACTACTAGACGAACAGAAAATAACTACCCGTTGGAAGAATGTGCTTAAGAGGATTGTTGAAGTACCTAGTGAAATTGTTGGCTTCAAGAGGTCTTGCTATTCGTGGTGGTAATGAGAGATTAGGATCTAATAAATAATAAATGGTCCTATTTAGTAAAATTTTTTTATTATAATTCGCTTTTTTACTGTCCAAAAGGGAAAAACGCCACCAAAGCCACCAAAATTGAGCCACCAAAATTGGAACCAGACATAAAAAAAAACTTTAAAAATAAGGGATATAAGTAACAATTAAATTATTATCACTGATTAAATGCATAACCCAAATCACTACGTATAACGTGTAGCTTACTGTTAAAATACTTTTAAATTAACAGCAAATCGATCCACCAAAATTGAACATTTCTTGTCCCCCGTGCCACCCAAGATGATATTTTCGTTTTTGACGGGAAATCACAGCACTAATCACACACCTTTTACGCGCAAGTGCTGGCGCACGACTGAGAGATGTTAAATCATAAAACGCGATTGATCGCATACGTACGTAACTTCACGTTAAAGTAAGTTGAACAAGTGCCAACAAATTTTTGATATTTGCTTGGACAAAATTTGATTGAGTATCCAGTGCCTTTAAATTTAATTTTCTAATATGGTTTCATTGTTTTCTGATAATGTGTCTTATGCATATACTAACGAAATCGTTTATTTTGTATTGTATCTTAGATTGTGACTTAGGTGAGTGCAATTGTATCAAAAAATGGAACTGGGACAAGCCACCAAACTTGAATTTTCAGGCGATTCTTTTTTTCCTGATTACTTATACACACTTATAAAAACAACATATGTGGCCCTAATTGCACCAAGTTACGTAGTTCACTACAAAAAAAAATCAAAAACATCCTATAATTTAACACCTCGATTCTCAACGTGGACACGTAAAATTTGCCGCGGGGATATTCACCCAGGTGTTAGCGCAAATCTAAATTAATATTTTATAGAGAAAATAATTCTATTTTTGCCTCGATTAATAAAAGACATTTTTATAGAACCTCACTATAAATTGGTGTTTGCTTTAATCACCTATGCTCATTTACTTTGTGGAGGTTAGAATCGGGTTAACATACCGGATGAAAGGGACCGCCTTCCACAAAATAGGGTGAAATTCGTTCATCATACTGAGATGATTGGTTTATGAAATGAGTTCAGGAACTTTATGGGTATCCACTAATCGTGCTTTGTTTTGGTAATATATAGAATGCATCGTTACCATAGGAAAACCCTAATAGCTGACGACCAGCCTTTCCACAAAAGGGTTAGTACTTACCACGAAGCGCATTTGCGCCTCATCGTTTGACACATTGTTCCATAAACTTATGCATTGATGAAAGTTTTATTTTAATTGTCTTCGTACAGAGTAGTAAATAATAATTACTACTCTGTACGCTGTTGGTTGAAATAAAGCAAAATAAATAAATAAAATAATCGGAGGGCTGTCTCTTCCATTCTGTACCATCTATCAAATCTGTGCAATATGCAACCAGCTGAAGTCTTAAATCTAATATTTTAAAAATTAATACAGTTCATAATGTTTTGTGACAAACAAATCGCACATAACCAATAGTGACCATACATTACGGGTGAGTACAGACCTACAATGTGCTGATTTTAGTGACACGCTGCACTGCGGAGCAATATTTATTGTTGCATGCATTACAAACGTTGTAGGCATCTACATAAATACGTCAAATTTAAATATACTTCTTTATATATTTTAAAATAGTGAATGCCAGAAAACTTGTTTCCTAAACTAATTCTCTTGAGAAACTGAAATCTACTGAAGTCTATTGAAGTTAAGACATTGAGGCGAACATTTGTGCGTAAGCATATTAGTTAAGTTAAAGTTAGAATGAACCGTAGCAAGTGATCTAGCCACAGCGCAGCCGCAGCTTCTGACGAGTTCTGACAACAACTGGCGATGTGGTTACATACTACCGAGTGATACTCTACGTAGACATCTACTTATATTATAAATGCGAAAGTTTGTTGTAATGTTTTTGATTCTTTTCAATTTTCTTATTCTTATTCTTTATTGTACACAAAACACTTACTTAAACAATTTATAAATAGGAAACCGCACATATACACAGGTGAGCTTAATTCAATGTAAATTTTCACCAAACCCTAGGTAAGGCAAGTACTGAGACTGCTGTCTTTTCTCAACTAACATAACAGTTACGATAGTTTAGGCCTTAATCCACACACGCTGGTCAAGTGCAGTTTGGTGGATGACACATGCCCCCCAATGATTAGTTCTTATACATGCCGGTTTACTCACGACGTTTTCCTTCACAGATTTTGAGCTGCGGCGATGAAAACATTTACACACAGATGTGACGATCCGGATTCAACCCGCCAACCACCGCTGCTCAAACCGTGCTTTATTATTTGGATATATTTTCTTATCGTTCGTATGCCAACTTTACGAACGTCATGCGTACCTAGTTGCGAATAGCAGTTAGTATAATAATACTAAATAAAGGCGACACGATTGGGCTACTAAAATAAACTTCTTCTAAATATTGAATCACGTCGCCAATCCCACAAAGTCTTAAGACGAAAGTCTTCAATCAGTGCATCCTACCCGTTATGACATAGCGAGTAAAAGTGTCCACTCACGATAGGACCGGTCCCTAAATTTAAAGTCGCTCAGCCAGCTATGAAAAAGGGCATTGCTCGGAGTTTCTCTGAAGGATCGAATACGCAATAAAGTGATCCGACAGAGAACCAGAGTAATCGACATAGCTCACCGGATTAGTAAGCTAATGTGGCAGTGGGCCGGTCATATTTACCGCAGAACCGACAAACGTTAGGGTAAACGAATTCTTGTGTGGAGACCACGGATTTGCAAACGTAGTGTAGGACGCCTTCAGACTAGGTGGGAGGGACGATCTCTGCAAGGTGTTAGGAGCTGGATGGGAGTATCCGGGGATCGTGCTCAATGGCGTGCTTTGGGAAAGGCCTATGTCCAGATGTGGACTAAAATAGGCTGGTCATGCTGATGATTTAATGATAAATAAATATTAAAAATAAATACGCAATTCATATTGAAATAAAATTACTTTATAGCGGATTTAAATAAAATAAAAATATCCTTTAATGTAAATAAGATAAAATCCGTTATAAAGTTGTTTTATTTCAATGATATTTGTGTAAATCTAAGGAAATACTATTTGATCAATTCTTCCCCACAGTTCTTTTCTAAAGCAAAACGAAACGAAAAAACTTTTCTATTTTCTTTAGTTAAATACCAATGAGATACTACCTTCTATAACCTAACATATAAAATATAGGTAGTATGAAGACATGTCTTATGTATAAACGAAGCCATCCAAAGGCGCTATACGATCCATTCCTTTGAGTGATTTAAACGTACAAACCGACGAATGTTTAATGCAACTCCCATCGGCTGCATTCTAAGAACATGCTTCAACTCAATCGTATTAACTCGTATGTAAAGGTGAGGCCACATTTATGTACATTCGTAACTAAGATCAATAAAACTATGTAGGTAATAACTAAATATCTATCTAACCTATAATATGCCCGGGTATTAAATGTATTAGTTTATGAAGAAAAAACGAAAACGACTATGAAATGCTTTGTTGTGATATGACAATTTCGAGACTGAAGCCAAAACGTCACATATACCTAGCTTTTATAGATCATAGTTGTCATCAAATATTTTTTAATTTTAGTATTAAAAAGGAAGAAATACTTACAAGTCCAATAAGTATGTATTTTATTTATTATCTTTTTTTTATTTTTCTAAATATATAAAAGAATAAACTGACTGACTGACATATCAACGCAGAGCCCAAACCGCTGGGTCTACATAGGTTCCTTATGCCTAAAAAAGGATTTTTCAAAACTCACCCTTTAAGGGGGTGAAACGGGGTTCCAAAGTTTGTATAGAGATATATGATTGCTTTGACCAATTTATTTAAACCTTTGCAGGAGTACTTCTGGCATTAAATATGTAAATACATGTTTCAGGATTTTTCTAAATTCATCCCTTAAAGGGAAGTAATATGGTTAGTGTGTACGTACCCTAACATCTGTTACAGTAGCTGTGTGTTTGCATAGCGCTCCTCTCGTGGAGATGTCGCGAACGAGTGATGTAATTAACTCAGCCTAATCACAAAACCGCGAGTACGTACCTACTTCTAGAACACGTTTGTAAACTTACTCAATTTGTTATTCTGCCTTAAACAAACTTCCTGAAAAGTAAGCGGTCACAGTAGATTTATAAGCAGTATTTCGACTTTAAACAAACGCCTGAACGTCATTAAACGTGCGGCTTTTTCTCCAACTGCTACGATACATAACAGGGCCCCGATTCTCGCGTTTAAGACATTTAAGTCTAATAGACAAATGTCGAAAAAATATCAGAACACTGATGAAATCCTTATCTTATCTAATAATTTAGAGTCAAACTACTACTTTAGCTTTACTGTGGCTGAGTGCTAAGATAGTTATCTTATAATATAACCTTTTGATTTTGCTTTTTAGTTAAATTAAAAGCACAATTATAAGGTTCAGGTTGAACATATTCTGGTTTACCTGTTTACTTGGTTGTATGCTTATATTCCACAGTATATTTCTAAACTCGTCCGGGAGTCGACATTACTCGGCAGACAGGTGATGTTATTCATCAACACTCTGCAGGGAATACTCGGTAAAGTTAACTCCACACTTGGAGAAGAAATACTATTTCATTAAAATATTTTTTGTATAATCCCTACTCAAATTATAAATGCGAAAGTAACTCTGTCTGTCTGTTACGCTTTCCCGCCTAAACTACTGAACCGATTTGGATGAAATTGGGTATGGAGGTGGTTTGAGACCCGAGAAAGGACATAGGCTGCGTAAAAAGAAGGTATTGTTTTGGCGCTATAACCGACATACACGCAGGCGAAGCCGCGGGCGGAAAGCTAGTATTAAATAATAATTAATTTTGTTTGTCTATTAGACAGTTTAGTACCCATCAAAATCAGTATCCAAACATGACGCGACTTAAAAGTTTAATAATAGGTAACTACCTACCTGTCCCTTATGTCAGTCTAAAAGTATACAAACCGCGCCTTCAGATAATTGGATCATCAACAATAAACGTCTCGCTCGATACTTCTGTGGTCACCCTGAGCATTAAAAGCGTTTTGTTTAAACGGTTTTATTTAGCTCACCCCGTTTGTTTTATTTATTATTCATTTTTCTTGGGTCAAATTTAGTAATTCAAATTTCACCATCTTCCTGTCAACCGATTAATCTGAAATTTTGTATACACTTTGGATTTTGGTGACAATACAATTATGTTTATTCATTATCATTATAAATTCAAGATGGCCGCCGCTACAAAATGGCGGATAATTTATGTTTTATTAATCCCATCAATATGGGTATCAAATGAAAGGGCTCAACAAGCAGAATACAATATACTATAAAAAAAATTGAAATCCAAGATCGCGGCCGCTACAAAATGGCGGATAACGTAGGTTTTATCAATCCCATCAACATGGGTATCAAATGAAAGGGCTCAACAAGCAGAATACAATATACTATATAAAATTAAAATCCAAGATGGCGGCCTTTACAAAATGGCGGATAACTTAGGTTTTATCAATCCCATCAACATGGGTATCAAATGAAAGGGCTCAACAAGCAGAATACAATATACTATAAATAATTGAAATCAAAGATCGCGGCCGCTACAAAATGGCGGATAACGTAGGTTTTATCAATCCCATCAACATGGGTATCAAATGAAAGGGCTCAACAAGCAGAATACAATATACTATATAAAATTAAAATCCAAGATGGCGGCCTCTACAAAATGGCGGATAACTTAGGTTTTATCAATCCCATCAACATGGGTATCAAATGAAAGGGCTCAACAAGCAGAATACAATATACTATATAAAATTAAAATCCAAGATGGCGGCCTCTACAAAATGGCGGATAACTTAGGTTTTATCAATCCCATCAACATGGGTATCAAATGAAAGGTCTCAGCAAGTAGAATACAATTTACTTTGCAAAATTGAAATCTAAGATGGCCGCCGCTACCAAATGGCTGATAACAATTTTTTATCAATCCCACCAATATGGGTATCAAATAAAAGGGCTTGACAAGAAGAATACAGTGCACTATACAACCTCAATATTTAAGATGGGCGCAGCCACTAAATGGCGTATAATAATAAGATTTAAATTTAGAGATTTAATCTGTAATTTAGGTATCCGATTAATCCAGCCTGAATCCACCACCCAAGTCAAGATTTTGTATCGTGTTGAGGACTGTGTGGCGTTAGGGTGGCTAAAAATGATACGTCGTTAGCGGTACACCACCCAAGTTAAGGTGAAAGGTTAAAACGCGCCGAGAACTGTATGGCATTAGGGTGGATAAAAATTATATGTCGTTAGGATCAGCTAGTACTCGCCACACGAAATGCAGACAATGTGGATATAGCTACTATAATACCAGCTGATATCAACAAAACTGGGGGTTTACCAGCGAAACTGGAAATATTTGTGGGGGCAAAAGTCATGCTACGGTCCAATATTGACGTTTCAAAGGGATTAGTAAATGGCGCTATAGGCTACATCAACGAAATCGTTTGGCCTCGATTTCGTCGAACTCAGATGTATGCAACAGATGTACCTTCCGTCCGAATTGATTTCGCAAGAGACGGAGTACATCTTATACACCCGAAAGCCATACAGTTTTCAGCTAAGTACAATTACGGGACGGCTGAAAGAAGAATGCTGCCTTTAATACTATCATGGGCTTCTACAATACATAAAATGCAGGGCAGCACTGTGGATCACGCAGTCGTATACTTAGGTGCGAAACTGTTTGAAGAAGGTCAAGCCTACGTGGCTCTTAGTAGAGTAAGATCTTTGCAGGGACTACGTATAGAGGAGTTGGACTGCAATAAACTAACGGGCAAGAAACCTTGCAATAATGAAGCACTAAATGAATTAAATAGAATGCGAAATAAAAACTAAAAACTAGAAAATAAAAATAGGTAAAAAAACTTTTTAAGTTAAACGGTTTTATGTTTAACATACATTGTAATGTTTAAGATAAATGTACTAAAAACAAAAATTAAATAATAAAATAGATACAGTCGTGGTATTTATAAACATATGCATAGACTAGACTAAAATAAAACCGTGGGGCACGTCAATTGTCTACAAATTATCGACTTAATGTGCGATAGAAGAATCGTTTAATTCGTCGTTAGGCAGTTGGCCCGCAGACGGTGAGGAAATTACTTACTATTTTCTACGTGCCCCACGGTTTTATTTTAGTCTAGTCTATGCATATGTTTATAAATACCACGACTGTATCTATTTTATTATTTAATTTTTGTTTTTAGTACATTTATCTTAAACATTGCAATGTATGTTAAACATAAAACCGTTTAACTTAAAAAGTTTTTTTACCTATTTTTGTATGGAAATTATCAGTTCATTTTCCATACAAAAATACGCGTATTCATCACGACTTTATCGAAAGACGAGAGTAGAAAAAGTTCGTACTCCCCTACAGATGTCTGATTCAACTGTTGGATCGGGCGTGCTCAATTAACTTTGGGTGAAAAACAAAATCCCTACTTTTGATGCGTTATATGACTGCAAGTAAATAATCTGTTTGTGTGACTAATCTGTATATTGTTGATGGCGCACACTCCGCTCGGTACATCGCCAGCCTTTGCGGGAAATAGAAAAACTTAGCTCATTTACAATGAGCGAGTCGCAAACGTATTATTTTTACGGCCCCCGGTAACGACTGTATTTGTTGCGCCCGTTCCGATGGGCTTTGGGATGGGTCATAGCATCGCCGAGGTTTATATTACAATATAACACACCTGTGTTTACTTATAGTTGTAGATATGGATGAATAAAAAAAGTCACAAATTCTCAAAAAAAAAAAAAGACGGGTTGCACTCCGGGAGTACCGGCAGAAGTGAAAACATTCGCGCAAGCGCCCTGCGCTGCCTAAACGAAACAGTAGGCCCAGGCATACATTTTCGCCGCGCCGTAGAGAGGGGATAGCTGTCTACTCTCCATCCGTCTTACGCTTTTTCGATCAGGTCACGTGTCCTGACGCGAGTTTAAGATTTTATACCCATTACAGAAAAAGTACTCAACGCCGCTAAATAAGTTTTCACTTCGATAAGTACATGCCCAATATGACTACTCTAGACCGATTGGGGAGGAACCTTAAACTTACAGATTTGGTTGTATTCTTGCGAGTGAGTAAGTTACTGTATCTAGAGTTTGTCGAGATTTTAAAGAGTCCGGGTGGACACATTCCGCCGTGACACTTTGGTGTTGCAAGCGGCCACACACACATTTGTAGCCCATCACTTTAGTAGGCATCCTTTCCGAAGATTAACAATGAGAGGTTTATAGACAAAACCTGACAAAACCATTACCTAGAAATAGCCAAGGAATATACCTAGTACGCTCAGCATAGCCGTCAATCAAGATTATAAGGTTCATTTCGAAGTAACGTATGAAATTGGGCAATTTCCAAAGAAACATGAAAAGAGTTCTACTTTTAATTTATTGTTATAAATATCTTCAATTAGAAGAATGTTAAAGGCATCGTAAAAACGTACGTTATGTGCAAAGTAAGTGTAAGATTTTAATTTTTATATAACTTAATGGTTATATTTCACGCTGTCTTTACACTAGATGTTATTTATATGAGCTATATTATTTGTACCTAGGTTTAGATAGCATTACCTAAATCTGAACGAATTCTATTGATAAGAGGTACAGAGATATAAATATCTTGGAGTAATTCAATAATAATTTGAGCAATATTTCTCTCCCGAGCCGAGATAGTCGTACATTGGAGTGGCTCGTAAGTATCTTATCCTCTCAATGGTAAGGACTGTTACATATTGTGCGTTTTCGAGATTTAGTTTACAGTGCGTTGGCATGTTACAACCAAACGTATGCTGGTACCAGCATTAATTGTCTATTTCTTTTATAATAATCCAGGGGGTTACAACCGGAAACGATTTGATTTTAGATTTGTTTCTCTATTCGAATATTTTCAAAATGCGTACTCCTGAACCAATCGAATCATAAATTGAGATCGTCGTTACGTTTTAGTGTTGTCTGCGTCATTATGTGTATCTAGATGATTGTGTTACCGTCGAGTGCAACTTATTAGTTACATTTTTTAATGTCTTTTCGTTATTCTTTGCTTTTTTATTAATTTATTTTACTTTGAATTTCTAGATCTGAGTTAGTTTCTACGTGAACGACAGCTCGATCGTGCGCTGGCGTCGATATCAAGATGAGAGATTAACGGGAGGATAGTTTGTAGCCACTTTCCTAATTGGACCGTGTTGTGCAGAAATGTTTCAAGCCACAGGGACACAATATTATAGGTAGTTGGAGTCTTCAATCAATCAATAAATCTACTTTACATTTTCGAATTTATACCTACCTAGGTATGTAATCTCGTTCGTTTTATGTAGGTACATAACTGTTGTAGGAATCTTTTGTCATTCTAATACAAATGTTTTGACAGTTTAGCATGAATTTGACATCTTACATTTTGTTCATTTCTCCACAACATGGTCCAATTGAAATCTGTAGATTTTTTTTTCGAAGGATAATTTTCGAATGATTATACTAGATTGCCAACCAGCCGTGACTAAGAACGGACTCCCAGACCACTCCGGCAGCAGCACAAAAACGCACAGTTTGTAACACACCTATGTTGGTTCGTTTTTTATTCGCCACAAGAAATCAGATATGAGAGGTAATCGCGGAGAGTGCTCCGTTTAATATGTATCTTACGAATGTACGACATACAACTAGTGTATTATTTAGCGGAATGAAACAGCGCCAGCGTCGCTCAGTCAAATGTGCTCCTCGTGTATTTGAATATTGTTTGCTTTTATATCTCCTGCCCTTTTAATAGTTGAACATTGCTCTTTATACGCAACACTGATGAATATGAAGCATTTCTTAGTAGATATAATGTACTTACCTACTGTAACGACTAAGTACTCTACTATTAGCCATTAAGAAAGAAAGAAGTTCCATTCTCTGTAAATGAGGACTTTTTAAATCGTCTGGTGGATGTCACGTGTGAAGTCTATATTTAGTTCTAAGACATACCAATTTCGTTCACTGATATTCGGTAACACTAGGATTGAACCTTGTTTTTTGTAGTGTGTCAAATGGAAATTTAATCTCCTATGCACCTACTCTGCACCAGTGCTTTTTAATTGTATAGGCATGCTCATGACCACAAATTAGGTACCTGTTGTGGCCAAGCGCTTACCCAGTAAATAGGTACATGAAGATAGGCAGATTATAGCTATCGGGAAACAGAGATGCCGGTAGACCAATTATACCCGAGTTCGATTCTCAGGTCGAACAAAAAGACTTCTAATAAACCTACTTAGAGAATCTTAGTTCCAGCTCAAAATTTGGAATTGTGCCCGTTGAATGGCAATAGGCTCACCAGTATTATGGTATGGGAGGATTGATGCCGATTTTCAGCTCTGCCTACCTTCCGGTAATACAAGCGAGATTAATGATTTTTGGCATTGCCTTGATACCTCGTATATTTGTTATTGATAAATCAATTCTCGTCGCTAAATGCCTACTTACTTAGGTATTATGAAAAATGCGCCTTTAACGTATTAGGTAGTTACCTAAGTCACATCAAAAACACAAATAAGACATAATTGCCTGACTGACACAGGCTCGAGGCGTCACGTCGTGTTCCGATGATACCAGAATTACCATCAAACAACAAACCGCTATTCAAATGAGTCGGCCGTTTTGTGTCGCGAATTAATAGATACCGAGATACATCGCTGTCCATCGAATAATCGATAGGTTTCAGCAATTCAGCACCGATTGACTTTCACAATGCAAGGTAAATATCGAACGAATCCAATGTTAATTTATGAGCCTGCGTCGGATAGGTAATGCTTTATTAAGTGTGAGTTAAATGGATTTCGATTCTTTTAAAATATTGGAATTTGGTTTCTGCATTTTATAGTAATTTCTGCCTGTGTAGATGGGCTATGTTCTCGCATCCAAGTATTGAAACTGATCATAATGTAGATATAAATTTCAGATCCTACTAATATTTAAAACGCGAAAGTTCTAGTAACAATGTAGGTATGGATGTCTGGATGTATGGACCTATGGATGTAAGTATGTCTGTTACTCTTTCACATAAAAACTACTGGACGGAATTGACTGAAATTTAGCACAGAGATTGATTTGGGTCTGGATAAACACATGGCCTACTTTTATCCCAATAAGTACGGTATACGGGCGAAGCCATGGGCTGAAGCTAGTGATCTAATAAATACCAAATATTTGCATCCAAATCCGGTAAATAATTTATTTGATTGTTTCGTTCGTTTCATTTCATTCCTACCTACTATGTCCTTAAGTAATTTAGTAACCACGTGGTTCCGGGTCGAGCAAAAAGACTTTTCTACTTAAAAAATCATTCAGCTCGAAGTACCTATTGAACTGATGCCGATGAACAGCAATAGGTTCGCCCTTTTTTACGTATGGGAAAATAATATTCACCTCTGCCTACCCTTGGGTAAAACAAGCGTGAGGGGAATATTACTATAGGTAGGTACTAACCATATAAATGGGATACAAAGAGACATATCTACTGAAAGGGAACCTTACCTTTTAAGGCTGTAGGCACCACTTAACCAATATTAAAGAAATTTGGTGAAAACCAATGCAGTCTGAGTTTGAACTCTCTGGCTGGACAATGCTTCTGACTGAAAAATAAGCTTCCGACTGAAACTGGATGCAAAGTAGGTACCTAATATTTTAGCGAAAGCGGAGACGCAGGCATTTTTGTCACAAATAGGCATAGGTTATGACGAGGATCTGCTTTCAGTATTTAAAAACTAGGTACTATAGGCCGACCGTTTAACTCGCGTATTGCTTTCTGAGGTACAAAGTATAAATTAAAACATTAATTAAATCTCTTAAAGAACTATTTAACCACAGATAAAAGTAATGTAAGACTATTCGTCACTAATATCCATATCGCTTGAATCATCATCACTGTCTGTGCAGCTTGAGGAATCAGAATTTTGGCGATAGGCGATACGCGAGTTAAACGGTCGGCTTATACCTACTTATTCATACATAAAGAAAACGTAGGTACCAATATTTTAAGGTGGAATGTCTTCACCGTAATTCAAGTCCCCCAGAGACGGGAGCAATCGCTTCCCGATCCAATTCATACCTATGTAGGTGAGTACTATATTATTTATGTATTTATTCCGCGAGGGTGGGTTGTCCGTCACGTGAGCTCACGTAACGTAACGTAGGAGACGAGACGAGACCTCCGGATAACATCTGCATTTATGTGATCTGATACAATTGTATCGTAAACAGGTTCTTAACGTTTATTTTCGGAGTACTGAAGTTGTTTTATTTTATTCAGATAGATAGTTCAAATCGGTGACTTGTCTAATACTAGTATTTAATATTAAGTAATAATACAAAGTGTAGGTAAGGGACAGCCCTCCACAAACTGATTAAATTAATTTTCCACCGGACTTTTTATCCGAATCTCCCACCCAGTATAGTTTTAATTAAGATAATTAAATACAAATTACTAAGTTAAGTAAGTACAATAACAAGTACCTACACGGCCCACTGTTGCCTGTGAGTGGCCGCTTGCAACACCAATGTGTGTGTGCCCACCCGGACTCTTTAAAATCTCGACAAACTCTAGATACAGTAACTTACTCGCAAGAATACAATCAAATCTGTAAGTTTAAGGTTCCTCCCCAATCGGTCTAGAGTAGTCATATTGGGCACATACTTATTTTATTTTATTTTTTGTGTGATAAAAATTACGGCGATACCTCCAAGCGAAATCTCGAACAAGTTCAGGTAATTAGGTACTATACGATTTTTAATACCTTCTCCTGACCTGCCCCTACATCCCAGTTAATTATGCCTATAATAATCCTACTAATATTAAAAACGAAAATGTTAGAATCACGCAAAAACTACTAGACGGAATTGGAAGAAATATTGCACAGAGATAGATTATGGTCTGGATTAAGACATCACTTCAACCCTTTTTTAGTGTCCCACTGCTGAGTACGGGTCTTCTCTCAACTATCTTATGAGTTGAGAGAGTTTAGGCCTTAGTCCACACACGCTGGCCAAGTGCGGGTTGGTGGATTCGAACAGGCACGACCAGGATTCGAACCCGCGACCTTATTTTTCTAAGGCGAGGCCCGTACCGCTGCGCCATCGCTGCTCTAACACATAGGCTAATTCTGAATTTACACATAGGCTACTTCTTATACCAATAAGTAGGTACCACGCGGGCGAAGTCGTGGGCGGAAGCTACTTAATTATATAACATAGGTACCTAGTACCTTGTAAGTTGGTAGATCAAGAAGTCATCCTACACTTCGACCAACAGCTTAAAGATTCGTTATTCCGATTAGTCATCCCTTCGTTCGGCTCAGGCTCAGGGTCTGGTAATCTCTTTCTAACGCACTGAAAATTATAGAAAGGTAATGACCACAGAATGAGATAGCGATAGGTACGTAGAATAACAGGAATACTTCTAATAATACGTATTTACGTGGGGGCTGAGTCACCTTCGTCCGTGGGTGTACACCTTTAATTGAATCCCCACACGTGGTCCCCGGGTGATGCAAATCCGGTGACAATCAACTGGTGGTAGGCTTCGGCCGTGGTTAGTGACCACCCACCAGACAAAGCCGCACCGTCAAGCGGTCCTGCCGTGTTCCGGTGCGATGTCTGGTAACACCATGCTGTGAGGGTGGGTCGGAATTGTTGCTCCTTTTTGGTTTCTAACCATATGGACGCTCATTCCACTGCCACCTTCTCACCGATAATCATTCGGAATTACGAGTGAATCGGTATACTGTGCTGGCGCGTTCCATCGTAGACTACATCATTGCTTAACTTCAGACATGTTGTAGTGAAACGCCAGTAAAAAAAAATAACTAAGTTTTCGTTTCAATTTAAAAACCTACCAGCTGTTGAGCTCGTATTTCAGATTGTTGCAACTCAGAATAATGTTAGGGATAGGTTTAGAGAAGCCTTTATTCGCAGTACGATTTTGCAAATTCACGATTAGTCGGTGCACACATCGCCACATCGCCACATCGCACACATAGTCGTTCGGGTAAAGCGCATGAATCAACATTAGTCGCTGAAATATTAACGGTGCAGCTTCGCGCTCATTACCATAATGCTGGGCAGTGTACGCTGATTGTGCGCAGTTACTACGGTAATATACGCACAGTACGATAATGTTTGTATACACGCACTCAACTGTAACTCATGCAATTAGGTATAGCGCATTTTCAGCGACTCCGATATAATGGTAATTACTAAATACCGCCACGGGTTCGAGTCCTGGTCGTGCCCACGTCTTTTTGTGAATTGTTTCATCTCCGCTGCTCAATATCGGTGAAGGAAAACATCGTGAGGAAACCGGCAAGCCTAAGAACTGATCATTCGAGGACATATGACATCTACCAACCCGCCAGTGGCCAGCGTGTGTGGATTAAAGCCTAAACTTTCTCAACTCATAAGATAGTTGAGAGAAGACCCGTGCCCAGCTGTGGGAGACTAAAAAGGTTTGAAGTGAGATGCCGACAGCGACTTTATAGTTCCATACCTACTCGATGGAGTATATATTAAAAGAATCTTGTATGTTTCAAGAAATTATCTAGTTCATTTTCTCATGGAAGACAACAGCAGAGGTGAATCCTTACTCGTTTGCACAGCACAACAAAACATGATACAAGGATGTTCTATCTCTTTCTACTCATCTTTTAACGATAGAGATAGTGCTTGCAATGCGTTTTCTTTTTCATTGGAAACTAGGGTTTAGGATGAAAATGAAACATTTTTGACTGGCATGCACGGTGCACCTATCAAATTCTAATTCAATAAAGCAGCTGCCAACAGCACGTACAGCTAGCTTCGGTATAACACCTTACGATATAATATTTAGTTCGACCAATCAACACACTCACTCAAAGACGGCATTCAGTTGTAGCCTCGTTAGCCTGCTGTAGTTTGTAAGGGCTAGTCAGACACTAGGGATTTTGAAATTGAAATAAATGAAACATAAAATTTGTTAAAAATATATTTATTATTCATATAACATTAATTATAGTAACACGCACACGTTCGTATACGATTTAATATAGGATGGTATATCTTAATCTAACTATAAAAAAAATTGAGATAAAACTATCTAAAATACGTCCTCTAATCTCGGCTGCACTTATCGCAATAAAGTTCGTCTGAATGCTTCGCAACTCACGATAGCGACTTTACAGAAGTAATCGCGAAATATTGAGTACAAACTGCATCACGCATCGCGATGACTGCGCAGAGATATTAAGACAATGATCTTTAGTTAAAAATAGGAAAACATTTATATGCTTATTAATAATAAAATGTATTATCAATATAAAACTTGATAAGATTATTTTCTATTATAATTCTGTGTATAGAAGTAAATATTGGGTTAAGTTCATATTACCGCCCGGTACAAAACAGATTTCGTTAAAAAAACAGATCTTTCCATTCTTTGTCTATCAGAACGTCAAATTAATTCATTAGAGAATAGTTATTAGACTATTTAAAAATAACTCTAAGGTCAATAGTGTTTATCATTTGCATTTGTAAATTACATATTTCCGTACGATTAGTAATTTTACGCAGTACCGGTCGATCATATGATCTTAGCTTAAAGGAGACGTTCAAAAAATGTATAGAGCCTGGGATTAAAATAATTGTAAATTTGAACAGCAATGTGAGTTACATAGGTTAATAGAGCATAATGAATTAAATTTTTTGGTGTATTTAAAATAATTTTACAGCCTCCCGTTTTTTTTTAAATTGAAATTGAAAATAAGAATCCTTAATGCAATATTATGATTATTGCAATTGGCAACCCCATTGCCAAATGACAATTGAGCAACAAAAAAAAATTAAAATTATTTAGAACGCTGTCAATCAAACTGATGAATGACAATGACATCGTGACGTTTCCCGTAATTATATTTTTTTCCATGCGTTTTGTTATTACACTAATAATATAACAAATATTTTTCGTCATAATTACATTAAACTGCAGCTATAATAATATTACAAGAGAAAAGTATTGTAATATAATGCAATTATTGACGTGATTGCAATATTTATACTGCTTAGGAAACGGATAATTAAAGGTAATGTGCGTTTTGTTTTTCTATTACATTTTTTAGATTTTTACAAAAATGGGTGCTCCGAAAATTCGAGTTTAGTTAAATTCTAACAGCTTAATAAATAAGCTTTCCAGTGAGGTATATTACATTGGTGTTCAAAATTCTATCCCAATTTTGACCTCTCCTTTAAAATTATTCTTGAAAGGAACCATATTTTCACTGAAATTTCTACATGAATAATAGTTACATCAATTATTTAGCTAAGTACCTACACACTGTATAAAATCTCATCTTTACTTCCGCGATTCACACTAACTTTGTAGGTAATACTGAGATTTATGAGCAACAATTTAGCACAATATTTTACCCCTCTGATCCACTAAAAAGTCACGGTATGGAAATATTAGTGGCCACGAAGTAAACAATTTTACATACAAACTTTGTCCTCTGCAGCACCGTTCCGCTTTTATAATTATCGCTACTATTTTATTAAAATTGTGTGGTTTAAAATTTAATCTTAATATATTAATAAAAACTGATTTATTGCCATATCACAGCTCAAACAGCCGGGTCTAGAGACTCCAAAGCACATAGGTTTCGAGAGAGGTTAGGTCTAGAGATGCACTAAGATTTTTTTTTAAATTATCCCCGAAACGTGAAACGCAGACCGGGAGGGTACAGCCACAGTAGTTAATTCTTTAAAAACTGAATCGATGAGGGCGAGACGGTGCTTATTAAGGACATCGAGTATTAACCGTAGGGTTGACGTTATAGTGAGGCAGAGAAGTAGAATGTGTGTGATGAAAGGCGAAAGAAATACATATTGAATACTTACGACTACTACGTATACCCTGCACTAACGGGACACTCATCTCTAGAAGCAAAAATATATAAAAACCAGCAATTACTGTATAATCTATAAATATATTTGTTTAAAGCATTCTTAAACTTAGTAGGTACGTTATTAGTGAACAAATCTATTGCATCTGGAAGTTTTGAGTTATGAAATCAAGTCCCAAGGTACTGAGAGTAAACTTTTATTAGGGTTCACTTCAAAAACATTAAAAGTAATGATTTTCACTAGATTAAAAACATTGCAGATATAATTATCCGTTGAAATCTGCGCGAGTCAAAATAAAATAGCATAAAAGCGGCAAAAAAATGTCAATTTCGGTCTAAAACATAACTAGGAATAATCTATTAGACTCAGCTTTCAGTAAAGAGCCAAAGCATGTATTTCTCATAAAAAAATATTTCGAAAATATAAAATAGCGCCATCTATATTTCATGCACCGCAACACGTGACAAAGGCGCGCCAAACGGTTTACCGTCAGAGTTGAGCATTACACTTTCAGCTAACAATACACTACCGGTAGATGGAGCTGAGTGCTGCTAGTTTTCACTTAGCGCTATAAACCGCAAGCGAGTAACGTGTTATTTATGAAACTATTTCAAAAAATGTACCGATAGAGGTGCTGTTCGATTTTTTTTTATATTAAATGACAATTACACAGTCGCGGTGAAACTCGTAATTTTAAAATCATTTAGCACTTGTAGTATTTATGCGCCGATTCTGTATTTTTGTTTGATTTTCTACAAAATAATCGGCGCAAACAATTGTAAAATTCACATGTCTATCTAGATAATAATATTAATATCTTATTAGTTTATCTATAACTATATTTATACAAATAAAAGTATAAACCCACCGCTTATTGCGCGTTACATTGAGCAACGAGTCACAAAAAATCTTGCCATACAAATACATACCGAAACTTTTTTTTATCAAGCCCATGTTGACTAACTTCTGAACAAAAATGTTTGCCTACCAAACATGCAATTTTCTTATATAAATCCGTATTTAAGTAATAAACATCCGATTCAGAAGTATGTGATTGAAGGTGTCATTAAAATCCCTACTTGCCAGTGGCCTCCATGTTAGTAGCTAGTAGCTCCAAGCTCAAGATCTTTCAGAGGCTAAATATTTACTCGGATCACGAGCAAGCAAGTAATAAAATATATATCAAGTACTCAATCACTAATATAACAAGTCAATATTGTGCGTAAAGTAGCCGAAGTTTGCCTATTACCAAGTAGCTTGTACAATACGAATCGGACGCCAACGTTACATTGACACAGCACATTGCTATATAAAAATAAATCATCTGGTGCGTCAGTCACATTTTCTTACACTTCAACAATCATTTCTACACTTATTAAAGTGAATAATTATACATACACCAACATTTTGTATACATACACTACTGATTTTAATTATTAATTGTTACGTTTAGATTCACAATACAAGGTGACTTTCAGGTCGCCACGTTAGTTAATGATAACCAATTCAGCTCTATCTTTTGTGAAATTATTCGATTTCGCGACCACAAAATCACCCTGAACGTAATGTTTAAAAACAATCATTTTCATACTTATCTAGTTTATATAGATGACCAAATACAGGAAAACTTTTTAACAAATGCGCAATTTTTTTTGGTGGTATTGTGTCAGTAATAGAACACATTTCCATTGTTTTTTTTAATTAATTCGACATAAAATCAGAAAATCAGGGACCATCCATTTTGTAATAATATCAATGAAAGCGCACGGGGAAAAATTAACGGTCAATGAGCGCACAGTTGATATGGCGGCGCACAGGTGACCGTACAATTAGTATCAGATCTCGTTCGTTAGCGATTACTTTATTTTTTGTACCAAAATATAACAAAGTAAAACATACGTATGTATTAAAATTTGTGTAAGCTTATTTTCTCAATGTTATAACGGGTTAAAAAGTTTTCACGTAATTATATAATGGAGGTGGTCATCCAAAATATTATATATCCTACCTACTTAGCACAAAGGCTCCGATTCTATTATTTACAAACTAAACTAAAATCACAATAAATCTCTTTGAAACACATAACACAAGAAGAGGTTAATAGGAACTTTAGTCCTGTTAAATTACCGCACTGTAACTTGCTTATTTCAGTGTGACTTTACAATATATTTAATCGCCATTAAATTGGTCAACAAACATTTTTCCTTGCATGACATTGGCACAGACTAATGTGACAGAATTAAATATTTTCAATCTGTTTCCAAAAATGTTTACACGGAAAAGATTATATACTGTGATTAAATTTTAAGTTATTAAACAACAGAATCAGAGCAAACATCGCTTAATTAACAAGTTCGTCAATTTACTGTTGTATCATATTATAATTAGTTAAAATTATATTGATCGTTATCATTACTGACATAATAAATAATTGAGCTCTTCATAATACAGTTTCAGTTAAATTATTGCTTAACCATAATAAACCAATAATCAACATGGTGGATATTAAAATATTCATGCAGAATGCGTAATAAAATCATTTAATATACTTCGTCGCAAACATTTACGGTCTTATTCATAAAAAAATTATAAGCCTCTATAGTTCATATTGATTTTGTATTTTTCTTACTTATATAATTGTCAAAATGATTATTACAAAGACATATTAATTATAAACCTATTTTAGCTTTTATAAGCTAAGTCGTATAAGAGTTAAAGGGTTTGTGATTCTATCATATTATCAGTTTGAAGCAACGTAACAATTTTATTAGTTGAAGAATCATATGAAACTGAACAATCTGTCACAGGTAAATATTTGTTGTATTTCTCGAGTGTAAAATCATTCTTAGTATAAATATGTAGTTGCCGATAGAATGTGTTTCATACCAAAATAATAGTTTAACAAGCATATTAGAAAACTAAAATAATATACATTAAATTTGTAATAGCGATTACTTTCGGCAACAATTACCTAGCCAAGTCGTTGGGTATAATGAAAAACTTAAGTTAAGCCCTTCTTTTGTGGCAAGTGTTTATACTTGGCTTTCAAGTTTGATTCGGCATATAAAACTGTCAAATGTGCGTCGACCTTTATTTATATTGCTGTATTTTAGACTCTTTACTAATTACAAAGAGACAACGAAGGCTTGGTAAAACTATACTTATTTAATGTAGTTCTGGTGAAGACTCAAGAGATGGCGCTAATTTCAACAATAAATATTTTATATTGCAGTCACACTTTGACCGGTTTTACGTAACTCCGTTTGTAAAAAGTGAGGCTTTACTTAAGTTTTTTTACGATAGTAGCACAGATAGGAATGTGTCGTGTCTACGTGTGATTGTTGTGTCTGGGCGGCAAGCGAGCGAGCGAGTAAGTCTCTGGCTGGAAGGTGGGCGGGCACTGCAGGTGTGGGTACTGCGCTGTACTGCCGCGGGACTCGCTCGCTGTGCTGCTGCTGTTCCAGCTGGTAGGTACAACAACCATACTACAATATTAATGAAAATACTGTATCAAAATAACGGCATAACGCGATCTAGATTAAAAGTGTAATTGTACAAATGTAAGAATTTTTTATAACGTTTGTCACGCAGTAGGTGTACGTATGTGTGTGCACGTGTTGCAGGGTGCACCCCACACTACGACCCGCGACACTCGCTCGGGTACAGCGCGCGTTCTGTGCCATTAGGCCCTAAGAGAGTTGTCGCTACGAGTTTAGAGAGTTTAGGCCTTAAGAGTTAAGTCGTAAGAGAGATTAGGTCGTATGAATTAAGCCGTAAGAGAGTTTAGGTCATAAGAAAGTTTAGGTTGTACGAGAGTTTAGGCCGTTAGAGTTTAGATCGTAACGAATGCACGTTTACTTTAACAGATATTTAGCAGCAGCGATATATTAATCGTCATGAAGTTGTATGGCCACGAAGTGACCTTTGAATCATAATCAAATTCGACTTACCTAACGGGAGCCGTTGATGGCGCCGCTGGTCTCGAGCCTGCGTGTACCTGAGTAGTTAACGATTTGTTATTGATGAAACTTAATCGACAGAATAATATGTTTATTTTCAAAGTAGTCAATATGAAATAGAATCCAATAGTGTGCATGTACAGACCCGATCGTTCCGTCTGAGCGAGTCTCTCCACCGCTCGTCACGTCGCGACTGTCTCTCCTCGCCCCACACTAACTTCTCGTACCTAACGTGTACAACAAACATCGTTTAGATATCCATACACTACGCGGGGGCCTGACAAAGTTACTTTGTATATAGCGACTAGAAAAAGGACTAAGGCCTTAGATGTGCTCAAGAAGATTTCCACTTAGTTGTAATTTCTATAACCCGTCTAGAAATAAAGTGAAAATTTTAACACCGCCTAAATTTGAAAGTAAGAAAGTTATTTCGTAAAATGTACCACAAATATGCATAGATTGTGATATAATGATAGGATTCGTTTCGCACATCCTTATAATGAAATTCAAAACTTAGAAAATGTATGGGATTGATATATTATCATACGATGTTCATTATTACTATTACAATGTGAATTTGTCTAGGCTCCTAAGTCCATAACAAAATTCCTGTCTGATTTGTTCGTTCAAGGACAAGAACTTCAACGAACCAATCAAAATTTGTTATCATCCTTTATACCCCGTCAACTTTTGATGATTACAGTTTCATACAATATTATTATGATAAGTTCATTAGGTGTAAGGGGAGTTAATGTCGATAGTAAGATAAGAACATACCCATCTTTCCCAGTGACTGAGACAGGTTTGGGAGACTTGGTCGCTTCGTCCTCGTTCGTACCTACTTCGCCGTAGATCACATCCGGTACTGTAACAAACGAGGTTTAAATGCAGTAAATCCTTAAATGTGTCTCATTACTGAGTACTTTGTATCGTGCGAGCAGCGGTGGCGCAGCAATATGGGCCTCGCCTTAGAAAAATAAGGTCGCGGGTTCGAATCCCGGTTATGTCCACACATCTTTGTGTGATTGTTTCATCTTCTCTGCTCAATATCGGTGAAGGAAAACGTCGCGGGACAACATCGCGGACAACACCGCGGGGCGCGGGGCGCGGGGCGCGGTGGGGCGCGGGCAGGCAGCAGCGGCAGGTACACGACACGACACGTCGGCGCAGGCGCGAGCTAAACGGTCTATCTACACTAAATGCTCAATTGCGTATTATATGTTGTGTGGTTCTATGAGAGCAGCGGTGGCGCAGAGGTGCGAACCTCCCCTTAGAAACAGAAGGTAGCAGGTTCGGTTCCCGGTCCTGGCCGCGCATCTTTGTGTGATTTACTTCATCGCCGCCGCTCAATATCGGTGAAGGAAAACATCGTGACGAAACCGCCATGTCTAATAACTGATCGGTTCGGGACACGTGATATCCGTCGACCCGCACTTGGCTAGCGTGTGTGGATTAAGGCCTTAACTCTCTCAACTCGTAAGATAAGATAATTGAAAGAAAACCCATGCCCAGCAGTGAGACCCTAAAAGGATTCACAAAAATATGTTGTGTTGTTTTAAGTAAATATGCGAAGTTTTTTCCGTGTATTAGCCGTACACTAACTTACCCCCCGCGGTTTAACTCTTTTTATATCATACCCAGCACTAGTATTAAAAGAAGAATATAACCTTCCTCAATAAATGAGATATCTGACAGTAAAATAATTTTTCAAATTGGACCAATAGGCGCTAAGATTTTCTCGTTCAAACAATCTGTTCGGCTTTATAATATTGATGATTATCATTATACAGTGTTGGAATTAAGTTACTCTAATTCGTTAATTAGTTAAATTAAGTTAATTTTACTGAACAAACGAAGTGTAATAGATCTAAGTACTTCATTTAAAAAAAAAGCCTACTGAGTTTTTTGGCAGTGTTTCTCTGTAGTTGCCAGTCATTCACTGCACGGTAGGAAAAGAAATTGAACTATTTTTATGTAGACTCGCGTCTCAAAAAAAAAATCATATTTTGATTTTGATTTTAGTTATTTAGTCAGTGGTAATGTACGTGAGTGTCGGTATACCGATATCGTCGAGTCTGTTCCTGAGATGTCTCTCGACCCCCATGAGCACCCTGTTGGTGTAGACCTGCCTCCTCTCCTCCGCCTGCTTCTTCAGCATGAACTGCTCCAGCGTCACCAGACCCACCAGCTTCTCCGTCTGTACCACACACACTAATCAACACTTATACCTATATTGGCTTGCTCTTCCCTATTAGATAGAATTACTGTTACAAATATCAAAATGATCGGCCGCAGTAGACTGAGTGATGAGATGACAATGATTAATGATTAATTACTGAGTAATGATTTAAGTGTCCCACATACACAATATAATCTGACAATAACAAACTAAGTAAGAAACTAATTAAATTAATACACTCGAAATTCGTAATAATTATGTCATGACTTTATATTGTATAAATTTAACTTCTTTTATAACATTGTAAACTTTCGCGTTGCATTGTTATCTTATTCTTTTGTATGTTGCTATACCCTAATCGAGTATCATGTTGAAACTTTGTAACTTATTTGTTAAACATCTGTACCTACACATGAATGCATAAACGCTTTGACTTTGACACATGATAAATAAATAAATAATAAATATTCTGGGACATTAACACACACGGTCATCTGGTCCCAAGCTAAGCAGAGCTTGTGTTATGGAAACCAGATAACTGGTATATACTATACATATAATAATAACTCTTGTCGAAGTCCAGCAGGTTGGGGTTCGACGCGTGGATGTAGTCGTTACCTTAGGCTTGGGCTTGTTGGGCACATGTAGCGCGGGCTTGGTCACGAAGTCACTCTTGTCGAAGTCCAGCAGGTTGGGGTTCGACGCGTGGATGTAGTCGTTACCTTAGGCTTGGGCTTGTTGGGCACATGTAGCGCGGGCTTGGTCACGAAGTCACTCTTGTCGAAGTCCAGCAGGTTGGGGTTCGACGCGTGGATGTAGTCGTTACCTTAGGCTTGGGCTTGTTGGGCACATGTAGCGCGGGCTTGGTCACGAAGTCACTCTTGTCGAAGTCCAGCAGGTTGGGGTTCGACGCGTGGATGTAGTCGTTACCTTAGGCTTGGGCTTGTTGGGCACATGTAGCGCGGGCTTGGTCACGAAGTCACTCTTGTCGAAGTCCAGCAGGTTGGGGTTCGACGCGTGGATGTAGTCGTTACCTTAGGCTTGGGCTTGTTGGGCACATGTAGCGCGGGCTTGGTCACGAAGTCACTCTTGTCGAAGTCCAGCAGGTTGGGGTTCGACGCGTGGATGTAGTCGTTACCTTAGGCTTGGGCTTGTTGGGCACATGTAGCGCGGGCTTGGTCACGAAGTCACTCTTGTCGAAGTCCAGCAGGTTGGGGTTCGACGCGTGGATGTAGTCGTTACCTTAGGCTTGGGCTTGTTGGGCACATGTAGCGCGGGCTTGGTCACGAAGTCACTCTTGTCGAAGTCCAGCAGGTTGGGGTTCGACGCGTGGATGTAGTCGTTACCTTAGGCTTGGGCTTGTTGGGCACATGTAGCGCGGGCTTGGTCACGAAGTCACTCTTGTCGAAGTCCAGCAGGTTGGGGTTCGACGCGTGGATGTAGTCGTTACCTTAGGCTTGGGCTTGTTGGGCACATGTAGCGCGGGCTTGGTCACGAAGTCACTCTTGTCGAAGTCCAGCAGGTTGGGGTTCGACGCGTGGATGTAGTCGTTACCTTAGGCTTGGGCTTGTTGGGCACATGTAGCGCGGGCTTGGTCACGAAGTCACTCTTGTCGAAGTCCAGCAGGTTGGGGTTCGACGCGTGGATGTAGTCGTTACCTTAGGCTTGGGCTTGTTGGGCACATGTAGCGCGGGCTTGGTCACGAAGTCACTCTTGTCGAAGTCCAGCAGGTTGGGGTTCGACGCGTGGATGTAGTCGTTACCTTAGGCTTGGGCTTGTTGGGCACATGTAGCGCGGGCTTGGTCACGAAGTCACTCTTGTCGAAGTCCAGCAGGTTGGGGTTCGACGCGTGGATGTAGTCGTTACCTTAGGCTTGGGCTTGTTGGGCACATGTAGCGCGGGCTTGGTCACGAAGTCACTCTTGTCGAAGTCCAGCAGGTTGGGGTTCGACGCGTGGATGTAGTCGTTACCTTAGGCTTGGGCTTGTTGGGCACATGTAGCGCGGGCTTGGTCACGAAGTCACTCTTGTCGAAGTCCAGCAGGTTGGGGTTCGACGCGTGGATGTAGTCGTTACCTTAGGCTTGGGCTTGTTGGGCACATGTAGCGCGGGCTTGGTCACGAAGTCACTCTTGTCGAAGTCCAGCAGGTTGGGGTTCGACGCGTGGATGTAGTCGTTACCTTAGGCTTGGGCTTGTTGGGCACATGTAGCGCGGGCTTGGTCACGAAGTCACTCTTGTCGAAGTCCAGCAGGTTGGGGTTCGACGCGTGGATGTAGTCGTTACCTTAGGCTTGGGCTTGTTGGGCACATGTAGCGCGGGCTTGGTCACGAAGTCACTCTTGTCGAAGTCCAGCAGGTTGGGGTTCGACGCGTGGATGTAGTCGTTACCTTAGGCTTGGGCTTGTTGGGCACATGTAGCGCGGGCTTGGTCACGAAGTCACTCTTGTCGAAGTCCAGCAGGTTGGGGTTCGACGCGTGGATGTAGTCGTTACCTTAGGCTTGGGCTTGTTGGGCACATGTAGCGCGGGCTTGGTCACGAAGTCACTCTTGTCGAAGTCCAGCAGGTTGGGGTTCGACGCGTGGATGTAGTCGTTACCTTAGGCTTGGGCTTGTTGGGCACATGTAGCGCGGGCTTGGTCACGAAGTCACTCTTGTCGAAGTCCAGCAGGTTGGGGTTCGACGCGTGGATGTAGTCGTTACCTTAGGCTTGGGCTTGTTGGGCACATGTAGCGCGGGCTTGGTCACGAAGTCACTCTTGTCGAAGTCCAGCAGGTTGGGGTTCGACGCGTGGATGTAGTCGTTACCTTAGGCTTGGGCTTGTTGGGCACATGTAGCGCGGGCTTGGTCACGAAGTCACTCTTGTCGAAGTCCAGCAGGTTGGGGTTCGACGCGTGGATGTAGTCGTTACCTTAGGCTTGGGCTTGTTGGGCACATGTAGCGCGGGCTTGGTCACGAAGTCACTCTTGTCGAAGTCCAGCAGGTTGGGGTTCGACGCGTGGATGTAGTCGTTACCTTAGGCTTGGGCTTGTTGGGCACATGTAGCGCGGGCTTGGTCACGAAGTCACTCTTGTCGAAGTCCAGCAGGTTGGGGTTCGACGCGTGGATGTAGTCGTTACCTTAGGCTTGGGCTTGTTGGGCACATGTAGCGCGGGCTTGGTCACGAAGTCACTCTTGTCGAAGTCCAGCAGGTTGGGGTTCGACGCGTGGATGTAGTCGTTACCTTAGGCTTGGGCTTGTTGGGCACATGTAGCGCGGGCTTGGTCACGAAGTCACTCTTGTCGAAGTCCAGCAGGTTGGGGTTCGACGCGTGGATGTAGTCGTTACCTTAGGCTTGGGCTTGTTGGGCACATGTAGCGCGGGCTTGGTCACGAAGTCACTCTTGTCGAAGTCCAGCAGGTTGGGGTTCGACGCGTGGATGTAGTCGTTACCTTAGGCTTGGGCTTGTTGGGCACATGTAGCGCGGGCTTGGTCACGAAGTCACTCTTGTCGAAGTCCAGCAGGTTGGGGTTCGACGCGTGGATGTAGTCGTTACCTTAGGCTTGGGCTTGTTGGGCACATGTAGCGCGGGCTTGGTCACGAAGTCACTCTTGTCGAAGTCCAGCAGGTTGGGGTTCGACGCGTGGATGTAGTTGTGGGGGGCGGGGGGGCGGCGCGGGGGGGGTGACGGGGGCCGCGCGGCCGTCGGGCGTCGGTAGCTGCGGTAGTGCTCCGTCGGGATAGGGACACCGACGGTTTTATTCTGTCGAATATTATCCGTGTTAGTCGCGGAACGAATACAAGAAGAGAAGCGCGGCCTCATAAACAGGTAACAGTACAGAAAGAAACCTTCATGCAAACGCTGTGCGAGATTTCACTACTACACGCGCAGCTATGTGTGAGTGAGATGTTAATGAGCGTGCACCGACGCGCCCGCTCGAGGACGAACCGTAACGATCTAGTTCAGCGCACGACCTAACGTTAGGGCTGTGTTAGACGGCAGCGATACGAGTGAAGCGAAGATTTAGGTTTTAGTTGTTGTCTAGTAGAAAAGAGAGGTGTGTAATTTCTTAGGTTATGTCGATGTTTAATGGCAGTTTTTAACCCTATTTGAATTTTAGATTTTGTTAGAGAGCTTTTATTCTGTACAGTTATCTATACATGTGGCGCGGGCGCGGCACGCGTAAGGCGAGGCTACACTCGGAGTGTTCCAGTGACTACCTCTATCGCGACATGCGAGTGGAGGACTCAGTATGTCGGGCGCACCACCACTTCTATACGTATTGTATGAAATATTAAAGAAGTAGCATTTAAGGTAGCATAAAGAGGTACCCATTTCTCTAATTATGAAACACAGCGTCTACCGAGGAAACTAGCAATTTTGCAGTCATTGCATAGTTTCAACAGTTTATTAAAAAAAAAAACAAAAGCAAAAGCGTAATGAACTGCGAAAACCGTTCAGCGCTGAACGGCGCGTAGTCCCTTAATGTGCTTTGTCACACCACTCGTAGACGCTGAGAGATTAGAAAAGTCCAAAAACTATTTTTGGTCTGGGACAGGATCAAACCCTAAAACGCCAACGAGGCAGCCAAAAGCTTCGGCATAAGCTGTAAAAAACATAAACAACCGAACATAGACTTCTACACGAATTACAATAATGTGAGAATTATTTACCTTAGGCGTCTTGTTATCGTCCTTAGTTTTGTTCCTAGAGAAGAACCGCAAATATTTCCTGTCGAGACTGGTGGAGGAGTGCGCCACGTGCTCGTGAGACTCGCTGCGCTGCATGCGTGTGCGCAACTTTTTCAGGGAACCGAACTTCGACTTCTCCTTCTCCTTGTCGCCAGACCACTTCGCGCTGCCTTCAGTCTCAGATTCTGAGTCTGAGTATTCTGTTTCTGAATATTGCTTCGATATATCCATTTGCTGAAACAGACAAAAATTTTGTCAACCACGATACGCAGCAAGAAATCAAGGAACTAATTTTACTCAGCCTTCCTTAAACCTCGTCCCCACTCCTCTCTACTCTTCCTTCTACTTTTTTGGTCTTTTGTCTAATTCTTTATCCCTATTTCTAATCCTCCACTTTTCTACTGCTCCTCACTCACGTCCTCACTAGTCCTCTACGTTCCTTCCTCTTACTCCTCCACCCTTGTCCCTACTACACTATCCCCCCCCAGCACCGACCTGCGCGACGAGCGAGGGCAGCAGCGTGGCGCGGTGTATGAGCTGTATCCAGGCGAGCATGTTGTCCCGCGACTCGCACGCGAAGTAGAACACCTTCCCGGTGTGGTACACCTTGAACGCGTGCGCACGAGACTTCACTTCGCCTGCCGCACACACCGTGAACCCTTCCAGGTATATCATGCAGTCCGCTTTCGTGCTCTGGAACAGAACGAAATTTTTAATTGAAAAACTTTGCACTACGTTAAATTGAGTATACGCAGTGTGCAGTGCGCAGTGTGCAGTACGCAGTGTGCTGTGTGCAGTGTGCAGTGTGCAGTGTGCAGTGTGCAGTGCGCAGTGCGCAGTGCGCAGTGTGCAGTGCGCAGTGCGAAGTGCGCAGTTTGCAGTGCGCAGTGCGCAGTGCAGGGTGCAGTGTCGGGTATACCTCCCGGTCCTTGCACGCGTAGAGCAGGTTGTGCGCGAGCAGCAGGTGCCTGTGTAGTGTGCAGGGTGCGGTGTGTGTGTCGGGTGTACCTCCTGGTCCTTGTACGCGTAGAGCAGGTTGTGCGCGAGCAGCAGGTGCCTGTGTAGTGTGCAGGGTGCGGTGTGTGTGTCGGGTGTACCTCCCGGTCCTTGTACGCGTAGAGCAGGTTGTGCGCGAGCAGCAGGTGCCTGTGTAGTGTGCAGGGTGCGGTGTGTGTGTCGGGTATACCTCCCGGTCCTTGCACGCGTAGAGCAGGTTGTGCGCGAGCAGCAGGTGCCTGTGTAGTGTGCAGGGTGCGGTGTGTGTGTCGGGTGTACCTCCTGGTCCTTGTACGCGTAGAGCAGGTTGTGCGCGAGCAGCAGGTGCCTGTGCGCCCAGCGCGCGTCCGAGTCCCGCGCGCGCACCCGCTGCCACACCGCGCCCGACGCGCCGCGCGCGCTCACGCAGCGCCACGGGACTAGGCGACGTTCTGCCACACACGACACACGCTATACACATACACTGCCTCGGTAACTTGCTCGTAGGTTCAAATCTTGATTCATATTATAGAGACTATGTAAAACTGTTGATCCTACGCCATAGCTTTAACATACTCTAAGAATGATGGGAGAGAGTGTTTATTAACACCCATATGTGCACTTTAATATCTCCTAAGTACCTCATTCTAAGTTAGCTTAGTCTGACCGCCATAACTTATATGTACTCGCTTTCCGCTAACGGCTTCGACCACGTGACCTACATTTATATCATACCCAGCAGTAGAATAAAAAGTAGCGTATAGCCTTCCTTAACAAATAAGTCATCGAATTTTTTTTTTTAATTGAACCTTTAAAACAGTATCTATAGATTAGGATTTCAAACCTGTTTCACCCTTCTATATTTCCATTTCATTACAGACGATACGCACCTCTACCCCATTAAAACGCCACACTTCAATTTGAACCGAAATGATGGATTGTGATGTTTGCAAACCAAACACAAATTAGAGAATAGCCTTCCTTTACTAAAATTAATACGACAAAAGAACGGGTATATCTATTAGCCAACCAAACCAGCTAAACTTTCATGCGTCGTTTAGTACCAGGCAACGTATGTTATGCGTGATACGCCATCTAAACGACGGTTGCAGCACTATACTGAAAATGATCTTTGTTTAGCTTTTGGGGCAAGATCACAGGTTGACTCAATTTATACAAATTTCTCCAAGGCATTTGATAAAGTGAATCACTCTATTGTCTGTGCTAAGTTGTCAGGTTTTAGGATACATGGCTATCTACTACGCTGGATCGAGTCTTATCTGGATAACCAGAGTCGATTAGTGGCTATCAAGGTACACGTATCGGCCCCGATCACATGTACTTCTGGAGTTCCCCAGGGGTCGCATTTTAGGGCCCATTTTTTGGCGCTTTCATTGAAGATCTCATACACAGGCTTCATAATCCCTGTCTTTTATACGCTGACGATTTAAAAATCTATGCTACCGTAAATAGCGTTCATGATGTTCTCTCTCTCTCTTCAGTTTAATTTGGAACAGGTTGAAATTTGGTGTCAAGAGAACTGCATCACACTAAATGTTCAGAAATGTGGCATTATTTCTTTCGGCAGAAAATCTCAAAAAATCTTATATGACTATAATTTGCATGGATAGTGAAGAAGTAGATGAAGTTATGTCGAAAATCACTATAAATTTACCTACATAATTCTAATTTTATTTTTCGTAACTATTTTTTTTCTCTCGAATTAAGTCTATCTATATATTTCACTTTAGTTTTACTTTTTTTTACTACTAAAAAAAACACTGTTAAACACAGTATGTAGGTACTTTATCTTTTGTCTTGCTGTGTACACATGCTTTGAAATACTTTTTTGAACTAAACTTTTGTAACACGCTCTTCTGTCTAGGTAATTTAAACTCTTATCTGTTTTGTGTGCCAAATAAATACATAAATATACTGCGCGGCGCATCCGCCTACAACGCGACGTGCGGCCGTAAGTGACAGCGCCATCTACATAAACGATGCGAAAACATTTTTTACATACATATTTATGTCAACGGTCATGCGGCTACTAGGTACCCTTCGTGGAACATACACAAATTAAGTCATTTTCGTTATTTTAATTCGTTCTTTATAAAAACGTTCTACACAAGACTCTTGGAGCACACTGACGAGTATCGTAAGAAACAACAAGTTTACTAAACAGTCCGAAATCTATGAAATGTTTCGATATACCTATTTAATTCATTTCTAACCAACAATAACTACATAACAACAGAGTGTAATATGTCATAAAGTTATTGTAATACTTACTGGCGAGGATAGAGCTCTTCTTCTTGAGACTTCTTGTTTTAGAGGAGACGAACAGTCCGCGAGGGGCTGGAGTTCGTACATCTGGGCCCAGCACTATGGGCGCGGGAGGGGGAGGGACACGGGAATTTAGAGGAGGTGGCGGGGGTGGGGGGGACAGCTGGCGCAGGGGCAGCGATATCTACACGATACAAGGGTCAATTGTTAATTCAATTTCGTTATTTAAAACAATTTGGAAATTTCAAGTCCAGTATTTTTAAAAATTCTGAAATATGTTGATACCCGATAGTTCAAAACTATTATTCTAAGGTCACCGGTAGATGTACTTTCGCTGAATCAATTTGCTTGTGATTACAAACTATGAAACTTGTTTCGAAACGTCAAATCAAAATAGGTTAGTATGTAGACACAATTACTGGGTAAGGAACAAAAATAATAGTTTGTCTTATATATTGTTAAACAATATTGTATACTTATTTTTTGGTTTTATGTGTTACTAAAAATTGTATTTAAGTAAGGAGTGAGATTTTTTACGTCATAATCACTAATCTACTACATGAACGTGACGTCACGCAACCCTTCGGCTCAATGTACCGCTTTCATTTTTTGATTATGCAAAAAAGGAAAAGAATTGTCTAATATTTATGAATTTAAAGGCAAACTAAACAATATAATTTTGTCATCTTGTTTATTGTCTGGGATGTTATGTAACAGTGTATTAGTCAATAAGTGAGCAGGTAAGTAGTACTGTGTGTGTGTGCGTGTGTGCACGTACATGCGGGTGTTCCCCGTGGCGCAGCGGCTTGAGCGGTGCGGGGGGCGCGGGGGGCGCGGGGGGCACAGCGCGCAGCACGCCGCGGGGGGAGGGGGCACGTCTGTACAACGGGCTCACATTACACTCCTAGTCTGCACCGGTACTACGACATCGCCTAACATCGACTCGAAGAAAAGTAAAGTTCTATTACCTAAAGGGCAATCGTGTTCCCTACCTTGATGCCGCTCGATAGAGTCCGAAACAATATTTTATTTAATACCGTTCTTCTAACTACATAATAGTGAGTTATATCCTGTCAAAATGTACTGTCTAATACTACATTAATCGAAAAACAACAATATATATGTCCATGTATTTTGACTTGTCACATGCTTTCGACATTGTCACATATGACGTGCTATGGCAAAAACTCAAAGAAACTGCAGCAGTACAGGATGTAGTAAAAACGTAATGAATTATAGTACACCAATCAAACAAACTCAGAAAAAAAAATTGTAATAGCTAATTGTAGTCAAATAGGTCAGAGTGCGGGGTTACGCAAGGAGGCTTGATGTCTCCTAACCTCTTCAACCTGTTGGTTAATGAACGTAGAGGCTGAGCTTCACTAACATACCCGTCAGAATTATGGATTTTTTTCCTTAATTTAAATTTATAAATCGGGCATTTGTAACTTGTAACAAACTTACCTTGGCGGAACTTCACAATGCTCTGGAGTACTGCCGCCAGACACTTGCTGCAGACTGACGCCAGACCTACGCCTGACAACATCACAGTCAATTTTATGTCACAAACAACACTGTTACATAATATTTATATTTAAACGTATACAAAATTAATCCTTGTTCTATTGCATAGCGGCATTAATCTTTGTTTTGTTAGATTGTTCAGAACAAAATTTTTGTTACAAAAATAGTTACAAGTTAAATAACATCTAGATTTTCATGAATACAAAATTCTGTATCCTACGTTATACTGACCTGTGCTCCATCATGGCAATGTTGATAGTCTCGAGCACTCGCTCTTTGGCCTCCGCACGTTCGTCAGCACTAATCTGTGGACTCGCTTTCCTTGACTCTACTGGTTTCTCACACTAGAAAATAAAAGTTACAAATGTTATTTCTTCCCAAAATAAGTAAGTAAAATTTACATTGGTAACTTTACGTGTGCCCCGCACCTCGTACTCTTGTCGAGTCTGTACTCCACTACCGCAGGAACCTACTCTGAGCGCTAGACATACCTTCGGCAGTTCCGTAGTGGGTGTAGTGGGCGACTCGGGTATAGTGTCTGGCGGCGCCTCCCTCGCGTCCCGTGCGTCCCGCTCCTCGTAGGCGGGTGTGGAGTGACTCTTGTCGAGCCTGGCGCGACGCTCTTCACGGACCATGCCCAGACACGTGCGAGGCCGAGGCGACAGCTCCAGACCCGTACTACACGATACCGCCTGACACACGATTAATAACAATATAAACAGCGCGGTCGCAACACTCCGTCGGGAACGGAGTGCTCTAAACTGCACTAACCACAATATAAATCTCGTGAACCTAAATGAATAATATTTTTTATGACAACTGCGTTTTTCGATTATTTAATCGACATGTTTTATAGATTACGTCCTAAAAAAGAAAAGTTGTATTGTAATTTTTATCAGTATTATAATTTATGAGGTTTACTAGACATAGGTGTATTTTAAAGCACACCGCTAAACATTTAAGTGGTAGTCAGGGTGGTTGCAGCTACTCTCGACCACCTCAGCATAAACCTCTCGCATAAACTAAGCAAAATGTAATGTCGATATGTAGATATATGGATTTCTGAAAAACTTAGAACTTGAATGTTGCTTATTTTAAAAGGTGCTTACTTGGTCAGATCTAAAGTTTAGGTTTTCAATGCTTTAGCGGATGTAAAAATCTGTTCACACTATATTACTGCGATGGGTTCAATGTCGCCCCCCGATCCCCTAAAAACTAGAGTGTCCGGCAACGTCCTGAGCCGAGGTCCGTCCCCACATGGGGAGCCCTCATGGCAGTTGCCACAGTACTTGATCGGTTCGACCGTCCTCGGACGGCTCACCGAAAAAGTCCGGTGAACCAATAGAGGCCCTTCAGGCCAATTGGGTTAGGTCATCAGCAAAAAAAAAAAAAAAAAGGGTTCAATGTCAAAACTAGTATGTATGTAAAAGCTTCAGTCTCACTTTGTCCCTCGCGTAGAGCGCGATGTCTGAAGAAGCGGGAGTGGCGCATTCACTTCCTCCCTCTGTACCGCGCTGTTGTTTCAACTCTTGCCACAACTGCACACAATAATACACGGTGCTTTTTAAAAAAATCTTTAAGATACTCTATAGCTATAATCAACTTTATACCAAGCTTTATTCAATATTCAAGATTGATATTAAATTAGATTATTTTTTTGTATCCTCCCTTAATATAGCAAATCAGTGTGGCACAAAAGTATCCGAAATAGTTAAAAAAAAGTGGCAGCAGTGTACCTGTTCGATGGCGTGACTGGGCCGCTTGTAGAACGGAGTACCGCCGCTGATTGTGTGACGTCTTTGTACCATCGAGCGAGGCTTGGGTGGATACATTCTACTGAACAAGATAAGGTAAGGTATGAACGGAGCCACATCGATGTAACAT